>CAWUFW010006102.1:0-600000 GCA_963921515.1 Calotriton arnoldi
TTTGGAACTAAAATAAGTGTGTTTAGCGTCATTTTTCTGCCCGAAATCGGTCAAAATACAAGCTTCTGAGTAGGAGGAAAGGTCTGAAAAATGGCAATTTTGGTCACTGTGAGGCCTTAAAAAGTGGTTATTCAACATGAGGCACGATCCAATTGACATTTTGAATCATTTTTTGGACAGTCCAAAAAATCAATTTTCTGATGAAAAACGATGACCCCGGACTGTCGAACTTTCTCCAGATGGTCAGGAATGGTGATTTTTTAATGTTTAATCTTTTGACTGTAAATAGCTATTACATGTGAATTATCACTTTTGGAACTGAAATAAGAGTGTTTAGAGTCATTTTCCTGCCCGAAATCAGTCAAAATAGAAGCTTCTGAGTAGGAGGAAAAGTCTGTAAAAATGGCAATTTTGGTCACTGTGAGGCCTTAAAAAGTGGTTATTCAACTTGAGGCACGATACAACTGACAATTTGAATCATTTTTTGTACAGTCCAAAAAAATCAATTTTCTGATGAAAAACGATGACCCCAGACCTGTCGAACTTTCTCCAGATGGTCAGGAATGGTGATTTTTTAATGTTTAATCTTTTGACTGTAAATAGCTATTACATGTGAATTATCACTTTTGGAACTAAAATAAGAGTGTTTAGAGTCATTTTCCTGCCCAAAATCAGTCAAAATAGAAGCTTCTGAGTAGGAGGAAAAGTCGGTAAAAATGGCAATTTTGGTCACTCTGAGGCGTTAAAAAGTGGTGATTCAACTTGAGGCACGATACAATTGTCATTTTGAATCATTTTTTGTACAGTCCAAAAAATCAATTTTCTGATGAAAAACGATGACCCCGGACCTGTCGAACTTTCTCCAGATGGTCAGGAATGGTGATTTTTTAATATTTAACCTTTTGACTGTAAATAACTATTGCATGTGAATTATCACTTTTGGAGCTAAAATAAATGTGTTTAGAGTAATTTTCCTGCCCGAAATCAATCAAAATAGAAGCTTCTGAGTAGGAGGAAAAGTCGGTAAAAATGGCAATTTTGGTCACTGTGAGGCCTTAAAAAGTGGTTATTCAACATGAGGCACGATCCAATTGACATTTTGAATCATTTTTTGTACAATCCAAAAAATCAATTTTCTCATGAAAAAGATGACCCCAGACCTGTCGAACTTTCTCCAGATGGTCAGTAATGGTGATTTGGTAATGTTTAATCTTTTGACTGTAAATAACTATTGCATGTGAATGATCACTTTTGGAACTAAAATAAGTGTTTAGAGTAATTTTCCTGCCCGAAATCAGTCAAAATAAAAGCTTCTGAGTAGGAGGAAAAGTCGGTAAAAATGGCAATTTTGGTCACTGTGAGGCCTTAAAAAGTGGTTATTCAACATGAGGCACGATCCAATTGACATTTTCAATCATTTTTTGTACAATCCAAAAAATCAATTTTCTCATGAAAAAAGATGACCTCAGACCTGTCGAACTTTCTCCAGATGGTCAGTAATGGTGATTTGGTATTGTTTAATCTTTTGACTGTAAATAACTATTGCATGTGAATGATCACTTTTGGAACAAAAATAAGTGTTTAGAGTAATTTTCCTGCCCGAAATCAGTCAAAATAGAAGCTTCTGAGTAGGAGGAAAGGTCTGAAAAATGGCAATTTTTGTCATTGTGAGGCTTTAAAAAGTCATTATTCAACATGAGGCACGATGCAATTGACATTTTGAATAATTTTTGTACAGTCTAAAGAAATTATTTTCTGATGAAAAACGATGACCCCGGGCCTGTCGAACTTTCTCCAGATGGTCAGGAACTGTGAATTTTTAATGTTTAATCTTTTGACTGTAAATAAATATTGCATGTGAATTATCACTTTTGGAACTAAAATAAGTGTGCTTAGAGTCATTTTCCTGCCCAAAATCGGTCAAAATACAAGCTTCTGAGTCGGTGGAAAGGCCTGAAAAATGGCAATTTTGGTCACTGTGAGGCTTTAAAAAGTGGTTATTCAACATGAGGCATGATGCAATTGACATTTTGAATCATTTTTGTACAGTCCAAAAAATCAATTTTCTGATGAAAAACGATGACCACGGACCTGTCGAACTTTCTCCAGATGGTCAGTAATGGTGACTTTTTAATGTTTAATCTTTTGACTGTAAATAACTATTGCATGTCAATTATCAATTTTGGAACAAAAATAGGTGTGTTTAGAGTCATTTTCCTGCCAGTAATCGGTCAAAATAGAATCTTCTGAGTAGGAGGAAAAGTATGTAAAAATGGCAATTTTGGTCACTGTGAGGCTTTAAAAAGTGGTTATTCAACATGAGGCACGATCCAATTGACATTTTGAATAATTTTTTGTACAGTCTAATAAATCAATTTTCTGATGAAAAACGATGACCCTGGACCTGTCGAACTTTCGACAGATGGTCAGTAATGGTGATTTTTTAATGTTTAGTCTTTTGACTATAAATAACTATTGCATTTGAATTATGACTTTTGCAACTAAAATAATTGTGTTTAGAGGAATTTTCCTGCCCGAAATCAGTCAAAATAGAAGCTTCTGAGTAGGAGGAAAAGTATGTCAAAATGGCAATTTTGGTCACTGTGAGGCTTTAAAAAGTGGTTATTCAACATGAGGCACGATCGAATTGACATTTTTATTCATTTTTTGTACAATACAAAAAATCAATTTTCTGATAAAAACGATGACCCCGGACCTGTCGAACTTTCTCCAGATGGTCAGTAATGGTGATTTTTTAATGTTTAATCTTTTGACTGTAAATAACTATTGCATATGAATTATGACATTTGAAACTAAAAAAAGTGTGTTTAGTCATTTTCCTGCCCGAAATCAGTCAAAATAGAAGCTTCTAAGTAGGAGGAAAAGTCGGTAAAATGGCAATTTTGGTCACTGCGCGGCCTTAAAAAGTGGTTATTCAACATGAGGCACGATACAATTGACATTTTGAATAATTTTTTGTACAGTCCAAAAAAAAAGTTTTCTGATGAAAAACGATGACCCCGGATCTGTCAAACTTTCTCCAGATGGTCAGTAATGGTGATTTTTTAATGTTTAATCTTTTGACTGTAAATAACTATTGCATATGAATTATGACATTTGAAACTAAAAAAGTGTGTTTAGTCATTTTCCTGCCCGAAATCAGTCAAAATAGAAGCTTCTAAGTAGGAGGAAAAGTCGGTAAAAATGGCAATTTTGGTCACTGCGCGGCCTTAAAAAGTGGTTATTCAAAATGAGGCACGATACAATTGACATTTTTATTCATTTTTTGTACAATACAAAAAATCAATTTTCTGATAAAAAACGATGACCCCGGACCTGTCGAACTTTCTCCAGATGGTCAGTAATGGTGATTTTTTAATGTTTAATCTTTTGACTGTAAATAACTATTGCATATGAATTATGACATTTGAAACTAAAAAAAGTGTGTTTAGTCATTTTCCTGCCCGAAATCAGTCAAAATAGAAGCTTCTAAGTAGGAGGAAAAGTCGGTAAAAATGGCAATTTTGGTCACTGCGCGGCCTTAAAAAGTGGTTATTCAAAATGAGGCACGATACAATTGACATTTTGATTAATTTTTTGTACAGTCCAAAAAATCAATTTTCTGATGAAAAACGATGACTCCGGACCTGTCAAACTTTCTCCAGATGGTCAGTAATGGTGATTTTTTAATGTTTAGTCTTTTGACTATAAATAACTATTGCATATGAATTACGACTTTTGGGACTAAAATAATTGTGTTTAGAGTCATTTTCCTGCCAGTAATCGGTCAAAATAGAATCTTCTGAGTAGGAGGAAAAGTATGTAAAAATGGCAATTTTGGTCACTGTGAGGCTTTAAAAAGTGGTTATTCAACATGAGGCACGATCCAATTGACATTTTTAATAATTTTTTTAACAATCCAAAATAACAATTTTCTGATGAAAAAAGATGAACCTGGACCTGTCGAACTTTCTCCAGATGGTCAGTAATGGTGATTTTTTAATGTTTAATCTTTTTACTGTAAATAACTATTGCATGTGAATTATCACTTTTGGAACTAAAATAAGTGTGTTTAGAGTCATTTTCCTGCCTGAAATCAGTCAAAATAGAAGCTTCTGAGTAGCAGGAAAAGTCTGTAAAAATGGCAATTTTGGTCACTGTGAGGCCTTAAAAAGTGGTTATTCAACATGAGGCATGATCCAATTGACATTTTGAATCATTTTTTGTACAGTCCAAAAAATCAATTTTCTGATGAAAAACGATGACCCCGGACCTGTCGAACTTTCTCCAGATGGTCAGTAATGGTGATTTTTTTTTTTTGATAAACAAATTTTTATTGATTTGCAAAAAAATGCATCAGCCATTCAGCACCACACCGTTGTAATTTAGGATAACATGGACAATTTGTGCTACCCAGTATACAGACAGTAATAAAACAAAATAGAATGAAATCGGATAATCCCTGTAAGACTAGACCTCCCCCAACCATTTCCCCCAGACTCTACGATATTGCTTGGGGCACCCACGTGCCACGTACATGACTTTCTCCTGTGTGGCGCACCAGTCCACCCCAGTCCGCCATCGCCCCACACTCAGGGGCTCAGGGCATTTCCAGGAGGCTGCAATGTCCCACTTTGCAACCACCATAGCTGTAGTAAAAAACAATTTCTCATTACGAGTCCCATCCAACCCATCAGTGTTGCCCAGGATCGTGTGCTTTGGGTCATGCGGAACCTCCCACCCTAAGATTTCGGTGAGTTCTTCCTCGATGTCCCTCCAGAACCGTGCCAGGTGGGGGCAGGTCCATACCATATGAAGGAAGTTAGCTGGGTCGTGGCCACACCTGGTACAGGCTGAGGTCGGACTGAGCCCCGCCCGATGAAGGCGCACCTCGGTGAGGTATGCAATGTGTAAATAGTAGAGTTGCACCAAGCACAGTCTAGCAGATGCGGTGACCATTCTGGGGGCCATAAGGGCATCACGCCAGTCCTCCTCCTCCAAGGGGCCCACCCAGTCCTCCCACTATGCCTGCAGTCGGTGAAGGGAAGATGGGGTGTTGTTGATCAGTGTACGATAGATGCAGGAAATGCCACCTTTCCCCAGATCCCCAAACATAATCTGAGCTTCTGGGGGGCTGTGATCAGGAAGCCGTGTACCTGTTGTAAGGTGTGCGTGTAGGGCGTGCCGCAGTTGTAGATACCTATAGAATTGTGATTGGTGCAGTGAGTATCTGGTCTGGAGATCTTCGAAGGAGCGCATGTGGTCCCCCACCCATACATTACCTAATTGCGAAATACCTATAAGGTCCCAAGCCCCAAAGCCCTGAAGCTCATTAACCTCTTTGAGCCAGGTCTCGCGCCACAGGGGTGTACATTGGGTCAGAGTGTGTGTCCATTTAGTGTGCCGCAGTGCCGCCTGCCAGGCCATTAACACAGAGCGCATCACCTCCGGTAGACAGGAAGGAATCGGGGTCCCATACAACATGGATTGAATCTTGGTGAGGCCCAGCTCCCCCAGCTCGAGCCTGTAAGCTGGATCGGACCATCCTCCGTTGAACCAGTCATGTATGGAGAGAAGTCGCGTGGCTAGATAATATAAATACAGGTGAGTCATTCCTAGGCCCCCGTCGAATGAGGGGATCCTACAGGTACTTAGCGCCAATCGGGGCCTACCTCTCCCCCACAGGAACTTGCTGGCCATGCTGTCTAGCTCACGGAACCAGGCCCTAGGAAAGCACATGGGGGTGTTCTGAAACATGTAAAGGAAGCGGGGAAGCACCATCACTTTAAAAAGGGCCACCCTCCCCATGGGGTTAAGGGGCAATGACTGCCACTTCCGGAGGTTCGCCTTGGCCCGTTTCACCAGGGGAGTGACGTTGAGGGCCCAGCTAAGCTCGGGTAATAAGGTCATCCAGATCCCCAGGTTTTTGAAGGATTGACTGCGTAGAGGTATATCAGATTGCCAATCGAAGCATTCACGGGAGAGGTGGAGGGGGACCAGAACCGATTTGTCAGGATTCAACCAGAGGCCAGAGGCCCTTTTGAAGGATTGCAAAATACGGAGACAGTGTGGGCTGGACTGGGAGGGGTCAGCTAAGTAGATGAGGACATCGTCCGCATAAAGGGCGATTTTGTCTGGCTCGGTGTTGGGCCATACCCATCCCTGCACTTGTTCGCATGACCGCATCAGGGACGCCAAGGGCTCCATCACCAAAGCGAAGAGCAGGGGGGAAAGGGGACAACCCTGCCTCGTCCCCCTGCAAATCGAGAAGGGCTCCGACAGAACCCCGTTTACCAGGACACGAGCCCGCGGGAGGGCATCAAGAACCTTGACTATGGCCTGGAAGCGGGGACCGAGTCCCATCTTACCAAGAACGTCCTGAAGAAACCCCCAGTCCACAGAATCAAAGGCCTTCTCGAAGTCTACCAGGAGAATCGCCAGGTACAGGGTGAGGAGATGGCGGTGGGCCAAGGTGGAATGCAGTCTGCGAAGACAATGCCGGGTGCCACGTAAGGGCATGAACCTGCATTGGTCGGGGTGAACCAGCGTAGAGAGGTGGGGTTTGAGCCGCTGGCCAAGGATTGTGGCGAACAGTTTGACCTCAGTATTAATAAGGGAAATAGGGCGATAGTCTGCGCACCGTGACGAGGGCGGCTGGGATTTAGGGAGAACCACAATGGTGGCTATGTCCGTCTCCTGGGGGAAGGAGCCTTTCTCCACAGCTTCGCGAAACAATTCAGCAAGGTGAGGGGTGAGAATGCACAGATAGTGAGTGTAGTATTTTTGAGGGAGGCCGTCCGGGCCCGGTGTCTTACCGGAGGAAACAAGAGCGATCGCTTCCCCAATCTCCTCACGGGTAATGGGGTGATCTAGATCAGATTGAGTAGCAGGGTCTACACTCGGAAGGCAGCCCCCCCCACCTCCAGCAGGTCCACGAGAAAAAGGGTTGGAGCTCGAGCCGCATTTAATTGGTGACAGTAGGTGGCAAAGGCATGGGCCATCTCCACTGGGGCACGGCACATCGATCCATCTGGTGCCACAATCTCAGGAATGATATGGTTCGCCCTTGGGTACGTGGCTAGGTGGTGAAGTAGTGAACCATTCTTATCGCCCCAACCGTATACCCTGGCCACGGAGGAGCGCCAAAGGAGTTTGGCCACATCCAGTGACATCTGCTTGATCTCTGACCGGAGCCAGGTGAGAAGTCTCATATCGGAAGCGTCTGGGGATCGGGCAGAGGCACGTTCAAGGCACAGGGCCTACGCCTCCCGTGAAGTAATTTGTTCAAATTGGGCCTGTCGCTGGAGCTTGAGTTGGCCCTTGGCGACCCCTCTAATCGTGGCCTTGCCCGCCTCCCACAGGGTACCCGGGAAAGAAACAGACCCCTCGTTAGTGAGAAAATATTGTTTAAGTTCCCGCCCCACTACCTTCCGAAAGTCCCTGTCCTGAAGGAACCAAGCATTTAGCCTCCAAGTTTGCCGGATAGAGGCGGGGGGGACCCATGCAAATCATCACCGGGGAGTGGTCAGAGATACCTCTTGGAAGGAGTGAAACGTCCTGAATCAAAAGGCAATCCGTCGATGAGACAAAGATGGCGTCAATGCGTGCCTGTGTGTGGTGTGCCGCCGAAGTATGTGTAAACTGTTTAGAATATGGGTGCCATACGCGCCAGGCATCACATAGACCCAATGATGCGGACCAAGTTGTCAGCTGTTTTGCCTGTGCGATTCTACTAGGGGACGGGGGACCAGTCGTATCGAGATCGGGTGATGAGACCGCATTAAAATCGCCCCCGAGGAATGTGGGACCCAGGGGTAGGGATGCCAAGAGGTCAACAGATTTAGCTAGGGTCGCCGTCAGCATTGAGGGAGGAGAGTAAAGTGACACAAGATTGAGCGGGTTACCGTTTAGTGTGCCACTAAGGTCTACGAAAGTGCCCTGGGCATCGAGAGTCATCTGCACAGTCACAAGGGGAAGGGAGCATTTCACCAGGATCGCCACCCCTCGAGAACCCCGAATGCCAAGTCCTGTCATAGCCATAACGCGCTAGGAAGGGGCAGTGATTACCCATCAGGTGTGTTTCTTGTAAGAGTAAAATGTCCGCCCCTAGGCGCTGTGCATATCGTAGAACAGCCATGCGTTTGAAGCGGTCCAAGAGGCCATTAACGTTCCAGGACATGATGCGCAGGGAGGTGCCTATTAAAGGTGTGTCAGACATGATGGCAGTTGTGGCGGTGTGACTATGAGTCCGAAAGGGGAGGTCTGATCTGCGTGTCTTACTGGGTGCAAGTCAGGTGCAAGTCTGGTGCAACAGAACTAAAAGACAAAGAAAACAAAACTGAAGAAAAAACTCGGTACAACGGTCCCACCCCCCCATCCCCACCCCCACCCCCCCATCCCCACCCCCACCCCCTACCCTACACTTCAGGAACGGAAGCATCTGTCGCCCTAGCAATAAACCAGTGAATGGACAACCAAACTAAAACGCTTGGGAATGGGAAAGCGTGGAGGACCCCTCCTCATGTCAGGATGCGCGTAAACGAGTCCATCAGGAAGAAAAGGAATACTATGAGACCGAGCACGGACTCCAGCTGCGGAGCCAAGCCCGGCAGGCAGAGACAAGTTCAAGCAGGGTCTTTCAGAAGCATCGGGCAGCGTGAGAGGTCTGTGTCCGGGAGATCATGCAGTGAAGGTCGGGGTAAAGTACCCCCGTGGTCCAAGTGGCCGGATGAGCCTGAGCGCCTCCCGGCTGAGGGTTCATCAGAGAGTAGTATTGGCGGTCGGGAGTGGCCTGGCGGGGAATCCGACTGGGCTCGTCTCTGCCCGCGGCGCCTTCGGGAGCGGTTGCGTTGAGGCTGGGGAGCAAAAGGTGTGAGGTGAACAGGTCCACCCTCCGCCCCTTCCAGGAGTGGAGTTCGGTCATCAATACGCAAGAGACGCTCCTCCGTCACCCAGGTCCAGGCCTCTGTTGGAGTGTGAAAGAACAAAGTCTTGTTAGCGAACACCACTCGTAGGTGCGCCGGGAAAAGGAGCCGATACTGGATGTTGAGCGCCCTCAGTTTCTGTTTAACTTCACCAAAAGAGCAGCGTTGACTCTGGACCTCACGGGGTGTAGTCCGGGAAAATCATGATTGCGCGGTTTTCGTAGTGGAGCCGTTGCTGTTTGCGGGCTTCAGACAGGATGGTGTCCTGGTCCTTGAAGTTAAGGACCCGCATTATGACTGGTCGGGGGCCGCACCTGGCGGCGGCTTAGGGGCCAGGGACCGATGGGCCCGCTCAATCGCGAACCACGGAGAAAGAGAGCCCTCGGGGACCCATGATCGTAGCCATTTTTCCAGAAAGCCCACCGTGCGACCCTGCTCCGTCCTCTCCGGGAAGCCCTCCAGGCGGAGATTGTTGCGCTGGGACCTGTTTTCTGCATCCTCCGCCCAGCGGTGCAACTCCTGGGTATGCGACTGGAGACGGGCCACCTGTCCCTTAAGTTGGTGTACATCATCCTCCACGGTGGAGATTCGGGTTTCAGTCTCCTTGATCAGGGCTGTGGCATTTCGGAGATCCTGCCAGATGAGTCATGTCTACTCGCACCTCCGCGATCTTGCCCTCAACCGAGGTCTGTGAGGCATGGATGGCTTGCAAGATAGTGGATAAGTCTGCAGATGGCGGGGGCTCCTGCTCCGCGGCACCCCCGGTCGCGCCCACTTCCGAGGTGGTGAAATGGTCCATTTTGGTTTGGGTGGCAGGGGCCTTTGCCGATCTGTCTGTTCTACCCATGGTGGCACCCGGAGGGGCCGCAGAGCCCAGAATCCGCGCAGGCAGACCCCGCAGTGGGGGACCAGCAGACCCCTATGGGTGGATTAAGATCAGACAGGAGAAACAACCAGCATGAAAGTGTGGCTCAGGCCAGTCCGCCGCCGGCCGATATGTGCCGCCGACTCCGCCACCCCGGACAAGACGGACCTTCAGGAGCGAGGGAGGGGATGGGGAGAGGGAGAGGGAAGGAGAGAGTCCAGAGCCAGGGCCACAGGTAGGCCCCCGTCTGCCAGGGCAATGAAACACTCAGCCCGGGCGGCAGTAGGAGAGGCAGCAGGCAGCCTTACCCCCTGAGGCCACAACTCCAGAGTGCGATGGCACGGGTGGGGGGCTGCTGCTCCCAAAACAAAGCCCAACGTGAGGAATTTGGGGACAAAGGAGACACAGGGCGGGGCCCCCGGTGGAGGCCCCCACACGCAGGCGGGTGCCGCTCGATGCACGCGGCTGAAAGCCCCAGCAACGGATCCCCAGTCGTTGATGTGACCAGAGGGGAACCAGGATGTTAGGCACGGACAGGGAAGGCCCTCCTCTGTACCCACTCCAGTGCAGTCACCAGGGCAAGGGCAGCCGCCCGGTGGCCAGAAAGGCGGGGAAGGGGCCCGGTCAAGGGCTTCCTGTCGTTCAATTTATGTGGCCGAGGATCAGCTCATGGCAAGTCCCAGCCCAGGGACCACCACGCGGCCAGCAGCGTCTTCTCAAGGCCTCCACGGGGCCCGAAGGGGAGCCAGCACAGGCAGCGTGTGACCCAGGAGGGGGACGGGAGATCTGGCCGGGCCGGATGGTGAGCAGGGCCACTCAGGGATAGGCCCCCCACTGCAGCCGGCCTCCCATGTGCATGGGGGGGCCCCAAACAACCATCCCTGAGCCCCCACCACCGCCAGGACTCACCCGCTTTGTCGCTCGCCACATCTTGATCTCGGAGTTTTCAGCCACTCCCCCCAGCGCACCGGAACCTGCAGCCTGAATCCTCGGCCTCTGCCGCCCGATATGGCAGCCGGTCCTACGGCGGCGTCACCGGAGGGGGCCAGTTCACGGGCGGGCCCACTGCCGCTGGGGTGCACTCACACCGCTGCTCACCACTCCACGGCCCAGGGCTCTTCAGCGGATCCCCTCGGTGCACGGAGGATGACAGCCTCAGTCCTCCCGCTGCCCGATACGGCAGCCGGTGTAACGGCCATGCAGCCGGAGGGGGCCGGGGCAAGGGCAAGCCTTCGCCGCTGAGATGGGCCGCCGGATCGCCTTACTCCGGGCCCACCACCTCCAGCGCCGGCGATTGGAACCGGGCGATAGGGAGAAGGAGCCCCGTGCCACCTCGGGCTGGCAGTCGCCCCGGAGCAGGCGCCGCCCCTGAAGAGCCCCCTTGCTCACGCCAAGGACCAGTTGCAGGGTCCGGCAGGGCACACACCAAGGATTGCCGGTGCCGCATTCAAGAGAAGGGAGCCGCCATCCTGTCCGCAAGATATGGCGGGCCGGTCCGCTGCAGCGGGACGACGTGATGCGAAGCTCTGCACTCCCAGGTGCTCCGCCTAGGATATTGCGCCGGGTGAGCAGCAAATATCAGTACATGATGGCCCGTTTAAGGTAAGGATTGCGGACGGATGGACGACGGGTCCTGGAGCACTCTCAGAGTGCGTCCACCATCTTGGATCGGCAAGCCACGCCCAGTAAAACAATGGTGATTTTTTAATGTTTAATCTTTTGACTGTAAATAACTATTGCATGTGAATTATCACTTTCGGAACTCAAATAAGCGTGTTTAGAGTCATTTTCCTGCCAAAAATCCATCTAAATAGAAGTTTCTGAATAGGAGGAAAGGTCTGAAAAATGGCAATTTTTGTCACTGTGAGGTTTTAAAAAGTGATTATTCAACATGAGGCACGATACAATTGACATTTTAAATCATTTTTTTGTACAGCCAAAAAAAATCAAATTTCCGAGGAAAAACGATGACCCTGGACCTGTCGAACTTTCTCCAGATAGTCAGGAATGGTGATTTTTTAATGTTTAGCCTGTTGACTGTAAATAACTATTGCATGTGAATTATCACTTTTGGAACTAAAATAAGTGTGTTTAGAGTCATTTTCCTGCCCGAAATCAGTCAAAATAGAAGCTTCTGAGTAGGAGGAAAAATCTATAAAAATGGCAATGTTGGTAACTGTGAGGCCTTAAAAGTGGTTATTCAACATGAGGCACGATCCAATTGACATTTTTAATCATTTTGTGTACAGTCCAAAAGATCAATTTTCTGATCAAAAACGATGACCCCGGACCTGTGGAACTTTTTCCAGATGGTCAGTAATGGTGATTTTTTTTAATGATTAATCTTTTGTCTATAAATAACTATTGCATGGGCCATCTGGAGAAAGTTTGACAGGTCCGCGGTCTGCGCTTTTTATCAGAAAATTTATTTGGACTGTTCAAAAAATGATAAAAAATGTCAATTTTATCGTGCCTCATTTTGAATAACCACTTTTTAAAGCCTCACAGTGATCAAAATTGCCATTTTCAGACCTTTCCTCCTACTCAGAAGCTTCTATTTTGATCGATTTCAGGCAGGAAAATGACTCTAAACACACTTATTTTAGTTCCAAAAGTGATAATTCATATGCATTAGTTATTTACAGTCAAGAGAATGAACATTAAAAAATCACCATTACTGACCATCTGGAAAAAATGATTCAAAATGTCAATTGGATCGTGCCTCATGTTGAATATTTATGTTTTAAAGCCTCACAGTGACCAAAATTGCCATTTTTACATACCTTTCCTCCTACTCAGAAGCAATTTTGTGCAGGAAAATGAATATAAACACACTTATTTTAGTTTGAAAAGCGATAATTCGCATGCAATAGTTATTTATAATCAAAAGATTAAACATTAAAAAAATCATCATTCCTGACCATCTGGAGAAAGTTCGACAGGTTCAGCGTCATCGTTTTTCATCAGAAAATTGATTTTTAGGACTGTACAAAAAATTATTCAAAATGTCAATTGGCTTGTGCCTCATGTTGAATAACCACTTTTAAAAGCCTCACAGTGAGCACAAATGCCATTTTTACAGACCTTTCCTTCTACTCAGAAGCTCCTATTTTGACCAATTTCGGGCAGGAAAATGACTTTAAACACACTTGTTTTAGTTCCAAAAGTGATAATTCGCATGCAATAGTTATTTACAGTCAAATGATTAAACATTAAAAAATCACCATTCCTGACCATCTGGAGAAAGTGCAATAGGCCCGGGGTCATCGTTTTTCACCAGAAAATTGATTTTTTGGTCAGTACAAAAAATTATTCAAAATGTCAATTGGCTTGTGCCTCATGTTGAATAACCACTTTTTAATGCCTCGCAGTGACCAAAACTGCCATCTTTACAGACTTTTCCTCCTACCCAGAAGCTTCTATTTTGACTGATGTCGGGCAGGAAAATGACTCTAAACACACTTATTTTAGTCCCAAAAGTGGTAATTCGCATGCAATAGTTATTTACAGATCATCTTGTTCGGGGGCAAGATGGCGGCCGCGATGCTGGCCGAGTGAGCTGGCTTTAGGTGCTTTCCTGAGCAACATCCCCCCTTCTACGTACGTGGCTTGAGGCGGTGTGGCTGTGGAGGAAAAGGAGTCGCCATTATATTGGGCATGATTTGGCGCTCGTGGTTGTGGCGTCTGGAGCTGCCGGCACCTTCACGCTTGGTTTGTGCAAGTCCTCTCTTCTGGGCAGCGGACTCCACGATTTGGTCCTGCCCGATAACCCCGATGGCTCCAAAGACGGCGGGAAAGGGGTCTAAGACCCGGGGGCTGCCGGCGGGTTCTGGAAGTCTGGGGAAGACCGCACCTAACTCTAGCGAAGGTGATGCTGAGACATGCTGGTCGGCTGCAGGGGCAGCTGCTAGCCGGCCGGGAATGGGAGGAACCACAGACCGTGCTGCGGGCCGAGCGGGCGGAGGAGGCACCTCTGCTCGCGCCCGTCAGACGGTTTCTTCGATGTTCAAGGCACAAAGTCAGAAAAATAAAAATGTTGAAGATGCGATATCTGGAGCTAAATCTTAAGCGAAACCTGTAGTGACCCCTGTATCACCGGCAGAATCTGAAACTCTCGTTCTTCCAGATAAAGCGCTGAGTCAAGGTACTGTGACTTCCTTCGGGACAGATTCGAGTGATTTAGTTGCAAGCAGTATTGGAGGGGTGGCGGAGCAGGGCGTGTTAAGTGGAGGAAATGAATATGCTGGATTTGAAGCAAGTCAGGATGAGTCGGTGGTGACTTTGGGGCCAGGAATTATTGGAAGTGGAAAAATGGTCAGAGTGCAAGAACAATGCCTTATGGGGAACGTAGTCTCTCCAAGTGGGGGCCAGGGGAATGCGTTGAGTGTATCGAGTTCAGATTCAATGGCAAAAAAAACCCTCTCTGACCTCCAAGATGAAGAATCTTGTGCTCTGGGCCCTGTGAAGGAGGGGGACTCAGGGGATACATTTTATTCTATGTCGGATCCCTCTATCTCTTCAGGGGACGAAAGCCCTGGGAGGGACTGGGCGGAGGATGAGAGTGATGCAAGCAGTCTCTGCTTGGGTGAGGGAGAGTTTGGAGAAAACTCTCCTCATATCTCTGCAACTGTCCGAAAAAGGGAACTTGGCACCCTTGCTTTAGACAAGGTCTCTGGCTTAGCAGGCTCAATGGTCTGGGACTACTCTTTCTCTCCTAAACTGGTTGGAAATGATGCAACCGATGGAGTGACAGCTTTAGGAGCCCCAAGTTTAAATCAAGCTACGCCCAGTGAAATTACCCTCTCTACCATCTACCAGAATATTTTGGCTCATAGGGAGGAGACTCGTTTGGAGAGTTCACGTACTCAGGGGGCTTACCGTAAATTGCAGAACTCAATACGCAGGGTGGCTAAGACCTGTTCTGATTTTGCTGCTAGAATTGGAGAAGCGGAAGCAAGAATCTCCACACTCGAGGATGAACTTGTAGCGCAAAAGGCCCTTGCTCACTCCTTGGAAACCCAGAAGATGGATACATTATGGAAACTGACTGACCTTGAGAATCGGTCAAGGAGAAATAATCTGCGGATATTGGGCATCCCAGAAGGCAAGGAAGGCACAGATGCTCGCCAGTTCATCGTGGAACTTTTTACCGAAGCATTCCCTGATCTGAAGCAATGGGATTGGAAAACTGAACTCGAGAGGGCCCATCGGTTTCCTTTCAATCAACGCAAGAAGATCGGTCAAGCTGTTGAAAAGCCTCGAGCTATTTTGATCTGCCTTAATAATTTTCTGGCCCGTGAGGCATTATATGATCTGGCCAGGCCAGATAAGAAAAGGGTAGGGAAGGGGTGTGATTTTTGTGTGAGACCTGACTACTGCCAGGCAACAGTTGAGAAAAGATGGCAGCTTCGCCAATTAATTTCACTATTTCAGGAAAAGGGGGCTCAGAAGCTTCAGCAAAAGAATTTTTGCACACATTGTAGAATAGGGGGCGCATTTTGATCTACTTATGCTTACGTGGATGTTGGTCCTGGCTTACGCTGGCTTAAAGGTAGCCTATTCTAAATCTGTTTCGGATCTATATTGGTAGCGGGGATTTTTTTCTTTTTTTCCTTTTTTGGCAAGGGGTGTGGGAGCTCAGGAGAGAGAGGGTTTTTTAGCCAGCTCTCCATCACAGAGGACCGGCGGTCCTTACGCCTCATGAAGTAGGTGGAAGGGAGGGGTTTCGGTGGGGGGGCAGGGAGGTCAGGGGTCAAGGGTTTGGGGTGGGATGGGAGGGAGAGAATGAGCGGTGTGGGGGTTTTGTTTTGTTCTCTTCTTTTTTGTTGTGTTGCTATATGGATAAGGAAATTTGGAGCGTGCTTTATTACTATGCCCAATGTTTCATTTCATTGTGTAATGTGTGACTGAGTGTATCAATTACAAGGATGACGGGTAGTCTGCGTATTTGCTCACTTAATATATGTGGTCTCAATGACAGGAGAAAGTGGGGCATGTTAGCTAAACAGCTTCGCTATATGCAGATCGATTTGTTATATCTTCAGGAGACCCACATACCGTGGAGCAAGCGGTGGTTGCTGAGGGATCTAGGGCTTGAGGTGTTGGCTTGTACCCAGCAGGGCACAACAATTAAGGGGGTGGCTATCTTAGCCTGGCGCGGGGTGGGCTCTTGTAAATGAGTTAAAGTAGATAATCTGGGCCGCTGGGCGATTGCTGAAATTATAGTGAATAATACGCATATGTCGATCTGCTCAATTTATGGATCTAATTTAGATGATCCTGATATTTTAAACTTTCTAAGCATTGAACACTGCCCTATGGCTGCATCCTTTAATATTTTGTGGCGATTTTAATATTCATTTAGATAGTAAGTTCGATTTATGTGATACTCTTCCATATCAAGGTAGGAAAGCTAGAGTTTTTAATGCTCTGCAAGGATTGGTGAAGGAACACGGGCTGCTTGATAGCTGGCATAAACTCAAATCACCCGACCCCGGGTTCACGTTTTACTCAGCTCCCCACAATAAGTTAGTTCGGTTGGACTATTTTTTTCTATCTAGTCAACTGGTTGGGACAAGTAAGATTGAGATCTTTCCGAGAATTCTCTCAGATCACAACCCTTTAACGATTGAGATTCCATTGCGGGGCATTTCAAAGGTTCAGAGGCCTTGGACCTTTGAAAGGAAACTCCTGCTTGACGAGGTATATTGTACCCATATGGCTAAATGGATTGAAGAATTTTTCTCTATTAATCGCAATACAGCCTCAGTCTGTATTGTGTGGGATGCTTTGAAAGCAGCTGTCCGAGGGGAGACTCTAAGCTATTCCATAGCTCGTCAAAAAACAATACAGGAAGAAATCAAAAATTGGGTAGAACAATTAAGGTCAGCGGAGTGTGAATTAATGAGTAGAATCCAGGGGGGTATAAGCATAGAGGAATGTCATCAGCGTATTGCCATCATAAAATCTAAAATCCATCGCCATTTTGGCGCAGAGGTGGCAGCCAAATATATGCAGCATAGGGCTGAGTCATATGAGTTGGGGGAAAACACAGGCAGGGTACTGGCCAAGCGACTACAACAGCGTGAAGTAGCCAATCATATCTGCAAAATTAAGGATCATGTAGGGCAGGTTCAGGATTCCCCGGCAGGAATTTTGAATGTCTTTCAGAATTTTTATAGCCAACTTTATGCTGAGGGACCGGCCTTAACAGGGATAGATCCTTTGGAAGATTTTTTCAATGGTATGGAAACAACGAAGGTCACTCAGGATCAAAATGAGGCACTTGAAGCCCAGTTTACATGGGAAGAAATAGACTTTGCAATAACTTCTTTAGCCATGGGTAAGGCTGTAGGTCCTGACGGTATCCCCCTCGAATTCTAAAGGACATTTCGACAAGTACTTAGGCATGATATTATGCTCTTATTTCAACAGGCTCGAAAAAATCACATTCCTGATTCTTGGCAGAAGACCACTATTATCGTTTTTAGAAAAAAAGATAAACCTGAACTCAATTCAGCATCATATAGGCCTATAACTTTGATCAATTGCGATAGTAAAATCTATTCGAAGCTTTTGGCAATTAGACTTGGAAAGGTTATTACCCCTCTGGTTTCTCTACGCCAACATGGGTTTATCCCAGGGAAGGACACATCGGATCATGTCCGCCGTGTAATAGCCCTTCTCGACTGGGCACAGGCCATGGGGTCACCGCTGGGGGTTCTCCTCTTGGACGCTGAGAAAGCGTTCAATAGGGTCTCCTGGCGGTTCCTGTGGTCTGTCCTATGTTGGAGGGGGCTAGGTGGTGGCTTTGTACAAGCAGTTAAGGCATTGTATCTATCTCCAGAGGTGGTGACCCAGATTTCAGGTCAGGATTCCAAGCCATTTACTATCAGCAGAGGCACAAGGCAGGGGTGTCCTTGCTCACCCCTGCTTTTTGCCCTGTATATTGACCCCTTCCTAAGAAAACGTGAGCTAAGTGCCCATATTAAAGCAGTCAGGATTGAGGAGGTCGAGTACAGGGCACTGGCACACGCAAACGATATTGCAGTACTTACGAGCGATGTTGTCTCTGCCTTTCCAGTGGTAAAAGATTTAGCAGATCGGTTTGGCGCTCTTTCGGGGTACAATCTGAACGTGGATAAGACTCAAATTCTCTGTTCAGGGGTGATCTGCCCCTCGGACTTTCCAGTCGTCTCAGAGGCTACCTATTTGGGTATTACAATTACAACTGCGGTTGATAGAATACCCGACTTAAATATCAGTCCAATAATTGAAATCGCTAATAAGAAATTGGAGAGGCTGGATCACTTACACCTCTCTCTTTTTGGGAGAAGTAATGTTATTAAGATGTCGATCTTACCCAAACCTCTGTATCTTTTTAGGACTATCCCTCTTGAGTTTTCTTCTTCCTGTTTTGTAAGGCTAGAAAGGATATGTTCTAGGTTCCTTTGGGGTTATCGCAGGTCTAGAAGAGCGACTAAATGGATGATTCTCCCAAGACATCGAGGGGGTCTGGCTATTCCCAGCTTTTTGCTTTATCACTGGGCCACTATTTTACAGCATATGGCCATCTTACTAGTTGGTGCCAAGGCTGATATATCAATGGAGAGTAGTCCATCCATATATGAATTGAGGTTGGGGAACCAAGCTAAGGGTTGTCTGGTTTCGGTTCTTGAACCTAGTTATTACAAAAAGACCAGATTTAAAATTGTGAGAGCAGCATATAAGGTGTGGAAACAGGTTCGGCGGAAGTTTAAGATTTCTAATTTGAATGCATATACTCCACTTTTAACTCCAGGTACGCTGCCACCATTCTTTCGGGATCGGGTTACTTTTGATTGGGCTAATAAGGGTATTTATTCGCAGGGGGATTTTTATAGAGATGGGCAACTTGCAACATTTGCAAAATTGCAGGAAGAATACGGTCTCTGTAGGAGTGATTTTTTCAAGTATCTGCAGATCCAGAGTTTCTTGGGGGAAAATATACACAGAGGGCTTCAAATTTTGAAAAGATACCCCTGGTGGAAGCTGTTCAAAAGAAGTTTCGGCTAGGGAAAATTTACCAAATCTTGCTTGATTCCTTCCCTGATTATATGGTAGTACACTCAGATAAATGGGCAAGCAAGTGTGGGGAGGAAGTAATGGACATTGAGGATTCCCTGTCTCTAGCGAGTCAGATTTTGATTACTGGGAGCCTCAGGAGTCAACATTTTATGTCAGTCTTCGACCTGTACTATAACCCCGCGAAGATTTCCAAATGGAGGGGAATGAGGGGAGGGAAATGTAATAGATGTGGTCTCAAGGCAGCGGATACTGTACATATGTTCTATTCCTGTCCAAAACTGGCTGTTTTTATACATGATATAGAAACATTCTTGACTACGACTTTGGGGGTATCAGTCTCTGTTACACCAGCTCTTCTCATTCTGGGAGTTGGGAATAATACTGAAGTGGGTAGTAGGGTAAGATCTGAGACAGGATTTGTGTTCATGGCTATGGCTATTGCCCGCTTGTGTATTATTTCCCAATGGATCATTGCTGACCCTCCAACTTTCTCTAACTGGCGTGCAAGGCTTTTTGCTGTATACAATAGCGAATCTTCAATTTATAAATTAAGAGGCCGTAGGAAGAAAGCGTTGGGGCAGCGAATCTGGGCTCCCATTGCGGATTTGGTTGATTAAAGGATAAGGAGGGTTACTTGTATTTTCTTGTTGTTTTTCTATTCTAATTTTTGATTTGCCTAATCGCTTTTCTTTTGTCAATGAAATGAAATAAGGAAATAATGAATTATTCAATTTCTCAAACGTATCCGTGGTATGAATATAGTGGTATGCATTCTTTTACTGTGGCTATTCAAAATGGTTTGGAGGCTTGACAACCCTGTATATTCTGCTGAATTGTATAATTATATACTTTTGTATTGCTTATTGTATGTCATCTCTTCCCTCTCTTTCTTACAGGTCTGTATAAACAGTATTATTGCTTTGTGTTCATGTTTTATCTGAGGGAACAAAACAAATATAAAACCTAATAAAAAGAAGTAAAAAAAAAAAGCAATAGTTATTTACAGTCAAACGATTAAAAATTAAAAAAATCACCATTACTGACCATCTGGAGAAAGTTTGACAGGTCTGGGGTCATGGTTTTTCGTCAGATAATTGATTTTTTGGACTGTACAAAAAATGATTAAAAATGTCAATTGGATCGTGCCTCATGTTGAATAACCACTTTTTAAAGCCTCACAGTGACCAAAATTGCAATTTTTCAAACCTTTCCTCCTACTCAGAAGCTTCTATTTTGACTGATTTCGGGCAGGAAAATTACTCTAAACACACTTATTTTAGTTCCAAAAGTGATAATTCACATGCAATAGTTATTTACAGTCAAAAGATTAAACATTAAAAAATCACCAATCCTGACCATCTGGAGAAAGTTCGACAGGTCCGGCCAAGGTCATGGTTTTTCATCAGAAAATTGATTTTTTGTACTGTAGAAAAAATAATTCAAAATGTCAATTGGATCGCGCCTCATGTTGAATAACCACTTTTTAAAGCCTCAGAGTGACCAAAATTGCCATTTTTACATACTTTTCCTCCTACTCAGAAGCTTCTATTTTGACTGAGGTCGGGCAGGAAAATGACTCTAAACACACTTATTTTAGTTCCAAAAGTGATAATTCACATGCAATAGTTATTTACAGTCAAAAGATTAAACATTAAAAAATCACCATTACTGACCATCTGGAGAAAGTTCGACAGGTCCGGGGTTATGGTTTTTCATCAGAAAATAGATTTTTTGGAGTGTTAAAAAAAATGACTCAAAATGTCAATTGGATCGTGCCTCATGTTGAATAATGTTTTTCAAGCCTCACAGTGACCAAAATTGCCATTTTTATAAACTTTTCCTCCTCCTCAGACGCTTCTATTTTGACTGATTTCGGGCAGGAAAATTGCTCTAAACACACTTATTTTAGTTCCAAAAGTGATAATTCACATGCAATAGTTATTTACAGTCAAAATATTAAACATAAAAAAAATCACCGTTCCGGACCATCTGGAGAAAGTTTGACAGGTCCAGGGTCATCATTTTCCATCAGAAAATAGATTCTTTGGACTGTACAAAAAATGATTCATAATGTCAATTGGATTGTGCCTCATGTTGAATAACCACTTTTTAAAGCTTCACAGTGACCAAAATTGCCATTTTTATAAACTTTTCCTCCTCCTCAGACGCTTCTATTTTGACTGATTTCGGGCAGGAAAATTGCTCTAAACACACTTATTTTAGTTCCAAAAGTGATAATTCACATGCAATAGTTATTTACAGTCAAAATATTAAACATAAAAAAAATCACCGTTCCGGACCATCTGGAGAAAGTTTGACAGGTCCAGGGTCATCATTTTCCATCAGAAAATAGATTCTTTGGACTGTACAAAAAATGATTCATAATGTCAATTGGATTGTGCCTCATGTTGAATAACCACTTTTTAAAGCTTCACAGTGACCAAAATTGCCATTTTTAAAGACTTTTCCTCCTACTCAGAAGCTTCTATTTTGACTGATTTCGGGCAGGAAAATGGCTTCTCCAACCAGTAGCTCGTGAGCTACTGGTAGCTCTCCAGCTACCTTTAAGTAGCTCCTTTGTGCAGTCCAGCCTAGTAAATCAGAAACGTTTGCTTGGATCAATTAACATATGTCTACCAAGTGTATTTGAGGCAAAAATGTGTGTTTTTTGTATAACTCATTAGCAAATGTAGGTGAAAAATGGCAACATTTCCAAAATAAATATAAATCTGCTATTGTTTGATAATTCATTTGACATAGGGGAGACGTGTTGCTAACATAATTACCTTGCTGCCAGGAGCACTGCAGCTATGGCTGTTATGTATTACCTATGACAAGGCATCCCAAATTGGCAAAGCCTTTTAGGTCGAGCGTACAGTGCTTGCTCTGTCGCTTAGTGACCTGTTGTGTATGCTTTAGGAGTTGAACTCCACCCATTGCTTGCCGATTGCTTTGTATTTGTCTCGGTTAGTGTCCTTTACAAATACTTGCTTGCCAATGAGCAATCCACCGTCTTTGTCCCTCCTTCTCGTTTCCAGTTTTCTCCATGCAGCACCGACCAACTACTACATCCTTACGCTTTAGGTGTTTATGTCTTCATTTAGGGACTACTTTTCTTCTTCTTGTCTGAACAGTTGTCTGCGGCATCAGAACCGCATCACAAAGAGGCAAGTGATGAATAATTAACTTTGGTGTGTAAAATTATTTCCCCTCTATCCCGCACTCGACCTGAAGGTATTGGAGCGCTTAACATGATTGCTCAATCTATATGTTTTTGAGCCGATACTGAGACTCGAACCTGGCCACCTGTGTAATTTAACAGTGTTTGGCGGTTTAAAAGTAGTTGAGCTGCACGGCCTTTACCTTGTCATGGTATACGTCTCTGAGCATTTCTGTTTGTTTGTAACCCGTGTCCCCGCAGCCATGGCTTTTAAGAGTCTGTTCTCCAGCCTTCCCAACCCCAGCCTGTTATGGGCACGAACCACCAACAGCGCCACCACCATGGGGAAGAAAGAGAAAGGGAAGAACGAGGACAGGTAACCGCGCTCCAAGTTTATCCCCTCTGCCCTTAGATACCCTCATCCTGACTGGAGGAGCGCTGCTTGGACTGCAGCTCTTCTATCAGTGTGCAGTTGCACCGGCTGCTTGTAATTACTTGCTTTATAGCACTGTGGGCCACTTTAATATCTATTACTTTAAAATATGCTTCTTCCCCCTCTCTCCCCTCTCTTGCTGCACGGACGCTGCACGAAGCAGGCGCCATGTTAATTACAGAAATCTGTGGATGCCATTGTACTATCACCCTCCTCCATCTCTTCCCTTAATGTGCCTTGCTCTTTTGTTACCAGACGCGGTGTCCGGTTCATAGTGTTTCAGTTTTTTGTAGTTGTTTTTTTTCTATATTTGGGCAGCCCTCGCCCTCCATTAATCAGTCCTCTGCCTCTGCAGCACACAAGGGGCTGCCTCTCCTCAGGTTGCAGTCTGTGCTCCTGCAGCTGCCCAGCACCCGCCTTAGTCACTTCCAGGCTCACAGCCTGGCCATACACAAGAGGGAGGTGGAAGAGGAAGGATCCCTCAAACTCCCCAAGCCATGGGTCAGAACTTGAAGGTGATTAAACTAAAAATTACACACAAGAGTTTTACATCGATATCAGATCATTTTTATTTATATAAATTGCCCAGAGAATACCCTGCACTAAATGTAATTATGTTTACTTTCACCTGCTTTGCATTGCCCTTTTAAAAGTAAGCAAACAGCCATGCTGACTGAGGCCCTTGTTTAAACATAAAGCAACGCAATTTAACCCTTGTAAGATATATTACTGTAAATATGAAAGTCTCTATGCTAATATGCATCTTCATTATATTTGAACTGCTGCTCATATTAGAGACAATGTGTTCTTTCTATTGCTTTCGGTCTGCCCCCGTCACCCCCCTTCGCTGCTCACCTCAGCCTTCCTGCTCCTTGCAACACTCCTCCGCGTCTCCCTTTTTATATCCATTTCTCCAGTTTTCCCTTTCTGGTTAAATATATTCCCCCACACCAACCTTTCCTTCTCTTACACTTCTCGCAAATCTCTCCTCAACCCTCTTCCTGCCCCTCCGTCCTCCCTCGTTTATCACCTACCTTCTTTTTTTTGTCTCATGCTTTTGTTACACACCTTCACTGCTCCCTTTTCAATGTTTCCATCCCCTTCTCAGTTCTCTCTCTGCCTTCAGTCTCCCTCAGCCCCCTCGGTTTATATCTTCTCCTCAGCTCACCAACACTCTGACTATCCCTGCTCTCATTCTCTTTCACTTTCACTGCCCCTTCATCTCTTTCTGAACTCTTTCCTGACACTACTTTCGACTCTCCCCTAGCCCCCTCTAAATTTCCTCACTACTCTTTCAACTCAATTTAAGTCCATTAAATTCACTTCAATAACACCTTCTTGTCAATATTTGTGTGGCCATAATGCTAATAATTAATTGGTATTGCATTCTCTATGTCTGGCGTTAGCCAAAAACCTTTGCTTTTAAACAAAAATCTGTATACTGTACAATTAAACATATACCTGTGCATTATACATACACAGGCTTTCAGTGGACACTCTTATCCATTGGTCTACTGTAGTGTTATTTACAGGTTGCATCGACCTATCACAGCATACAGCTTCGGCCCCCACCAGCCATTGGCAGTATGTGATGGCATTCTGCTCTGCACAATAACAGTCCCTTCAATGACAGGGATATGGGTGCAATGTGTGCTTTTACATTTAGGCAGACCGGGTTTTAGACAATGCTTTTTTTCCTACGCTTGTTCACATACAGTGCGCGCATTAATATACATAAACCACAGCACATGCAGCCTTTGTAACCAATTATAGCCAGAGCAGGTTGACTGTCATTTTTAAGTCGAGCCTAGGTAGCGTGCATGCCTAGGGGATTTCCGTCCCTCAAACCCACACTTTCCTCCTCTTCTTAGGATGTCTTCTGCATACACAAGTCCTCCCTCTTTATGCGTCTTCGACCTGCTCTCCCCTTCTTTTTCTCTTTCTCACACACTCTTTCTGCTCCTCTGTCTTGAGTTCATTCACCACTTCCTGCACAAACCATCTATCCCTCTCTATCTTCCTTTCTATCTATTCTGTGCAGCTTTCACCCCTATCTATTCACCAAGCCACATAATTCCACTACACAAACACACTCCACCCCACACAATTCCACAACTAACAATTCCAGTACAACCCACATAATTCCACTCCACACCACGTATATCCGCTACACTCCAAACCAAAACACATAGGTAAAAGACATTGTAATTTACAACGCCAGTAGCTCTAACCCTCCCAAAAACGAGACCTATTGCATTGCAAATGCTTGTTTACATTACTACTGACAACTCTGCCTGATGCATGGGCATGTTTACTGCTTGTAAAACGTGCATAGTGTGATCACTAATGTAATCTGGTTTGATGTGTTCGCTATACTAAATATTAGTAGCTTGGGATGATTTCCATGGAACATAAGTAGCTCTTATTGGCGAAAATGTTGGAGATCCCTGCTCTAAACAGACTTATTTTAGTTCCAAAAGTGACAATTCACATGCAATAGTTATTTACAGTCAAAAGACTAAACATTAAAAAATCACCATTCCTGACCATCTGGAGAAAGTTCAACAGGTCCGGGCTCATCGTTTTTCATCAGAAAATTGATTTTTTGGGACAATACAAAAAACGATTCAAAATATCAATTGGATCTTGCCTCATGTTGAATATACACTTTTTAAGGCCTCACAGTGACCAAAATTGCCATTTTTTACAGACTTTTCCTCCTACTCAGAAGCTTATATTTTGACTGATTTCAGGCAGGGAAATGACATGGATTAAACCCAGATCAGCTGACTGGGGGTGAGTGTTTGATTTGCTCTAACGCTCCGTCCATCATCCCCTTTGGTATCGCTTTGTTCGCCCTAAGTTGGCAGGGTATGCCCAGACTTGGGTCCCTAGCCTGGCTGATGAGGGTTATGAAACCCGAAACCGGTCCCAGGATGCTTGTTTCCGGTCCAGGGAAGACATGGCTTGGCAGTTCGGGCTGGACTGTTCCCATGAGGCACAGGGTCAGACTGATTTGCATATGGCCATGTCTGAACTGGGGTGGTGGAGTGAGCTAAAGAATGATGATGGATTAAACCCAGATCAGTTGACTGGGGGTGAGTGCTTGATTTGCTCTAACGCTCCGTCCATCATCCCCTTTGGTATCGCAGGGAAATGACTCTAAACACACTTATTTTAGTTCCAAAATTGATAATTCACATGCAATAGTTATTTAAAGTCAAAAGATCAAACAAAAAAAATCACCATTCCTGACCATCTGGAGAAAGTTTGACTGGTCCGGGGTCATCGTTTTACATCAGAAAATAGATTTGTTTTTGGACTGTACAAAAAGGACTCAAAATGTCAATTGGATCGTGCCTCATGTTGAATAACCACTTTTTAAGGCCTCACAGTGACCAAAATTGCCATTTTTACAGACAACCTACCCAGAAGCTTCTATTTTGACCAATTTCAGGCAGGGAAATGACTCTAAACACACTTATTTTAGTTCCAAAAGTGATAATTCATATGTAATAGTTATTTACAGTCAAGAGAATAAACATAACAAAAATCACCATTCCTGACCATCTGGAGAAAGTTCGACTGGTCCGGGGTCATCGTTTTTCATCAGAAAATAGATTTGTTTTGGACTGTACAAAAAAGGATTCAAAATGTCAATTGGATCGTGCCTCATGTTGAATAACCACTTTTTAAAGCCTCACAGTGACCAAAATTGCCATTTTTCAAACCTTTCCTCCTACTCAGAAGCTTCTATTTTGACTGATTTCAGGCAGGAAAATGACTCTAAACACACTTATTTTAGTTCCAAAAGTGATAATTCACATGCAATAGTTATTTAAAGTCAAAAGATCAAACATTAAAAAATCTCCATTCCTGACCATCTGCAGAAAGTTCGACAGGTCCAGGGTCATCGTTTTTCATCAGAAAATTGATTTTTTGGACTGTACAAAAAATGTCTCAAAATGTCAATTGCCTCATTTACAGTCAAAAGATTAAACAATCACCATTACAGACCATCTGGAGAAAGTTCGACAGGTCCGGGGTCATAGTTTTACATCAGAAAATTGATTTTTTTGGACTGTACAAAAATGATTCAAAATGTCAATTGGATGGTGCCTCATGTTGAATAACCACTTTTTAAAGACTCTCAGAGACCAAAATTGCAATTTTTACAAACATTTCGTCCTACTCAGAAGCTTCTATTTTGACCGATTTTGGGCAGGAAAATGACTCTAATCACACTTATTTTAGATGAAAAAGTGATAATTCACATCCAACAGTCATTTACATTCAAAGGATTAAACATTAAAAAATTACCATTACTGACCATCTGGAGAAAGTTCGACAGGTCATTTTTTATCAGAAAATTGATTTTTTGGTCTGTACAAAAAATGATAAAAAATGTCAAAGTTGATCATGCCTCATGTTGAATAACCACTTTTTAAAGAATCACATTGACCAAAATTGCCATTTTTGCAAACGTTTCCTCCTACTCAGAAGCGTCTATTTTTATCAATTTCGGGCAGGAAAATGACTCTAAACACACTTATTTTAGTTGAAAAAGTGATAATTCACATCCAATCACTCACTCTCCCATATAGTCATTTATATAGTCCAACACTCACATATACTGCCTTTCACATATGTAGTTACTCACACATGTACCACTGAGACATCTAAACACTCACCAACACACACTCACCCACCCATACAGCCCTTCACAGACGCACTCTTGAACCCATACACCCAGTGAATCACCCACTCACACAACTATGCACAAAGTCACCCACCCCCACCCACCCAGACACTCAGGCACCCATTCAGATACTCAATCAATCAATAACCCATATAAACATTCATGTAGCTACTCACAAACCCATGCAGCCGCTTACACACCAACTGACAGACTGATACAGACATTCACACAGTTTAGTCACTAACCCATGCATTCAGTAAGACACGTTTAATCACTCACTTATACAGTCAGTCACGCACCTACTAAATCATCCATACAGACACTCATACACCCACTCATTCCTCAATACACCTTGGCACATATATATATATAAAACATATCTAAACTTTTTAGTAACACTCAGTCACTGGATGATGTCATTTGAGATGTCATCAGTGATGTCACTGACCATGTCGTGAATGATGTAATATGTGACATCAGCAGTGCATTGCAGGGGCACGAGTTATAGTTACCTCAACTAACTATAACGGCCGAATTTCTCTGGTTTTGTACGACTAAAATGTCCAACTAACTATAACGTCCCTGAAACCTGTGTTTTTTTCAGTGAATATATATATATATATATATATTCAGTGAAAAAACCAAAGGTTACAGGGACGTTATAGTTAGGCTGATATTTCACTCGTACAAAACCAGAGAAATTCAGCAGTTATAGTTAGCTGACTAACTATAACTTGCGACCCCGAAATGTACTGCTTATGACCTCACATATTACATTACTCATGACATGGTCAGTGACATCACTGATGACATCTCAAATGACATCATCCAGTGACTGTGGGTGTTTTCAAAATGTTTTTGAGAGTTAAAAATATATAACAAGGAGTATCGATGAATCAGGGGCTGTATGAGTGCATGTATGTATGATTCAGTGGGTGTGTGACTGACTGTATAAGTGAGTGAATTGGTGTCTCAGTGAATTTGTGGGTGAGTGACTAGGTTTTGAGAATGTGTATATCAGTCTGCCAGATGGTGTCTAAGTGGCTGTATGGGTTGGTGAGTGGGTGCGTGAGTGGCTGTATGGGAGATTGATTGGGTGTCTGAGTAAATGCATGGGTGTATGAGTGTCTGTATGAAAGGGTGTGTGACTGCCTGCATGGATGAGTGAGTGAGTCAGTGGCTGTATGGATTATCGAGTGTGTAAGTGAGGGGCTGTATAGGTGAGTATGTATATGGTTACGTCGGTGAGTGAATGAATGTGTCAGTGGTATATGGGTGAGTAACGAACAAGTTACTTACCTTCAGTAATGATATATCTGTAAGAGACATATTAGTTATAAATTCCTTACCTTAGAATTAACCACCCCCCCCGACGTCAGACTGGATCCGGAGAATTTTTTTCGTAGCAGTACCCTTGCGCGTCATTAGGTGGCATCGGTCGACTCCGCATTAGTCGTTGGCGTCGTGGTCACCGGAATGACGTTGCGGTATCTACTTAGATGCCGTCCCTGCACACTGACGCCAGTTCTTTACACGACACTCCACACTAGAAGCGCAGAGCCATGCAAGACACTGACCACCGGTGCACAAACTAGTGCCCTGAAAGGGAGTCGCTTACACTAGAAGTCAGTTTGCAGGACGGGTGGGGCAGTAAGGAATCTATAACTAATATATGTCTCTTACAGATATATCATTACTGAAGGTAAGTAACTTGTTCATCTGAAAGAGACTATTAGTTATAGATTCCTTACCTTAGAATAGATACCCCAGCAATACAACCCCGGAGGTGGGCCTGCAAACCAAGTTCACACCAAGAAGTCCTGGAGAACAGAACGGCCAAAGAAGCAGTCTCTCCAGACTGGAGTATCTAGGCAATAATGTCTAGTGAACGTGTGCAGCGATGCCCAGATGTCAGTGAGAGGGACTCCGCAGTAGTGGCTGCCGTCACCCTGGTGAAATGGGTGCGCAACCCCACCCGAGGTTCCTTTTACGCCAAAGAATAACAGATTTTAATGCAAAGAACGACCCATCTAGAGATGGTTCATTTTTGCATGGCCTGACATTTCTTGGCGCCCACATAGCCAACAAAGAGTTGATCGTCCACCCGGAATTGCTTTGTACGATCCAAATAAAAGGATAGCGCACGTTTTGGATCCAGATGGTGGAGCCTTTCTTCCTCTTTAGAAGAATGCAGGGGCGGGAAGAAGGTGGGCAAAGTGATAGTCTGTCCTATGTGGAAATAGGTAACCACTTTGGGGAGAAAAGAAGGCCGAGTTCTGAGGACAACCTTGTCCAGATGAACAGCAAGGAAAGGAGGCTTAGAAGAAAGAGCCTGAAGCTCACACACCCTGCGAGCAGAGGTGATGGCAATCATAAAAGCAGTCTTCAGAGTTAAAAGTCTGAGAGGGCAATTATGTAATGGCTCGAAGGGAGAAGACATCAGATAAGTCAGAACTAGATTCAAGTCCCACTGGGGCATTACAAAAGGAATAGGAGGAAAGAGATGAGTAATGCCCTTGAGAAACCTATTTACAATAGGGTACTTGAAAAGAGAAAGGTTGATCTGGAACGCGAAGGAAGGCCGAAACGGCCGAAAGATTGCCTCTAAGGGTGCCCAGAGCAGATCCCTGCTGGGCCAAAGAAAGAAGGAAGAGGAGAACTTCCGAAAGAGGGGCAGAAAGGGGATCCACAGCCTTTGCTGTGCACCATGCCACAAATTTGTTCCATCTGCAGGCGTATACCGATTTAGTGGAGGGACGCCTGGCTGCCAAGATGACATTACAGACTTCGGGAGGAAGGTCGAAAGCTGTCAACTGTCGCCGCTCAATTTCCACGCAAGGTGTGGAGGCTGGACAGGTTCGGTGGAGGACCGCCCCCCGCTGCTGCAACAGCAGATCCTCCCGAAGAGGCAGTCTGATCGGAGGATCGATGGCTGTGTGCAAGAGCTCAGTATACCAGACTCTTCGTGCCCAATCCGGAGCCACAAGAATGATTTGGGCCTGGTCGCGCTTGATCATCTTCAGCACTCTGGGCAGAAGTGGAATAGGCAGAAAGGCGTAGAGAAGACCGCCACTCCACTTGCGACGAAAAGCGTTGCCGAGCGAGTGCCGCCTTGGAAATTCCAACGCGCAGAACTGCTGACATTACGCGTTCTCTTCGGTGGCAAATAGATCTAACCAAGGCTCTCCCTACTGCTGAAAGAGACCTTGCACCACCTCAGAGTGGAGACACCATTAGTGATCCATCATGCACCGGTGGCTGAGTTCGTCCGCCCTGTTGTTCAGAGAACCCACCAGGTGTTGAACCACCAAGGACATGCCCTGATGTTCCAGCCATGTCCAGAGACGAAGGGCCTCCTGACAGAGGGTCCACGACCCCACCCCGTCTTTTTTGTTGCAATACCACAAGCGGTGGTGTTGTCCATGAACACCTTCACTACTCTTCCTTTGACAGAAGGAAGGAATGCTTTCAGCGCAAGACGAATCGCCCGGAGCTCCAGAAGGTTGATGTGGAGCCCGGACTCCGCCGGAGACCAGAGGCCTCTGATGTCCGCCTCCCCCATGTGGCCGCCCCACCCCAGAAGTGATGCGTCTGTCACCACTGTGAACTCTGGGTGGGGAAGGGAGGGACCTGCCGTTGACCCAATCTTGGTCCGTTAGCCACCACTGCAGCTGGTGGGCAGTGCCTTCCGAGATCTGGATGCAATCGGAAAGATTCCCCATATGCTGTGCCCACTGGAACTTTGTCCCACTGCAGAGCCCGCATGCGCTACCTGGCATGATCCACCAGCAGAATGCAGGAGGCCATGAGGCACACCAGCCTCAGAGTCATTCTAACTGAAACCCGGGATAGAGGCTGAAAGATCAGAATCACAGCCCGAATATCCCGGACTTGCTGCTCGGAAGGATAGGCCCGAAACTGTGCTGTGTCCAGAACTGCCCCAATGAAAAGGAGCTTCTGAGAGGGACTCAGGTGTGACTTCGGCACATTGACAGTGAACCCCAGTGAGTGCAGGAGGTCCGCTGTAGTCTGGAGGTGTGAGACGACAGCCTGGGGCGAGCTCGCCTTCAACAGCCAGTCGTCGAGATAGGGGGAAGGCTGGAACCCCTGATCTGCGCAGATGAGCTGCGACCACTGCCATCACTTTCGTGAACACCCGAGGTGCGCTGGTAAGGCCAAAGGGGAGCACATGAACTGAAAATGCTCGTGGCCTACCGTAAACCGTAGGTAATGCCGATAGGCAGGACAGGGATGTGAAAATAGGCGTCCTGCAAGTTCAACTCTACCATCCAGTCTCCAGGGTCGAGGGCAGACAAACTGAGGAGGAAGCATTGACGTTCCTGAGATCCAAGACAGGACGCAGGCCTTTGTCCTTCTTGGGCACCAGAAAGTAGCGGGAATAACAACCACAACCTACTTCTGGGGTAGGAACTCGCTCAATGGCTCCCTTGGCCAAGAGAGCCGTAACTTCCTGGCGGAGAAGGGCCAAGTGATCCTCCGACATGCGATGGAATTGCGGTGGCATGGATGGAGGGGTAGTCTCGGAGGGTAGGGAGTAGCCCCTTCGGACAATCTGCAAAACCCACCTGTCCGACGTGATGGTTTGCCAGCGGGGGAAGTGATGGCAGATCCTGCCGCCCACTGGCAACTGGTGGCCCTGAAAGGTCGGACTAGGAGGGTTTGGAGGCTGCTGCAGAGGGGGCACTGGTAGACTGGCCCACCCACTGGCCCCCAGACCCACAACGCTGGGTCCCACATCCTCGGCCACGCAGAGGCTGGGCAGCTTGCGCCGGCCTGTGGCCCTGGGAGGAACGTGGCGGGGCACCCCTTCCGTAGCCGCAAAAGGCAGACTGCATGGGGCGAGATGCAGTCGCGATGCCCAGGGAACTGGCTGTAGCCCTATAATCCTTGAACTGCTCAAGCGCGTGGTCTGCCTGGTCGCCAAATAAGCGACGGCCATCGAAGGTCATGACCAAAAGTGTAGATTGGACATCGCCCGAGAAGCCAGTGGATCTCATCCAGGCGTAGTGTTTCAGGGCTGACGTTGAAATAGTCCTGCCTAGTGAGTCGGCGGAGTCCAGTCCGCAGTAAATGGCGAACTTTGCTGCATCTCTTCCTTCGGCAATCGCATGGGAGTGTGGGGCCTGGGCCTCCTCAAGGCAATGCGGCAGCACCTGCTCAACCGTATCCCACCCGGAGTGGGTGCAATGGCCCAATAAACATGCGATGTTCACCGACCGCAATCCCAAGCTGGCGGAAGAAAACATCTTCTTCCCAAGGTGTTCCAGCTTCTTGGATTCCCTATCTGGGGGAGCAGTAGGAAATGAGCCTTTGGAGGTAGAGGCTTGGACAAGCAAGCTCTCAGGGGTAGGGTGTTGGGAGAGGAAAATGGGGTCACCCGGACCCGGGCGGTGGCGTCAGGCAATCATCCAATCCACAGGAGCTCCTATGCTGGGCTTGGACCAAGTGTCCAGAAGGATGTCCGTGAGGGCCTCATTGAACTGCAGCAGGGGATCCGAAGAGGCCGCTGCCAGTTGAAGCACCTCAGTCAGGAGGATAGTCCTGACTGCCACCGTAGGAAGCTCAAGGCCGAGGGCCTCAGCCGCCCTACGCAACACCACAGTGTAGGAGGCTCCCTCCGCCATAGCCACGGTAGGGGGAGAAAGCATACTAAGGTCTGGGGAGGTATCCAGACCACTGGCATCACCCAACTCCTCTCTCCAGTTCGGGTCATCAAGTTGGTCTGCAAGAGGGTCAACAGACCCCTCCCAATCCTCCTCACCCTCTCCTGGTTGCCACTCAGGGCGACAGGGAACACCAGGATCGAAAATTGGCACAAAAGTGTTGGCCGGCATCGGTCTGCGCCGCTCCGGCTCCGTATCTAGGTCGAGGTGGAGGCTGGGGTCGACGCCGGATGGGGATCTAACCGGCGGTGTCGTCAATGGATTAGACGCTGGAGGAAGTGTCGTGAGGTCGACCGGCGCCGATTCGGATCCAGGCCTGGATCCTTGGGGGCCCTGCGGTGCCGGCGGCAGCAAAGGCCTGGAACCCCCAACCGAGTCCGCGGGGCCCGAAGGCGTGCCGGCGGAGTGGGGCCGCCCAAAGATGGAGTGGAGAGCTTTGTAAAATGTACGAAGTTGGGCAGGGATCGCTCCGGCTCCTGGAAAGGGAGGGGGGGGAAGAGACTCTGAGCCGACCCAGCAGGCTCTGCGGACGGAGCCGAAGGATGACGATTGTCCGCGTCCCTCGTCTCATCGGCCGACGGATGGGGAGAAGGCGAAGAGAGATGGTGCTTCTTTGCCTTCTTCTTGCGCTTTGACTTACCAGAAGACTCCGACGATGAGTGATGGTGGTGGCTCCGCGACCCGTCCTGCAACCTCCCTCTCGACCGGGACCTCGAGCGGCGCAGAGCCGACTGCCGGGCCTCCAGAAGCTTTCAAGACCGCTCCTGCAAAGACTTCGGGCCATGGCCCGACAGTCGGAGCACGACTTCGGGTCGTGGTCGCGCTCCAGACACCAGAAGCACACGAGATGTGGGTCAGTCACCGACATCAGCTTGTGGCAGGAGCCACAAGGCTTGAAGCCGGTCTGCCGATGTGACATCCCTTTGCACCAGGAGTCAAATGACTCAAAAAGAAGCCGACAAAAAGTCGAAAAACAGTTAGTCAAAAAGTGACTAGGGTACCGCTCTCTCCGGATCTGCGCAGGCTGGCGTGGAAAAAGAAAGAACTGACGTCAGCGCGCCGGTCGGTGTCTAAGTAGATACTGCGACGTCATTCTGGCGACCACGACGCCAACTATAAACGCGGAGCCGACTGACGCCACCTACAGACGCGCAAGGGTAGTGCTAGGAAAAAATTTCTCCGGATCCAGTCTGACGCCTGGTGGTAATTCTAAGGTAAGAAATCTATAACTAATAGTCTCTTTCAGATTGGATATGCAAAAGGCAGTATAGGTGACTGTTGGAGAATATGAGTGACTGTATATGTGAGTGAGGGATTGTGATAGTGTCTGTATGGGTGAGTGTGTGCTTGCGTCAGTGACTGTATAGTGAGTATGTGTTAGTATCTGTATGAATAAGTGAGTGAGTATAACTGTGAAGGTGAGTAAAGGGCTGTGTGAGGGACTCTAGGTGAGAGAGTAGGTGTGTGTGAGTAGCTCTATGATTGACAGTGAATGAGTGGCTATATCAGTGGCTGTACTAGTAAGCGAGTTGGTGTATGAGTGGCTGTATGGGTGACTGAGTGGATGTGTGTGTAGACCTATGAATCAGAGTGTGTGTGTAAGTACTGGTATGGGTGTGTCAATGGTTTTGAGACTGGTAGTGTGGAAGTTGGAGTGGGTATATGAAAGGTTATATGGGGGTGTGAGAGGGTGCATCAGAGATTCTGTGGATGATTTAATCAGTGATGTAATTTGAGATGTCATCAGTGATGTCACTGACCATGTCATGAGTGATGCAGTATGTGAGGTCATAAGCAGTGCATCGTGGCATTGTGGGGGGCGCGAGTTATAGTTCGCTTAGCTAACTATAACTGCAGAATTTCCGTGGTTTTGTACGAGTGCAATATCAGCCTCACTGTAACGCCCCTGTAATCTTTGGGTTTTTTTGGTGAATTTCTAAGGGTTTTAAAATTCTATTTCCCAACTATAACGTCCATGTAAACTATGATTTTTGCTTTAATTTTTAAGGTTTTTAAATTGTATTTTCTATCTTCAGTGGCTCTATAAGTTTGTATTTTCTTCAGTGGATTAATAAGCGTTTTTTTTTCTTTCCATTTTTTATATTCCTGAGGATGTCGCAATTCCCGCGGACATGTCATGAAACCGAAAACAAAAGCAGACATTCAATGACCACCAACACATCAAAAACAATATGTAAAAAAATCCATTCTGAACATTGCCCTACACATATTACTATATACATACTTCTTTCAAAGCATGATTAAACTCATATTTTCTTTAAAAACCATCTTGCAGACCTATTTTTAGTTTTCACGGTTATTCAGGATGTCGCCGTTAAGTGCAACGATCGCACTGTTTCCTTAAAGTGAAAACACATATATGCAGACATATTACAGTATTTTACACACAAGGGGTTTATAACTGTACACTTCAAACTCATGTTTTTTTTAGTGTATTTCTAGAACAACCATCTCTAAAACCTATTTTTCCTTTTCGTGGTGACTCTGGAGACCGCAATGACGTCAGTAATCTCGATTCCCCCGGACAAGTAGCAAAAGCGTAAAACAAAAGCAGACATTCAATGGCCACCAACAAATCCAAAACTAATATGTAAATAAAATCCATTCTGAACATTGCACTATTTTCCATTTTCGCAGTTATTCGGGACGTTGCAATGACGCCGTTAACCAATATTTGCAACGACGCTGATAGTTGCGATGTCCCCGCGGTGGTACACGGGGCCAAGCTGGCAGTCATGACGTCATTGCGAATATTGCGCAAGATTAAAAAAAATCTATTTTGGACACATAACTTGGGTCACTAAAACCTCCATTTCTCAACGATGGGGTCAGAGCATCTCCATCCTGATCCCTTATGTGGGCTTACACACAGATTTTCAGCCCCGGGAACTGTTCCCGATAGATAACTTCCCACCCAATCAGAGCACTCCCGTTGGCGCGTGCATCCGCGATTCACCGCAAAATATCCATGGCCAGAGTTATCAGTATAATTTTAAACTTACATTTCTCAAAAACTACTGAACAGATTTACACCAAATAAGCAAAAGGCACTTCCTTGACCCAACATCTACCTCCCTGCCAAATTTGGTGCAAGTCCGTTCAGCGGTTCGGGCTGTAGAGGTAGCTAAAGGTCCCTATGGGAATTAACATCACAAACGTAGCTTTATTGCTCGCCCCAAATGTTCGGTCCCCACTGCCCAGATCATCCCCAAATTCCATAACAATAGTACCCAATGTGACACTTTTTTGGCAAGATTTCATGCAGATTGGTCAAACGACGCCAAAGTAATAGCCAAGTCAAAAAATGCTTTTCCTATGAAAACTTGGTCATTTCAGGTTGGCTTGGATGGTATTTTACCAATCCAAAGCTGTAATACTGTGCCTGGAGTGGTAAAGGCTTTGGCCGTTTTACAGCTCGGCAGGGATAGCACTGTGCTAATCCTATGCTTAAAGACTTTGCTGTAAAAATGGCAAAAGACTTTGTCCCTTTCTATCTCGGCGTGGATAGCACTGCGCTAATCCTATGCTTAAAAACTTTGATAGAAAAGCAGACATTTGAGGTGAGCAAATTTAGAGTGTCGCTGGTGTTGAGAGTGCTCTTACTGGAGCTGCTTTCCACCTAAACTTGAGAACTACCCAGAGTTCTCTGCTTCTGTTTTTGCATAATTTATTCGTCACTCTATGCCTGAAAGGGTTTTGTTTTGACTTATACTGGGTGCTCCCTTGTGTCTGGACAAAGCTATACCTCTCTGAAGAGCTCTAACGAGAGCGAAACACGTGTCAGGGGTTGCTTTTATTCATTTCAGGTTGGCTTGGATGGTATTTTACCAATCCAAAGCTGTAATACTGTGCCTGGAGTGGTAAAAGGCTTGGCCGTTTTACAGCTCGGCAGGGATAGCACTGTGCTAATCCTATGCTTAAAGACTTTGCTGTAAAAATGGCAAAAGACTTTGTCCCTTTCTATCTCGGCGTGGATAGCACTGCGCTAATCCTATGCTTAAAAACTTTGATAGAAAAGCAGACATTTGAGGTGAGCAAATTTAGAGTGTCGCTGGTGTTGAGAGTGCTCTTACTGGAGCTGCTTTCCACCTAAACTTGAGAACTACCCAGAGTTCTCTGCTTCTGTTTTTGCATAATTTATTCGTCACTCTATGCCTGAAAGGGTTTTGTTTTGACTTATACTGGGTGCTCCCTTGTGTCTGGACAAAGCTATACCTCTCTGAAGAGCTCTAACGAGAGCGAAACACGTGTCAGGGGTTGCTTTTATTCATTTCAGGTTGGCTTGGATGGTATTTTACCAATCCAAAGCTGTAATACTGTGCCTGGAGTGGTAAAAGGCTTTGGACGTTTTACAGCTCGGCAGGGATAGCACTGTGCTAATCCTATGCTTAAAGACTTTGCTGTAAAAATGGCAAAAGACTTTGTCCCTTTCTATCTCGGCGTGGATAGCACTGCGCTAATCCTATGCTTAAAAACTTTGATAGAAAAGCAGACATTTGAGGTGAGCAAATTTAGAGTGTCGCTGGTGTTGAGAGTGCTCTTACTGGAGCTGCTTTCCACCTAAACTTGAGAACTACCCAGAGTTCTCTGCTTCTGTTTTTGCATAATTTATTCGTCACTCTATGCCTGAAAGGGTTTTGTTTTGATTTATATATATATATATATATATATATATATATATATATTCACTGAAAAAACCATAGGTTTTAGGGACAGTTATAGTTAGTTGGACATTGCACTCGTACAAAACCCGTGAAATTCCCCGTTATAGTTAGTTCAGCTAACTATAACTCGCGCCCCACAATGCACTGATGATGACGTCACATATTACATCACTCATGACATGGTCAGTGACATCACTGATGACATCTCAAATGACATCACTGATGACATCATCCAGTGACTGTGTGTTTCTGTAAAGTTTAAATATTTTTAATATATATAGGAAAAGACGTATTGAAGAATGAGTGGGTGTGTAAGTGTCTGTATGGATGATTTAGTAGGTGCGTGACTGACTCTATAAGTGAGTGATTTAACGTATCTTACTGAATGCATGGGTTAGTGACTAAACTGGGTGAATGTCTGTATCCGTCTGTCTGTTGCTGTGTAAGTGGCTGCATGGGTTTGTGAATAGCTACATGAGTGTCTATATGAGTTATTGATTGGTTGTCTGAGTATCTGTATGGGTGCCTGAGTGTTTGTGTGGGTGGGGTGTGTGCGACTCTGTGCATAGATGTGTGAGTGGGTGATTCACTGGGTGGATGGTGTCAAGAGTGCATCTGTGATAGACTGTATGGGTGGGTAAGTGTGTGTAAGAGTGTGTTAGTGAGTGAATGTATGTCCCAGTGGTACATGTGTGAGTAACTACATATGTGAAAGCCAGTATATATGTGTGTTGGAGTATATAAATAGCTATAAGTGAGAGTGAGTGATTGTGATAGTGGCTGTATGGATGAGTGTGTGCTTGTATCAGTGATTGTATAAGAGCGTAACAATGTGCTAGTATTTGTATGATTAAGTGAGCTGGTGTGTGTATAACTGTATAGGTGAGTAAATGGCAGTGTGTTTAATTATTTGCATGACTGACTAGGTGTGTGAGTACCTCTTTGGATGAGTGGCGGTGTTTGAGTGTCTATATAGGAGTAAGAGTGCATATGATAGTCCTGTACTGAGTCACCATAAGTATGAGTGACTGTACGGGTGAGTGAGTGGATGTGTGTGTGTAGACCTAAGAATCAGTGAGTGGGTATGTAGTTATTGGTGTTGGAGTGTCTATAGTTTTGCGAATGGCAGTCTGTAATTTAGATTGGGTGTATCAAAGGTTATATTAGGGTGTGAGGAGCTGCATCAGATTATCACGTGGATGATGTCATCAGTGATGTCATTTGAGATGTCATCAGTGATGTCATCAGTGATGTCACTGACCATGTCATGAGTGATGTAATATGTGACGTCATCAGCAGTGCATTATGGGCGCGAGTTATAGTTAGCTGAACTAACTATAACGGGGGAATTTCACGGGTTTTGTACGAGTGAAATGTCCAACTAACTATAACTGTCCCTAAAACCTATGGTTTTTTCAGTGAATTTCAAAGGTTTTTAAATGCAAATTTCTAACTATAACGTGTCTGAAACCTATGGTTTTTTCAGTGAATTTCAAAGGTTTTTAAATGCTAATTTGTAACTATAACGTGTATGAAACCTATGGTTTTTTCAATGCTAATTTGTAACTATAACGTGTCTGAAACCTATGGTTTTTTCAGTGAATTTCAAAGGTTTTTTAAATGCTAATTTCTAACTATAACGTGCCTGAAACCTACGTTTTTTTTAGTGAATTTCAAAGGTTTTGTAAATGACAATTTTTAAATGTATTAATTGTTATATTAATTTTTTCATACTGATTTACTACATTTTTAGAAACAATTTTTTTTACATATTTTATTTTTTAAATTACATTGTAATTACATTATACATTACATTACAAAAAATACTTTCTCTTAATGAATTACTTTAGTTTAAATACTTTGCAGATAGGCAATAGACTTTTAAGTACAGTAGTTACAGTTGTTGCAATGGGCAACACATTTTCAAACACAATGCAACATTCAGCTCAATGTGAATTTCTAGTTAAATGCAATTAGTTACTTTATGGATTACTTTTCTAACCACAGGACTGGATCCTAGATTCAGTCCTGGTACATCTCCTGTAAACAGTTGAGTAAAAGCGTTTTGGTTACAGTCGTGATTTTTAAGGAATATTATTGTATTTTAAAAGTTGACACTTAGAAACTTTTTCTCATAGAATCACCAATGTTATCCTATGGAAGGAAATTCACTTAGCAGGTAAAAACTGTTATCGTTACTTTTTTCTTACTCAGTGTTGGATCCTGGATCCAGCACTGGTGCATCTCCTGTAAACAGTTGAAAGAATGCGTTTAAGTCATACAGGCGATTTTTAAGGAATATTTGTAGTTTGTGAAAATCAACACTTTGAAACTTTTTGCTGAAAACCAGTCAATGTTAGCCTATGAAGGAAATTCAAGTTACCGGTAAGTACGGTTAAAATTACTTTTGAGGATCAGTACTGGGCTGAAACATGCAGCACTGAGGTCTCTCCTGTTAACAGGTGAGTAAATCGGAATTCGTATTTCGGCTGATTTTAGAGGAATATTTTAAAGTTCCAAAACTCCACACTTAGAAGAATTTCCAAGTGAAACCAGTCAATGTTAGCCTATGGAAGGAAATTCAAGTTACTGGTAAGTACGGTTAAAATTACTTTTCAGGACCAGTACTGGGCTGAAAGATGCAGCACTGAGGTCTCTCCTGATAACAGGTGAGTAAATCTGGAATTCGGATTTCGGCTGATTTTAGAGGAATATTTTAAAGTTCCAAAACTCCACACTTAGAAGAATTTCCAAGTGAAACCAGTCAATGTTAGCCTATGGAAGGAAATTCAAGTTACTGGTAAGTACGGTTAAAATTACTTTTCAGGACCAGTACTGGGCTGAAAGATACAGCACTGAGGTCTCTCCTGATAACAGGTGAGTAAATCGGAATTCCTATTTCGGCTGATTTTAGAGGAATATTTGCACAATGGTGAAGGGAGGGCGGGGCCTGAGGTGACATCTGTGCAAACGCGCCCTGTGGCGCGTTTTAAGTTGGGGGATTAAGTCCCCTTGAATCCTGAGGGTCCCTAGGGGCCAACTAGCCCACCAGGAACCTCCAATATGCGCCAGGGGCTGCGTTGCAGAGACGTGTAGAGAGGCCACACCCCTTTTACACCTCTCTGCAACGCAGCTCTGTGCGCTTTCTGGATGTACCTGTTGGGCTAGTTGGCCCTCAGGGACCCTCAGGATTGAAGGATTTAATTCCCCATCTTAAAACGCGCCACGGAGCCTGTTTGCACACATGTCACCTGAAGCCCCGCCCCCTCCCTTCACCACTGTGCAAACGCGCCCCGTGGCGCGTTTTAAGTTGGGGGATTAAGTCCCCTTGAATCCTGAGGGTCCCCGGAGTCCAACTAGCCCACCATATACCTCCAAAGCGCCACAGAGCTGCGTTGCAGAGAGGTGTAAAAGGGTGTGGCCTCTCTGCACGTCTCTGCAAGGCAGCCCCTGGCGCATACTGGAGGTTCCTGGTGGGCTAGTTGGCCTCAGGGACCCCCAGTATTCAAGGGGAATTTGTTCCCCCTCTGCAAACGCGCCAGGGGCGCGTTTGCAGAGTGGTGAAGGAAGGGGCGGGGCCTGCGGGCCCGATCGTTTTTATTTTATTTTATTTTTTTGTCCCTGAAGGGAGGCTGTGTGGCCCCCTTCCTTTTTTCTCTTTTTGGGCCCTGGGGACCCCATCCCCAGGGCCTTACCCCTACTCTAAATTACAAAAAAAAAAAAACGGGAAGGGGCCGCGTGGCCCCCTTCCCTGGGCCTGTATTGGCCCCGGGACCCCATCCCCCGGGGCATGGCCTCTATATTTATTATTTTGAGGGGGCAGCGTGGCCCCCTCCTCTGGCCATTTTAAGGCCCCGGGACCCCATCTCCCGGGGCCGGCCTTTCCATTTAAAAAAAATATATATATATTTTTGGGGAGAGGGCCGCGTGGCCCCCTCCCGAGCCACTACTTGCCCGGGGACCCCATCCCCCGGGGCTGGCCCTCTCCGTTGGGGACTGTGGGGGTCCCCAATCCCCCACAGTCCCGCCGGCTCCCCACGTCCCTTGGGAGCCGGCATTGCTGTTCCACATGGGGAGCAGCTGACATGCTGCTCCCCATGTGGAAAAGCAATCGCTTTGGATATTGGAAGAGAGAGCAGGTTTCCCTGCTCTCTCTTCCAATATCCAAAGCAGTTGCTATGGCAGGACGGGAGCTGCGAGGCTCCCGTCCTGCCATAGCAAACTACAGTGTCCCGGGGGTAGGCACCCCGGGACACTGCAGGAGCCGGCCCTGGGGGTGGTGGTCCCCAGGGCCATCAAGGGGCTCCAGGAGGGGCCGCGCGGCCCCCCTCCCATTCAGTACACAGCCCCGGGAGGTGGTGGTCCCGGGGCTCTGGAGGTCCGTAACGGACCCCCATATTAAAATGTTTAGTGCCCGGGGAGGTGGCGGTCCCGGGGCGTGTGGGGGGCTGGAGCCCCCACACAGGTTTTATAATGTATACAAAAAAGCCCCGGGGAGGTGGTGGTCCCGGGGCTGCAGGAGGGCTCAGAGCCCTCCCGCACCATTATAAAAAAAGCCCGGGGGTGGCGGTCCCCGGGGCTTGGGGGCCCTTGAGGCCCCCACACATTAAGTATCCCCCCACCATGCCCCCGGGACTTAGGCCACCCGGGGCCAGTGCTATCAAGCGCGGGAGACCGCGCTTCGATTTTTTTTTTCGGCAGGATTCGCGCACCCTGAGCGCATCCTGCCGATTTTTAATTTAATTTTTTTTTTTTTTGCCCAGGGTGTCCTTGTGGGACCCCCTGAGCAAGCCTAGGGGGTCAGGGTGTTTCTACCCTGCCCCCTTTGTGCGCTTGCGCACTTGTTTCTGTCCCTCGGTTCTACCGAGGGACAAAATGGCTGCCAACATTTCCTGAATCGGAATGTTGACAGCCAGCTGACAACCAATTAACATGCAGCTCGTGATCGGGACGGTGCTCGCAGGGTGCGCTGAGGGTACGCGGACCCTACTCGGCCATAGATATCACTAACTTTTTACTTTTCATTTTCTCAGCAACTACTGAGACGGATTTACACCATTTAACAAAAGGGTTCTTTCTGAACCAAGAACTACCTCTTTGCCAAATTTGGTGTAATTCCGTTCAGCAGTTCGGACTGTAGCCGTGTCTAAAGTTTCCTATGGAAAAGTGCATGGGGAAAACGCGTTTTGGGACCCCCTTTTTCTCAGCCCCCGCTTGACGAATCCCCCCCGAGACTTTCAGGGTAGGAGCGGACCGGAGCGGGCCACAAAGTTTGAAAATTTCGCGAAGATACGTCAACCGGCAAGAGAGTTATTTCAAATAGAATGTCGCGGATTTCCTATGGATAATAGGTTGTAACTATAACTATCTACTGGCGACCGCCAGTAGATAATATATATATATATATTCACTGAAAAAACCATAGGTTTCAGGGACGTTATAGTTAGAAATTAGAATTTAAAAAACCTTAGAAATTCACTGAAAAAACCATAGGTTTTCAGGGGCATTATAGTTAGGAATTAGCATTTAAAAAACCTTTGAAATTCACTGAAAAAACCACAGGTTTCAGGGACATTATAGTTAGTTGGACATTTTACTCGTACAAAACCAGAGATATTCGGCCGTTATAGTTAGTAGAGCTAACTATAACTCGCGCCCCCGCAATGCACTGCTGATGACGTCACATATTACATCATTCATGACATGGTCAGTGACATCACTGATGACATCACTAATGACATATCAAATTACATCACTGATGACATCATGCCGAAACGCGTCGGCGGCGAAAATCTTTTTTTGCACTTGTGTTGGTATTTTATTGGAGGAGCTTGATTGAGGTTTTGCACACTAATAAAATGTACACCTGCATGAAGAGAACTGCTGTGGAGTGTTGTGGTGCTTGGTGCCGCCCCATCGCGTGTTGGTGAAGTAAATACGCGAGGAAGCATATATATATATATATATATATATAATATATTTCTCCTTAAATTTAAGCCATGCAACAACAGCTCAAAGGTACCCCGCTCCTTCTCAAGTTTCGCTTCCAGGACGAAGAACAGCATCCAGTTGTGGATAAAAAGCCCCTTTTTTAACCTCCTTCAAATTAGATGAACCCCCACACCCCGACTCTTGACCCAGCGTCACACCCCCGATGCTGCAGTGAACATAATGTGCACACATAGTGCACACATGGGAAGCCTGTGCCACGTATTACTGCCTCTTGACATGTCAAGTCATTTTGTGAAAATAAGGCATCATTAATCATCTAGTCTAATTGTGTTACAATGTTTTATGTCATTTCAAGATATTATGTGCCAGTCCTGTAACCGTGCCTTAATTTGAGCTGGTGCTTTCAGGTGGGGGTCACCGGGCCGCATTTTTGGGGACCAGCACTTATTTTTCAACCTCAGACTTTGACATGAGAGTTAAAAACAGGAAAGGGGGTAAAGAAAGAGGAAGAAAATCCAGAAAAGGGTGAGAAAAGGGGAGCGCAGGGGAGGAAAGCACCTGAAAGGGCGAATTAAAGGGGCTGGGGTACCCGGTGGTGGATGAACGAGGCATGAGGTGGAGTGAGTACTACAAAACCTTGGTATTTGGTGTCCCGCCCTTCCATAGCGCCTGCCGTGTGTACTTTGAAGTTAAACTTTTGACTCCAGACACCTATTCTTCTCTAAATTAACCCCAGCTACACAAGAGTGCCTCCTTTTATCTCTTTCATGCTAAGTGCTGCTACGCCCACTTGTATACTTTCGGCGCTACATAAAAACCCAAAGGAATCCAACAAACCTGTTGTGTTTACCTTCAACACGTCACACAAATGCAATGAAAGCAGAGTGGACGACATTGGAAAATATAAAATAAGTCACTCAGCCAGGACCCATCCTATCAAACCAAGAAGTAGAGAGAGAGATGATTATTAGAGACCAGTCGGGGGCCCCACGGGCTCTGAGGCGCCTGAGACCGCAGACCCGTTATAGCGCCTTCCTAAAAGCAGGAGCGCAGGGTCACAGGAAGCACTGGCAGTGAGCGCCTCCTGGACCCCGAAGCGGTCTCCACAATGTGCACAGAGGGTGCTTAATGCACATTCGGCATTGGGTCAGTGCCCAGAGAGGCCGTCCATCCCCCCAGCCCCCCCCATCGCCCCCAACCACAGAGGCTAAAATGTAGCTCCTCGCCCTTCCTTTTTTGGAATAACAAACTGCATTTGCAGTTTCACCGTCTCCAGACGGGCTGGTAACAGGTCAATACCGCGGGTCAATGCCTTCAAGGCGCACTACATCAGTTTCCGGCTTTTTTCGATTTCTTGTGCCCCAGCAATGGTTTACATTTCCTAAAATGACCTGTTGCAGGAATTGTGCCCAGCGCCAGCCTGCCCTACTGAGGGGACATATTGTGGCCTGTGGCAGGTCCTACAACCTGCTGCTGAGCGCCGGCCTGCCCTACTGAGGGGACATATTGAGGCCTGTGGCAGACCCTGTGCCCTGGTGCCCAGCAGCGGCCTGTACTACTGAGGGGACATATTGAGGCCTGTGGCAGACCCCGTGCCCTGGTACCCAGCAGCAGCAGTCCTACTGAGGGGACATATTGTGGCCTGTGGCAGGCTCACACCCTGATGTCCAACACAGGCCTGTCCTACTGAGGGGAAATATTGCGGCCTGTGGCAGACCCCATGCCCTGGTGCCCAGCAGCAGCCTGCCCTCCTAGGGGGACATACTGTGGCCTGTGGCAGGCTCACACCCTGGTCCCCAGTGCCAGCCTGTCCTACTGGGGGACATATTGCGGCCTGTGCGAGACCCCGTGCCCTGGTGCCCAGCGCCAGCCTGTCCTACTGGGGGGACATATTGTGGCCTGTGGCAGACCCCATGCCCTGGTGCCCAGCACCAGCCTGTCCTACTGGGGGGACATATTGTGGCCTGTGGGAGACTCCGTGCTGTGGTGGCCAGCAGCGGCCTGCCCTCCTTGGGGGACATATTGAGGCCTGTGGCAGACCCTGTGCCCTGGTGCCCAGAATGTGTCTTTTTCAGCAGCCCCTATGCCTAGCATCAGGCCGCCATCAGAAAGGACATTTTGTGGCCTGCCGCAACCCCTGTGCCCAGCACCAGCCTGTCGTCTGGGCGTGCAGGTCACCAGAGCAGCTGCTGACAGGTCGGAGAGGGGGCCACGGGGGTCTCTTACACCAGCACCTCAGTCCGACGTGAGTTCGGAGGGCCCAGGACCTTTCCAGGAGGGCTCGGGCATTAAAAATAAAAAGGGGGAACGTCTGCGCCTAGAGTAGCGACACAACAATGATTACTGAAGCGCAGAGAAGCAGCTCAGTGTGTGGCGTGGCACTGGAAAGGGTCAGTGTTTACAGCCCTGTCAGTGCAGCTTGTGGGATGCCGTTTCAATCCGCACAGGGCGGGCTCGGCCTTTCATCCCTCAGCTGTGTGCACACACTACTGTTTAGCCACCTTGACAGAAATGAGTTCGAGGTGTGGGCGCTACACGAAAGAGCAATGACATAACATTATAATATTATTATCACACTGAGCTTCAAAGGGGCCTCAGTTTGAAAGAATGACAGCGCTAACCTTGGACTGCACCTTGCGTCATGGAATGGCTCAGGCGCGGAATCGCTTGGTTTCCTCTTGCGCATGTATGGTAGTGTGCACAAACAAGATGCGCCTGGCAGAGCCCCGGGGAGGTGGCGGTCCCCGGGGCTGCGGGGGGGCCGCTTGCCCCCGCGCATAATAAACTATGAGAGTTAAAAACAGGAAAGGGGGAAAGAAAGAGGAAGAAAATACAGAAAAGGGTGAGAAAAGGGGAGCACAAGGGAGGAAAGTACCTGAAAGGGTGAATTAAAGGGGCTGGGGTAAAATAAGTCACTCAGCCAGGACCCATCCTATCAAACCGAGAAGCAAAGAGAGAGATAATTATTAGACACCAGTCGGGGGCCCCATGGGCCCTGAGGCGCCTGAGACTGCGGACCAGTTATAGCGCCTTCCTAAAGCAGGAGCGCAGGGTCACAGGAAGAGCTGGCAGAGAGCGCCTCCTGGACCCGAAGCGGTCTCCACAATGTGCACAGAGGGCGCTTAATGCACATTCGGCATCGGGTCAGCGCCCAGAGAGGCCGTCCATGCCCCTCCATCGCCCCCAACCACAGAGGCTAAAATGTAGCTCCTCGCCCTTCCTTTTATGGAATAAAAAACTGCATGTGCAGTTGCACCGTCTCCAGACGGGCTGGTAAGAGGTCAATACAGCGGGTCAATGCCTTCAAGGCGCACTACATCAGTTTCCGGCTTTTTTCGATTTCTTGTGCCCCAGCAACGGATTACATTTCCTAAAATGACCTGTTGCAGGACTTGTGCCCAGCGCCGGCCTGCCTAACTGAGGGGACATATTGTGGCCTGTGGCAAGTCCTACAACCTGGTGCCGAGCGCTGGCCTGCCCTACTGAGGGGACATATTGAGGCCTGTGGCAGACCCTGGTGCCCAGCAGCGGCCTGTCCTACTGAGGAGACATATTGAGGCCTGTGGCAGACCCCGTGCCCTGGTACCCAGCAGCGGCAGTCCTACTGAGGGGACATATTGTGGCCTGTGGCAGGCTCACACCCTGATGTCCAACACAGGCCTGTCCTACTGAGGGGACATATTGTGGCCTGTGGCAGACCCCGTGCCCTGGTGCCCAGCAGCAGCCTGCCCTCCTAGGGGGACATACTGTGGCAGGCTCACACCCTGGTCCCCAGCCTGTCCTACTGGGGGGACATATTGCGGCCTGTGGCAGACCCCGTGCCCTGGTGCCCAGAATGTGTCTTTCAGCTGCCCCTATGCCTAGCATCGGGCCGCCATCGGAAAGGACATTTTGTGGCCTGCCGCAACCCCCGTGCCCAGCGCCAGCCTGTCCTCTGGGCGTGCAGGTCACAGGAGCAGCTGCTGACAGGTCGGAGAGGGGGCCATGGGGGTCTCTTACACCAGCACCTCAGTCCGACGTGAGCTTGGAGGGCCCAGGATCTTTCCAGGAGGACTCAGGCTTTAAAAATAAAAAGCGGGAACGTCTGCGCCTAGAGTAGCGACACAACAATGATTACTGATGCGCAGAGAAGCAGCTCAGTGTGTGGCGTGGCACTGGAAAGGGTCGGTGTTTACAGTCCTGTCAGTGCAGCTTGTGGGACGCCATTTCAATCCGCACAGGGCAGGCTCGGCCTTTCATCCCTCAGCTGTGTGCACAGAATATTGTTTAGCCACCTTAACAGAAATGAATTCGAGGTGTGGGCGCTACACGAAAGAACAATGACATAACATTATAATATTATTATCACACTGAGCTTCAAAGGGGCCTCAGTTTGAAAGAATGACAGCGCTGACCTTGGACTGCACCTTGCATCATGCAATGGCTCAGGCGCGGTATTGCTCGGTTTCCTCTTGCGCACGTCTGGTAGTGTGCGCAAACAAGATGAGGCTGGCAGAGCCCCGGGAAGGTGGCGGTCCCCGGGGCTGCGGGGGGCCCCATGAGCCCCACTATATTATTCTGCATTGCCCCCGGGACCTGGCCCACCCCGGGGCTCAACAATAACGAAGCGCGGGAGCCCGCGCTTCGTTTTGTTTTTGTTTTCTCGGCCGGATTCGCACACCCAGCGCGAATTCAGCCGGTTTTTTTTTTTTAAATGCTTTTTTTGGGCCTGGGGGTCCTTGTGGGACCCCCTGAGCAGGCCTAGGGGGTCAGGGTGTTTCTACAATGCCCCCTTTTTGTAATTTTTCACTTTTTTATTCCTTTTTCTTGTGACTCGGTTACCGAATCACAAGATGGCTGCCAACACATTCTGCTTTGGAGTGTTGGCAGCCAATCAGAAGTGAGCTCGTGCTCAGGCGGAGTCGCGACTCCTCGGTGCTCAGATATCGATATTTTTATTTTCTGAATTTCCCAGCAACTACTGAACGGATTTACACCATTTAAAAAAAAGGTCGCTTTCTGAACCAAGAGCTACCTTTTTGCCAAATTTGGTGTAATTCTGTTCAGCCTGGTCCAAAATTTCCTATGGAAATTAACATGGAGAAAATGCGTTTTGGGACCCCCCTTTTTTCTCAGCCCCCACTTGACCAATCACCCTGAAACTTTCAAGACAGGAGCTGACCGGAGCGGGCCATTAGTTGTGAAAATGTCGCGAAGATTCGTCAACCGGCGCCAAAGATATTGGCAAATCAAAAAACGCTTTTCCTATGGAAACTAGGTCCTAACTATAACTACCTGCTGGCGACTGCCAGTAGGTAATATATATATATATATATATATTCACAGAAAAAACCATAGGTTTCAGGGGCGTTATAGTTAGTTGGACATTTCACTCGTACAAACCAGAGAAATTCCCCCGTTATAGTTAGTTCAGCTAACTATAACTCGCGCCCCCGCAATGCACTGCTGATGACGTCACATATTACATCACTCATGACATGGTCAGTGACATCACTGATGACATCACTGATGACATCTCAAATGACATCACTGATGACATCACTGATGACATCATCCATGTGATAATTTCATGCATCTTCTCACACCCTAATATAACTTTTGATACACCCACTCTAAATTACAGACTGCCATTCTCAAAACCATAGACACTCCAACACCAATAACTACATACACACTCACTGATTCTTAGGTCTACGCACACACCCACTCACTCACCCGTACAGTCACTCGTACTTACGGTCACTCAGTACAGGACTATCATATGCACTCATACACCTATATAGACACTCACACACCGCCACTCATCCATAGAGGTATTCACTAAGGGTGGGCGGCAAATTCCGTTCGCGCGGAACTTGTGAAATTTCAGCATTTCGCGTTCCGCGCGGAGCAGCGGAAATGTCGAAAACTTCCGCGATCCGCGGCGGAGCAGGAATTCGGGTGCAAGAAAGCACTGAAGCAGGTGCCCGAGTTGAAGCTCAAATTCTGTAACGCATTAATCAGCACAAAAAATCGTGAGCAAGGTCGAGGCTAAGCAGGAGTGCTTTCTGCCCATATCTACCGTCAAACATTAGCTGTAATCCCTGATGGAGGTCTTTGCATCCTTGATTTTCCCGAGCGCAATCCCCGTGTAGGTCCAGTGACCAGGAGGTTCTTCCTCCTCATCTGCTGCTCAGATCCTGCTCTGACCCTTTATAAACAAGAGGCATGTGAACAGGCCTAGAAGCCCCGCCCGTTTGCTCCCCACATACACTAGTGGTATGCACCGTCTTCCCGCCCTTTCCCCAGAATGATGGACAGCTTAATCAAAGGACCCCGGCGCTTTCGGCGTGGTGGCAAAGTTACAGACACACAGGTCACTGGGGTCAATTCTTCTGGACCTTTACGCAGCTGTAGTGTAGGAAAGGCACTATACATTTACCCAACGAGGTAGCACTTACCGATTAGCCAGTAGAAAGTACTCCAGTTGAGTAGAGGTATTGCACAAAAAGGAGGCATCTTCATGGATAAATATGCAGGGCAGGTGTGCAGAATTCGTGAGCGTGGTTAAGCAGATGTGCCTTCTCTCCATTTCCAACGTGAAAAGTTAGCTGTAAACCCCGATGAAGGTCTTTGCATCCTTGCTTTTCTCGAGCGCAATCCTCGTGTAGAATTCGTGAGCGTTGTTAAGCAGATGTGCCTTCTTCCTATTTCCACCCTGAAAAGTTAGCTGTAATCCCCGATGGAGGTCTTTGCATCCTTGATTTTCTCGAGCGCAATCCCCGTGTAGGTCCAGTGACCAGGAGGTTCTTCCTCCTCATCTGCTGCTCAGATCCTGCTCTGACCCTTTATAAACAAGAGGCATGTTGTTGGACTTGGCCCTTTTGGCAGGTTCACCCCTAAACTTTTTGCCTGTCTCCTAGCCTTTTTTCTGTGTAGTGTTGGTGGTTTTAGGCCTTTGCGCACTTTAGCACTGTGTCCCAGTGTAAAGTGCGTGCGCACTCTGAGTGCGTGTGGTGAGATTGTCCTGCCCTCCCATAGGAATGCATGGGGGATATGTGTGTCCATGGTAATTCCTGGTGTGAGAGGAGTGCAGGGGCGAGTTTAGTATGTGCGAACTCGTGAGAATAAATGCTGCGCAATGGTGTGCGCAGATTTATTATAACTGGTGTAGAAATGCCACTTCTAGAAGTTGGCATTTATGTGTGCTCTGTGTCTGCCTGCCTGATGTAAATTGCATGTCTGGCTTTGTGAGTGACAGGGGCTGGGAGGTGTGTGTGGCTCCAGGAGGGGCAGGGTGAGTCAGCGCAGGGCTGAATAGGGAGATCTGCATCTAGATGGGAGGGAGGAGTTGCACCTGGGACCTGAATAGGGCTGTGCCTTCCCTCCACAATGCTGGCTCCACCCCCTGTGGTTCGTCTGATGTCCCTAGCCTGTCCTGTGAAAGGAGAGAGGAGCTGAGCAAAACAAAGTGCTCCAAAGCTCCCCCAAAACCAGTTGCACCTGGTTTTTCCCCAGCCCTGTGCTATGTGACAAAGGAAAAGGGTGTATAAAAGAGGGGCTGTGACCCCATGAGGAGGTTCTGTTCTGTTGTGCTGACTTGCAGGGGACACTCTGCCAGGAGGAACCGCCGCGGGACCCAGCTGCTGTTTCCTGGGGGTCCCTGCGTGCTGGCCTGCCTGGCTGCGCTGTGCTGTGGTCCCCCCAGTACCAAGGACTCTTTCTTCTGACCTTTTTGGGGCCACTGCTGGAGCTTGTGCTGCTTCTAGCGCCTTGTGAGCGCTTTGCTTTTATTATTGAAGAGCGCGTTGCTCTTTGTTGCTGAGAGGAGCCTGTTTTCCCTGCAGCGCTGAGCTGCGATTGATTTTGAGGGAATCCCGACGTAGGGATTCCCCCGCATTTGCGTGCACTCGAGCGGGAGCCCACCCCGCGTATTTGTGCTCTCGAGCGGGTGCCTACCCCGCCAGTGCTTTGCCTACAGCGGGAGCCCACCCCGCCTTGCACCCGAGTGAAGAGGGAAGCCGCCGAGAGAAATCGCCGGGCCGCGGTGAAACGCGACCCGGAAGCCAGGCACGAGCTGCCTGGTTGGGGGTGGAGCCACGCGCCCTGGGCGGAAGCTGCGGCCAGGAGGGAGGACGGGAGCCTACCCCGCCTCCCAGGGCGTCCCGGGCCGAACGAAGAAGCGGGCAAGTCTGCACGGGGCTCTCGTGAGCTGAGAGAGCCCCGACCGCTGCCCAGAGGGAAGTCCCACGTGTGCGGAGGGGAAGCGGAGAAGGTCTGCAGTCGTCAGCAGAGCTCCCCGGCGTGGAAGAGAGCCCCGCATGCTGCAGAGTCCTGAGGGGTCTACAAGACGGCCCCCCCGTGTGAGGAGAAGCCGCGAGAGGAGTCCCCGGTGAGTGGGGCTCAGTAAGGGTATTGTTGGTGCGTCGGGGCACATTTTCGGTGCCCGCCCCCGTAACCAAGCCTCGGGCGCTGCAGGTGCCGTGCTCAGTTTTCTTTCCCGCTGCCCCGCTTGACAGTGGGCAGCGGCAGCGCTTTGGGGGCATTATCGTAGAAGTCCCGGAGGGGGGCTGAGAGGCACGTTAGTGCCAGTTTCCTTGCCACAAGCGGCCCCGCCTGACAGTGGGCATATTCTTTTGTGGTGGAGTCCCAGTGGGGCTCACAAGGCACAGTGGTGCCAGTGCCATTCCCAGCTGCCCCGCTTGCAGGGGGCAGCTGCACCGAGGGGTGACTTTATTTAGAGGCCCCTTCGCTTTGCTCACAGCTGCGCCGCACCAGAGCGGGCAGCTGTAACGTGGGGACATTGGTTGATTGAGTCCCAGAGAGGGGCTCAGGGGGCACGCCGGTGCCCGTGTTAATTATTCACAGCTGCCCAGCAAGTAGTGGGCAGCTGCCACGTTTAGGCTTGTGCAATTGCGCACTTTGCTTTTGCTGCCTGTGCAGCCAGCCCGGACATTCTGGACAGTGGGCATTTGAGCCCCGGTGAGAGGCCAGTTGGCCTGGGGCCAGTGTCAGTGCGTTGTGCCCCCGATTGGGGCACACTGTGTTTAGGCTTACGAGGCCTATTGCCTCATGTGATTTATGCCTAATGTGATGTAGGTGTCCCATCTTGTAGGTTACAGGATCTCGTGCTAAGTTCCTACCTGTACCAGTAATTACTGGTTGTGCGCTACATGTATTATTTGCATTTACTTACCTGATCTGATGGTTCTGACCGTGGCCCGATTGGCCTGGTCCTGTATATAATTCCCCTGTGAATATTGCCTAGTGCCAGGTGGCACAGTGTAAATATGTGATTACTGTTTCTAAGGTATTTATGATAATACAAAGGCTATTTTTTATATAACCTTGTGTGGAGTTCCTTTTGTGGTGTGCCTAGTGTGTTGCTGCTGTGTGAATGTGCTGCGCAAACGCTTTACACATTGCCTCCGGGATAAGCCTGACTGCTCGTGCCAAGCTACCAAGGGGGTGAGCAGGGGTTATCGTCGGCGTGTAACTCCCTCGCCCTGACTAGAGTGGTGGTCTCTGCCTGGCTTTGGCGCAAGCCTTAGCCAACCAGAGATCCCATTTCTAACATTGGTTGTCAGCGGTGGGGATTTGGACTTGCGTTTGCGCAGTACCACAGCGACAACTGGTTGCACTACAAACTCTACATTTAGATAATCACGTGTGTGGGGATTATTGTTCTGAGTTTTGTTTTAATTCTTCTCCTAAAAGTGTCATTTGTAAATTGTATACTCTTGCTTCAGCTCAGAAACCTAGGTCTCCTGTGTTGCACGTGTCCCTGAGCGTCCTGCCAAAATGGAGTCTGCTTTTAATTTTTGTGGTCTGTTTAGATACAGCATGTGGGAGTTGGTGGACTTCTGTAAGGAGAGAGACATAGCAGTGAGTGGGTCGGACACCCAGTCAAAACTGAGGGACAACCTGATCCAATGGCAAAAGGATGAATGGGACTGTGAGCGCAATGAGGAGAAGAGGGCCCTGGCCGCACGCCAAGAGGGTGGTGGGTCTGAGGGGGCCCTGAGGAGTCTGAAGAGGAGGAAGAAAGTGACAGGACAGGGACGCCAGTAGATAGTGAGGACCCCATAGATAGGGAGTCCCTTGCTGGGTCCAGTGTTGGGGGCAGTGCTCCATCCCTTTTCCTGTCCCCAGAGGAGTGGGTGGATAGGAGGGAAGAAAGGGAGCATCAGCTGGCTTTGGAGAAGCTCAGGTTAGAGCATACCAAGGAGATAGCGCAGCTGAGTGTGGAGGAGAAAAAGCTAGAGACCGAGAGGGTCTTAGCGCAGGAGAGGATGGCGGAGGCTGAGAGGGCCTTCGCCAGGGAGAAATTAGCTCGGGAGGGTAGATTATCCCCTGAGTGCAGTTGTAGTTTTCTGGATTCCCCAGTGAGGGTGGGGTCCAGTGGTGGCAGCAATATACAGTCCAGTGCAGGAAGTCCCATTCCCAGTTCCCAGAATATGGTACTTGGCTCCCAGGAAGAGGAGTACAGGTTGAAGTTCAGGGGCAGTAGGAAACTGTCTCACCAGTCTTGGGGGAGGTTTGTGGATGACTGTCATGATGCACTGGTTGACTGGGTAAAGTGTACCACGGAACAGGATTTTGAAGAACTGTTCAATCTGGTTATTAAAGAGCACCTGCTCAGTTGTTGTTTTCCAGGGTTGCGCCAACACCTGTTGGAGTGTGGGCACCCTGATCCATGGGATCTTGCAGAGGAAGCAGACCTCTGGGTGGAGGCCCAAGGTTCTGAAGAGGCATTGGGGAGTGATCCCAAAAGTAGTGGCTCAGGTATCTTCCCGTCCTGTATGGGGGAAGAGGTTCAGTGTAGCCCAGCTAGGTCCCAGTGTAGTGGGAGGGGTGTAGGGGCTCACGTCCTGTCTCAGTGGAGTAGGAGTGAGTGTGGGACTGAGTGTCCCCAGGTGCCCGAAACCCAGTCTCAGAGCCTGGATGGTTTCTTCAGGGAACACCAGGTTGGGAGCCTAGGCTGTCCTGTTAGTCCATTTGAGGAGGATCTCCTAGTGTCTGGAGAACCTGGAGCGTCTGTAAATAGAGCTCCAGTGGTTCTGGTGTCTGGCAGTGCCGCTCCAGTTGGGAGGGTACAGAAGTCCGGATTGAGGGGTGAGAGGGGGATGTGTTCCCCAGTGGAAGAACCAGTGGGTCAGGGGCCAGCCAGAAGGGCTGAGTCTCCTAGAAGTGACCATGGTGACACCACTTCTGTCGTGGGGGATCTCTGCGCACTGTCAGATGGACAGGGGTCGGGAGGTCTGCGCCACGCAGACTGTCACGCAACACATGAGTCATGTGTTACCCTCGGGGGCTGCTGAGTGCGCCCCGGAAGTCCTGGTGTGCCAGGCAAATGCTCAGCCGTGGGGTTCAGCCCCAAGGTTGGGAGGCCAGGTTCAGGATCCGCCTGATCTGGAGGAAGGGACATCTGTAACCAGTGTCCTGACCGGTTCATCTTCCAGGGGTACCGCTCCAGTTGGGAGGGTGCAGAACTCTGGAAGGGGGTGCAGAGGGAGGGAGTCCTCGCCTCTGACCCCGGTGCAACCTGAGGGTTTAGACCCTAGGTTGGGAGACCAGTTTTTGGAGAGAGGTCCTGAACTGGTGGGAGAGTTGTGTTCTGAGGGTGCTTCTCCCAGGAAGAGAGTGCGGAGCCCTAGAAGGAGAGGTAGGGGGAGGAGAGCCTCACCCGTGACTTCTGGTCCGCCTGAGGGTGCAGACCCTAGGCTGGAGGATCAGTGGCAGTCTAGACCTGCCCTGATGAGGGGAAGAGTGGAGAATGGCTACTATGTGCCAGGGGTTACTACCGCCCACTCTGTGAATGGGCAAGGACCAGTGGCATCTGGATGGCCTAGGGCCTGGTCCTGGCCGCGGACAGCTAGGGAGTACCAGTGGGGTAGCCCAGTTGCTCCGGACAGCTTTTTCAGAAGGAACCACATGGGTTCACCGTGGCGTAGAACAGGAGGGTGTCCCTGCAGTTGCGGGCCCGCGTCCGTGTTCTATCGCCCCAAGCAGGGAAGCCCATCACGGTGGTGATTGGTCTGCCCTGCGTTTTGGCTGGAAGGGGGTTGTGTTGGACTTGGCCCTTTTGGCAGGTTCACCCCTAAACTTTTTGCCTGTCTCCTAGCCTTTTTTCTGTGTAGTGTTGGTGGTTTTAGGCCTTTGCGCACTTTAGCACTGTGTCCCAGTGTAAAGTGCGTGCGCACTCTGAGTGCGTGTGGTGAGATTGTCCTGCCCTCCCATAGGAATGCATGGGGGATATGTGTGTCCATGGTAATTCCTGGTGTGAGAGGAGTGCAGGGGCGAGTTTAGTATGTGCGAACTCGTGAGAATAAATGCTGCGCAATGGTGTGCGCAGATTTATTATAACTGGTGTAGAAATGCCACTTCTAGAAGTTGGCATTTATGTGTGCTCTGTGTCTGCCTGCCTGATGTAAATTGCATGTCTGGCTTTGTGAGTGACAGGGGCTGGGAGGTGTGTGTGGCTCCAGGAGGGGCAGGGTGAGTCAGCGCAGGGCTGAATAGGGAGATCTGCATCTAGATGGGAGGGAGGAGTTGCACCTGGGACCTGAATAGGGCTGTGCCTTCCCTCCACAATGCTGGCTCCACCCCCTGTGGTTCGTCTGATGTCCCTAGCCTGTCCTGTGAAAGGAGAGAGGAGCTGAGCAAAACAAAGTGCTCCAAAGCTCCCCCAAAACCAGTTGCACCTGGTTTTTCCCCAGCCCTGTGCTATGTGACAAAGGAAAAGGGTGTATAAAAGAGGGGCTGTGACCCCATGAGGAGGTTCTGTTCTGTTGTGCTGACTTGCAGGGGACACTCTGCCAGGAGGAACCGCCGCGGGACCCAGCTGCTGTTTCCTGGGGGTCCCTGCGTGCTGGCCTGCCTGGCTGCGCTGTGCTGTGGTCCCCCCAGTACCAAGGACTCTTTCTTCTGACCTTTTTGGGGCCACTGCTGGAGCTTGTGCTGCTTCTAGCGCCTTGTGAGCGCTTTGCTTTTATTATTGAAGAGCGCGTTGCTCTTTGTTGCTGAGAGGAGCCTGTTTTCCCTGCAGCGCTGAGCTGCGATTGATTTTGAGGGAATCCCGACGTAGGGATTCCCCCGCATTTGCGTGCACTCGAGCGGGAGCCCACCCCGCGTATTTGTGCTCTCGAGCGGGTGCCTACCCCGCCAGTGCTTTGCCTACAGCGGGAGCCCACCCCGCCTTGCACCCGAGTGAAGAGGGAAGCCGCCGAGAGAAATCGCCGGGCCGCGGTGAAACGCGACCCGGAAGCCAGGCACGAGCTGCCTGGTTGGGGGTGGAGCCACGCGCCCTGGGCGGAAGCTGCGGCCAGGAGGGAGGACGGGAGCCTACCCCGCCTCCCAGGGCGTCCCGGGCCGAACGAAGAAGCGGGCAAGTCTGCACGGGGCTCTCGTGAGCTGAGAGAGCCCCGACCGCTGCCCAGAGGGAAGTCCCACGTGTGCGGAGGGGAAGCGGAGAAGGTCTGCAGTCGTCAGCAGAGCTCCCCGGCGTGGAAGAGAGCCCCGCATGCTGCAGAGTCCTGAGGGGTCTACAAGACGGCCCCCCCCGTGTGAGGAGAAGCCGCGAGAGGAGTCCCCGGTGAGTGGGGCTCAGTAAGGGTATTGTTGGTGCGTCGGGGCACATTTTCGGTGCCCGCCCCCGTAACCAAGCCTCGGGCGCTGCAGGTGCCGTGCTCAGTTTTCTTTCCCGCTGCCCCGCTTGACAGTGGGCAGCGGCAGCGCTTGGGGGCATTATCGTAGAAGTCCCGGAGGGGGCTGAGAGGCACGTTAGTGCCAGTTTCCTTGCCACAAGCGGCCCCGCCTGACAGTGGGCATATTCTTTTGTGGTGGAGTCCCAGTGGGGCTCACAAGGCACAGTGGTGCCAGTGCCATTCCCAGCTGCCCCGCTTGCAGGGGGCAGCTGCACCGAGGGGTGACTTTATTTAGAGGCCCCTTCGCTTTGCTCACAGCTGCGCCGCACCAGAGCGGGCAGCTGTAACGTGGGGACATTGGTTGATTGAGTCCCAGAGAGGGGCTCAGGGGGCACGCCGGTGCCCGTGTTAATTATTCACAGCTGCCCAGCAAGTAGTGGGCAGCTGCCACGTTTAGGCTTGTGCAATTGCGCACTTTGCTTTTGCTGCCTGTGCAGCCAGCCCGGACATTCTGGACAGTGGGCATTTGAGCCCCGGTGAGAGGCCAGTTGGCCTGGGGCCAGTGTCAGTGCGTTGTGCCCCCGATTGGGGCACACTGTGTTTAGGCTTACGAGGCCTATTGCCTCATGTGATTTATGCCTAATGTGATGTAGGTGTCCCATCTTGTAGGTTACAGGATCTCGTGCTAAGTTCCTACCTGTACCAGTAATTACTGGTTGTGCGCTACATGTATTATTTGCATTTACTTACCTGATCTGATGGTTCTGACCGTGGCCCGATTGGCCTGGTCCTGTATATAATTCCCCTGTGAATATTGCCTAGTGCCAGGTGGCACAGTGTAAATATGTGATTACTGTTTCTAAGGTATTTATGATAATACAAAGGCTATTTTTTATATAACCTTGTGTGGAGTTCCTTTTGTGGTGTGCCTAGTGTGTTGCTGCTGTGTGAATGTGCTGCGCAAACGCTTTACACATTGCCTCCGGGATAAGCCTGACTGCTCGTGCCAAGCTACCAAGGGGGTGAGCAGGGGTTATCGTCGGCGTGTAACTCCCTCGCCCTGACTAGAGTGGTGGTCTCTGCCTGGCTTTGGCGCAAGCCTTAGCCAACCAGAGATCCCATTTCTAACACATGTGAACAGGCCTAGAAGCCCCGCCCGTTTGCCCCCGCCCCACATACACTAGTGGTATGCACCGTCTTCCCGCCCTTTCCCCAGAATGATGGACAGCTTAATCAAAGGACCCCGGTGCATTCGGCGCGGTGGCAAAGTTACAGACACACAGGTCACTGGGGTCAATTCTTCTGGACCTTTACGCAGCTGTGGTGTAGGAAAGGCACTATACATTTACCCAACAAGGTAGCACTTACCGATTAGCCAGTAGAAAGTACTCCAGTTGAGTAGAGGTATTGCACAAAACGGTGGCATCTTCGTGGATAAATATGCAGGGCAGGATTCAACGGGCGCAGCAAAATCTCCGCGAGCACGCGAAATTCCGCGTGCTCGCGGAGATTTCTTGCCGTTTCGCGAAATTTTGCGGAACGCAACTCCGCAAATTCCGCCCACCCCTAGTATTCACACACCTAGTCAGTCATGCAAATAATTATTCACACTGCCATTTACTCACCTATACAGTTATACACATACCAGCTCACTTACTCATACAAATACTAGCACATTCTTACGCTCTTATACAATCACTGATACAAGTACACACTCATCCATACAGCCACTCTCACAATCACACACTCTACTTATAGCCATTTATATACTCCAACACACATATATACTGCCTTTCACATATGTAGTTACTCACACATGTACCACTGAGATATACATTCACTCACTAATACACACACTCACCCACCCATACAGTCCATCACAGATGCACTCTTGAAACCATGCACCCAGTGAATCACCCACTCACACATCTATGCACAGAGTCACACACACCCCACCCACACAAACACTCAGGCACCCATACAGATACTCAGACAACCAATCAATAACCCATGTAGACACTCATGTAGCTATTCACAAACCCATGCAGCCGCTTACACACCAACAGACAGACGGATACAGACATTCACACAGTTTAGTCACTAACCCATGCATTTAGTAAGATACGTTTAATCACTCACTTATAGAGTCAGTCACGCACCTACTAAATCATCCATTCAGACACTTATACACCCACTCCTTCTTCAATACGCCTTTCCCTATATATATTAAACATATTTAAACTTTACAGAAACACACAGTCACTGGATGATGTCATCAGTGATGTAATTTGAGATGTCATCAGTGATGTCATCAGTGATGTCACTGACCATGTCATGAGTGATGTAATATGTGACGTCATCAGCAGTGAATTGCGGGGCGCGAGTTATAGTTAGCTGAACTAACTATAACGGGGAATTTCACGGGTTTTGTACGAGTGCAATGTCCAACTAACTATAACTGTCCCTAAAACCTACGGTTTTTCAGTGAATTTCAAAGGTTTTGTAAATGACAATTTTTAAATGTATTAATTGTTATATAAATTTTTTTCATACTGATTTCGAAATTTTTTAGAAAACATTTTTTTACATATTTTATTTTTTAAATTACATTGTAATTATATTATACATTACAAAAAATACTTTCTCAGAATGAATTACTTTAGTTTAAATACTTTGCACATAGGCAATAGAGTTTTAAGTACAGTAGTTACAGTTGTTGCAATGGGCAACACATTTTCAAACACAATGCAACATTCAGCTCAATGTGAATTTCTAGTTAAATGCAATTAGTTACTTTATGGATTACTTTTCTAACCACAGGACTGGATCCTAGATTCAGTCCTGGGACATCTCCTGTAAACAGTTGAGTAAAAGCGTTTTGGTTACAGTCGTGATTTTTAAGGAATATTATTGTATTTTTAAAAGTTGACACTTAGAAACTTTTTCTCATAGAATGACCAATGTTATCCTATGGAAGGAAATTCACTTAGGAGGTAAAAACTGTTATCAGTTACTTTTTGTTACTCAGTGTTGGATCCTGGATCCAGCACTGGTGCATCTCCTGTAAACAGTTGAAAGAATGCGTTTAAGTCATACAGGCGATTTTTAAGGAATATTTGTAGTTTGTGAAAATCGACACTTTTTCTGCTGAAAACCAGACAAAGGATTCCTATGGAAGAAAATATAAGTTACTGGTAAGTACGGTTAAAATTACTTTTCAGGGTCAGTGCTGGGCTAAAAGATGCAGCACTGGGTTCTCTCCTGATAACAGGTGAGTAAATTGGAATTCGTACTTTGGTTGATTTTAGAGGAGTATTATAAAGTTCCAAAACTCCACACTTAGAAGAATTTCCAAGTGAAACCAGTCAATGTTAGCCTATGGAAGGAAATTCAAGTTACTGGTAAGTACGGTTAAAATTACTTTTCAGGACCAGTACTGGGCTGAAAGATGCAGCACTGAGGTCTCTCCTGATAACAGGTGAGTAAATCAGAATTCGGATTTCGGCTGATTTTAGAGGAATATTTGTATGTTTCAAAAATCAACACTTAGAAGAATTTCCAAGTGAAACCAGTCAATGTTAGCCTATGAAGGAAATTCAAGTTACCGGTAAGTACGGTTAAAATTACTTTTCAGGATCAGTACTGGGCTGAAAGATGCAGCACTGAGGTCTCTCCTGATAACAGGTGAGTAAATCGGAATTCGTATTTCGGCTGATTTTAGAGGAATATTTTAAAGTTCCAAAACTCCAAACTTAGAAGAATTTCCAAGTGAAACCAGTCAATGTTAGCCTATGAAGGAAATTCAAGTTACCGGTAAGTACGGTTAAAATTACTTTTCAGGATCAGTACTGGGCTGAAAGATGCAGCACTGAGGTCTCTCCTGATAACAGGTGAGTAAATCGGAATTCGTATTTCGGCTGATTTTAGAGGAATATTTTAAAGTTCCAAAACTCCACACTTCGACGAATTTCCAATTGAAACCAGTCAATGTTAGCCTATGAAGGAAATTCAAGTTACCGGTAAATACGGTTAAAATTACTTTTCAGGATCAGTACTGGGCTGAAAGATGCAGCACTGAGGTCTCTCCTGATAACAGGTGAGTAAATCGGAATTCGTATTTCGGCTGATTTTACAGGAATATTTTAAAGTTCCAAAACTCCACACTTAGAAGAATTTCCAATTGAAACCAGTCAATGTTAGCCTATGGAAGGAAATTCAAGTTACTGGTAAGTACGGTTAAAATTACTTTTCAGGACCAGTACTGGGCTGAAAGATACAGCACTGAGGTCTCTCCTTATAACAGGTGAGTAAATCGGAATTCGTATTTCGGCTGATTTTAGAGGAATATTTGCACAATGGTGAAGGGAGGGGCGGGGCCTGAGGTGACATCTGTGCAAACGCGCCCCGTGGCGCGTTTTAAGTTGGGGATTAAGTCCCCTTGAATCCTGAGGGTCCCTAGGGGCCAACTAGCCCACCAGGAACCTCCAATATGCGCCAGGGGCTGCGTTGCAGAGACGTGTAGAGAGGCCACACCCCTTTAACACCTCTCTGCAACGCAGCTCTGTGGCGCTTTCTGTATGTACCTGTTGGGCTAGTTGGCCCCCAGGGACCCTCAGGATTGAAGGGGATTTAATTCCCCATCTTAAAACGCGCCACGGGGCCTGTTTGCACACATGTCACCTGAAGCCCCGCCCTCCCTTCACCACTGTGCAAACGCGCCCGTTTTAAGTTGGGGGATTAAGTCCCCTTGAATTCTGAGGGTCCCCGGAGTCCAACTAGCCCACCATATACCTCCAAAAGCGCCACAGAGCTGCGTTGCAGAGAGGTGTAAAAGGGGTGTGGCCTCTCTACACGTCTCTGCAAGGCAGCCCCTGGCGCATACTGGAGGTTCCTGGTGGGCTAGTTGGCCCCCAGGGACCCCCAGTATTCAAGGGAATTTGTTCCCCTCTGCAAACGCGCCAGGCGCGTTTGCAGAGTGGTGAAGGAAGGGGGCGGGGCCTGCGGGCCCGATCGTTTAAAAAAAAAAAAAAAATGTTGTCCCCTGAAGGGGGCTGTAGCCGCCTTCCTTTTTTCTCTTTTGGGCCCTGGGGACCCCATCCCCCAGGGCCTTACCCCTTTTTTTAAATTACAAATTCCCTGTATTGGCCCCGGGGACCCCATCCCCCGGGACATGGCCTCTATATTTATTATTTTGAGGGGGGCAGCGTGGCCCCCCTCCTCTGGCCATTTTAAGGTCCCGGGGACCCCATCCCCCGGGGCCGGCCTTTCCATTTTTTTTTTTACATTTTTTTTTCTCTTTTTTGGAGAGGGGGGCCGCGTGGCCCCCCTCCCGGGTCACTACTTGCCCCGGGGACCCCATCCCCCGGGGCTGGCCCTCTCCGTTGGGGACTGTGGGGGGTCCCCAATCCCCCCACAGTCCCGCCGGCTCCCCACGTCCCTTGGGAGCCGGCATTGCTGTTCCACATGGGGAGCAGCTGACATGCTGCTCCCCATGTGGAAAAGCAATCGCTTTGGATATTGGAAGAGAGAGCAGGTTTCCCTGCTCTCTCTTCCAATATCCAAAGCAGTTTGCTATGGCAGGACGGGAGCCGCGAGGCTCCCGTCCTGCCATAGCAAACTACAGTGTCCCGGGGGTAGGCACCCCGGGACACTGCAGGAGCCGGCCCTGGGGGGTGGTGGTCCCCAGGGCCATCAAGGCCTCCAGGAGGGGGGCCGCGCGACCCCCTCCCAGTCAGTACACAGCCCCGGGGAGGTGGTGGTCCCCGGGGCTCTGGGGGTCCGTAACGGACCCCCATATTAAAATGTTTAGTGCCCCGGGGAGGTGGTGGTCCCCGGGGCTCTGGGGTCCGTAACGGACCCCCATATTAAAATGTTTAGTGCCCCGGGGAGGTGGCGGTCCCGGGGCGTGTGGGGGGCTGGAGCCCCCCACACTGGTTTTATTTTTAATTAAAAAAAGCCCCGGGGAGGTGGTGGTCCCGGGGCTGCGGGAGGGCTCAGAGCCCTCCCGCACCATTTTTCAAAAAGCCCCGGGGGGTGGCGGTCCCCGGGGCTTGGGGGCGCCTTTGAGGCCCCCACACATTAAATTATCCCCCCACCATGCCCCCGGGACTTGGGCCACCCGGGGGCCAATGCTATCGAGCGCGGGAGACCGCGCTCGATTTTTTTTCCAGCAGGATTCGCGCACCCTGAGCGCATCCTGCCGATTTAAAAAATTATTATTTTTTTTTTGCCCAGGGGTCCTTGTGGGACCCCCTGAGCAAACCTAGGGGGTCAGGGTGTTTCTACCCTGCCCCCTTTGTGCGCTTTGCGCACTTGTTTCTGTCCCTCGGTTCTACCGAGGGACAAAATGGCTGCCAACATTTCCTGAATCGGAATGTTGACAGCCAGCTGACAACCAATTAACATGCAGCTCGTGATCGGGACGGTGCGCTCAGGGTGCGCTGAGGGTACGCGGACCCTACTCGGCCATAGATATCACTAACTTTTTACTTTTCATTTTCTCAGCAACTACCGACCGGATTTACACCATTTAACAAAAGGGTTCTTTCTGAACCAAGAACTACCTCTTTGCCAAATTTGGTGTAATTCCGTTCAGCAGTTCGGGCTGTAGCCGTGTCTAAAGTTTCCTATGGAAAAGTGCATGGGGAAAACGCGTTTTGGGACCCCCTTTTTTCTCGGCCCCGCTGACGAATCCCCCGAGACTTTCAGGGTAGGAGCGGACCGGAGCGGGCCACAAAGTTTGAAAATTTCGCGAAGATACGTCAACCGGCAAGAGAGTTATTTCAAATAGAATGTCGCGGATTTCCTATGGATAATAGGTTGTAACTATAACTATCTACTGGCGACCGCCAGTAGATAATATATATATATATATATATATATATATATATATATATATATATATATAGATGCATCTTTTAGTAAGATGATTTTTACATCCTGGGTTTGAAAATACCACCATTAGAAAGTAAGTGTTATCTTGCTTGGCCATCCAGTGTGCCTCTGCGAGGATTGTGTATGGACTGGCTTTGGAATGGCAGGGTCTGGGGATGTGCATTCTGTTAAGACAGACACGGGGGGAGAGGTGTGTCCTGCCTTTCCAGGGTGAGTCAGGGCTGGGCTGAATAGACCTGGGCTGCATTCAAAGTAGGGAGAGGAGATTTCTTTCACACCTGAATGGGCCTGGTCTGCCTTGGACAATGCTGTCTCCACCTCCTGCACGTAGGCTGGGCCATGGAGGACAGAATTCGTTTTTGCTAAGCACATACACTCTACACCTGCAGAGAACAAAGGATTTTGTGCTATAAAAAGTGGGGCCTAGACCCCTGAACTTTAGATCACTTTTGGAATTCAAGCGGAACCTCTGCCAAGTAGAAGAGCTGGGAGAAGCTGGAGGAGAAGTACTGCCCCTTTGCTGTGTGCTGTCTGGGGTGGCTTGCAGTAGATGTTTCTGCCAAGGAGAGGAACTGTATGTGTATCCTGCTTGACAGAGTATCTCCAAGGGCTTGAGGTAGAGCTTGCCCCCTGTTCAAGAACTCTCAGGAACAGCAAAAACTTCACCATCCTTCTGGGCACCGTCTCTTGAACCGCTGGTTTCAGTCACCGCAGAAGAAAAGAGCAGCCGACTGTCACCGAATCCGTCGCTGGTTCCGTGTCCTAAAGGCACTTCCGAAGTCACCGCATCCTTGGTCTCACCGATGCCACTTGGCGACCATCACAAGCCGTTGCTTGCACCGCATCCTGTGGGCACAGCACCCCGCACTGCCCCGCTTCACCCTGCCTGGACGTCACTGACATAGTCGCTGCCCAACCTGAACATCGACCGGCTCTGTCGCCTGCACCATGACCTACCAGCACTGCATCGAGCACCGCCTCACTCCGCATCGTAAGCCTTGGTCTCACTGGCGCCGTTGGATGACCACCACCGAGCCACTGCCTGCACCACACCGCGATGGCACCACACGCTGCACCGCTTCCACTTCACATCGCAACGGCTCGTACCAATGGGGTCGGCTGCAACGAGAAAGGTACTGTCTACAAGTCTGTCGACGCTTTAGCTGGCCCGTACCGACGCGGTCAGCTGGAACGGTTAGACTCAGTCGTTTTCAGCATTGAGGTAGCCCCAGACTGAGCTACTGACTCAGAAGAACTGTGTTTTTCAGCTATTCTTGCAAATTGAAGGTTATCTTGCAAAGTACCTATTTTTACAGTATTGTATGTTGTATTTTTGTCGTATTTGGTCTTGTTGGTTTAGATAAAGTTTTGCTTATTTTTCTAAACTGGTGTGGTGTCCATTTGTAGTGTTTTCACTGTGTTACTGTATGCATGCACAAGTGCTTTACACACTGCCTCTGAGATAAGCCTGTCTGCTTGTGCCAAGCTACCAAGTGGGTGAGCAGGGGTTATTTTAGAAGTGTATCCCCCTTATCCTGACTAGGAAGAAGGGTCTCTACTTGGACACAGGTGCAAACTATTACCAACTGAAAAAACTATTGAAAATTTGCTTTATTGCGTGATTTGTTAAAAACCCTTGCAACAATATGCAAAAACAGATTCATTGCTAGGTGCTTAGCTTTAATAATAAAGTTTAAAAGCGTCATAAAAGCCTAATCTAAAAAGACATTGAGGTCTAATTTAAACAGTTGGGAATTAAACAAAGAGTCATTATGACGTAGAAGCCTCTATTACCTGATGCACAGTCCATGACACTGTGGATTATATTCGGTTAAGGAGGAGAGTTTGGCATCTTCCTAGTGAGGGGGAGAGATTGTATAAGAAAACAGTATAGACAAATAGGCTCTGCTTATGCCATACATTAATAAACAACTATTGCCAACTAGAGACAACAATTTCTAACAATATATATAGATTCAAAGACCACCATTCCTCCCTTGTGCCCACCCCTCCCAACAATAAGTGCCTTATTAACCTATCGCACACTGGTATTACTTAATTCTCAAAGGCTAAATAACAAGACAAATAAACTGATTTACAAAATATCAGTAGCCAAAAATATTCCACACGGTTGGGAATAACAAAACAAGGGGGTTCAATTACTCAAAAAGTCTATTGATACGAGTTTGTAATCAAAGTCTTTTTGCATACATAGACTCTCTTCCTTTTTGTTTTTTCTTGTTTTTTTAAACACAACTGGTTTTACAAGATCCAAGGCTGAAGATTCGCAAAACGAATTCCACAATAAGCCCATGGTAAGGACGGTGAGTTCTTTATTCATGCAGAAGCATACATCTTACCCCAGTGTTGGAGGAAATGGATTGCTGTTGTTGAAATGTCTCTCTTACTTGTCTTTTGCAGGAGATAATAGCAAGGGAAACGCTGACCTGAACTAGGTGCTGCCAAAAACACCCAGAAAACAGAGGTCTTATCCAGAATATGGGAATTGATGAAGATGGAAAATGAGCGAGGAATTCGGGTAAGTACCATGTTTTTTGGTTTAGCTTTTCGAATTGCAGGTAATGATGGGCTCCTGAGTAGGATTTTTATAACCTTGCACTCTGGAGCCCGTAGTGCATTCAGCACGACTTCCAGTGGGTGGGACCAACGTGGAGGACGAAGAAACAACTAGATTGTGTCCTTTGCGCCATTCCGTCTCGCCCTGGGGGCAATGTTGACTGCATCACCTGCAAGAAATCGGGCCGCCCGGCAGCAGTTAAGACAAGCACTGAAAAACCAGCGCAAACAGCACCATGTGTTGCGCAGGAACATGCAGCCATTTGAGTTGATTTAGCGGATACCAAATCTTGCTCACGCTCAAGAGCTCGCATTTTCCTGAGTCTTGCGAGAGAAAAAGTCTGCCATGCTGCGATTGGAGGAATTTGGCCGGAACTCTGCATTAAAGAATAACGCAGAGACACAAAAATTCCTCCAAACCCACGGGCAGAATGAAACATTCTACACAACCCTACTGATTGCACACCAGAGAGAGCCTGTAAAGTACTAAAGATCCACAGCACAGCCTCTCTGAAGTCTTCTACTTACTGTGACACCAACTGGCCTGGAAAGTCAGGGTGCACTGTAACCATGGACGGATTTAGCTCTGATGGAGATTGGGAGTGAGACCGAGAGGCACATGAACACCCTCAAGCCTTCTCTGGAATTTGAGAGTGGCTGGATGGTGTGTTTCCCACTTAGAGTTTTTATTTTTTCTTTGACTTACCCGAAGACTGACTGCAATGAGAATTTGCCTCTAGAACAACTTCAGGAACAGGACATTCCTTTTGACTTTGACTGCATGGAATCGTCTTGTACTTGATGCCAAGAGTTTGGTTTCGCATTCCTGAATCGCTTTCGGGTTCATCTAGGCAGACTCGCTACAGGCCTTGGAATCATGGTCCAACTCCACACACCACAAATAGACTTTGTGCAAGTATGAAACAGAACTGACAGTCCCTGCATTGTTTAAACCCTGTCAATTTAGGGCTGACATTTCAATTGCACACTGAATAATTTGTGAGGAAAAATGTGACAAAGATAAGGATAATCTGTCTACTCTTTTGAAATTGCAGAAGGAAAGGAACAGACATCAGCATGCAAAGGTGCAACTTATATTCAGCTCTACACGTCACTTCCGGAGTGGAACAACAGTGGCCGCATAATGCCACCTACCAGCAAGCAGAGATACAGTTTAAAAGTTTCTGGATCCAGTCCGATGCCTTGGAAGTATTCACATCGACAGAAATCTGAAGTTAGAAGTATCCATCAGAAATACCACATATTCTAAATTGTCACTCTGAAATGCAACATATCCTGAGGCGTTTGGCAGCTTCAGCACCAAACTCATATCACAGTAATTTTCAGTCATGCCTCTCTCTATAAATTTCAGATGTTCTTTACTATTGCATCAGGCAATTACCCATAACAAGAACTCCTCAGGGTTTAAAATTCGGATCCTGTACAAACCTGAGTTTTTGAAGGGGTCAGAATTTTAACCATATTTGTAATTGGAGCCCAATAATTCCAAGTTCTTGTTATAGCTCTTCCACAATAACCCTTATCAGATAAGCCAAGATTTCATCAACCTGTACCAGAGGTTCGACTCCCTTTTGCACATGACATTGCAAAGAAACTGAACAATCAAATTTCAGGATGTTTCTTTACTCAGGCATGGAAGTGTAGTACTTCTGTAGCATACACCTAGACAGAGAACATTGGAGCACTCTTCGTCGTTTGCAGATGTCAAAACATTTGAGACCATGTACATCAATTAGGAGATTTGGTGATTGATGTGTCATGTTTTTAAGCTAATGGGCATTGGCTTTGGAGACCCTTATCAATGATGTAGGAGGCATAAATTAAGCTCTTGTCTGAACTGCAGACGAATGTGGCAATCTCGATCTGTGGAGACATGTTGTAGAGTCTGGAGGCATGACAGGGTAATGGTGGCAAATATTTTGGGTCTCCAGTTCACTCCATGCATGAACACAAGGCGCAGGCTTATCTTGTTTTAACAGAAATTCACTAGGCATCAGGAGGCCCTCATTCAGTTAGTACACAACCTTGTAGTTCATCATTAGCAGGGAACAAAGTTCTGTGTTCAAGGATTTACTTGAGGTCCTCAGCTAAGTCTGTGAAGTAGTGTACTTTGAGGCACAGATCTCCATACTCCAAACATTTTGGGGCCACTTACATTCCACCTACACTTGCCAGTGGGGTAAGTTATAGAGTATGGGGCTTATTTACAAGCCCCTTGCATCGTGTTGCGCCGCCATTGCGTCACTTTTTTTGACGCGACAGCGGTCCTGCATCTGCTCCATATTTACATGGATGCAGATGTGTCACTTTTTTACATGCTTCCTCGGTTTTCACCTGTGTGAAAATCCCCTGCAATGCCTCTGATTTTAATTTATGCAAGGTAGGCGTTCCATCGGAAATGCCTATCTTGAAACTGATGCAGTGGTATTTACCATTTTTTTTTTCACGAAGCCTGCCCCTGCGCTACCAATGCGTCACAATCCCTACGCCTGCCAAAACCAGTCACAGGAATGACGCATTGGCTGTTGCAGTGGAAGCTGACGAGCTGAAGTGAGTTCTTACAATGGAAAGGACTTCCCTCCAACAGGTAAGTGCATACATAAAGTAGGTAAGATATAAATGTCACATTTGCGACATTGGTGCCTTATGTCAAGCATACAAGTGGGCATAGTGGTACACATAAGTGCACTCTGCCCAATTGTATGCGTGACATACAGGACCAATGTAATAGAGCGCAAGGTGAGTTTCCCACCTTTTCACGCTCGGTTATATTGGTCCCCATAAAGTAGACGATGTGTCACTGAAAACTGACGCATCAGCTCTGTATTTTGACGCATTGCTGGAGTTGCATCGGTTTTCACGCCAAGTCCAGCAATACGTCAAAAAATCCTGCGACATGGTGCGCAGTATTGTAAATACGGCGCATCCATAGTGGCGCAAGGGTTTCTCCCGCAAGCGCAAGAAAACTGACGCATCGCTGCTTTAACGCAGTGATGCGCCAGTTTCTTATAAACGAGGCCCTATGTTTTCAATTGACTTGCTAATTCTGATGTAGCGAGGGAGAGTAAGGGAGACAGAGGCAACACAGCATCTCAAAGCGTGCTAGTGGAGCTCTCAAGTTTCCCAGCCCCATGCTCGAGTAGCTCATTTAGGTCGTTTTTTATTCATTTTGCACAATGGGGTTTGAAGTCCTGCTGATCCCATTATAAAATTAGAATAGTTCCAGAATGCAAATAAAAATCCTGGACAGGATAAACTATTCACAGGTGGACCTGGTAAACTTATGAGGTTTGTGATAGCTATGCTTGTAGGTACATAAGTGGAAATACACCTTTAAATTCTCCGGCTGGTGAAATTTTGTGTTGTAGATATTTCACAAGAAATAAGACATCCTAGGGAGGCTACAATATACTAACAGTGGATGCTAAACCATGTGCCAAAGCAGAACAGATGGATTAGAAGGATGACTGCCAGGGCCACTTTTCATCCCTGATACGAAAAAATACCTTGATTGCCCCCACAGTCCAGTTTACTATCCAGTGACCCAGGAGTAGCTCCCAAACAAGGAACTGGTGTTGACAGAACGTAGAGCCAGGATGGTGTAGGAAAAAGTCATGCTTGCCAAACGTATCTAGTTGCTTAGATTGGTAAGAAACGTGTTCGGGTTAGACAGACTTGGAGGCCTGAACTACAAGGCTCTTGGATGAAGAGTGCAGCAAAAAGAAAGCAGGGTCGCCCTCAGGAGGACGATGGCTTCTGGCAATTTGTTGGTTGACAGGGTGGTCAGAGCAAGGTTTGGCCCAGGCCCCTAATAAAATGCCCATCAATGCCCCTTTAAATGGGAGAAGGCTCAGCAGAAGTCTGTCCAGTTTGCAGGACCTAAGTAAGAACATTGATCTTTACCTCATTGGTGTGTTTTTGGAGGTCAAGCACTTTGGCCGCCCTATGCATGTTTATGGCGCAGAAGACAGATTCCTCTATGGCAGGTCCGGGAAGAGAAAAAAGAGCAGTCGCTGGAGAGATGTTGAGGACACTAGCCTCTTGCAAGTCCTTATACAAACTGTCATCATTGTAGGACTGAGTGAACTTATCTCCCTGGTCAGTTGTCAGAATCAATACCAAATAGGGAGTGCAAAAGGGTTGCCTCTCCTGAGGGGCTAGTATGGCCATGTAGGAAGAGCAGCCTCAGGTAGATTTGGATGAGACTCTGGTCAAGGTCGGAGCAGTGCCAACACGTCATCAGATAGAACAATCGGCTATAGACTGCATAGGTGTCGAGAAACTCTAAGCCAACACTGTTCAATGGGCTGGAAATGTCAACAGTGGATCCGGAGGCCTCAGAAACTCTGGTTGTGCCTTACATGAGCTGATGGTTCAGCTCCAAAGTCGGCTGACTTCAAGATCAAGAAGTGTGGGGCTGCCCCGCCTGCTCAGGCGAATGAGAGTGACGCAAAGAAGCAGAATGCCGCTTTGATTTCTTGTGTTTCTTCTTAGATTTACCTTATGACTTGGAGATTAATTAAGGCTGGCTTCTCGAATGGCTCCGATGACACCTGGAACTAGACTGGAACATACCTTGGATGCGGACAGCAACTTGGTGCGGCCCCGATGTGGAGTTTTCTCATGCATGGGAACAGAGTTTTGCCTCTATTTCCCTGAAGGCCTTCGGTTCATCAACACACAATCGGTGCAGGTATTGGAGTCATGGTTCGACCACAGGCAACAAACATACCTGGTGTGGATCTGTCAAAGACATTTGGTTGCCAGTCCCTACAGGGCTTGAAAACTGTATTATTTGGGGGGGGGACATCCCTTGCACACTGTAGAAATTTGAGGTACAATGTCTATAAGAGACATGAAGGGGGCTCCGTATCTGCATCTGGTGGTGTGGAAAGAGAAGAACTGACTACAGTATGCAGGAGTAGCACCTATATAGGCCTCACACATTTCAAGAGTGGAACTGCTTCAGTGCAGAGCCGGAAGGCACCACCTTCCGACACGCAGTGGTACTGCTGTAAAGTTTCTGAAACTAGTCTGATGCATGGGAAATATTCACAATGTGAAGAGTCTGCTTCTAGAAGTCTCTATCAGAAGTGGAGGTTCTCGCAGTCTGCCAATAAAGGAACCACCAGTCCACCATCTCTCAAAGTGTGTGGGTAAAGCACACTTGTACACATGTGGCACTACAGGAGTGAGTAGCCAGCCTCCCTGAGGAAAGCCGCTTCTTCACATCAATTCTTTCCATAAGAAATGTCGGACTCCTGGGGAGGTGATAGAAGAATCAAAATCCACACATATAACCTGTCACCTGTAGAGCAAAGCCATTTACTGACAAGTGCGAGGACAAAAATGCCAGATCGTCTGGGGCTGTATAGTGGCAATGAACAACGGTTATAGGGGAAAAGTCCTAAAAAAATGAAAAACTTGGGCTAGTATACATTTGTGCCCAAAAAGTGCATTCCCTAAAGATTAAAATACAATGGGATGATTAGAATTTACAATAATGCTTGCATCATTCTTGATAACTTCACCATAAATGTATTCATGGTATATCATTAAATAATTCATTGATCTAACATCGTTAAACAGAGTTAAGATTGTATCACTATCTATTACGACATAGCCAGAAAATATGTAATATCTTGTTTACATGATTCAAAAGTGATTTAAAAGTACATAGCAATTCATTCAATTAATACAAGTCTATCCTTGCATTAGGTAATACACTGTCCTTGTAATGATCGATTAGAATGAAAGAATAAGACTCTAGTGCCCACTTTGCAACCTGAGGTAGTTCATAAGAGGAAGAAAGTGAAAGAGGCTACAAATCTTTTTGGCCAGACTTAATCTTTGGTATTGGGACAACGTATTGGCATTGTCAAAATACCCATCTTTGGGAGTACAGTTTCTGCGTACCCGTAGAAACTGATTGTATGGGAAAATTTCTTTTAGTGATCTAGGACAGGAACTTAGGAAGACATTATTACATTTCTTGTCTGTAGGTCTGGTATGGAAGCTCATGGCGAGGAAGCCATCCCAGCTCTTGATCCACAGATCAAGGAAATGAAGTGGTCTTTGACTGAATTTCTAGCTAATATGAGATCAAGATATTTTGAATAACCAACTATGAAACTCTTCCAATACATAAGATGAAGCCTGCCATATTGAAAAGACATTGCCAATATAGCTATACCAGGATTGAATGTGTGCTTTGAAAGGATTGTTCAGATAGACTTCTCTTCAAATTAAGACACAAAGGTACACTATCTCTGGGTTGAAGCTGTAGCCCCTTGCAACTCCTTTTATTTGAAGAAAAAGTTCAGGATTTAAACATGGAGAAATTCTTCTTGAGGCATAAGGTAGGTAGTTGTACTTGGAATGAAGTTAGGATGTCACTGAAGTTGTCTCCGTATAAGGACATCTGATATAATTTCCAAAGCTGTATCCTAAGATATGCGAGTATACGGGGTATAGTGCCAATGAGCCACTTGACACTTGACACCTTGAATAGAAGCTGACCTGCTCTAAAGAGATACGGCAGAATCCAACATTGTGTTAAAAACCACTGGAGGGCTGACAAAGTAACCAATGTGCACAATTTCAGTAATAATGTTAATTTTAACCTCTGACAGTGGTAAAAACAATTTCAGGACTTTTGCTACCTCGACAAAAGCTCTCAGAAGGAACCACCAACGGGCAATCAGCAGTAACTGCATCAGTAGTGCCGAAATTATTCATGCTCTGGACCCCAACCCAAGAATATTTCTTTGTCCCAATAGGAGCAGAGTGATTCTGTTTCCACGTCCATGTTAGGTACAGCAAAACATTTAACAGGGCCTGAGCAAGAAGAGTGACATGATATGAAGAATATTACCCAATACTCCTCAAAAAAGGAGTCCAAGACAATGCCGCAGACCACTCCATCAGGGTCGTAAGTGGAGTGAATTGGAACAGGTGAAGAGTGCACCAGAAGAGGCATATCCAAAATAGCTGCATGTGTCTTCGGGACCGAAGGCACACCAAAGGGAGCTGGTGGAGGATGGTGCATAGCGAATTCAGCCTGGGTGAAAGCCACCACCTCAGTGGGGTCAGCAGCAGAAAAGCCAAGTGCAGGGCTGGCAGTGTAAAATGCAGGTCTGCGTACTTTCATTGGGCTTATTTCAATTAAGATAGGGCACTGCACCAAAGACAACACTAAGGCAAAAGTCAATGAAAGAATCAGCAGACCTGAAAACCTGTCCCATCATCAGGCCCGATGTGCAGATCAAGATGAACCCTCTGCACTCTATGATCTAAATTTGGAGTGAGGAGACTTGCGTAGTTAAAATGCCCATGTTGCCTCATCTATTTGAAAAATGGGATCTAGAATGGTGCCACCATCCATTGAAGCCTCTGGATGGCTGTGATGGTCCAGCTTACAATTCGAGCTAACAAACTTGAACCAATCAGCCCCTCAAATCACAATCCAATACAGTTAGAACAACAAAACCTAGTGCATACACCAAGCTCAGCACACATGGGATCAACACAGCACTAAGGACTACACACACAGTAATCAGTCACTTTTCAACAACACTTAACACTTCCAGAATCGTTCGAAGTTGTTAAACAACTTGAAGACACAGAAAGCACCACTGCAACCACACCTGTGCACCCTGAGCAGTCATCAAAACAGAACATACTAAAGGCACCAAGACCACAACTCAGCACCTACAGCATCACCTAAAGTAAGGTATTGTAATGCTCGAGAAGCCAAAACTGGCCAAACTTGATGGTTTAACGCACACAAGGCCTGTAATACCAGCTCTTAAAAGGTAATTCCTTCAAAATAAAAGAACACCCGAGGAACGCCAAAAAAGTGCCAGAGGCCGCCAACGTTGCAAGAAATCCTCTATATTAGTTCTAAACACAAAGTGACTCCTCATGTACAAAAACCTTTTGCACCAGACAACCAGGAACTACAGAAATATGTACACTGCATATATCGCCTTCATACATCCAACCCGAACACCCTACAAAACTACAGCAAACCTTCCTTTTTCACTGCATCCCCTACAGTGCCAAAGACCAAAGGACAGAAACATGTTTACTGCCAAACACTTCCCGAGCCTGATCCAAGATTCACCTTATGGTACTCTTTCCAACAGGCAGATAAGGGACCAGAAAATAACAAAATACTACCACACCTATACAACTTGCCAATCTAGGCATATACCTTCACAGAACTTTAACGCATTCATGAGAAATTGTTCTTCAAGACCATTTGCATACACACTCATGACAGCTTATTGTTAAAGCACTCAGAGATACAGCACCTTGGCGGGACTGGTTTCATATATCCCAGACATGTATCAGAAAAGAGAGCTGGGGGTACATGCATTAAGGGAAACCTCAGAAAATAGCTCAGTAGAAGAAGCAAAGCGCCTGATCCATAAACTTCCAAATTTGAATATCTTAATTATTATCAGATCTATACATTCCTGATGTCTTATGCATTTTATGATCCACAATTGTGATCTTCGATCCAGTGTAGACAACTTCCTAATAAATAGATTAAAGAATGCCAATAACTGGATTATTCAGTGTGAATAACAAAATTATAAACTGTATTTTCTTTCATATGAACATCTTGTTTATGATCGAACTTTTATTGTTGTCCTTCACAGAGACTTGGTTGTTGGTTTCATGAACATTCTTTACACACAGGCAGCCGACACATGATTTGCCCACTGCGACTCGCAGGTCTGGGGCTATTTCAAGGGTGAAAATATGTTACAGCAACAATCAGAGTAAAGAAATATAAAAGCCACCACAGATAAATAATTTACGTTTGGCGATTCGTAACAAGAGATGTGTTCACACTGGTGTGCCACGGTGCAAAAGAGCTATTTACTCCTGGAAAAGCCACAGTATTAGACATGCTCTGTACACCTACAAACGACGAAATGTTGTAAAGGTACCAAACACAGTAGACATTTATGCATGTTTTGAAAGAAAAAAACGCAAAGACTGGTTTAAAATAACGTTTTCACATAATTATTTAATCTCAACTCTTATTAAATGTACCATTATTGCAACAGTGATATATATTTTAACTTATTTTCATCTAATATTTGCAACAGATATTGAAGATTTATTATCAGAAAGAAGAGACCAAATCTTCTCAGTGCATTAAAACACCTTTAAAATAAAGTGGCACTGCAAGATGATATTTGCTTGCAATCTCCACAACTCTAGCAAATTCAAGAGCGAACAACTGTTCTGAGTTACAAGAGCTGGTTGAATTAGATGGGTCTTCACTTTTTCCTGCCGCCGCTGCCGGAAAGGATCATAGCTATGCGAATAAAGATGTTCATTGTGTCCATGTAAATACCCAAGCACCTAAAATCAAGAGAAAATTGTGGTGAGCAAAACAAAGAAATGTGAACTTTTTTTGGGAAATATCAGAGATTTTCTAATTCTTATACATGATAAGATTGCAGAAAAGTAATTACACTTAAACAAACAAATACAAATGTTCTGTCTGCCCTTAGGAATAACAGAAAAGTCAAAACATCATTGTCACAAGACTGAACTTCAGAAGACGCTTTTTCTTGATGGTTTTAAATTCTCACTTGAACTTTAAGGCTATAATATTTGTGTATGCTTCCAGAAAAGGAATTCAGTTTAACGTTCTTGCACTTAAAGTATTCTAAAAGTTAACTAAGAAGTTAACTTCTGCATTATGATATGGAAGACAATACACATTGGATAGAAGAGGGATTTGCAATGCAAGTATTTAAAAAAAAAAAAAACACAGGACCGCTATGTACAGTAACCATAAAAAACAAATACAAATAAGGGTATATTGAGGACAACAGTGGCACTGCTCAGCAGCTCTCGATCCCATCCCCTGGTGCCAGTCAGGTGTCACGTCGGCCCAGCCCAAACCATTCCCCCTGCCCCCTTTAAATATTTCTCGACCCAGAATCCAACAAGACCACAAGATTACTTACCCTTTCTGGGTCCGTCCTGATGCCAAACCTTTAGCCTGCTTTAATCCCCCATGCTCTGTCCAGGCTACACTTCCAGAAGATACCATTGGACGTGGGAGGCTTTAGCTATCTAATCACCATTGCTTGTTCCACGATACCCAGACTAGGGAAGCCCGGTCAAGGGAGACTGAGCAGGCATATATAGGGGAAACAAAAATCCAGTACAGGAGATCTGTGCCCTAAATCACTTTACCAGCGCTCTACATGATTATGGCATGTTGCTCATCAGCGGAGAGTTAGACTGTGTTCGGTGTTGGGTTCCACCCAAAAGGATACGGTTTTTAACGAGGAGGACTACCATCAGCATGACTACTAAAGGTTGGCGGCTGCTGACTATAGTAAAAAGGTAAAAAAATTTTCCTGAACCCCCAGTGGTAAAAATGCTACAGGCATTCATAGTAGTAGGTCATTAAATTGTGTGTGTATATATGGTATTTAAATAGCGTGAACCTAGCCAAAAAACAGTGGCAGGCTGCACAGGGACAAAGAAAAAGCAGAAAACCAATAAGTGATATGAAAGGTGGTAGATTTGGGGACGGCTAATGCACTGTGATGTAGTGTTCTTCAAAGAGGTGAGTTTTCAATTCTGTCCTAAATTGGAGCAGCTTTAAGGCTGTCCTAATGGATACAGGGACGTCACGCTTGATCCTGAGAGCATAGAAGAAAAAGGCCCCCTGCCTTATTTTTTTCTTTTTTTTACACTTCTTTGTCTCCACTCTGATCATGTCCTGGCGGCGTGTGTGCAAAGAACCAGCAGAGATGGTGATGTTGGGTCTGGAGGCTTAATGGACTAATGCGTCCACTGCAGAGGCCTGTGTTGGACCTCTTGGTCACAGGTTCAAATCCCGGCAAGTCCACTCAGCCCTTCATACTTCTGAGGTCTATAATATGAGTACCATTGAGTTGGGTAACAAACATCTGTTATTCAGCGTATCCTTCTGGGTGAACGTGCGCTTTACAAATACACATTATGTTATGTTACCTGCAAGTTAAGCAGGGATGCTGGTCCTGATGGCTTTCTAAATTATACAGTTGGTCTAGAGGATGGTGAAAGCTATCAAGGGGAAGAAAATGGAGTTCAATCAGGATGGAGATTGTGATTTATCGAGGCCCTGGATGAGACTTGCTGCAGCATTTTCGATGCTCATAATGAGTGCAAGAGAGGATCCGGAGGTGTCATGGAGCAGGGCATTACCAGCATCCATGTGCAAGAACACGGGGGCTTAACCATGCAGCTCTGAAGTCACTTTCTGGAACAAACAGTTTCACTTTCTTTAGAATAGAGAGCTGGTACCAGGCTATCTTTTTTTGGCAAATGTGTTCCTCGTGGGTGAGGTTGGTGTCCAGGGTGAATGCAAGTTACTTGACATTTGAGGAAAGCTGGGGTTTGAAGCCATCAAGGTTCAGATCATTGAGCCAGGTTGGGACTTTCTTGTTCTTGGCAAATAACAGGAACTCTATTTTGGTGGGTTGAACTTCAGATAGGCACTGGAAAGCCAGATCTTGATGAAATGCAAGCAGTGTTTAAGGCGTTGGATGTCTGGAGCAGAGGAGACTTTCAAGCAGAGTTGCGATTTATCTGCATCTGGGTGACTCTTGATGCTTCAGTCTGGGAGCAGAGCACCAAGTAGTTCCACTTAGAGGCTGAAGATGACAGGACACAGTTTGGAATCCTTGGGAACTCTGCAGGTGATCGGAATCTTTTGAGACCTGGCGGTGCCTATGTGAACAAACTGGCATCAGTTGGAAAGAAAGTAGGCGAGTCAGTGAAGGAGATTGCTGATGAATGCCATTCGAGACCCTAGGATGCATACAAGTGTGGCTTGGTCGACAGTGTCAAAATCAGCGGGGATCCAGTAATATCAGGATGCAGCGGCCAACTTAATCTGCGGTCAAGAGGGCATTTTCTATATGTAAGGCTGTGGTCTTCATGCTGCAGTGGGATTGGACACCAGAATGATAATCAAGCAGGAGATGGCTAGTATTGATGAGATCTTGGAGTTGAACAGACAGCTTTTCAATGAACTTGGCTAAGATTGGTAGGTGAGTGATGGGCTGGTAGTTGCCGAGATAATCAGTACTTGCCAACTGTTTCTCCAGACTGTGTATATTATATATAAGTGTATAGGAGGACATGCAAGTAAGAACACTCATGTTGTTGTACCCCACGCCCCTACTGGTTTCAGAAAGCCTCTAAATTTGTATGGTGATACACAGGGCTTGTACTAACCAAAATTAAGCAGTCTCCGCTCTCCCTTCATGTCCACCTCTGCTATTCATATTTACCCCTCCCTGTGGAATAGTTTGAAAAGCTAAAGCCAACCATTTGGCTTAGAATCCTCATTATTAGGAAGGAACTTTTGTTCCAATGGGCTGAAACTGAACAATTTCTTAACAGGTCAGTTGTGAACTGGCCAGAGAACAACACTAGCACAAAGACTGTGACCACCACCAAACTTTAAAAACCATTGTGCCTTTACTGCCATGAAGTACTTATCGAGCTGTAGACAAACCGAGATCAGAGGTGATGCTCAACTAACCAACCAGAAGATCTAAGCAACCTTCTGGACAAAGTAACATGTCAAGCATGAGGCCAACATGTGAGCTCGTGAATGTCACCCTGTGTGGAGGCCAGTCACAGGAGTTAGGTTTTTTTACCATGAGTTTGAAAGCTCCTCAAAAGCGTTTCCCTAGGTAAAAGGCTGGCATGTGGATCTGCAACTGGCCATACATTTCTGTAGAGAGCCCCTGCTCCCCTGGCCTGAACAGCAACTGTGAACATTGACCACAATGAGATGTCCGCAATATGCACAGATCTTGAGTCTTCATAAACACCCAACTTATTCCCAATGAGGAATACATGGCTTCTGCAAATTATCACACTGTGAATTACTGGCAGATGGAACCCAAGCTCCATAAGTGGCTGAGACCTCTCACCACCTGAAGGCAGTCTATCAGCAAGCTCTTGTGTGCACTGCTACTTGATGAAGCAGTACAAGCTGTGGATCTTCACCTCTATCGGATCCAGTAGCTCATCTCAGAGACCCATAACTCTCATTTAGGAATCCTGAAGACATGCAAGAGACTACCGAAGAGTAAGATATGGAAACTCTGGGCCCTCCGAGTAAGCAATGTGCTTGATTATCCTAAGCGAAGTTCAGTTTTAATTATAATCAGAGTTATTGTGCTCAGTCACCGCTCCGCATTTATTTGGGCTGGGAACAGAAAAGCTATACCACATTTACAGAGATAAAAATTATGTGAGCTTAAAAAGTTATTGGAGTCACTGAGCAAATTTGCTAAACATAAATAACTTTAAAAAGTCGTAAATCTTTACTTGAAAGAATTGCACTGCTTGGACATATTTACTGTGCGATACCCGTGCTGCTTAAATTAGTCTTTCTATCCCATGCAACCCTCCAAAAGGAAGGCTCTTCGATCTCACTAGCACTTGAATATCGGAGCTTAAAAATAAATTGTGTGTTTGCAGTAGTAGCTCTGTTTCCAAAGATAGCTGCAAAGCTAGTTGCAAGGATTGCCTCATTGCCCAAGAGTCAACACAGGCACCTAAGAATTGACCTGCCACAAGAACTGTCAGGTTTGCCTAGAGCTCCCTAGCCCCTGCAGAAGTGGCATGACAATCTCCAAAACACTTCTGTCGACTACCTATCAAGCACCAGCTTCATTTCTTTAATAACTGATGTAATGAAGGTGACCGTGGTTATACCCAAAAGTTGGTACTTCCTAGATTAAATGAGACGAGAGGCTCAAAGTAAGCAGGAAACTATTCTCTACTAATCTTCACTATATGCTCTCTGTCATCAACAGAACTCTTGCTTTGATGCTGAATGAAGATAGTGCTGCCATCCGCAGCCCACCCTGCCACAAACTACCAAAATGATCTTTGGGTGAACATGCACAATGGCCAGTTCATCTTCTCAGGGTGCCAGACAATTAAAAATAAAGGTTTAGAACAAGTAACTTTTTCTGACAAATGGGTTCCCTTTAATAGTGAAATGATCATAATGTTGTACACCAGTTACAAGCAACACATATTTCCTGTAGGTTATACTAAAACAGGCCTACTCCTGCGGCAATGCAGCTTACCTGAGTATTTAGAGGACTGTCATTCAAAGTAAGCAAAGCCATACTTTTATATTGTCGCACTATAAGTAACAAGTATTCCTATGGAAATGTGTTTTTCTATCACTACTCTCTTCATCAACAAACCTCTTGAGGCAAGGTGTACATACATGAAAATGCTTGGGGTTTTACCTTTGTTTATACAAGCTTTGATTTCATTTTTTTAAGCTAACCAAACTTTGTCAGGAAATACCAAAATCTGGCTTTTTTCTTTAGGACTTCCCATTCTGCATAAAGAACAGAAATATAGGAGGATAGAAAACATTTTCCCCCTCATAGCTCAAGAGAAGACATTACCAAAAAGCGACAGCCACAAATCAGATGAGTCTTAATTATGGCTTTCTCCAAATCAATTGATTCACGAGCTTGTCAGAGCTTTAAAGAAGTCAGACACCACTTGGATAATTTCTTACTTTAAAAACATCCCAATAATGCTTGGATCTTTGCTGGGGAACGAAAACTAAGCTCGTTCGTTTCCACAATTTGAAATCATTCATTGTTTGAAACATGAACCTATCTGAAATTTAATCAGATAGAGAGGATAGGAAGGGGAGGCACTAGGAACAATTTTAGTTGACCCCCTTCCAAACTATATCCTCCGATTCGTTTTATTCTGCTCACCTCAGCCTCTCACCTACAGAAAAAAATAGCATGGGCAGGTTGGCATGGCAAAGGAAGCGCAAGCAACAGTAATAGCTGCCTTATGCCGCTTCTCCTGTAGACACGAGGCCCATCCATGTGTATGACGTCAGTAGTGACGCCACACATTTATTCATCAGACAGCAACAGAAAGCCTCATTTGGGCACTGGTAAACTCCCACCACCTTCATTAAAAAAAAAAAAAAAAAGACTGCTGCCAGCAAAGTTTAATATCTTGGCAGCCATCATATATACCTCACAATAAAAACATTGACACCCTTTCATGATTGAGATACATGGAAATTCGCTGAATAAACAAATGTTAAACTCTAAAAACCACTGAAATACACCAGTTATAGTCATCTTAAGTAAGTATAACTCGCGCCCCAGCCATGCAGTTTTCTCATCAATAACTTCCCCGCAAATGTTGCAGTGATATTATCAATGATGTCAAAGAAGATGTCATGAGTGAAGCATTATAAGGGGTAATTAGTGCATGGTGAGTGCGCATGTAATAGTTACCTTAGGGCGCAAGTCATAGTAACTTGTGGTAACTATAGCTGGTGAATTTCAGTGGTTTTTAGAGTTTAAAACGTTACATTGTTACTGAACATTTCACCTAACTATAACATTACTTTAACATTTGTTTTTTCCAGTGAATTTCTAGTTTCTTTTACGTAATTTTTAATTACCATACGTAAACCCAACCCCCCACTGCTCAAGGCCTTTAGCTGTGCGCAGTGGGGGGTTGGCCACAGGGCTGTTTTTTAAAATGAAAGGGGAAGGGGCTGCGTGGCCCCCACTCTGTGAGCCCTGTTAGGCCCTGGCGACCACATACCCCAGGGCCATTAACAGAAATAAAGGAGAGCTCCCCGAGCCAGCATCAGCTTCGGCGACACCCATCCCCCAGGGCCCTCATTACTTAAAAGTGGGTGCCCAGATAGGGCACCCACCATATACTTGCTGCCGGCCATGGGGGGATGCCCCAAGGCACCTGTGGCCCAAGCTGGCTCCCGGCATGCAGCGGGAGCTGGCATTGCTCCCACCCGCAGGGAGCAGCTACTAAAGCTGCTCCCTTCCGGCATGAGCAATATTTTGATCAGTTTCCCTGGGTAGGGTACCAGATCAAAAGTCTGCCCACACCCCTCCCCTCATGACTTTGGGGGGGGGACGGGGGGGGGGTTAGAAAACAAGCACTTCAAAAAAGAAAAATGTACAAATTATGCCGTGGATTTGCGAATCCTCTGTGAATAAGTGGTATTTTTTTATTTTTTATGCGGGGGGGTCAGTGTATCCCTGCCATGCCCCTTTACGTCGGTTTTCTATTTTTACTTTTTGTTAGGACGCCAGACTGAGTCTTGAGTCCTAAGATGGCTGCTACCACTTTCTGGTTGAGGGGGCGGCAGCCAATACGATTTCAGCTTGATATCTGTTGGGATCCGCTGAGGATCCGCATCCCTAGTTATACATAGTTTTTTAACCTTAATTGCTCAAAATCTACTGAACGGATTTCCACCAAAACACAAAAAGCACTCTTTACGGGCCAAGATCTAGCTTTCAGTCAAATTTGGTATAAATTTGTTCCGTGGTTAAGGCTGTAGCTGTGTCTAAAGTTACTATGGGAAAACGAATGGAGAAAATGCGTCATAGGAACCCCCCTGTTTCTCGGCCCCCACTTGAGGGATCATCCCTAAAAAGTATTTCGTGGAGATTCATCAAATGGCGCCAAAGTAATTGCATTTCCTATGGAAACATGATCCTAACTATATCTACCCAGTGGCGACTGCCACTGGGAGATAAAATATATATATATATATATATATATATATATATATATATATATATATATATATATATATATATATATATATTTTCACTGAAAAAACCATAGGTTTTAGGGACAGTTATAGTTAGTTGGACATTTCACTCGTACAAAACCATAGAAATTCCCCCGTTATAGTTAGTTCAGCTAACTATAACTCGCGCCCGCAATGCACTGCTGATGACGTCACATATTACATCACTCATGACATGGTCAGTGACATCACTGATGACATCACTCATGACATCTCAAATGACATCACTGATGACATCACTGATGACATCATCCAGTGACTGTGTTTCTGTAAAGTTTAAATATGTTTAATATATATAGGGAAAGGCGTATTGAAGAATGAGTGGGTGTATAAGTGTCTGAATGGATGATTTAGTACGTGCGTGACTGACTCTACAAGTGAGTGATTAAACGTATCTTACTGAATGCATGGGTTAGTGACTAAACTGTGTGAATGTCTGTATCCGTCTGTCTGTTGGTGTGTAAGTGACTGCATGGGTTTGTGAATAGCTACATGAGTGTCTATATGGGTTATTGATTGGTTCTCTGAGTATCTGTATGGCTGCCTGAGTGTTTGTGTAGGTGGGGTGTGTGTGACTCTGTACATAGATGTGTGAGTGGGTGATTCACTGGGTGCATGATTTCAAGAGTGCATCTGTGATGGACTGCTTGGGTGGGTGAGTGTGTGTATGGGTGTGTTAGTGAGTGAATGTATATCTCAGTGGTACATGTGCGAGTAACTACATATGTAAAAGGCAGTATATATGTGTGTTAGAGTATTTAAATGGCTATAAGTGAGAGTGTGTGATTGTGAGAGTGGCTGTATGGCTGCGTGTGTGCTTGTATCAGTTATTGTATAAGAGCGTAAGAATGTGCTAGTATTTGTATGAGTAAGTGAGCTGGTGTGTGTATAACTGTATAGGTGAGTAAATGGGTGTGAGATTAATTTTTTGCATGACTGACTAGGTGTGCGAGTACCTCTATGGATGAGTGGCGGTGTGTGAGTGTTTATATAGGTGTAGGAGTGCATACAATAGTCCTGTACTGAGTGACTAAGTATGAGTGACTGTACGGGTGAGTGAGTAGATGTGTGTGTGTGTAGACCTAAGAATCAGTGAGTGGTTATGTAGTTATTGGTATTGGAGTGTGTATGGTTTTGAGAATGGCAGTCTGTAATTTAGAGTGGGTGTATCAAAAGTTATATTAGGGTGTGAGAAGATGCATGAAATTATCACATGGATGATGTCATCAGTGATGTCATTTGAGATGTCATCAGTGATGTCACTGACCATGTCATGAGTGATGTAATATGTGACGTCATCAGCAGTGCATTGTGGGGCGCGAGTTATAGTTAGCTGAACTAACTATAACGGGGAATTTCTATGGTTTTGTACGAGTGAAATGTCCAACTAACTATAACTGTCCCTAAAACCTATGGTTTTTTCAGTGAATTTCAAAGGTTTTTAAATGCTAATTTCTAACTATAACGTGTCTGAAACCTATGGTTTTTCAGTGAATTTCAAAGGTTTTTTAAATGCTAGTTTCTAACTATGCCTACAGAGGTAGGACATGTGAAGAAAGAAGAAAAAACGCACAGAAAGAAGCAAAAGATGTGCAGAAAGAACCAACAGAGGAGCAGAAAGAGGCCTTGTTGCAAAATCATCCTGTGCCCACAACTTTTTCAGACGGGTACTGGTGGTAACTGACTCGGACTAACCAGAGCCAGTGCTATGCTAAAAGACACTTAGAATACAGTGAAAACACCTACATACACTAGGGAACACTATGCGTTGGGGTACCCCTGTGATTAGCATGACCTCCTCTGTAAGTCCCTAGTACATAATAGGGCAGGGGGATTAAAGCTACCTCTTAAAACGCGCTACAGGGCGCGTTTGCACAGTGGTGAAGGGAGGGGGGGCCTGAGGTGACGTGTGCAAACGCGCCACGTGGCGCATTTTAAGTTGCGGGATTAAGTCCCCTTGAATCCTGAGGGTCCCTGGGGCCCAACTAGCCCCCCAGGTACCTACAGTTAGGACCACAGAGCTGAGTTGCAGAGAGGCGTTGCGAGGCCACGCACCTTTTTCACCTCTCTGCAACGCAACTCTGTTGTGTTTACTGAAGGTACCTGGTGGGCTAGTTGGCCCCCAAGGGTCCCTCAGGATTCAAAGGGAATTAATTCCCCAACATAAAATGCACCACAGGGCGTGTTTGCGCACATGTCACCCGAGGCCCCGCCCCCTCCCTTCACCACTGTGCAAACGCGCCCCGTGGCACGTTTTAAGTTGGGGGATTAGGTCACCTTGAATCCTGAGGGTCCCTGGGGCCCAACTAGCCCACCAGGTACTTCCAGTAAGCACCACAGGCCTGCGTTGCAACGCCTGTAACAAATTGTGCAGTTGTGTTTAGGTAGTGAAGAGGGTTGTGCTGGGGTAGTGTTTTAGGGTAGTGCAGTGGTGTTTGTGTAGTGTAGGGGGTAGTGGTTTAGGGTTTAGGGTAGTGCAGTTGTGTTTGTGTAGGGGGTCGTGCTGGGGTAGTGTTTTAGGGTAGTGCAGTGGTCTTTGGGTAGTGTAGGGGGTCATGCGGGGGGTAGTGTTTTAGGGTTTAGGGCAGTGCAGTGGTGTTCGGGTAGTGTAGGGGGTCGTGTTGGGGGAGTGTTTTAGGGTTTAGGGCAGTGCAGTCGTGTTCGGGTAGTGTAGGGGTCGTGCTGGGGGAGTGTTTCAGGGTTTAGGGCAGTGCAGTGGTGTTCGGGCAGTGTAGGGGGTCGTGCTGGGGGTAGTGTTTTAGGGTTTAGGGCAGTGCAGTGGTGTTCGGGCAGTGTAGGGGGTCGTGCTGGGGGTGGTGTTTTAGGGTTTAGGGCAGTGCAGTGGTGTTCGGGCAGTGTAGGGGGTCGTGCTGGTGGTGATGTTTCAGGGTTTAGGGCAGTGCAGTGGTGTTCAGGCAGTGTAGGGGGTCGTGCAGGGGGTGGTGTTTCAGGGTTTAGGGCAGTGGTGTTCGGGCAGTGCAGGGGGTCGTGCTGGGGGTGGTGTTTCAGGGTTTGGGGCAGTGTAGGGGGTCGTGCTGGGGGTGGTGTTTCAGGGTTTAGGGCAGTGCAGTGGTGTTCGGGCAGTGTAGGGGGGGTGCAGGGGGTGGTGCTTCTGGGTTTAGGGTAGTGCAGTGGTGTTCGGGCAGTGTAGGAGGTGGTGCAGGGGGTGGTGTTTCAGGGTTTAGTGCAGTGGTGTTTGGGCAGTATAGGGGGTCGTGCAGGGGGTGGTGTTTCAGGGTTTAGGGCAGTGCAGTGGTGTTCAGGCAGTGTAGGGGGTCATGCTGGGGCTGGTGTTTCAGGGTTTAGGGCAGTGCAGTGGTGTTCGGGCAGTGTAGGGGGTCGTGCTGGGGCTGGTGTTTCAGGATTTAGGGCAGTGCAGTTGTGTTCGGGCAGTGTAGGGGGTCGGGCTGGTGTTTCAGGGTTTAGCGCTGTGGTGTTCGGGCAGTGTAGGGGTCTTGCTGGGGCTGGTGTTTCAGGGTTTAGGGCAGTGCAGTGGTGTTCGGGCAGTGTAGGGGGCTTGCTGGGGGTGGTGGTTTAGGGCAGTGCAGTGGTGTTCGGGCAGTGTAGGGGGTCTTGCTGGGGCTGGTGTTTCAGGGTTTAGGGCAGTGCAGTGGTGTTCGGGCAGTGTAGGGGGTTGTGCTGGGGCTGGTGTTTCAGGGTTTAGGGCAGTGCAGTGGTGTTCGGGCAGTGTAGGGGTCGTGCTGGGGCTGGTGTTTCAGGGTTTAGGGCAGTGCAGTGGTTTTCGGGCAGTGTAGGCGGTCATGCTGGGGCTGGTGTTTCAGGGTTTAGGGCAGTGCAGTGGTGTTCGGGCAGTGTACTGGGTTGTCCTGGGGCTGGTGTTTCAGGGTTTAGAGCAGTGCAGTGGTGTTCGGGCAGTGTAGGGGGTCGTGCTGGGGGTGGTGTTTCAGGGTTTAGGGCAGTGCAGTGGTGTTCGGGCAGAGTAGGGGGTCGTGCTGGGGCTGGTGTTTCAGGGTTTTGGGCAGTGCAGTGGTGTTCGGCAGTGTAGGGGGTCGTGCTGGGGCTGGTGTTTCAGGGTTTTGGGCACAGCAGTGGCGTTCGGGCAGTGTAGGGGGTCGTGCTGGGGGGGTGTTTCAGGGTTTAGGGCAGTGCAGTGGTGTTAGGGCAGTGTAGGGGGTCGTGCTGGGGCCGGTGTTTCAGGGTTTTGGGCACAGCAGTGGTGTTCGGGCAGTGTAGGGGGTCGTGCTGGGGTGGTGTTTCAGGGTTTAGGGCAGTGCAGTGGTGTTAGGGCAGTGTAGGGGGTCTTGCTGGGGGTGGTGTTTCAGGGTTTAGGGCAGTGGTGTTCGGGCAGTGTAGGGGGTCTTGCTGGGGGTGATGTTTCAGGGTTTAGGGCAGTGCAGTGGTGTTCGGGCAGTGTAGGGGGTCTTGCTGGGGGTAGTGTTTCAGGGTTTAGGGCTTCGTGCAGTGTGAGGGGTCGTGCTGGGGGTGGTGTTTCAGGGTTTAGTGCAGTAGTGTTCGGGCAGTGTAGGGGGTCGTGCAGGGGGTGGTGTTTCAGGGTTTAGGGCAGTGCAGTGGTGTTCGGGCAGTGTAGGGGGTCATGCCGGGGGTGGTGTTTCAGGGTTTAGGGCAGTGCAGTGGTGTTCGGGCAGTGTAGGTGGTCGTGCTGGGGCTGGTGTTTCAGGGTTTAGGGCAGTGCAGTGGTGTTCGGGCAGTTTAGGGGGTCTTGCTGGGGGTGGTGTTTCAGGGTTTAGGGCAGTGGTGTTCGGGCAGTGTAGGGGGTCTTGCTGGGGGTGATGTTTCAGGGTTTAGGGCAGTGCAGTGGTGTACGGGCAGTGTAGGGGGTCGTGCTGGGGCTGGTGTTTCAGGGTTTAGGGCAGTGCAGTGGTGTTCGGGCAGTGTAGGGGGTCGTGCTGGGGCTGGTGTTTCACGGTTTAGGGCAGTGCAGTGGTGTTCGGGCAGTGTAGGGGGTCGTGCTGGGGCTGGTGTTTCAGGGTTTAGGGCAGTGCAGTGGTGTTCGGGCAGTGTAGGCGGTCGTGCTGGGGCTGGTGTTTCAGGGTTTAGGGCAGTGCAGTGGTGTTCGGGCAGTGTAGGGGGTCGGGCTGGTGTTTTAGGGTTTAGGGCAGTGCAGTGGTGCTCGGGCAGTGTAGGGGATCGTGCTGGGGGTGGTATTTCAGGGTTTAGGGCAGTGCAGTGGTACTCGGGCAGTGTAGGGGGTCGTGCGGGTGGTGGTGTCTGGTTTTAGGGCTTTGCAGTGGTGTTCGGGCAGTGTAGGGGGTCGTGCTGGGGCTGGTGTTTCACGGTTTAGGGCAGTGCAGTGGTGTTCGGGCAATGTAGGGGGTCGTGCTGGGGGTGCTGTTTCAGGGTTTAGGGCAGTGGTGTTCGGGCAGTGTACGGGGTCGTGCTGGGGTGGTGTTTCAGGGTTTAGGGCAGTGCAGTGGTGTTTGGGCAGTGTAGGGAGTCGTGAAGGTGGTGGTGTTTCAGGGTTTAGTGCAGTGGTATTCGGGCAGTGTAGGGGGTCGTGCTGGGGGTGGTGTTTCAGGGTTTAGGGCAGTGCAGTGGTGTTCGGGCAGTGTAGGGGGTCGTGCAGGGGCTGGTGTTTCAGGGTTTAGGGCAGTGCAGTGGTGTTCGGGCAGTGTAGGGGTCATGCTGGGGGTAGTGTTTTAGGGTTGTGCAGTGGTGTTTGTGTAGTGTAGGGGGTCGTGCTGGGGGTAGTGTTTTAGGGTAGTGCAGTGGTGCTTGTGTAGTGTAGGGGGTCGTGCTGGGGGTAGTGTTTTAGGGTTTAGGGTAGTGCAGTGGTGTTTGTGTAGTGTAGGGGGTCATGTTTTAGGGTAGTGCAGTGGTGTTTGGGTAGTGTAGGGGTCGTGCTGGTGGTAGTGTTTTAGGGTTTAGGGTAGTGCAGTGGAGTTTTTGTAGTGTAGGGGGTCGTGCTGGGGGTAGTGTTTTAGGATTTAGGTTAGTGCAGTGGTGTTTGGGTAGTGTAGGGGGTCGTGCTGGGGGTAGTGTTTTAAGGTTTAGGGTAGTGCAGTGGTGTTTGTGTAGTGTAGGGGGTCATGCTGGGGGTAGTGTTTTAGGGTTTAGGATAGTGCAGTGGTGGTTGTGTAGTGTAGGGGGTCATGCTGGGGGTAGTGTTTAGGGTTTAGGATAGTGCAGTGGTGCTTGTGTAGTGTAGGGGGTCGTGCTGGTGATAGTGTTTTAGGGTAGTGCAGTGGTGTTTTTGTAGTGTAGGGGGTCATGTTTTAAGATGCAACGCTCCAATACCTGACCAGTCTGCACTACATAAAACTGCAAAAAAACTAAAAATAAAAAGTGTTTTGCACACTTTTGTCATTGGGCTATATGTGGGCTGCATCTGGGTAATATGTGTGCTACATTTGGGCTCTTTTTCTCTGGTGGCCATCTTGGAAGACTTCTTTGTTATGAAGTTTCCTAATTTCCTCATTTACTGCAGTCTCCTCAGTAGGAAATGCTTTCAGTTTTTTACTTTGATTCCATCAAGAAGGCATTCAGATGTGTCTCACATTTACCATAAATTCAGAATGTTAGCACTCTAGTTGCTCATTAGATCACTGTAGTAAAGCTACTGCTCACCAGGGAGTTAACTGGAAGTCTGCTGCTGGTATTGAAATTGATTGTTTCAGTCTGCATGTCAGAATTTTCTAATGAAATAGAAGAGGATTTGAGATCTCACTTAAAACATGCCCTAATTTTTCTTTCTGCAGCAGTAACCATAATTTCTATTTCAAAAAGAACCCCCTCATTTTGTTCCTTTTTAAATGAAATGTTTTAAGTGTTACCGGTTTATTCCAATCAAGATGGCTTCAGGTGTGCCATACTTTTGTCATAAGTAAGGCTGTTAGCGCTCTAGTTGTTCTTTAGAACACTCTGGGAAGCTGCAGTAGAACACAAAGGCATCAACTGGCAGGCTGCTCCTGTTGAAATATAACAGGAAGATATTTGAGATCACACTTGAAACATTTCCTAATTTTTCTTTCTACAGCACTAACCATAATTTCTATGACAAAATGAACCCCATCATTTTGTTCCTTTTTAAATTAAATGTTTTAAGTGTTACCAGTTTATTCCAATCAAGATGGCTTCAGGTGTGCCATACTTTTGTCATAAGTAAGGCTGTTAGCACTCTAGTTGTTCTTTAGAACACTCTGGGAAGCTGCAGTAGAACACAAAGGAATCAACTGACAGTCTCCTCCCTTGTACATGTTTTACTGAGAATGTCAGACTTCATTCTCACATGACTGAGAAAGATAATGTGAATTTACAGAAAATATGCTCTCATTTTGGCTCCTGGAGCACCTTCCAAAACTCTATGGGACAAGCATGTGAAAATAGTTCTCTCAAACATGATTCATGATATCCCAGCAGAAGGTTTTCACAGGGTAAAATCACCTTAGAACACACCACAATTCCTGAAATTAGTATGGTACCATCAACAAATGAATTCTAATGTAACTAAAGTCTGTTATCACCCTTAATAGTTCTCCTTTTGGTAACCCTCAAAATCTTTGATTCACTACAATGCATTTCAATGGGGTACTATCATGTATATTGGTCTCAAGATGGCTGCCAGCAATTCCAGGATGAAGTGCTGACAGCCAATCAGATCTCACAATGACGTGTGGTTAGGCTCCGCCCAGATATATATGTGATTTTATGTTTGATTTTCTCAGGAACTACTGAACGGATTTACACCATTTAAGCAAAAGGCACGAGTCTGACCCAAGGGCTACCTCTTTGCCAAATTTGGTGTAATTCCGTTCAGCAGTTCGGGCTGTAGCCGCGATGAACGGTTCCTATGGAAAAATGACAGGGGAAAACACGTTTTGGGACCCCCCTTTTTTCTCGGCCCCCGCTTGACTAATCACCCCGAGACTTTCAGGATAGGACCGGAGCGCCCCAACAAGTTGGAACATTTCGCGAAGATTCATCAACCGGCGCCAACGTTATTTCAAATAGAATGTTGCGGATTTCCTATGGAAAATAGGTCCTAACTATAACTATCTACTGGCGACCGCCAGTAGATATATATATATATATGGCACACCTGAAGCCATCTTGATTGGAATAAACCGGTAACACTTAAAACATTTAATTTAAAAAGGAACAAAATGAGGGGGTTCTTTTTGAAATAGAAATTATGGTTAGTGCTGCAGAAAGAAAAATTAGGGCATGTTTTAAGTGAGATCTCAAATCCTCTTCTATTTCATTAGAAAATTCTGAAAACAATCACTTTCAATACCAGCAGCAGACTTCCAGTTAACTCCCTGGTGAGCAGTAGCTTTACTACAGTGATCTAATGAGCAACTAGAGTGCTAACATTCTGAATTTATGGCAAATGTGAGACACATCTGAATGCCTTCTTGATGGAATCAAAGTAAAAAACTGAAAGCATTTCCTACTGAGGAGACTGCAGTAAATGAGGAAATTAGGAAACTTCATAACAAAGAAGTCTTCCAAGATGGCCACCAGTGAAAAAAGAGCCCAAATGTAGCACACATATTACCCAGATGTAGCCCATATATAGCCCAATGGCAAAAGTGTGCAAAACACTTTTTATTTTTAGTTTTTGCAGTTTTATGTAGTGCAGACTGGTCAGGTATTGGAGCGTTGCATCTTAAAACATGACCCCCTACACTACAAAAACATCACTGCACTACCCTAAACCCTAAAACACTACCCCCAGAACGACCCACTACACAAGCACCACTGCACTATTCTAAACCCTAAAACACTACCCCTAGCACGACCCCCTACACTGCCCGAACACCACTGCACTGCCCTAAACCCTGAAACACCACCCCCAGCACGACCCCCTACACTGCCCGAACACCACTGCACTGCCCTAAACCCCGAAACACCACCCCCAGCACGACCCCCTACACTGCCCGAGCACCACTGCTCTGCCCTAAACCCTGAAACACCACCCCAGCACGACCCCCTACACTGCCCGAGCACCACTGCACTGCCCTAAATCACCAGCCCCAGCCCAACCCCCTACACTGCCCGAACACCACTGCACTGCCCTAAACCCTGAAACACCACCCCGTGCACAACCCCCTATACTGCCCGAACACCACTGCCCTGCCCTAAACCCTGAAACACTACCCCCAGCACGACCCCCTACACTGCCCGAACACCACTGCACTGCCCTAAACCCTGAAACACCATCCCCAGCACGACCCCCTACACTGCACCAACACCACTGCACTGCCCTAAACCCTGAAACACTACCCCCAGCAAGACCCCCTACACTGCCCGAACACCAGTGCACTGCCCTAAACCCTGAAACATCACCCCCAGCAAGACCCCCTACACTGCCCGAACACCACTGCACTGCCCTAAAGCCTGAAACATCACCCCCAGCAAGACCCCCTACACTGCCCGAACACCACTGCCCTAAACCCTGAAACACCACCCCCAGCAAGACCCCCTACACTGCCCGACCACTGCACTGCCCTAAACCCTGAAACACCAGCCCCAGCACGACCACCTACACTGCCCGAACACCGCTGCCCTAAACCCTGAAACACCACCCCCAGCACGACCCCCTACACTGCCCGAACACCACTGCACTGCCCTAAACCCTGAAATACCACCCCCAGCACGACCCCTACACTGCCCGAACACCACTGCTCTGCCCAAAACCCTGAAACACCATCCCCAGCACGACCCCCTACACTGCCCGAACACCACTGCACTGCCCTAAACCCTGAAATACTACCGCCAGCAAGACCCCCTACACTGCCCGAACACCACTGCACTGCCCTAAAGCCTGAAACATCACCCCCAGCAAGACCCCCTACACTGCCCGAACACCACTGCCCTAAACCCTGAAACACCACCCCCAGCAAGACCCCCTACACTGCCCGAACACCACTGCACTGCCCTAAAGCCTGAAACATCACCCCCAGCAAGACCCCCTACACTGCCCGAACACCACTACCCTAAACCCTGAAACACCACCCCCAGCAAGACCCCCTACACTGCCCGAACACCACTGCACTGCCCTAAACCCTGAAACACCAGCCCCAGCACGACCACCTACACTGCCCGAACACCGCTGCCCTAAACCCTGAAACACCACCCCCAGCAAGACCCCCTACACTGCCCGAACACCAATGCCCTGCCCTAAACCCTGAAACACAACCCCCAGCACGACCCCCTACACTGCCCGAACACCACTGCTCTGCCCAAAACCCTGAAACACCACCCCCAGCACGACCCCCTACACTGCCCGAACACCACTGCTCTGCCCTAAACCCTGAAACACCACCCCCAGTACGACCCCCTACACTGCACAAACACCACTGCACTGCCCTAACCCCGAAAGACTACCCCCAGAAAGACCCCCTACACTGCCCGTACACCACTGCACTGCCCTAAACCCTGAAACATCACCCCCAGCAAGGACCCCCTACACTGCCCGAACACCACTGACCTAAACCCTGAAACACCACCCCCAGCAAGACCCCCTACACTGCCCGTACACCACAGCACTGCCCTAAACCCTGAAACACCACCCCCAGCATGACCCCCTACACTGCCCGAACACCACTGCTCTGCCCAAAACCCTGAAACACCAGCCCCAGCACGACCCCCTACACTGCCCAAACACCACTGCCCTGCCCTAAACCCTGAAACACCACCCCCAGCACGACCCCCTACACTGCCCGAACACCACTGCCCTAAACCCTGAAACACCAGCCCCAGCACGACCCCGTACACTGCCCGAACACCACTGCACTGCCCTAAACCCTGAAACACCAGCCCCAGCACGACCGCCTACACTGCCCGAAAACCACTGCACTGCCCTAAACCCTGAAACACCAGCCCCAGCACGACCCCTACACTGCCCGAACACCACTGCACTGCCCTAAACCCTCAAACACCAGCCCCAGCACGACCCCCTACACTGCCCGAACACCACTGCACTGCCCTAAACCCTGAAACACCAGCCCCAGCAAGACCCCTACACTGCCCGAACAACACTGCACTGCCCTAAACCCTGAAACACCACCCCAGCAAGACCCCCTACACTGCCCAAACACCACTGCACTAAACCCTGAAACACCACCCCCTGCACGACCTCCTACACTGCCGGAACACCACTGCACTGCCCTAAACCCTGAAAAACCACCCCCAGCACGACCCCCTACACTGCCTGAACACCAATGCACTGCCCTAAACCCTGAACCATCAACCCCAGCAAGACCCCCTACACTGCCTGAACACCACTGCCCTAAACCCTGAAACACCACCCCCTACACTGCACGAACACCACTGCACTGCCCTAAACCCTGAAACACCACCTCCAGCACGACCCCCTACACTGCCCGAACACCACTGCACTGCCCTAAACCCTGAAACACCAGCCCCAGCAAGACCCCCTACACTGCCCGAACAACACTGCACTGCCCTAAACCCTGAAACACCACCCCAGCAAGACCCCCTACACTGCCCAAACACCACTGCACTAAACCCTGAAACACCACCCCTGCACGACCTCCTACACTGCCGGAACACCACTGCACTGCCCTAAACCCTGAAACTCCACCCCCAGCACAACCCCCTACACTGCCCGAACACCAATGCACTGCCCTAAACCCTGAACCATCAACCCCAGCAAGACCCCCTACACTGCCTGAACACCACTGCCCTAAACCCTGAAACACCACCCCCTACACTGCACGAACACCACTGCACTGCCCTAAACCCTGAAACACCACCTCCAGCAAAACCCCCTACACTGCCTGAACACCATTGCTCTGCCCTAAACCCTGAAACACTAGCCCCAGCACGACCCCCTACACTGCCCGAACACCACTGCACTGCCCTAAACCCTGAAACACCACCCCCAGCACGACCCCTTACACTGCCCGAACACCACTGCACTGCCCTAAACCCTGAAACACCAGCCCCAGCAAGACCCCCTACACTGCCCGAACACCACTGCACTGCCCTAAACCCTGACACACCAGCCCCAGCATGACCCCTACACTGCCCGAACACCACTGCACTGCCCTAAACCCTGAAACACCAGCCCCAGCATGACCACCTACACTGCCCGAACACCACTGCACTGCCCTAAACCCTGAAACACCAGCCCCAGCACGACCCCCTACACTGCCCGAATACCACTGTACTGCCCTAAACCCTGAAACACCAGCCCCAGCACGACCCCCTACACTGCACTAACAGCACTGCACTGCCCTAAACCCTGAAACACCACCCCCTGCACGACCCCCTACACTGCCCGAACACCACTGCACTGCCCTTAACCCTGAAACACCACCCCCTACACTGCCTGAACACCACTGCACTGCCCTAAACCCTGAAACACCACCCCTCAGCACGACACCCTACACTGCCCTAACAGCACTGCACTGCCCTAAACCCTGAAACACCACCCCCTGCAAGACCCCCTACACTGCCCGAACACCACTGCACTGCCCTAAACCCTGAAACACCACCCCCTACACTGCCTGAACACCACTGCACTGCCCTAAACCCTGAAACACCACCCCTCAGCACGACACCCTACACTGCCCGAACACCACTGCACTGCCCTAAACCCTGAAAAACCACCCCCAGCACGACCCCCTACACTGCCCGAACACCACTGCACTGCCCTAAACCCTGAAACACCACCCCCTGCACGACCTCCTACACTGCCGAAACACCACTGCACTGCCCTAAACCCTGAAACACCACCCCCAGCACGACCCCCTACACTGCCCGAACACCACTGCACTGCCCTAAACCCTGAAACATCAACCCCAGCAAGACCCCCTACACTGCCTGAACACCACTGCCCTAAACCCTGAACCACCACCCCCTACACTGCCCGAACACCACTGCTCTGCCCAAAACCCTGAAACACCAGCCCCAGCACGACCCCCTACACTGCCCGAACACCACTGCACTGCCCTAAACCCTGAAACACCAGCCCCAGCACGACCCCCTACACTGCCCGAACACCACTGCACTGCTCTAAACCCTGAAACACCACCCCCAGCACGACCCCCTACACTGCCCGAACACCACTGCACTGCCCTAAACCCTGAAACACCAGCCCCAGCACGACCCCCTACACTGCCCGAACACCACTGCACTGCTCTAAACCCTGAAACACCACCCCCAGCACGACCCCCTACACTGCCCGAACACCACTGCACTGCCCTAAACCCTGAAACACCACCCCCCAGCACGACCCCGTACACTGCCCGAACACCACTGCACTGCCCTAAACCCTGAAACACCAGCCCCAGCACGACCGCCTACACTGCCCGAACACCACTGCACTGCCCCAAACCCTGAAACAGCACCCTCAGCACGACCCCCTACACTGCCCGAACACCACTGAACTGCCCTAAACCCTAAACACCACCCCCAACATTACCCCTACACTGCCCGAACACCACTGCACTGCCATAAACCCTAGAACACTACCCCCAGCACGACCCCCTACACTACCCGAACACCACTGCACTACCCTAAACCCTAAAATACTACCCCCAGCACAACCCCCTACACTACCCGAACACGACTGCACTGCCCTAAACCCTAAAACACTCCCCCAGCACGACCCCCTACACTACCCTAACACCACTGCACTGCCCTAAACCCTAAACGCTACCCCCGCATGACCCCCTACACTACCCAAACACCAATGCACTACCCTAATCCCTAAAACACTACCCCCGCACGACTCCCTACACTACCCAAAGACCACTGCACTACCCTAAACCCTAAAACACGACCTACACTACACAAACACCACTGCACTACACTAAACCCTAAAACACTACCCCCTACACTACACAAACACCACTGCACTACAATAAACCCTAAAAAACTACCCCCAGCACGAACCCGTACACTACCCAAACACCACTGCACTACCGTAAACCCTAAAACACTACCCCCAGCAGTACCCCCTACACTACCCAAACACCACTGCACTACCCTAAACCCTAAAACACGACCTCCTACACTACACAAACACCACTGCATTACCCTAAAACACTACCCCCTACACAAACCACTGCACTACCCTAAACCCTAAAAAACTACCCCCAGCACGAACCCCTACACTACCCAAACACCACTGCACTACCCTAAACCCTAAAACACTACCCCCAGCAGTACCCCCTAACCTACCCGAACACCACTGCACTACCCTAAACCCTAAAACACTACCCCCAGCAGTACCCCCTACACTACCCAAACACCACTGCACTACCCTAAATCACTACCCCCAGCACGACCCCCTACACTACACAAACACCACTGCACTACCTTAAACCCTAAAACACTACCCCCAGCACGACCCTCTTCACTACCTAAACACAACTGCACAATTTGTTACAGGAGTTGCAACGCAGGCCTGTGGTGCTTACTGGAAGTACCTGGTGGGCTACTTGGGCCCCAGGGACCCTCAGGATTCAAGGTGACCTAATCCCCCAACTTAAAACGTGCCACGGGGCGCGTTTGCACAGTGGTGAAGGGAGGGGGCGGGGCCTCAGGTGACATGTGCGCAAACACGCCCTGTGGTGCGTTTTAAGTTGGGGAATTAATTCCCCTTGAATCCTGAGGGACCCTGGGGCCAACTAGCCCACCAGGTACCTTCAGTAAGCACAACAGAGTTGCGTTGCAGAGAGGTGAAAAAGGTGCGTGGCCTCGGAACGCCTCTCTGCAACTCAGCTCTGTGGTCCTAACTGTAGGTACCTGGGGGCTAGTTGGGCCCCAGGGACCCTCAGGATTCAAGGGGACTTAATCCCGCAACTTAAAACGCGCCACGGGGTGCGTTTGCACACATGTCACCTCAGGCCCCCTCCCTTCACCACTGTGCAAACGCGCCCTGTAGCGCGTTTTAAGAGGTAGTTTTAATCCCCCTGCCCTATTATGTACTAGGGACTTGCAGAGGAGGTCATGCTAATCACAGGGGTACCCCAACGCATAGTGTTCCCTAGTGTATGTAGGTGGTTTCACTGTATTCTAAGTGTCTTTTAGCATAGCACTGGCTCTGGTTAGTCAGAGTCAGTTACCACCAGTACCCGTCTGAAAAAGTTGTGGGCAAAGGATGATTTTGCAACAAGGCCTCTTTCTGCTCCTCTGTTGGTTCTTTCTACACATCTTTTGCTTCTTTCTTGTGTTCTTTCTTCTTTCTTCACATGTCCTACCTCTGTAGGCATAGTTAGAAACTAGCATTTTAAAAACCTTTGAAATTCACTTATGATAGGTTTCAGGCACGTTATAGTTAGAAATTAGCATTTAAAAAACCTTTGAAATTCACTGAAAAAACCATAGGTTTCACGGGCGTTATAGTTAGTTGGACATTTCACTCGTACAAAACCATAGAAATTCCCCGTTATAGTTAGTTCAGCTAACTATAACTCGCGCCTCCGCAATGCACTGCTGATGACGTCACATATTACATCACTCATGACATGGTCAGTGACATCACTGATGACATCACTGATGACATCTCAAATGACATCATCCATGTGATAATTTCATGCATCTTCTCACACCCTAATATAACTTTTGATACACCCACTCTAAATTACAGACTGCCATTCTCAAAACCATAGACACTCCAACACCAAAAACTACATACCCACTCACTGATTCTTAGGTCTACACACACATCCACTCACTCACCCGTACAGTCACTCAGTACAGGACTATCATATGCACTCATACACCTATATAAACACACACACCGCCACTCATCCATAGAGGTACTCACACACCTAGTCAGTCATGCAAAAACGTAATCACACACCCATTTACTCACCTATACAGTTATACACACACCAGCTCACTTACTCATACAAATACTAGCACATTCTTACGCTCTTATACAATCACTGACACAATTACACACTCATCCATACAGCCACTCTCACAATCACACACTCTCACTTATAGCCATTTATATACTCCAACACACATATATAGTGCCTTTCACATATGTAGTTACTCACACATGTACCACTGAGATATACATTCAATCACTAACACACCCATACACACACACACCCACCCATACAGTCCATCACAGATGCACTCTTGAAACCATGCACCCAGTGAATCACCAACTCACACATCTATGCACAGAGTCACACACACCCCACCCACACAAACACTCAGGCACCCATACAGATACTCAGACAACCAATCAATAACCCATATAGACACTCATGTAGCTATTCAGAAAGCCATGCAGCCGCTTACAAACCAACAGACAGACGGATACAGACTTTCACACAGTTTAGTCACTAAAATGCTTTTTTTGTCCCTGGGGGTTCTTGTGGGACCCCCTGAGTGTTTCTACCCTGCCCCCTTTTCTTCTTTTTCACCTTTGTTTCCGAGTCACAAGATGGCTGCCAACACTTCCTGGTTTGGAGTGTTGGCAGCCAATTAAAATGAAGCTCGTGGTCGGGAGGGTTCGCGGATCCACTGCGCTTCTAGATATCAATATTTGTTTTTTTACAGTTTCTCAGCAACTACCGAACGGATTTACACCATTTTTAAAAAGGTCGCTTTCTGAGCCAAGCAGTTCTCAAATAGAGACAAAGCACTTTTGAATTATTTGTTATCTCTATGTTTTTTTATCCAGTTGACCACTTGATTAAATGTTACGCTTAGGGGAGAAAATGTGGTGTTACCAAGTTGGAGTTTCTGCTTCAGCTCGTCATTCTGTGATTCTGGTCAATCACTTAATCTCCCCATGCCTAAAACCAAAATGAGTTTGTCCTTGTATGATGTAACCAATGCTCATGTAAAGCACTCCAATATCCGACCAGCCTGCACTATATAAAACTGCAAAAAAACAAAGGATAAAAAGTGTTTTCCACACTTCTGTCATTGGGCTATACGTGGGCTACATCTGGGTGATATTTGTGCTACATTTGGGCTCATTTTTCTCTGGTGGCCATCTTGGGAGACTTCAATTACATTCATTAAACTTTATTCGATCTGATTTAGAAACATAGATCATAAAAGTGTACATAAAAACAGTAAATCCTCGTTCTTAATACAATACAGTGAGAATTAATTAAAACCAGTAGGTAAAAACGGGTGTTACAATGCCCTGTTCAGAGCAACTTCAGGTTAACAGAATAGTAAAGTTCAATGTTTCGCAAGATCAATCTCATGTACTTCGTGTAAAATACGCAATAAGGGGTCCAAGTAAGATGCAACGCTCCAATACCTGACCAGTCTGCACTATATAAAACTGCAAAAAAACTAAAAATAAAAAGTGTTTTCCACATTTCTGTCATTGGACTATATGTGGGCTACATGGGGGTGATATTTGTGCTACATTTGGGCTCTTTTTTCTCTGGTGGCCATCTTGGGAGACTTATTTGTTATGATGTTTCCTAATTTCCTCATTTACTGCAGTCTCCTCAGTAGGAAATGATTTCAGTTTTTTACTTTGATTCCATCAAGGCGGCATTCAGATGTGTCACACATTTGCCATAAATTCAGAATGTTAGCACTCTAGTTGCTCATTAGATCACTGTAGTAAAGCTACTGCTCACCAGGGAGTTAACTGGAAGTCTACTGCTGGTATTGAAAGTGATGGTTTCAGTCTGCATGTCAGAATTTTCTAATGAAATAGAAGAGGATTTGAGATCTCACTTAAAACATGCCCTAATTTTTCTTTCTGCAGAACTAACCATGATTTCTATGGCAAAATGAACCCCGTCATTTTTTTCCTTTTTAAATTAAATGTTTTAAGTGTTACCGGTTTATTCCAATCAAGATGGCTTCAGGTGTGCCATAATTTTGTCATAAGTAAGACTGTTAGCGCTCTAGTTGTTCTTTAGAACACTCTGGAAAGCTGCAGTAGAACGCAAAGGAATCAACTGGCAGGCTGCTCCTATTGAAATAGAACAGGAAGATATTTGTAATCTCACTTAAAACATGTCCTAATTTTTCTTTCTACAACACTAACCATAATTTCTATGACAAAATGAACCCCATCATTTTGTCATAAGTAAGGCTGTTAGCGCTCTAGTTGTTCTTTAGAACACTCTGGGAAGCTGCAGTAGAACACAAAGGAATCAACTGACAGTCTCTGCCCTTGTTGGATGTACATGTTTTACTGAGAATGTCAGACTTCATTCTCACATGACTGAGAAAGATAATGTGAATTTACAGAAAATATGCTCTCATTTTAGCTTCTGGAGCACCTTCCAAACCTCTGTGGGACAAGCATGAGAAAATTGTTTTCTCTCAAACATGATTCATGAAATCCCAGCAGAAGGTTTTTCACAAGGTAAAATCACCCTAGAACACGCCACAATTCCTAAAATTAGTATGGTACCATCAACAAATGAATTCTAATGTAACTAAAGTCTGTTATCACCCTTTATAGTTCTCCTTTTGGTGACCCTCAAAATCTTCTATTCACTACAATGCATTTCATTCGGGTGCTATCATGTATATTGGTCCCAAGATGGCTGCCAACACTTCTTGGATGAAGTGCTGACAGACAATCAGATCTCACGATGACGTGTGGTTAGGCTCCGCCCAGATATATATAGTTCGTTTTCCTTTAATATTTAAAAAACTACTGAACGGATTTACACCATTTTTGAAAAGGTCGCTTTCTGAGCCAAGCAGTACCTTTATGCCAAATTTGGGGTAAATCTGTTCAGTAGTTCACGCTGTAGCCTTGCACAAAGTTCCCTATGGGAAATTTATTTTTTGACTCTTATTTTTGAATTTCTCAGCAACTACTAAATGGATTTACACCATTTAAAAAAAAGGTCGCTTTCTGAACCAAGCGCTACCTTTTTGCCAAATTTGGTGTAATTCCGTTCTGCAGTTCGGGCTGATCCATCAAGCGAAGGCGGAAAAAAGGGGGCTCCCAAAACGCTAAATTACTATGCATTTTCCACAGATTTCAAGATGGGCTACAGCAAAAACTGAACAGAATTACATCAAATTTGGCTGGAAGATCTTGGTCTGCGGATTGTGATTTTTGTGATTTGGTGTAAATCCGTTAAGTCTGACAATTCCATTGAATTCCTGACTTTGGTTCACGCCGCCACGCGATTCCACATATATTCTGGGTCATAAAAAACCCTTATACATTTCAGCGTTCACGACATACAATAATCGTGTGTGCTTTTCCTTATCGCTCAACACTAAGCCTTGAAGAAGTCCCGTTGGGACGAAACGCGCCGCGTCGGCTATGAATTCTGTGTTACGATTTTAAAGAATTTTGAATAAAGGAACAAAACAATAAAGGAAGGATTTGTTTTTAGCAAATCAAAGTTTTACTTGATTTTGTTGGGAGACATTTTGCTGATGCTCAATCATTGATGATTGCATATTAATGCATATTTATATATTTTTTGAAACTGTACTTGATCATAGTTGTGTGCTGAGCTAGTCTGTTCTATGTGGTTTTGGTTTACCAAAAAATTAGGGACGTAGGAAGGTCACGCTCCTGGCTCTTTGCACCATATCTTTGCTATGAATATAGAAAAACTATACTGACTAGTGCTGGTCTTGAGTGCCTTGACCTTCTGTCCTTTTTGTTGTGTCGTTTTTGAGAAATTTAGAGTAAAAAAATATTTGCCTATTTTGGCAGTTGGTTCTGCCAGAGTCTCGGAGACTCTCACGGGAGAGCCAATTTAAAAATACAGTGTTCTGATTGGCCCAGGGAACTTTATTTCCCTTAGGCCATCTCACTCCTGCGGGAGTCAGACTCATGCAAGAGCGAGCGCTCTAATTGGCGGCCAGAAACATGAGAAAAATGTTGCTGGCAGCCATTACAGGACTTAAGAACTTAGTCCCCTGTCGTGAAGTTAAAAACAAATAATACATGGGGACAGGGTAGGTATACCCTGACGCCCTAGACCCCATTGGGGGGGACCCCAAAGGGAACTCCTGGGGCCAAACTGAAAAAAAGAAAATGACAAAAAATGCTGCGATCCAGCGAGACTTTTGTGGGATCGAACAATGTATAAAAATTAAAAGAATGGCAACCGGACCGCATTAATTGGCTAATGCTCCGCGGAGCCCAACCCCGGGGCTGTATTATAAAGTGAAAAGGGCCACACAGGCCCCACCCTCCCACAGCTGCCAGAGGTCCTGGGAAGCCCAACCAGAGGTTGAAATCACCTTATATGGGGTGGGGGAGCTGCATAGCCCCCACTGCCTACAGAGGCCCAGGGGAGCCCATCCCCGGGCACAAAATTATCTTATACAGGGATTGCCTCCAAAGGGCCCTGGGAGCCCACCCCAGGACTAAACTTCACAAAATGGGGAGGGGGGACTGCACAGTCCCCCTCACCGAGTCTCAAAAGATACTAGGAAAACTACCTCCAGGGCTGATTACTTAAAGGGAGGGGGGGCCACAAGCCCAGCCCAGGAACATAGCAGTTTCCCTGCCCGCAATTACCTGTGTTTGCTCTCGCTTGGTGGGAGCATTTTGAAATCTCCCGCAAGCAGGAACAAATACCAAGACCGCTCTAAACGGACGGGAGCTACAAAAATAGATCTCTTTTTCGTTCTAAATATTACTCCTGCCTGGAGGGAGCAGCATTAGAGGCGGCTCCCTGCGCGTGGGAGCAATGCCGGGACCCGCTGGATGGGGGAGCCAGCTGGGTACACGGGGGGCCTTGCGGCTCCCCCATAGCCCCTAACGAGACTATGGTGGGTGCCCTGAAGGGGTACCACGGCACCTACCTTTACAAGTGTCAGGCCCCGGGAGATGGGGTCCCCAGGGATGAAATCAGCCCGGGGAGGGTGGGCCATGTGCCCACCTCCCCTAAAAATGTCAGCAGGCCTCAGGAATGGGGTCCTTGGGGCCGAAATCGGTCCGGGGGGGGCCCCGAGTACCCCCTCCTACGAAATATGTTTGATCCCAGGGGAGGCGTAATATTGGCTCAGGGAGGGGGGCGCACAGCATCAGTGAGGTCATAAATTATGTCATAGATCATGTCATGAGTGACGTCATATATGAGGTCATAAGCAGGGCATGGCGGGAGTGGAAGCTATAGTTAGTGCTGCTAACTATAACTGGTGACTTTTTTTAGTTAAAAAAGTTAATGTTGTCACTTTCAAATTCACCTATCGTTACTTTACCATTTGATTTTTTTTTTTTCTATATACACACATTTTTTCCACTGAAAAAGTCAATAGGTTAAAGTGATGTTTTAGTTAGGTGAATATGTCAATGCCAGCATAAAGTTTTAAACTAAAAAAAAACACAATGAAACTCACCAGTTATAGTTATCTCTATTAACTAAAACTCCTACCCTAAGGTAACTATAACTCGAGCTCATGCCATGAAGTCAATGTAATGATGCAGCGATGTTATCAATTATGTCACGGAGCATGTCAGGAGTGATGTAGTATGTGGGATAATTAGTAGTGCAAGGTGAGAGAGGGAGTTAACTATAACCGGCGAATCAGTGGTTTCTTTGAATTTAAAAGATTACATTGCCACTGAAACTTTCACCCAACTTAACTTTTGTTTTTTCCCAGTGACTTATTTTTTAAAACAAAGTAATATTTATTACTATACATAAAACCAACCCCCTGCCGTTCATGGCCTTTGGCTGTCTACGTGGGAGGGAGGCAGGGGAGATGAGCGATTGGCCTGGCCTGTGGCCAGGCTCTTCTTCCAACACACCGCAGGCAGCCAACCCCACCGATTCGCACAGCCTTTGGCATGCGCAGCATGTGGTTGGTCTTGCAGGTCCTGGGCTGCACTCCGACTTACTGACTTTGCTAAAGAGTCCCAACACCAAAATATAAAAAAGGGAGCCTATTATCATCTTTCTCCAAAAATCCCCAATATTTTTAAACTAATGTATATTTCAGTAATTCACAAAACGCAATGTTTAATAATAGTGATTATTATTGAAATGTTTAATAAAGTTTTAATAAGCATTTCTCAGAGTCTCTCTTTTAACAGTTTTTATTATTACATTTTGTGGACTAAAAAATGTTAAAAGAAACACTGACATTTAAAAAAAAAAAACATTAAAAAAAAAACTAACATGTCTGAGTACTTCTTTTAATATTTTTCAGCCCTGAAGATGTGGTCATAAAAGCAACCACAAGAGGGCCTTTCACTCCAGCTGAAGAGCATAAAGTTCCAGCTAAGAGTGCTTTTAAAAAATATGGTAAGTTCTCCTGGTGTCATGAGACATACTTTTTTTTTCTTCTCTAATGATGCTGGGTGGCAGCTCACTTACTGCAGCCTCCCACAACATTAAAAAACATGGTTGGTGGTGCCCCTGCCGCTTCTAGGGGCACCATAAACATACATGTGTTTTTATAATGTTCTAGGGCATTATGGGGCACCCCTTCCTAGAAGCAGTGAAAAACAAATGAGCTGCTCTTGCCACTCATTTATTATTCAATTTTTTATTTTTTAAAGATGTATATTGGGTGTCCTGGTGCCCATCCAGGATACCCATATATCTTACTTAAAAAAAGTAAGGGGAGGGGAGCATGCAGTCCCCCTCCCTAAGCCTTTGCAGACTCAAGGGATGCAATTCGTCGGGACCACATATTTTTTTAATAAAGGGAGGGGGGTGCCCAGCCCCTCTCCTTGAGCCATTAGGGGCTACGGGGAAAACTCACCTACAAGGGCTAGAGGGCTACCCTGCCTCTTATATTTTTTTTATTTATTAAACTCAGGACAGGGGCGTAACCGCTGTGTCCAACATTTTTTCTCACGTTGCAGGCAGGCAATCAGAGTGCTCGTTCACGCAGAAGCGTTAGTCCCACTGGAGCGAGTTGGCCCAAGGAAAAAAAAGCCCCTTTGATTAATCAGATTGATTTTTTTTTTAATTGGGTTCCAGGGACTCTCACGAATCTTAACTGAATATGTATAACTTGCACCGCCATAGACTTCAGATGTCACCAGTTATGCAATGTGTGCCGTCATAAGCAGTGCATCATAGCAGTTATACTCAGGTCAGTAAAATACATCTGCGGCCAACCTCCCTCCGTGCACAGCCAAAGGCCGTGTGACAAGGGGATGGCCAAAGGTGCATAGGTTAAACATCCACAGACACACACGTCACATTCTCCCCTTTTTTAAAAAAATGTTAATTCCATGGGAGTCTCTTGGGACCACACCGGGGCTGTGCTGGATCCCACAGAACTGTGACAACTAAAGGTTTTAAAAAAAAAAAAAACATTTTAATAAACACAATTCTGTCCCCAGTGAGAATCCCTCTGAGAACCAGGTGTCAGGTTATCCCTACCCTATAGCATTATAAATGCTTTCATTTGATTTTCAAGACTCTGTGACAGTCTGGAATGGTGGCTGCAACATTTTTCTTCATGTTGTGGCCACCAATCACATTGCTCGGCCTCGGATCCCCATAGAACCAACCCATTCAAATTATTTGTCTTTTTCCCCACGGGAATCCAGCGGCAATAAATGGCAGTATTTTTTTAAACCTTTATTGCTCTAAAACAGCTGAACAGATTTACACCAAATCACAAAAAGCATGCTTTCTAGCTTTCTGCCAAATTTGGTGCAATTCTCTTAGAAATGTAAATTGCACTGGGAAAGGTGTCCCACCCCATCCCCTTCTCAGTCCATGCTTTATTGATCACACCGAAACTTTCCACGAAGGAGCGAAGGTCGATAAACTTCTTTTTGTAAAATCGGTGAAGATTTGTCAAACAATGTTCAAGTTATTGGCAAAACTAAAAACTCTCCTATGGAAACCCTGACTTATGAATTTCAGGTAAGCTAGCCATCAAGACCGTTCACAGTGTTGTGAAAGTGCTCTAAGAAAAAACATTAGCATAACATCCCATCAAAGTATTTTCACAGCATTCTGGAGGGACTTCAGTGTCAACCCACCTGCAAAACAACCACTGTGCTGGACAGCACCTCTTCAACTGCATGAGAGACAAGAGGAGAGCCTGGTGATAGAGGTATGAGGGTGAGCAGTAGAAACCACATAAAGGCTCTGCTTGTATTTAGACCTTGAGTCCAAGATTGCCTTGAACTGTACCAGAGATATGCCTCTTCAGTGTCTTATCTACATCATGTGCACAATTAGCCATCCACTCATGATGCATTTCAGATCATCATACCACAAAGTTTACAGGAAAACAATGTACTTTATTAAATGAGTGCTCAACTGTACTAATGTCTGGATCCCTAATGCTGATTTTTGTGGTCATATGGGTGTGCGCCATGACACAGGCCTGTCTCATGGACTGCAGTCTGGTTGGACCAGAAGAGGCACCTAAATTCCTACCCTCATAGTGGTGAAAGTCTACTGTCTTTTCCAGAAGTTAAGCAGCACTAGTGCAGTGGTGGCACCATGCTGTCCAGTGATCAGTAGGCGTAAACAGGTCCTCTTTAACCTGTGTCACTGGAGAGCAGCCTAAAGGCTCACTCAAAATTCCACTGCTGTGTGCTTAACTCACCCCTTGACCTACATTGGTCTGATGTGGAGTGCTGCACAGTGCATAAATGGTGTATGTGTGCCTGGGAAGGGTACAACACAGGGATAATGCAGTACAGAGCAGTGCGTTAATTTTTACACCATGTATTGGGAAAGTGTGCGCTTGTGAGTGGTAGAGTACATGAAGAATATAGTGCTGTGCATGGTACAATATATTGCAGACTATGGGCTCTATTTTGCATGACCCAATGCTGTACGGTGAAACATAAGGAGACTAGGTAGAGTAATTCCCCCAGACAGATTTGTCTATTGCTGAATTGCTTTATTTCTGTAAGCTGGATGAGACACAATGGAGAAGGGAGAGCCAGGATTTCCCGTACACTTCAAAGGATGCTCCTTGATTCAGAGAGAGGTCACCAGGAAGGGGCATGGGCACATCCTAGGAAGGAGCTGGGGCTTCTAAGAGAATAATCAAGATTAGGGCTGGGGCCTTGGGCTTACCTTTTGATACACACATCACTGTGGTTGACATCCAGGTGTGAACTCTAGTCACTCCCATGGCCCGTGTTGTGGGGCTATTAGCTTTGGAATCCCTCCTGCTGTGACAGACTACTTTCAAGAGGAAGAGAGGGCAGAGGACTCAGCACTTCAAAAGGAAGCAGATCCTCAACAAACTTCAAAGACCCTCAACAAACTTCAAAGACTCAGACCCTAAATTACATTTGGTGTCTGGAAACTGACTATTAGAAGGGGAGTTTGAGACCTCAAATATGGTCAACTGTCAAGCAGTTCTGATCGGGCCGGAGCCAGTGTGCAGTGAGGGGGCGTGACCACCATATGCCAGGAGGGGCTACCGTGGACGAATTGCCATGCGGAGTTGACCATCCCTTGCTTGGTGAAGAGCCAGCCACCACGTATGCCAGAAGGGGCCACAGTGCAGGCCTCTTCTGTGCCGATCGGGTCGGTGCCCATGTACAGCAGAAATACAGAGACCCTGTATGCTGGGGGGGCGAGGGAAGGGGGACCGTCGCAGGAGTAGTGAGGCCACCATGGGAACCACTATGCACCTACAACGGGATGAGGGATCAGCATCAGGAACTTTGCAGCACCTACGCCCTACCCCATCGTGGGATGGAACAAAGACTTACCCTGCCAAGAGCAGTAGCGAGGAACCTCCAGATGTTGTAGATGTGCAACCATATGCGAGGACCTCTGGGATCGGCAACTGCAGCCTGTCTCGGCCACGCACTGCGAAATTTCCTGGACCAGCCACTGCTCCTATGGAACCCGCAGAAGGGGTTGTGCGCAGGAAGTCTAGACGCTTTGATCCTGCAGGTACGGGTAGGCATGAATCCGGCACAGTCAGCCCCGGGGGAACTTGCTTGCTAGATACTGCTGCAGCGCTGGGACACTTTTGACTTTGATGCAGAGACAGAGTGGACTACTGAGACTCAGACTACTAGTACGGCTTACCCTGGATGCTGCCTTAAGTGAATGGGAAATAACCATGTTCCCTAGAGCGCGGAGGGAGTGGGACAAAGGAAACTGCCTAAGAAACACCAGAGCCCTGACCTCAGGAGGACTGTGTAGTTATTTATGAAGGTCGTATTTCTCTTTGTGTTGGTAGCGGTAAAAAGAAATTACTTATTTTTTCATAAAAGTGAGTATTTGGCTGGATAATAATTTATTGCAGCTGCTCGTATTTTGAGTTATGAGCCTGCGTTCACTACCTGTATCCACCTCTCCATTGAGAGAGACTTGGACTGGTCGGGCCAAGTTAACCCTGAAAGTCAGGAGCTGAAGCGGTCCTTGGCCCAGTTGCTCACGATCCATAGTAGATCAGGACCCGGGCCATCAGGAGTAAATGGCATCAACCCCCACGACTGGGCCCATTAACCCCTGCCAGCCCCGTAGCCCTCTAAACGTGGCTCTGACTTATGGACAACCCTTTATTGAAGCTTCAGTCTTTTGGACCTTGGATCCCAAGTCTCTCACTACCCAGTGGCACGCAAGTCCTCTTAAATGAATGTAACTTACAGAGAACCGCAGAAGAATCATGACATCTGCATTTTGAGCTCCATGGGTGACAAACAAATTAACGATTTCCAACCTTCACTAGCAGAAAGAATAACCGTGAGGCCAAGACACACACACTTTTGTTCTGAACACTCCTTTTTAAATGAAACTTAGATGTGGTCTACAAAATACTGTCCTGTGAATCTGCTATGTAGTGTTGACTAGTATAAACTGCCCCTGCAATCTAGCAAGTTATAGTGCTTTCCATAATATACTTTTTAAATTTCTTTATTGAATACATACAATGGTTAATCCAGGTTCCAAACATGCATAACAAACACGTGCTCTATCATCGTGATTCAATAGCATCAGTGTGCATCCGAGCCAATTATTCTACTGTTCAACAACAGATTTGCCCAGTCCTATCGCGATATGATTGGCACATTAGCATCTGGCCCATTAACCCAAGTGAAAAGTACAACCATCACCACGCCTCGTCATTCATTCAGCATTGTGTCAGTACCCTGCCTAAGGAAAAAATAGAACATGACCGGATAATCACAATGCATCTATAGACAATACCAGAAACAGCTTGTTTCAGGTGACGTCTGCCGGATCGGTGTATATGGGGGGGGGGGGGTTAAGATCACCAACCGAGTCACGGGTAATCTCTATCAGGTATGCTTGCAAAGGTTCCCATACATCTCTCGGGTTCAAGGACTGGGTTAGTAGCTCTGCATACATGGTCAGCTGATCTCTACAGTATACAAGATCTCCCAACCATTCCTTGAACTTAGGTGCCAGTCCTCTCGCCAATCTGCATGCAACTCTGAGTTTTGCCAATTGCAACCCCAGTGAAACAAATTTCCTAAAGTGGGCTGCAACAGCCTCTGCGTAGCCCAGCAGAGCCATAATAGGGGTGAGTGTCAAGTGAAGGCCTAGAATATGTGTCATAGCATCAGAGATTCCCTTGAAGTAATCACTAACCCATGCACACCACTATGCCAGGTAGAGGATATCAGCCCCAGGCACCCTGCACCTATCACACCTATCGTCAGAGCGCAGGTGGTATCTATATAATCTGGCTGCGGTGTAATAGTTCTGGTGCAGATATTTAAAGTGAATAATGCGTAAGCGACTGCTAGCTGTGATCTGACCGGTTTGGTGACAGCAGTATAGCCATTGTTAGTCAGAGGCGTCCCCAGTTCTTCATCCCATCTAAGCTGTGAACGCCCTGTATTTCAATTTCCTCAGCCTGTGCATTGTGGTTGAACATCGAGATCTTTTATGTAGGAGTCGTAGTTTGTAGGAGGGCATGCAGTGTATTGAAAGTTGGAGGCTCCTGAGGGAAATCAGGAGTGGCCTCTCTCAGATTATGGCGAAGTCTAATATATAGAAATACCTCCAATGGGGTGGGCTCATCCCTAGAAAATAGGGCCTTTCGAGCTATAAATACTCCTCGTGTATAGCTCCCCACAAGTAGAGACACCTCTGTTTTGAAGCATGTTGCTACAGGCTGCTTCGTGGGTCACCGGAAATTAGGGATGGTAAGGCAGTGGGAGTAGTGGAGAATAGCTTGTTTAGCTGCGTTGTCAATCGCAACCAGGAGTAGTAGTGCAGGCAACTGTGGAAGATTTGCCATCTGCGCTGTGGGTTCACGCTCCCAGGAATGCGGTAGTAGGGACTGGTGACATATAACCATATTCTATGGCCAAATGGGGCATGAAAGGGGGCAGCCGGAACCAATATGCGGCAAAGTGAGCATGGGCGCAGGGAAAGTAAAGTTGCACGTACGGTGCCTCAAAGCCGCCCCTTGAAAACGGCTGCGTGAGTATATCCCATCTTAGTCTGGGCTGTGTCCCCCCCATGCCAGTCGAATGAGTTGCATATGTAAAGCTTTTGGAAGAAAAAAAAGTACAGGATATTAATTAATAGATAAAGAAATTTTGGTAAAATTACCATCTTCATTAGGGAAATTCGACACGTACAGGAGATTCATTGTGTTAAGGAGTCCGTCTCAGCATTCAATGCCGTACTGTAATTTGCGCCTAGTAAGGCATCCCTATCCCAGTTGACAAACACACAAATATTTCAGTTCTGATACGCACCACTTCATCAGATAGTCCAGGCTACATTTCAGAGTGTTGGGGGTGAGAAGGAAAACTTGATATTTCTCCCAATTAATGTATATGCCAGATTGTCCACCAAAGTAATAAATTCATGCAGAATGGGATTGCGGCTAGTCTGGGGCTCCTGGATATAGAGCGCGATGTCATCAGTTTATAGTGACACCAGCAGGTGTCTAGTAGGTTAGCAAAGAGCATATTTTCGATGGTGCGGTCTAAGTCGAGCCGCCTTCCCTCCTCTTAAGATTTCAGGTTGTCTTTACATATTGGGAATGCTGCTTGAAAACCTACACAGTTATGTTCCCTTTTTTCCCGTTCGTTATTTTCAGGCTTATCACGGCCTCTCTGACTATTTATAGTTTGGATGCGTCTCAGCCTCGAACTTCGGGGGCTACTCGCCAGTTACGTTCGTAGGTGCTCGCTGCATGACCTTACCAGATTCGGGATCATTATTCCTCCTGTACGACTCACGTATGTGCAGGGACTACGTGCTATGCATGTTTTACACGTTGCGGGTACTTTCACGCATGGGAAGTACCTTGCGGCAAAACATAACTGTTTTCGGTAAACATTCTTGATTGGATCACCATGTAGACTGCAATGGCTTTTTAGAAGAATTAAAGAAAATTGTTATTGTAAAGATTACATCTCCTGCCAAATATATATCTTTCTGACTGGGAGGTTTGCCTTACGGTTGCCTTAACTGTATTTGGTGGCGTACTGCACTCTTAACTTTTAATTGCTCTTAATTAGTACCTGGACTTGCCCAATGAAACTAGCGCAATGTTTTTTGTCGTCTTTATATGTGTTCCCAAACTTTGAACACGTGTTCCCCCTTTTTTACGTATTTCTACAGAACATACTCTTCTTTTAACTAGACTGCTTGCCCAAGCACAGATGTAGCTGGAATCAGCTCGCCTGAAAAACAACAGCCTCTTCCCAGCACGGTTCCGGTCTTTTCCTTCCTGGATAAGACATTCTAGGTAACTCTCTTGAGTAGTTCCACTTATTTAATGGTCTTGCTCGTGATAAGGTGGTGGTATATTCTCTCTCGGTCATTGCTCGTAATACGGGTGGTTGTATACTCTCAGTCACTAAACACTATTGGCATGAGAGGATATGTAGCACATTAATTTTCTACTCATTAGGAGATAAGGATTGGACTTTCTCTTTGCTTTGCAAGTTCTATACTTCGAGAGGGGTTTTCTATGTATGTATATTAACAGATAGGATTCACATCACGGGTTTTCTAGCTTTACTTTTTCACATCCCTGGTCCTCCTGTTATATGCCTCGGTCTTTTTAATGCACACTCCCTCCCTCCGCTCCCTCTCTTCCTTTGGAACTTATGAGTGAACTATATATATTCACTGAAAAAACCATAGGTTTTAGGGAAAGTTATAGTTAGTTGGACATTGCACTCGTACAAAACCCGTGAAATTCCCCCGTTATAGTTAGTTCAGCTAACTATAACTCGCACCCCGCAATGCACTGCTGATGACGTCACATATTACATCACTCATGACATGGTCAGTGACATCACTGATGACATCACTGATGACATCACTGGTGACATCATCCAGTGACTGTGTTTCTGTAAAGTTTAAATATGTTTAATATATATAGGGAAAGGCGTATTGAAGAATGAGTGGGTGTATAATTGTCTGAATGGATGATTTAGTAGGTGCGTGACGGACTATAAGTGAGTGATTAAACGTATCTTACTGAATGCATGGGCTAGTGACTAAACTGTGTGAATGTCTGTATCCGTCTGTCTGTTGGTGTGTAAGCGGCTGCATGGGTTTCTGAATAGCTACAGGAGTGTCTACATGGGTTATTGATTGGTTGTCTGAGTATCTGTCTGGGTGCCTGAGTGTTTGTGTGGGTGGGGTGTGTGTGCCTGTGCATAGATGTGTGAGTGGGTGATTCACTGGGTGCATGGTTTCAAGAGTGCATCTGTGATGGACTGTATGGGTGTGTCAGTGTGTGTATGGGTGTGTTAGTGAGTGAATGTATATCTCAGTGGTACATGTGTGAGTAACTACATATGTGAAAGGCAGTATATATGTGTGTTGGAGTATATAAATGGCTATAAGTGAGAGTGTGTGATGGTGAGAGTGGCTGTATGGATGAGTGTGTACTTGTATCAGTGAATGTATAAGAGCGTAAGAATGTGCTAGTATTTGTATGAGTAAGTGAGCTGGTGTGTGTATAACTGTACAGCTGAGTAAATTGGAGTGTGATTAATTATTTGCATGACTGACTAGGTGTGTGAGTACCTCTATGGATGAGTGGCGGTGTGTGAGTGTCTATATAGGTGTATGAGTGCATATGATAGTCCTGTACTGAGTGACCGTAAGTATGAGTGACTGTACGGGTGGGTGAGTGAGTGAGTGGATGTGTGTGTAGACCTAAGAATCAGTGAGTGTGTATGTAGTTATTGGTGTTGGAGTGTCTATGGTTTTGAGAATGGCAGTCTGTAATTTAGAGTGGGTGTATCAATAGTTATATTAGGGTGTGAGAAGATGCATCAAATTATCACATGAATGATGTCATCAGTGATGTCATTTGAGATGTCATCAGTGATGTCACTGACCATGTCATGAGTGATGTAATATGTGACGTCATCAGCAGTGCATTGCGGGGGCGCGAGTTATAGTTAGCTGGACTAACTATAACGGGGGAATTTCACGGGTTTTGTACGAGTGCAATGTCCAACTAACTATAACTTTCCTTAAAACCTATGGTTTTTTCAGTGAATTTCTAAGGTTTTTTAAATGCTAATTTCTAACTATAACCTGCCTGAAACCTATAGTTTTTTCAGTGAATTTCAAAGGTTTTTTAAATGCTAATTTCTAACTATGACGTGCCTGAAACCTATGGTTTTTTCAGTGAATTTCAAAGGTTTTTCAAATGCTAGTTTGTAACTATGCCTACAGAAGTAGGACATGTGAAGAAATAAGAAAAACGCACAGAAAGAAGCAAAAGAAATGTCGAAAGAAACAGAAGTCCACAAAGACGAAGAAAAATCCAGGAAGAAGCAAGACATGTGCAGAAAGAACCAACAGAGGAGCAGAAAGAGGCCTTGTTGCAAAATCATCCTGTGCCCACACCTTTTCCAGACGTGTACTGGTGGTAACTGACTGACTGACTGACCAGGCCTAGAGCCAGTGCTATGGTAAAAGACACTTAGAATACAGTTAAAACACCTACATACACTAGGGAACACTATGCGTTGGGGTATCCCTGTGATTAGCATGACCTCCTCTGTAACTCCCTAGTACATAATAGGGCAGGGGGATTGAAACTACCTCTTAAAACACGCCATGGGACGCGTTTGCACACTGGTGTAGGGAGGGGGGGGGCTGAGGTTACATGTGTGCAAACACGCCCTCTGGCCGTTTTAAGTTGGGGGATAAAGTCCCCTTGAATCCTAAGGGTCCCTGGGGTCCAACTAGCCCACCAGGTACCTTCAGTAAGTGCCACAGAGCTGCGTTGCACAGAGGTGTAAAAAGGGGCGTGGCCTGGACCACCTCTCTGCAACGCAGCCCTGTGGCGCGCACTGGAGGTAGCTGGTGGGCTAGTTGGCCCCCAGGGTCCCTCAGGATTCAAGGGGAATTAATTCCCCAACTTAAAATGCGCCACAGGGCGTGTTTGCACACGTCACCTGAGGGCCCGCCCCCTCCCTTCACCACTGTGCAAACGCGCCCTGTGGCGCGATTTAAGTTGGGGTATTAACTCCCCTTGAACCGTGAGGGTCCCTGGGGCCCAACTAGCCCACCAGGTACTTCCAGTAAGCGCCACAGGCCTGCGTTGCAGAGAGGTGGTCAGAGGCCACGCCCCTTTTTACACCTCTGTGCAACGCAGCTCTGTGGCGCTTAATGGAGGTAGCTGGTGGGCTAGTTGCACCCCAGGGACCCTCAGGATTCAAGGGGAGTTAATCCCCCAACTTAAGACGTGCCACAGGGCGTGTTTGCACACGTTACCTTAGGCCCGCCCCCTTCCTTCACCACTGTGCAAACGCGCCCCGTGGCGCGTTTTAAGTTGGGGGATTAACTCCCCTTGAACCCAGAGGGTCCCTGGGGTGCAACTAGCCCACCAGCTACCTCCATTAAGCGCCACAGAGCTGCGTTGCAGAGAGGTGTAAAAAGGGGCGTGGTCTCAGAACACCTCTCTGCAATGCAGCCCCCTGGCGCATAGTGGGGGTTCCTGGTGGGCTAGTTGGCCCCCAGGGACCCCCAGCATTCAAGGGGAATTCGTTCCCCACCTGCAAACGCACCAGGGGGCGCGTATGCAGAGTGCTGCAAGGAGGGGGCGTGGCCTCCGGCGCGATGCCGGTCTTTTATTTTATTTTTTAAGAAGGGGCCCCCCTTTTTTTTCTAATTTATTGGCCCTGGGGACCACATCCCTCAGGGCCTGCCCCCATTATTTTATTTATTTTTTAATAAAATTTGGAAGGGGGCCGCGTAGCCCCCCTCCCGAGGTCTTAATCGGCCCCAGGGACCCCATCCCCCGGGGCATGGCCTTTTTTTTTTTTTTAAATGTTTGAGGGGGCTGCGTTGCCCCCCTCCTCAGGCCACTTATGGCCCCGGGGACCTCATCCCCGGGGCTGGCCTTTGTTTTTTAATACATTTTTTTGGGGGACATAAATCTTGGGGAAGGGGGCCAACACTTCCTGGTGTGGAGTGTTGACAGCCAATTAGCATACAGCTCGTGATCAGGCGGGTGCACGGACCCTCCGCGGCCATAGATATATATGTGTTTTTACTTTTGCTTTTCTCAGCAACTACTGAACAGATTTACACCATTTAACAAAAAGGGTTCTTTTTGAACTAAGAACTACCTCTTTGCCAAATTTGGTGTAATTCCGTTCAGCAGTTCGGGCTGTAACCGTGTCTAAAGTTTCCTATGGAAAATTGCATGGGGAAAACACGTTTTGGGACCCCCCTTTTTTCTCGGCCCCCGCTTGCCGAATCACCCCGGAACTTTCAGGATAGGAGCGGACCGGAGCGCCCCACGAGTTTTGAAAATTTCGCGAAGATTCGATCCACCGGCGCCAAAGTTATTTCAAATGGAATGTTGTGAATTTCCTATGGAAAATAGGTCCTAACTATAAACTGGCGACCGCCAGTAGATAGTTAGGACATATTTTCCATAGGAAATTCACAACATTCTATTCCCAATAACTTTGGCGCCGGTTGATGAATCTTCGCGAAATTTTCAAAACTCGTAGGGCGCTCCGGTCCGCTCCTATCCTGAAAGTTTCGGGTGATTCGGCAAGCGGGGCCGAGAAAAAGGGGGTCCCAAAACGTGTTTTCCCCATGCAATTTTCCATAGGAACCTTTAGTCGCAGCTACAGCTCGAACTGCTGAACGGAATTACACCAAATTTGCCAAAAGGTAGCCCTTGGTTCAGAGTCGTGCCTTTTGCTTAAATGGTGTAAATCTGTTCAGTAGTTCCTGAGAAATTTGAAAAAGAAAACACATATCTGGGCGGAGCCTAACCACACATGTCATCGTGAGATCTGATTGGCTGTCAGCACTTCATCCTGGAATTGCTGGCAGCCATCTTGGGACCAATATAAATGATAGTACCCCATTGAAATGCATTGTAGTGAATCGAAGATTTTGAGGGTTACCAAAAGGAGAACTATAAAGGGTGATAACAATCTTTAGTTACATTAGAATTCATTTGTTGATGGTACCATACTAATTTCAGGAATTGTGGTGTGTTCTAAGGTGATTTTACCCTGTGAAAAACCTTCTGCTGGGATATCATGAATCATGTTTGAGAGAAAACTATTTTCACATGCTTGTCCCATACAGTTTTGGAAGGTGCTCCAGAAGCTAAAATGAGAGCATATTTTCTGTAAATTCACATTATCTTTCTCAGTCATGTGAGAATGAAGTCTGACATTCTCAGTAAAACATGTACATCCAACAAGGGCAGAGACTGTCAGTTGATTCCTTTGTGTTCTACTGCAGCTTCCCAGAGTGTTCTAAAGAACAACTAGAGAGCTAACAGTCTTACTTATGACAAAAGTATGGCACACCTGAAGCCATCTTGATTGGAATATACTGGTAACACTTAAAACATTTAATTTAAAAAGGAACAAAATGAGGGGTTCATTTTGTCATAGAAATGATGGTTAGTGCTGTAGAAAGAAAAATTAGGACATGTTTTAAGTGAGATCTCAAATATCTTCCTGTTATATTTCAACAGGAGCAGCCTGTCAGTTGATGCCTTTGTGTTCTACTGCAGCTTCCCAGAGCGTTCCAAAGAACAACTAGAGCGCTAACAGTCTTACTTATGACAAAAGTATGGCACACCTGAAGCCATCTTGATTGGAATAAACTTTTAACACTTAAAACATTTAATTTAAAAAGGAACAAAATGAGGGGTTAATTTTGCCATAGAAATTATGGTTAGTGCTGCAGAAAGAAAATTTAGGGCATGTTTTAAGTGAGATCTCAAATCCTCTTCTATTTCATTAGAAAATTCTGACATGCAGACTGAAACAATCACTTTCAATACCAGCAGTAGACTTCCAGTTAACTCCCTGGTGAGCAGTAGCTTTACTACAGTGATCTAATGAACAACTAGAGTGCTAACATTCTGAATTTATGGCAAATGTGTGACACATCTGAATGCCTTCTTGATGGAATCAAAGTAAAAAACTGAAAGCATTTCCTACTGAGGAGACTGCAGTAAATAACGAAATTAGGAAACTTCATAACAAATAAGTCTCCCAAGATGGCCACCAGAGAAAAAAGAGCCCAAATGTAGCACAAATATCACCCAGATGTAGCCCACATATAGCCCAATGACAGAAGTGTGCAAAACCCTTTATTTTTAGTTTTTCTGCAGTTTTATATAGTGCAAACTGGTCAGGTATTGGAGCATTACATCTTACTTGGACCCCTTATTGCGTATTTTGCACGAAGTACAAGAGATTGATCTTGCGAAACATTGAACTTTACGATTCTGTTAACCTGAAGTTGCTCTGAACTGGGCTTTGTAACACCCGTTTTTACCTACTGGTTTTAATTAATTCTCACTGTATTGTATTAGGAAAGAGGATTTACTGTTTTTATGTACACTTTTATGATCTATGTTTCTAAATCAGATCAAATAAAGTTTAATGAATTCTATGGCAGGACGGAGGCGAGGATTATACATATCTTTCCTCACTTTATTTGCAGTTCAAAGAAAACGTAACACAACAATCATTAAACAAAAGACTACACAACCCATGAACCATTAGGGGTAAGTCTCCAAGGCAACTATAGTCCAATCATATCACAGTCCATCGTATATAATATCGTGACGTCCCTTCCGCTTCCTCTTTCTTCACTGTTTGTCAGTTAAGTGCATTCCTTACATTCTTGGCTTAATCTGACGTTGTTGCTGTTTGTATAGCGGTTTCTCTTGCACGTTATTAGCATTATTGCCTTGGTATTGTTACATATTCCCTGCGCAGCAGGCTCTTGCCCGAGCGCGTTCTCCCCCTCGCAGTTTCTCCCGCTGTGTGCTCTGCGCGCGGTGAGATCCTGTCAGGCGCGTCTGGTCCGAGCGAGGCAGCTCCGTCGAGCGCTCCCGCTGGTCTTTACGCGCGTTTGGGAATCCGGTCACTCCTTTAGTGTCCGCTTGATTCCCGACCAACCCTTGCCTAATTTTGACACCGCTACGCGGTGATTTCCCCACATGGCAACGTTCGTGACCAGCGCCACCTGGTGGTGGTAATTGGTATTGCGACTCAGTCTATTCTTATAACAGGTTCGGGGAAAGCCCAGCTGTTGGAGCACCGGCGAGGGGGCTGTCTTAAGGATTTTAAGGGCATTTGTTCTGTGCTCACACCCTCTGCTATCATGTCTTCTCCAGAAGACCATTTTTACTCCTCCCATCAGGAAGTGGAGGAGGAATGCCCCCCCAACTTCTCCCTCCAGCAGTGGACCAAGCCCTCTCTCTGGCTATTTCTAGGGCGCTGGCTCCTCTTAGGGATCAGGTTGATAAGCTGGCGAAAAGCATCCCTGGGGTGTTCAGTGACCCAGATCTGGTGGTGGCGGGTCCAAGTAGCTCCCAGATGGGGAATAAAAGAGTCGTTAAGCATAACGCGGGGTACTTGGAAGGATTTGATAAACTTACGGATACCTTCCTCAAGAGTGCGCGAACGCTAAAACATGCACCCTGCCGGGAGGAGGAGGGGCCCGGAGAAAATTGCGACACTGTCACCACTATTGTAGACCCCGACGGTGGGTTTCCTTAGAGGGAGAGGGTGTATCGGAGGACGATTTCTCCTCCGATGAGGATAAGGACTCGGGCGTCCCTGGCATCCAGAGTCCCACTCCTCTCAGTCCCCGGTTGGGGACGGGGTCCACTCGGACATGTTCGAGCCTACCCAAATTTACCATTCTAGGTCGGCAGAGTGGACACCTGACGCCAAAGTGGCAGAGTATGTGGTGGGGAAAATCCATCAACCCCTTGAAAGGGAGGTCAGGAATAGGATGAGGGGAGAATGCCCCAGGCCCTCACTGAAGGGGAAGGTGGCACACACGCCTGATATTGATGAGAAACTATGTACCCTTTTCTCCAAGTATATGAGGGATCCCAAGAAAGGAATTGATAGGTCTTGGACGTGGTAGGGCCCTTGACCCAAATTATTCAATTGACGGAGCGTTCCAAAGAGTCAGGATCCCCTTTGTCCACGGATATTGTGGCTGGTTGGGCGCACTACCCTAAACCCTAAAACACTACCCCCTCCACTACCCAAACACCAATGCACTACCCTAAACCCTAAAACACTACCCCCAGCACGACACCCTACACTACCCAAACACCACTGCACTACCCTAAACCCTAAAACACTACCCCAGCACGACTCCCTACACTACCCAAACACCACTGCACTACACTAAACCCTAAATATACCCCCAGCATGACCTCCCACACTACACAAACACCAATGCACTACCCTAAACCCTAAAACACTACCCCCAGCACAACCCCCTACACTACCCAAACACCACTGCACTACCCTAAACCCTAAAACACTAACCCCAGCATGACCCCTACACTACCCAAACACCACTGCACTACCCTATACCCTAAAACATGACCCCCTACACTACACAAACACGACTGTACTACCCTAAAACACTACCCACAGCATGACCCCCTTCACTACACAAACACCACTGCACTGCCCTAAACCCTAAAACACTACCCCAGCACTACCCCCTACACTACCCAAACACCACTGCACTAACAAAAACCCTAAAACACTACCCCCAGCACAGCCCCCTACACTACCCAAACACCACTGCACTACCCTAAACCCTAAATCTACCCCCAGCACGACCCCCTACACTACCCAAACACCACTGCACTACCCTAAACCATAAAACACTACCCCCAGCATGACCCCCTACACTACACAAACACCACGGCACTACCCTAAACCCTAAAACACTACCACCAGCATGACCCCCTAAACTACTCAAACACCACGGCACTACCCTAAACCCTAAAACCCTACCCCAGCACAACCCCCTACACTACCCATACACCACTGCACTACACTAAACCCTAAAACACTACCCCCAGCACGACCACCTACACCACCCAAACACCACTGCACTACCCTAAACCCTAGAAAAGAAACCCCCACCCCATGCCCAATCCCCCTTACCTCTCACTCCTCATGGTTCCTCTCTCCTCGTGGTTCCTGCTTCACGTCATCTCTGAGGGGTGGTGCACGTCGTTGTGAGGTACGCAACAGCCTCTGGATCGTCTACATGTTTTTTTAGAACGCATGGTCATTTACCATACATACCTTTACAACAAAATTTGTTGTAAAGGCATGCGTGGTAAATGACCATGCGTTCTAAAAAATGCGTAGTAATGACTTCGTGATGTACAACGCATGCGTGGTAATGCATGCGTTGTAATGGTATCGCAAAGTAAAAGTCGTTGTAACGGCTGTTTACCGATCGAAGCTGGCCCCTGTTCTTCAGTGAGACGTTTATTTGATTAATTAGGAGGAAGGAATGTGGTTTTTTTACCGAAAAGTGCATTCCCGGCTGTTGTATTGTGAAAGTGTCCGCGTGGCCTGGTTTCACTTCTGGTGAGAGAGTGGAAGAGTCTGTTTGGATCTAAAGGAGTTCTGTTGTTGGACGGGGCCGGCGCGACATGTCATCAGAAAACATAGCTAATGGAAAGCGTCCTCCCTGAAGTGTGGAGCAGTGCCATGAGAGGTCAACGAGTGTGCGTCCCACCGCAGTATGACCGTACCGCGTGACCCATGTGCCGCCTCCAGGGTACGCGAGGCAGAAGCGGCATCGCAGGTCCTCTTGAAGACCGTTGTAGCACTAATTCTACATTTTGGTACTAGGGCATTTTAACTTCGTTGTTCCTGCCAGATACAAAGAGAAGATCCTGTGTTATTCAGTGCCCTCGTTACCTTTTTTGTGGGTTGTGGTGCTTGTCACTTCGCTGCCCCGCCGGTGCACACAACTGGGCACCCCACCTCGTGTGCAGATCATCTGCAGGGCCTCTGCCCTCGGATCACTGGTTTCGGTTTCTGGAGTGGCAACAAACAGTTGCTCCCAAAGGACTAGCCTGAACACTTAGGTGAATATCCCCTGCACCAGCATTCCACGGAAATTCTTTCCTAGCTCTCCCACGTCAACGAGCACGGCTCCGCTCGCGACACCGTATGATGTCATCGGAGCCATAAGAGGACCTCGTCGGCGTGCTGACGTCAGTTCCACCCATTTTTTCCGTGCCACCGAGGCAAACAGGGGACCGAGACATTTTCACACGTATACATAGTATAATATATATATATATATATATATATTCACTGAAAAAACCATAGGTTTCAGGGGCGTTATAATTAGTTGGACATTTCACTCGTACAAAACCATAGAAATTCCCCCGTTATAGTTAGTTCAGCTAACTATAACTCGCGCGCTCCACAATGCACTGCTGATGACGTCACATATTACATCACTCATGACATGGTCAGTGACATCACTCATGACATCACTGATGACATCACTGATGACATCTCAAATGACATCATCCAGTGAATGTGTGTTTTTCTGAAAATTAAAAATGTTTTATATATGTATATCTCAAGGTCGATGTTAGAATAAATGGGTATATAAGTGTCTAAATGGATGATTTTTTTTTGTAAAATTGATTGTATAACTGACTAAGTGTATCTTAACGAATACATGGGTTAGTGAGTAATGTTTAAATATGAAAATATCTGTATCAGTCTCTCACTTTGTGTATAAGTGGCTGCATGGGTTGGTGAGTAGCTACATGAGTGTCTATATGGGTTATTAGGATAAGTTACTTACCTGTAATCCTAGTTCTCTTCCAGGGGTATCCTCATCAAAGTCATAAGCACTGAATATTCCCGCCCATGTGCGGGGACCCCGGAAATAATAAAAATTATATATGGAAAACATATATATACAGCTATATATATATATATATATATATATATATATATATATATATATATATATATATATTCCCACAGTCCTTCACAGGCAATAAAATCGCACTCACAGAGAGAATTCAGTTCCAAGTTTCTTGTTTATTCTTCAATAGTATCCAGGTTGAGAGACCAACCGACGCGTTTCGTTCTCACAGAGAACTTGATCACGGTAAAATGGCGATGTTCATTTCAACCAATAAAAATACTTTTAGAACCCATGTGACTTAATTTTAAACTGTGAATACAAATGAGGTGTTCTGGGAATTGTAGTGCTATACTACCTTAATATTCCCTACTCTCTATTTTTTGTGTGTAATGTGATATAAACATGATTTTTATGTGTGATTATGTGCGCCCATTTATGTGTTAGAAAATTGTTTTAAATATACAGTGAAGAGACATATTCTTCTCGTCACAAAGCTGCCAATTTTTTCACTCGCAGTACGCTTTATATTCATTTTCCAAACCGCTCACAACCAATTAGGTCACACCCTCCAGTGTGCATCCTTTCTTATCTTATCTCTTATTTAGCTAGTACTAAAAATTAAATTGACGCGGTTTTTATGATATTCCTATTTTGCTTTATTTCTCAAATTTACAACCTTAAGGAGCCAACCTTGATTGCGCCCTCTGGTGGGCATTCTCTAAACCATCATGATGAGTTTTAATTAGGGGTGATGATGCTTATGTTTTATTATTAGGCGTACATGTAATTAACTTCCTATATTTACAATTATTTGATTATGTGTGTTATGTTTCCTCATTTGTGAGATAATTCAATGCAATTCATAAATGGACATATAGTTCCTCACTCTGGTTAAGACCAAAGGGAGTAAAAGTTCTGAAATTTAGAATTTGTCTTGACTCTCTTTGCCGTAATTTCTTCTCACGGTGACCACCTCTAGCGTTATTCGGTATTGTTTCAATTGCATAGAAACTCAATAGTTTCCAATTTCCTTCATGTTCAGCCTCCATGTGCTTGGCTATGGCATTTCCTCTGTCTTGATTTACTGTTGCTCGTACATGCTCCAAGATCCTCTTCTTCAATTCACATATTGTGCTTCCTATATATTTCATAGGGCATGGACACTATCACATAGACAACATATTTGCTTTTGCAGGTTATTAGGTCTCTTATTTGCCATGTCTTATTATTTGCCATTTTGACCTCCGTCATGTTTTTTGCTATCTGGCAAACTTTACAGTTGTGGCATTTAATAAAACCTCTCGTTTTTAACCATTGAGTTCCCTTAAGTTTTTGTTGCTTTTGATAGTGGCTATGGATTAGTTTGTCCTTTAGGTTCTGTGCTCGCCAATATGTGATGTTTGGATGAGGTCCCATTATTTTCCCTACTGTGGGATCGAGTTGCAGAATCTTCCAATTTCTTCTTACAATGTTTGCGATTTTTTTAGAGTCACAGGAGTAATCCATAATCAACCTCACAGGTTCCGGATTCTGTGGCATTGCCATTGCTGCCTGTTGATTTGTAGTTTTTATTTTTAGTGTTTCTTCTCTTGTTTTTTCATTTGATCTGGACCAACACTTCCTTACAATGTTTTCATTATATCCACGTTTCTTAAATCTCATTGATGTTTTGGTGCTCTGTTTTTTCCATTCGGATTCTTCTGAACATATCCGACGGATTCTCAGAAATTCTCCATATGGTATGTTCTGGATAACTGATGCTTTATGAAAACTGTCTGCATGCAGTGTGGCATTTGTTGATGTAGCCTTGCGGTGTAGCGTTGTCTGGATTTTATTATTGATAACGTATATTTCGGTATCCAAAAATACGACCCTTTCTTTACTAATCGTATAGGTTAATTTTACGTTCGCTTCAGTGGGGTTCAAGATTTCAAAATACTCATGGAACTCTGCTGCTGTTCCATCCCATATGATTAGAAGGTCGTCTATGTACCGCAGCCACATTGCAGTTTTGTTTACATATCTGTCATTATTTGGGTGCCAGGCAAGTTGTTGCTCCCACCATCCCATGACCAGACAGGCATATCCAGGACTGAATGAAAAACCCATTGCACATCCCTTTATTTGCTTGTAAATCTCTTCACCAAACATGAATACATTTTGAGATAAACACATCTCAATCATATCCAGAAGCATTTGGTTATGTTGATTATACTGTATTTTACGTTCTTTTAAAAAGAAACTGCATGCCAATAGACCTATACTGTTTTCGATGTTCGTGTATAAGGATATGACATCCATGGTAATGAGCATGTATGAGTCTTGCCATGATATTTCTTGGAGGTGTCTTAGGAGATCGGTGGTATCCTTTAAATAAGAATTCAAATTTAACACAAACGGCATCAAAAAGAAATCAATATAGTTTGCTATTGGTTCCATTAGCGAACCCTTTGCAGACACAATTGGTCGACCCGGAGGTTTGAGAGGATTTTTATGCAGTTTTGGTAGGAAATAAATTGTTGCCATGATTGGGTATTCTGTTGTGAGATATTTTCTTTCCTCATCATCAATTAAGTTTTTTAAGAGCCATTGTATGATTTTCTTATCAAGGGCATCTTTGAAAATAGTAGTTGGATTTTTGTCTAATTTCAAGTAATATTCTCGATTTCGTAATTGGGAATGTGCTTCCGATTCATAATCAGTTGTATTCCAAATGACAATGTTGCCGCCTTTGTCGGCCATTTTTATAATGATGTTCCGGTCATCTGTTAAATTTTTCAGTGCAGTTCTTTCTTCTGATGTCAAGTTGTCCCGAAATTTAGTTCGTTTGATTTTATAAAGGTCTTGGACTACTGCTTCCTGAAATAGGTCCACCTTGTTTCCAGGCGCTAGTTGAGGATAAAATCGAGATGTTGGTTTTTACCACTCAAACCTGCTCCCATTTGGGGACAGGCTACTTCCACCGGTATGATATCTTGTTCATCTGTTATATCCAGGTTAATCAAGGTAAGTAAAGCATCCATATCTGTTGTTATTAAATTTGATGCTTGTGGTGATGAGCTTTTTTCTTTTTTGTGTAGTTTGCCATCTCTTTGTTTTCCTTGAATGTTTTGGCTAGTTTGATTTTCCTCACATATTTATAAATGTCTATTCTGGTTTGTGCCATATCCATTTGTTGTGTAGGGCAAAAATTAATCCCATGTTTCAATAAGGATATTTCTGAATCTGAGATTGTTCGTTTGGAAAGGTTTACTACTGCCAATTCATCCATTTCATTTATTAAGGATTTTTCTGACGCATGCTCCTTGTCTTGGTACCAATTTTTTCCGTTGAGCCACTTTCTCCTTTTTCCCCTTCTTGTTGTTTTCTGGAGTCCCATCGGTGACCTCTTCCCCTCCCTCTTGGGCTTTGTTGAGGATTTCGGTTTTGTTCCCAATGTCTTTGTTGGAGGACCAACCTCATATCCCCTAAAAAAGTACGTTTTGCTTGATCCATGGTTGTTTCTTGTTCTCCCTCACTAGCATCCGTTGATGTTAGCGATGTGATGCTGCTTGAGCTTTGAGCAGCGCCATCCATCCGATCTTGTTGTTTGAATGTGTCGAATTTTCGGGCATATGTAAAAATCCGCCCTTGTAAATAATCATCCTTGTCTCGTTGGAACTTTGTTTGTTTTCTTAGTTTTACAACTTCATGTTTTTCAATATATTGTTCCAAATCTCCTTTTAATTTTGTCATCTCTGGATTCATATCCAAGGTTGCTAGTTCTTTCTCTAATTCTTGTAATTCTTCCTTTATTTTCATTAGTGCCACTTCTATGTGTTTCACCAGAATCGTTATGAGGCCTAAAGCATTCAAAATGTAATCTCCCCATTCCTGCAACAGTTCATTCGTTGCATCTTGTTGACTTGGCATCAGTGATATTCTCAAGCCTCTTGGGACTCTTCGTACTTCTAAGTACTTTTTCAATGTGATGAGTTCCCACCATTTATTAATTTCCTTTCTGCTTAATTTTTCCCACAGCTTCAATTTACTCCGTGTGTCTGATTTGCGAGAGAGACTTTTGCTTGTTGTTTCCGTCTGTATGTCCATTTCCTGATTGAAAAGAGATTCCAACAGTTCATTCCGTTTTGCTTCTCGTTTTTCCATTATGGTTCTCTCAATTTGCCCTGGATTTTGATTTGATTAAATAGATTTCCTTCTGTTGTTTAACACATGGGAATTTTTCTCTCTGTCTGCAGTTCACGGATATTATTACTGTATTCACCCGCTTTTTCACAATGGAAACTTCAGTGCGGTTTAATAACCAGTATCCTTATCCTTCCGCAGAATTAACCAGCCTTGCTTACAATGTTGCAGCATAGATTTAGTACACAGTTCTTTTCAAACACGTATTTAAACAGCGAGTGAGACGCTTACCTCCTACCGCTGGTAATTGGCATCGCGCTCCCGCTGTTTCCCCGCTTAGTGTTCTTGTGATTTCCTTCTTTGCTGGCGGTCACCGGGTTTAGCTTTGAAACATCCACATCTCCAAGCTCATTTCGCTTAAACCCACGGCGCATCACATCGGTGCAGATTTCCAGGCAGAGCTACGCCAGTAAATATTCCCACAGTCCTTCACAGGCAATAAAATCGCACTCACAGAGAGAATTCAGTTCCAAGTTTCTTGTTTATTCTTCAATAGTATCCAGGTTGAGAGACCAACCGAAGCGTTTCGTTCTCATAGAGAACTTGATCACGGTAAAATGGCGATGTTCATTTCAACCAATAAAAATACTTTTAGAACCCATGTGACTTAATTTTAAACTGTGAATACAAATGAGGTGTTCTGGGAATTGTAGTGCTTTACTACCTTAATATTCCCTACTCTCTATTTTTTGTGTGTAATGTGATATAAACATGATTTTTATGTGTGATTATGTGCGCCCATTTATGTGTTAGAAAATTGTTTTAAATATACAGTGAAGAGACATTCTTCTCGTCACAAAGCTGCCAATTTTTTCACTCGCAGTACGCTTTATATTCATTTTCCAAACCGCTCACAACCAATTAGGTCACACCCTCCAGCATTCATTGGCTCCTTAAGGTTGTAAATTTGAGAAATAAAGCAAAATAGGAATATCATAAAAACCGCGTCAATTTAATTTTTAGTACTAGCTAAATAAGAGATAAGATAAGAAAGGATGCACACTGGAGGGTGTGACCTAATTGGTTGTGAGCGGTTTGGAAAATGAATATAAAGCGTACTGCGAGTGAAAAAATTGGCAGCTTTGTGACGAGAAGAATATGTCTCTTCACTGTATATTTAAAACAATTTTCTAACACATAAATGGGCGCACATAATCACACATAAAAATCATGTTTATATCACATTACACACAAAAAATAGAGAGTAGGGAATATTAAGGTAGTATAGCACTACAATTCCCAGAACACCTCATTTGTATTCACAGTTTAAAATTAAGTCACATGGGTTCTAAAAGTATTTTTATTGGTTGAAATGAACATCGCCATTTTACCGTGATCAAGTTCTCTGTGAGAACGAAACGCGTCGGTTGGTCTCTCAACCTGGATACTATTGAAGAATAAACAAGAAACTTGGAACTGAATTCTCTCTGTGAGTGCGATTTTATTGCCTGTGAAGGACTGTGGGAATATTTACTGGCGTAGCTCTGCCTGGAAATCTGCACCGATGTGATGCGCCGTGGGTTTAAGCGAAATGAGCTTGGAGATGTGGATATATATATATATATATATATATATATATATATCATTTTTTGTCATACCAATGCAGCTCCCATCTAGGAGGCTAAACAATGTAATAACACACAAAGCTGCATTTGCAATATATATATATAAAAAACAGAAGAGGGCAAGTAGCACTTGAACTCTGTTTTTAATGAGTAAAACTCATGAGAAAACACTGCAAATAAAGCAGACATTGTTAGCCTACAGGCTGCATTGTAAACCAATAACACAGAAAATGAAAGCATTTTCTTACAAAAAAACTGGCACCGTGCCTTTAAGGCAGCCATGACCCCCAGCTTCCCATCATGCCTCAGGGGTGACAGGTCAGTTGTTCTTTGCGTAACCCTGAAGAGCAGGGCACAAAGATATCCTTTAACAATGAAGACAAATCTCATTTGCCTGGGGAGGCGGGCGGGTTGCTTATGACTTTGATAAGGATACCCCTGGAAGAGAACTAGGATTACAGGTAAGTAACTTATCCTTCTCTTCCAGGGGATCCTCATCAATAGTCATAAGCACTGAATAGAATAGCAAGCCCATCAACCACCTGCAGGCAAATGAGAGTAAAAAGAGCCAACAAAAGATAACAGCCGAAATCAGCTGTTGAACAGATTCCGCAAGGAGGCCTGGCCTACTTGGGTGTCTGCTATGGTGTCTGACTCCAGACAATAGTGCCTCGTAAATGTATGGACGGACCTCCAAGTTGCCGCCTTACAGATTTCAGACATGGGCACATTATGAAGAAAAGCCGTAGTAGCCGCTTTTCCTCTGGTAGAATGCGCTTTGGGATTAAAACCCAGGGGCTTCTACGCTAATTGATAAGCAAGTTTGATACATGAAACTATCCATCTGGAGATGGAACGCTTTGAAGATGCAAAACCAGTTCTGATCGACCCATAGTTAACAAATAGTTGATCAGATTTTCTTATAGACTTAGACCAATCCAGATAGAATTTTAAAACCCTTTTTAGGTCCAGAGAATGCAAAGCCCTCTCAGCTGGAGTGGAGGGATTGGGAAAAAAGGTGGGTAAAGAGATGGTCTGATTCACATGAAAATCTGACACCACCTTTGGGAGGAAAGAGGGGTGAGTTCTCAACACAACCCTGTTAAGATGGAAGACTGTATATGGTTCTTTAGAACAGAGAGCCTGACTTTCGCTCACTCTGCGAGCTGACGTGATCGCTACCAAGAAAGCCGCCTTCCAAGAAAGATGTTGTAAGGTTGCTTTGTGTATGGGTTCAAAAGGCGGACCCATCAATTTTGATAGCACCATGTTTAGCTCCCAGGGTGGTGAAGGAGGCCGGACCGGAGGGTAGACCTTCTTTAAACCCTGCAGAAAATCCTTAACAGCCTGTAACTGGAAAAAAGAAGGTTGAGAAGGTGCACGTCTATATGCAGTTATAGCTGCTAAATGTACCTTAATGGAAGAAAACTTCAACCCTGCTTTCGCCAGATAAAGTAGGTAAGGAAGGATGACCTTTCCTGACCCTTGGTAGGATTACAATTGTTTTGCATACACCACATGTAAAACCGTTTCCACTTGCATGCATACGAATGCCTCGTGGACTGTCTTCTTGCTTCCTTCAAGATGGACATGCAGTCCTGCGGTAGTCCTAGGTGGCCATACTGGAGGACCTCAGGAGCCATGCTGTCAAGTTCAGTGAGGGAAGGTTGGGGTGATAAATCCTCCCGTTCATCTTGGACAGCAGGTCCGGTCTGCACGGCAGCTTCTTGTGAGGGCACTCTGATAGGTGCAGAAGGTCCGAGTACCACCATTGTCTCGGCCAGTTCGGGGCAATTAGTATCATCCTCGTGCACGAATGGGACAGCTTCGGGATCAGTGGAAGGGGTGGAAAGGCGTACACAAATGCTCCTGACCAGTCCATCAAAAGGGCATTCCCTTTCGATCCGGGTCGGTAGAACCGTGAGGCGAAGTCTCGGCATTTGGTATTTTCGTCGTCCGCGAAAAGGTCGATGGTGGGACGACCCCATGACTGGAAGATGTCTTCGACGACCTAGTCGTTGAGAACCCAGTCTTCTCGGTCTTCGAAGTGACAGCTGAGAGCATCCGCTCTCACGTTCTGTTCTCCCGGCAGGTGGACAGCTGTGACGGACAGATTCCGAGCCAGGAGCCAATGCCAGAGTGTTTGAGACTCCAGGGAAAGTGTGCGTGAGCGAGTTCCCCCCTGTTTGTTCAGGTAGTACATGGTGGTGGTATTGTCCGTCTGTACTAACTCTGAGGTTGCCTGAATCGAGGGGAGGAAAGCTTTGAGGGCTAGGTGAACTGCTCTCAGCTCTAACATGTTGATGTGGTAGGATCGCTCTTTTGGAGACCACAGTCCTTGAGTCTGGAGAGGACCCATGTGGGCTCCCCAACCCTGCAGCGAGGCGTCCGTGATCAATGTCTGAGCAGGCGGAGACTGATGGAAAGGAATTCAGACTTGCATATTTCGTTTTTTCATCCACCAAGGTATGGACGCTCGAGCTGTCTGCTGATCCCACTTGTCCTCCAGATCCTGCTGAAGAGGACGCATTCGTAGTCTGGCATAGGGAACCAGGAAAATGCAGGATGCCATCGAACCTAGCAGGGAGGCAATCCGACGTACAGGTAGTTTTCTGTTTTGTAGGACCAGCTGGCATTTCTGTATGAGGGAACACTGTCTCTCCTCCGAAGGAAACACTTTTCCTACCGCGGAGTCTAGCAGAGCTCCTAAGAAATGTATTTTCTGCGTTGGCTGTGGAGTTGACTTGGCGAAATTCACATGCAGGCCCAGCAGATGACAGCTCGAAACAGCTCAAGAAATGACTCCTCACGCTGTCTGGGGAAGGGCCTTTCAACAGCCAATCGTCCAAGTATGGGTACACGAAGACGCCCCTGCGACGCAGTGCAGCTGCCACCACTGCCTTGCACTTCGTGAATACTCTGGGGGCTGACTTCAACCCGAAGGGTAGAACTTTGAATTGGTAATGAGCAGATCCCACCAGGAAACGTAGGTACTGTCTGTGATGCTGATTGATCGGGACGTGAAAGTATGCATCCTGCAGATCCAGCGAACACATCCAATCCCCCTGTCTGAGATGTGGATATATTTGATGGAGAGCCAACATGCGAAACTTTTCCTTTTTGATGGATAGATTCAGTGTCCGCAAGTCCAGAATGGGTCTGTACTCTGCTTTTTGGCCCTTTTTCTTTACCAAGTAGTATCTTGAGTAAACCCCTTTCCCCCTTTGAGATACTGGCACCCTCTCGATGGCTGACTTTCTGAGAAGGGTGGCAACCTCTTTCTGCAAGAGTTTTAACTGGTGACATGATGGTGGGAATGGAGGGACTGAAGGGGGACGGTGTTGAAAACGTAGAGAGTACCCATTCTGCAGCGTAGCTAGCACCCACCGATCCTTTGTGATAGCTCGCCACTCTTCGAGATGGTTTGCAATACTTGCCCCCACTGGAGTGGTGAACGGCGACAGGGGAAGTGAGTACTCATTGCTTTGACTGCGTCTTGGCGGAGTTGTTGCCTTGACGCTGGTTTCCTCCTCCTCTGGAGGGACGTCTGCCCCGATACTGCGATCTTTGCTGGCCTTGCTGATCCTGATTTTTTTGCCAATGAGGGGTTTGAACCCTCTGTTGGGAGGATCGTCGATTGTAAGGGCGGAATCTCTTACGGAATTCCTTCTTCTTTTCAAGGCCCACAGCCTTCAGTGTGTCCAGTTCCGTTTTCATCCGTGCCATCTCTTCATCCGTGTGAGTCCCGAATAAAGAGGAACCGGAGAACGGAAGATTGAGGATGCGTGACTGCGCTTCTGGTTTGAGCGCTGTAAGTCGTAGCCAAGATGTTCTTCTTGCGCATACCCCATGAGCATAAGCATGTGCTGAAAGAATAGATCCATCCGCCGCAGCACTGATGACCTGGTTAGACACCTGACTGCCCTCTGTTAGGATTTCCTCAAAATCCTTGCGGTCTTCCTGTGGCAACTTTTCTGTGAATCTCTGTAGTGAGTCCCACAGAGATCTGTCGTAGTGGCCCGGGAGAGCCACTGCATTGGAGACCTTCAACATGGAGGCCGAAGTGCCACAAACCTTCCTTCCCCAGGAATCTTGCGTCTTAATCTCCTTGTCTGGTGGAACAGTGGAGGAGGATGCCACCGCATGGGTCTTCTTTGCCGCAGCAATAATGACTGAATCCGGTGGAGGGTCAGCTCTGAGGAAGAGTGGGTCGTCTTCTGGAGAACGGTACTTTTTTAAGATTCTCGCTGGAGCGGACTTAACGCTCGCTGGTGTGAGAAAGATGTCCATTACCGGTTCTATGAGGCCTGGTACCAAGGGAAGCAGAGGTTTAGCTGCTGCTCTTTGGTGTAGAGTCTCAAAAATTACGGAGGACTTACTTTGACGAGTTGGCATAGGGATACCCAGCTTTACTGCTCCTCTGCCAAGAATGTCCTGAAAAGTGTAGACGTCGTCCAACGGAGAGATCCTCGACGGTGGACTGTCAGTCAAAGTCGGCGAGTAGTCTCTAAGGGGTGTACGAGTGGAAGAGGAAGAAGGAGTAGGAGATCTGTGCGCTCTTCTCCTGCTTCTTGATCTAGACCTCCTCCTGTGTGAGTGCACCGGGGTGCGACTGCGAGCTCTGGCCCTTGAAGGAGATCGCTCTTAATCCGCTGCTTGTATTAGACGAGACAACGGAGATCTGTGCTGAGGACTCGAATAATGCTGTTCTGTTGTGACCTTGTCAGTAGACCAGTAACGCAAAGGCCTGTGCCATCGTGGTGACAAATGGATGGAAGGCGATCTGTGCCTCTCTCTTCCCTCAGGTGCAGGAGGAGTGAGGTTCACCTCTTCATGCATTGTTGGGGAATCTTGGCGACCCCCAGATACTGGACTGCAGGACGTCGAAATCACCACCTCCGGGGATCTGGACGTTGAAGAAGGTGACGAAGAAAGGCTCACTGGAGGTGAGGCGTCTCCAGAAGGGCGCTTTGACGTTGATCTGGAGCGTCTATGCACCGACTGTCCTCTCAACGGAGACGTATGCCTCGACGTTGACTTTCTTCTCTTAGAAGACGGTTCAGCACAAAGTCCTCTTGACGTCGAACGTCTCCCCAACGCCGATGCAGTGTCTTGCTTCGACGCTCTCTGCACCCCCTCAGGAGATTGCGGTCTCGACATCGACCGGCGTTGGGCTGCCGGTGACGGAGTTCTTGGCCTCGACATCGAAGATCCACAAGTCAACCTCGACGGCGATATCCGTCTCGACGTCGATGTCTGCTTCGACGCCGAAGGGGGTGTCCTGTGTCTCGACGCCGAAGATCGTTGTATTGATCTCTGTGGAGACGTGCGCCTCGACGCCGAGCGCCGATGATGAGGCGACGGCGTAGCGATGTGTCTCGACGTCGATCGCCGATGGTGAGGCGACGATGGAGCGCTATACCTCGACGTCGATCGCCGCTGCGACGACGGAGTGAACTGTCTTGACGTCGAACGGCCAGCCGGCGCCGACGGACACCTGTCTCTCGACGTTGAACGTCGCCTGGTTGACGTCAACGGAGGACCGGTTACCTTCGTCGATGATTTCGTAGTCGAATGATGATGTTCCGACATCACCAAAGTCTTCGACGCCGATTTCTTCGTCGCCGGCAGCTTCAACGTCGATCCCGACGCCGACGGAGAACAGGTCGGAACTTTTCCTCTCGACGTCGACCGAGTTCTCTTCTTCTGCTGCCTTACAGGAGACCTACCTCTTTCAGAGAGGCCATAGAGGCGAATCCTCTCCCTGTCCTTGATGGTCCTTCTGGACAACTTCTTACAATGATGGCATTTGTCAGAAGAGTGGGACTCAGGGAGGCAGAGAATACACACCGGATGTGTATCTGTTCTGGCCGCCTTCTTGCCACAGGCAGGGCAAGGGTGGAATAAAGAAGGCATTTTTACCAAAAACAAACCCTTTCTGAACACAAAAAAGGGTGTTCCTTGCACTCTAAGACAAAAAGACGTCGAGTGAAAGTAGAAAAAACTAGTTTTCTAGAAGATATTTTTGACAGAAAGTCAAAAAAGCAAGAGCTGAAAATCCAGGGTCCTGGCTGAAGGAGCCGGAAAGAACAACTGACCTAACTGTCACCCCTGAGGCATGATGGGAAGCTGGGGGTCATGGCTGCCTTAAAGGCACGGTGCCAGTTTTTTTGTAAGAAAATGCTTTCATTTTCTGTGTTATTGGTTTACAATGCAGCCTGTAGGCTAACAATGTCTGCTTTATTTGCAGTGTTTTCTCATGAGTTTCTCATTAAAAACAGAGTTCAAGTGCTACTTGCCCTCTTCTGTTTTTTATATATATATTGCAAATGCAGCTTTATGTGTGTTATTACATTGTTTAGCCTCCTAGATGGGAGCTGCATTGGTATGACAAAAAATGATATATATATATATATAGCTGTATATATGTTTTCCATATATAATTTTTATTATTTCCGGGGTCCCCGCACATGGGCGGGAATATTCAGTGCTTATGACTATTGATGAGGATCCCCTGGAAGAGAAGTTGGTTTTTTGAGTATCAGTATGAGTGTCTGAGTGTCTGTATGGTTCGGTGGGGGTTATTACTTAGTGCATAGATGCATGAATGAGTGATTCACTGTTTGTGTGTGTTGAAGACCGCATGTGTGCAGGACTGTATAGGTGGATGAGTATGTGTATGGGTGTGTTAGTGAGTGAATGACTGTGTCAATAGTGTCTTTATGAGTAACTACATATGTTTTAAACTAGTATATGTGAGTATTGGTGTATATAAGTGACTATATGTGAGAGTGAGAGATTGGAAGAGTTCCTGTACAAATAAGTAGGTGTTTCTATAAGTGATTGTTTAAGAGAGTAAGTATGTGTAAGTTTCTGTAGAAGTAAGTGTGGTAGGGTGTGTATAACTGTATATGCAAGTAAATGGATGTTTGATACTTTGTTTGCATGTGTGACTATGTGTGTGAGTAACTCTATGGATGAGTGGCGGTGTGTAACAGGATGTATAGGTGTATGAGTACATATGATGAGTGAGTACATGTATTAGTGACTGTATAGGGACTGTTGGTGAATGAGTGGATGTGTGTGTAGATCTTGGAATTACTGAATAGGTGTGTTGTAACTGGTATTGGTATGTCCATTGTTTTGAAAATGTTAGTTTGTATTTTTGAGTGTGTGTATCAAAGGTTATATTAGGGTGAGAGGAGGTCTGCCACTATCACAATGATGATGTCATCAGTGATGTCATCAGTGATGTCACTGACCATGTCATGAGTGATGTAATATGTGACGTCATCAGCAGTGCATTGCGGGCGCGCGAGTTATAGTTAGCTGAACTAACTATAACGGGGGAATTTCTATGGTTTTGTACGAGTGAAATGTCCAACTAACTATAACGCCCCTGAAACCTATGGTTTTTTCAGTGAATATATATATATATTACTAAGGATACCAACATTTACAAACCTTTAGAAACTGATCCCACAGAAGACTTAAACAAAGAAATTAAGAACATGGTTGTAAGGTACAGGAGCTTAAACCTCATTGATGAAACAACAGCAGATATACTTGTTCATCCCAAACCAAGACCTGGGAGATTTTATATGCTTCCCAAAATTCACAAAATGAACAATCCTGGCCGCCCCATCATCTCTGGCAATGACACAGTCACTGAGAGACTATCTTTATTTGTCGACCTGCACCTCAAGCCCATTGTACAGGAACTTCCATCATTTGTTAAAGATACCAGTCACTTCCTTCAGATTATTGAAAAATTAAACCAAACCTACACATTTGATGATGATACTCTTCTGGCTACATTTGATGTTACATCATTATACACCAATATACCACATGAGGATGTGCTTATGGCATTATCTGAAGCTCTTAATAAAAGAACTGTGAAAAAGCCATCAACAAATGTGCTTACCAACTTTGCAAGAGTTATCCTTAAATCCAACAATTTTACATTCAATGGTAAACACTATCTGCAGATACAAGGGACTTCCATGGGCACTCGGATGGCTCCATCCTATGCAAATATCTTCATGGGCAAACTAGAGAACTGTATACTTGCTACTTATAGCATCAAACCACTGGTATGGCTAAGATACATTGATGACATTTATAATATGGAATGCAGGAAGTAGAGCATTGGAACAATTTACAGCTTATATCAACAATATCCATCCTACCATCAAATTTACCAGCAGCAATACTAAACAGAAGCATCATCTCCCTTTTCTGGATGTGCTACTCACCATTCATGAACAAAAAATTACAACTGATCTGTACCACAAGCCTACAGATGCTCATTTGTATCTAAACTGGACTTCATGTCACCCACACCACACTAAACTGAGCATCATCTACAGCCAAGCACTCAGAATAAGACGCATCTGCAGCAATGAGGAAACCTGTAAAGACCATCTACAGGAGCTTGCTACATTATTTAAAAGGCGAGGCTATCCTCTGCATATCATACAGCAACAAATTGACAAGTCTTTGCAGTTACCCAGAGAAGCACTTATTTGGAATACCAACGACAGAAACAAAAGTGACAGAACTCCATTTGTGGTTGACTATCATCCATCAGCTCCCAACTACAGAAATATAATGCAAAAACATTTCCCTTACTGTCTACTTGTGAAAAATTGCAAAAGGTTTTTCCAAAACCGCCAGTCATTGCTTAACGCAGAGCTCCAAATTTACGATCTCTTATTGTGAGAGCTGAACTCAAGCAAGTTGTAACAAATGCAGGGGTTCATTGCTGTGACTCTAAAAGGTGCATCACGTGTGAATACCTTTTACAAACATCATCAGTAACTAGTTCTGTTACAAGAAGGACCTATGGAATAAGACAGCATCTTACATGTCGCTCAACATGCATTATTTATGTGAGTCAGTGCCAACGGCAAAGCTGTAAAAAACAATATGTAGGCCAAACAGTGAATGACCTCCGTACACGATTCAGGAACCACAAAATCGGCAATAATTAATAAGAAAATTGACCAGCCTGTAGCCAATCATTTTAACCTTGTGGATCATTTACTATCAGATTTGAAGATTTTCCCAGTGGAACATGTCTCAAAGGAAGAACTACTGGACTCCAGAGAAAACTTCTGGATGTACCGTTTAAAATCACTGCATCCAGATGGACTGAACATTACTGATAATACAACCTGATTACTTCATATCTCAAGAGCTCTCAGGACTGTATTGATTCCACATTCCAAATTGAATCTTCACTTATGATGCTTTTTGAAAATTCAGCTGTGTCATCTGTGCAGCCACTGAGCAAATGATCTTGTACTACCTGAGGAAGTCGGAAGCTGAAACGTTGTAGTGGAAATATATTTTTGTTCTTTGGTGAATCTATCTGTTTGAGTCACTTCTTTCTTGGATAGATATATATATATATATTATCTACTGGCGGTCGCCAGTAGATAGTTATAGTTAGGACCTATTTTCCATAGGAAATCCGCGACATTCTATTTGAAATAACTCTTGCGTCGGTTGACGAATCTTGGCGAAATTTTCAAACTTTATGGCCCGCTCTGGTCCGCTCCTACCCTGAAAGTCTCAGGGTGATTCGTCAAGCGGGGGCCGAGAAAAAAGGGGGGTCCCAAAACGTGTTTTCCCCATTCATTTTCCCATAGGATACTTTAGACACGGCTACAGCCCGAACTGTTGAACGGAAATACACCAAATTTGGCAAAGAGGTAGTTCTTGGTTCAGAAAGAACCCTTTTTGTTAAATGGTGTAAATCCGTTCAGTAGTTGCAGAGAAATTAAAAAAATAAGAGTCAAAAAATCAATTTCCCATAGGAAACTTTATGCAAGGCTACAACCCTAACTGCTGAACGGAATTACACCAAATTTGGCAAAGAGGTAGTTCTTGGTTCAAAAAGAACCCTTTTTGTTAAATGGTGTAAATCCGTTCAGTAGTTGCTGAGAAAATCAAAAGTAAAAACACATATATCTGGGCGGAGCCTAACCACACGTCATTGTGAGATCTGATTGGCTGTCAGCACTTCATCCTGGAATTGCTGGCAGCCATCTTGGGACCAATATAAATGATAGTACCCCATTGAAATGCATTGTAGTGAATCGAAGATTTTGAGGGTTACCAAAAGGAGAACTATAAAGGGTGATAACAGACTTTAGTTACATTAGAATTCATTTGTTGATGGTACCATACTAATTTCAGGAATTGTAGTGTGTTCTAAGGTGATTTTACCCTGTGAAAAACCTTCTGCTGGGATATCATGAATCATGTTTGAGAGAAAACTATTTTCACATGCTTGTCCCATACAGTTTTGGAAGGTGCTCCAGAAGCTAAAATGAGAGCATATTTTCTGTAAATTTACATTATCTTTCTCAGTCATGTGAGAATGAAGTCTGACATTCTCAGTAAAACATGTACATCCAACAAGGGCAGAGACTGTCAGTTGATTCCTTTGTGTTCTACTGCAGCTTCCCAGAGTGTTCTAAAGAACAACTAGAGTGCTAACAGCCTTACTTATGACAAAAGTATGGCACACCTGAAGCCATCTTGATTGGAATAAACTGGTAACACTTAAAACATTTAATTTAAAAAGGAACAAAGTGATGGGGTTCATCCTGTCATAGAAATTATGGTTAGTGCTCTGGAAAGAAAAATTAGGACATGTTTCAAGTGTGATCTCAAATATCTTCCTGTTATATTTCAACAGGAGCAGCCTGTCAGTTGATGCCTTTGTGTTCTACTGCAGCTTCCCAGAGTGTTCTAAAGAACAACTAGAGCGCTAACAGTCTTACTTATGACAAAAGTATGGCACACCTGAAGCCATCTTGATTGGAATAAACTGGTAACACTTAAAACATTTAATTTAAAAAGGAACAAAATGAGGGGGTTCATTTTGCCATAGAAATTATGGTTAGTGCTGCAAAAAGAAAATGTAGTGCATGTTTTAAGTCAGAGCTCAAATCCTCTTCTATTTCATTAGAAAATTCTGACATGCAGACTGAAACAATCACTTTCAATACCAGCAGTAGACTTCCAGTTAACTCCTTGGTGAGCAGTAGCTTTACTACAGTGATCTAATGAACAACTAGAGTAATAACATTCTGAATTTATGGCAAATGTGTGACACATCTGAATGCCTTCTTGATGGAAACAAAGTAAAAACTGAAAGCATTTCCTACTGAGGAGACTGCAGTAAATGAGGAAATTAGGAAACTTCATAACAAACAAGTCTTCCAAGATGGCCACCAGTGAAAAAAGAGCCCAAATGTAGCACAAATATTACCCAGATGTAGCCCACATATAGCCCAATGACAAAAGTGTGCAAAACACTTTTTATTTTTAGTTTTTTTGCAGTTTTATGTAGTGCAGACTGGTCAGGTATTGGAGTGTTGCATCTTAAAACATGACCCCCTACACTACAAAAACACCACTGCACTACCCTAAACCCTAAAACACTACCCCAGCACGACCCCATACACTACACAAGCACCACTGCACTATCCTAAACCCTAAAACACTACCCCCAGCATGACCCCCTACACTACACAAACACCACTGCACTACCCTAAACCCTAAAACACTACCCCAACACCACTGCACTAACCTAAATCCTAAAACACTACCCCCAGCACGACCCCCTACACTACCCAAACACCACTGTACTACCCTAAAACATGACCCCCTACACTACACAAACACCACTGCACTACCCTAAACCCTAAAACACTACCCCCAGCACGACCCCCTACACTACACAAGCACCACTGCACTACCCTAAACCCTAAAACACTATCCCCAGCACGACCCCCTACACTACACAAACACCACTGCACTACCTTAAACTCTAAAACACTACCCCCAGCACGACCCCCTACACTACCCAAACACCACTGCACTAACCTAAATCCTAAAATACTACCCCCAGCACGACCCCCTACACTACCCAAACACCACTGCACTACCCTAAAACATGACCCCTACACTACACAAACACCACTGCACTACCCTAAACCCTAAAACACTACCCCCAGCACGACCCCCTACACTACACAAGCACCACTGCACTACCCTAAACCCTAAAACACTACCCCCAGCACGACCCCCTACACTGCCCGAACACCACTGCACTGCCCTAAACCCTGAAACACCAGCCCCTGCACGACCCCCTACACTGCCCGAACACCACTGCACTGCCCTAAACCCTGAAAAACATACCCTAGCACGACACCCTACACTGCCCGAACACCACTGCACTGCCCTAAACCCTGAAACACCACCCCCTTCACGACCCCCTACACTGCCCGAACACCACTGCACTGCCCTAAACCCTGAAACACCACCCCCAGCATGACCCCTACACTGCCCGAACACCACTGCACTGCCCTAAACCCAGAAACACTACCCCCAGCAAGACCTCCTACACTGCCCGAACACCACTGCACTGCCCTAAACCCTGAAACACTACTCCCAGCAAGACCCCCTACACTGCCCGAACACCACTGCCCTAAACCCTGAAACACCACCCCCAGCACGACCCCCTACACTGCCCGAACACCACTGCACTGCCCTAAGCCCTGGAACACCACCCCCAGCACGACCCCCTACACTGCACGAACACCACTGCACTGCCCTAAATCCTGAATCACCACCCCTGCACGACCCCCTACACTGCACGAACACTACTGCACTGCCCTAAACCCTGAAACACCATCCCCAGCACGACCCCCTACACTGCACGAACACCACTGCACTGACCTAAACCCTGAAACACTACCCCCAGCAAGACCCCCTACACTGCCCGAACACCACTGCACTGCCCTAAACCCTGAAACATCACCCCCAGCAAGACCCCCTACACTGCCCGAACACCACTGCACTGCCCTAAACCCTGAAACACCACCCCCTACACTGCCCGAACACTACTGCACTGCCCTAAACCCTGAAACACCAACCCCAGCACGACCCCTACACTGCACGAACACCACTGCACTGCCCTAAACCCCGAAACACTACCCCCAGCAAGACCCCCTACACTGCCCAAACACCACTGCCCTAAACCCTGAAACACCAGCCCCAGCACAACCCCGTACACTGCCCGAACACCACTGCACTGCCCTAAACCCTGAAACACCAGCCCCAGCACGACCCCCTACACTGCCCGAACACCACTGCACTAAAGCCTGAAACACCACCCCCAGCAAGACCACCTACACTGGCCGAACACCACTTCACTGCCCTAAACCCTGAAACACCACCCCCTGCATGACCCCCTACACTGCCCAAACACCACTGCACTGCCCTAAACCCTGAAACACCACCCCTGCACGACCCCCTACACTGCCCGAACACCACTGCACTGCCCTAAACCCTGAAACACCACCCTCAGCACGACACCCTACACTGCCCGAACACCACTGCACTGCCCTAAACCCTGAAACACCACCCCCTGCACGACCTCCATCACAGCCGTAACACCACTGCACTGCCCTAAACCCTGAAACACCACCCCCAGGGCGACCACCTATACACTGCTCTAACACCACTGCACTGCCCTAAACCCTGAAACATCAACCCCAGCAAGACCCCTACACTGCCTGAACACCACTGCCCTAAACCCTGAAACACCACCCCCTACACTGCACGAACACCACTGCACTGCCCTAAACCCTGAAACACCACCTCCAGCAAAACCCCTACACTGCCTGAACACCATTGCTCTGCCCTAAATCCTGAAACACTAGCCCCAGCACGACCCTCTACACTGCCCAAACACCACTGCACTGCCCTAAACCCTGAAACACCAGCCCCAGCAAGACCCCTACACTGCCCGAACACCACTGCACTGCCCTAAACCCTGAAACACCAGCCCCAGCACGACCACCTACACTGACCGAACACCACTGCACTGCCCTAAACCCTGAAACACCAGCCCCAGCACGACCCCTACACTGCCCGAACACCACTGCACTGCCCTAAACCCTGAAACACCAGCCCCAGCACGACCCCCTACACTGCCCGAACACCACTGTACTGCACTAAACCCTGAAACACCAGCCCCAGCACGACCCCCTACACTGCCCGAACACCACTGCACTGCCCTAAACCCTGAAACACCACCCCCTGCATGACCCCCTACACTGCCCGAACACCACTGCACTGCCCTAAACCCTGAAACACCACCCCTGCACTACCCCCTACACTGCCCGAACACCACTGCACTGCCCTAAACCCTGAAACACCACCCCCTGCACGCCCCCTACACTGCCCGAACACCACTGCACTGCCCTAAACCCTGAAACACCACCCCCAGCACGACCCTCTTCACTGCTCGAACACCACTGCACTGCCCCAAACCCTGAAACACCACCCCAGAACGACCCCGTACACTGCCCGAACACCACTGCCCTAAACCCTGAAACACCACCCCTGCACGACCCCCTAACTGCCCGAACACCACTGCACTGCCCTAAACCCTGAAACACCACCCCTACACTGCCCGAACACCACTGCACTGCCCTAAACCCTGAAACACCACCCCCAGCACGACCCCCTACACTGCCCGAACACCACTGCACTGCCCTAAACCCTAAAACACCACCCCAGCACGACTCCCTACACTACCCGAACACCACTGCACTACCCTAAACCCTAAAATACTACCCCAGCACAACCCCCTACACTACCCGAACACGACTGCACTGCCCTAAACCCTAAAACACTCCCCCAGCACGACCCCTACAGTACCCAAACACCACTGCACTGCCCTAAACCCTAAAACACTTCCCCAGCACGACCCCTACACTACCCAAACACCACTGCACTGCCCTAAACCCTAAAACACTACCCCCCGCATGACCCCTACACTACCCAAACACCAATGCACTACCCTAATCCCTAAAACACTACCCCCGCATAACCCCTACACTACCCTAAACCCTAAAACACTACCCCCGCACGACTCCCTACACTACCCAAAGACCACTGCACTACCCTAAACCCTAAAACACGACCTCCTACACTACACAAACACCACTGCACTACCCTAAACCCTAAAACACTACCCCCTATACTACACAAACACCACTGCACTACCCTAAACCCTAAAAACTACCCCAGCACGAACCACTACACTACCCAAACACCACTGCACTACCCTAAACCCTAAAAACTACCCCCAGCAGTATCCCTACACTACCCAAACACCACTGCACTACCCTAAACCCTAAAACAATACCCCCAATAGTACCCCTACACTACCCAAACACCACTGCACTACCCTAAATCACTACCCCAGCACGACCCCCTACACTACCCAAACACCACTGCACTACCCTAAACCCTAAAACACTCCCCCAGCACGACTCCCTACACTACCCAAACACCACTGCACTACCCTAAACCCTATATCTACCCCCAGCATGACCCCCTACACTACACAAACACCACTGCACTACCCTAAACCCTAAAACACTACCCCCAGCACGACCCTCTTCACTACCTAAACACAACTGCACAATTTGTTACAGGCGTTGCAACGCAGGCCTGTGGTGCTTACTGGAAGTACCTAGTGGGCTAGTTGGGCCCCAGGGACCCTCAGGATTCAAGGTGACCTAATCCCCCAACTTAAAACGCACCACGGGGCGCGTTTGCACAGTGGTGAAGGGAGGGGGCGGGGCCTCAGGTGACATGTGCGCAAACACGCCCTGTGGTGCGTTTAAGTTGGGGAATTAATTCCCTTTGAATCCTGAGGGACCCTGGGGGCCAACTAGCCCACCAGGTACCTTCAGTAAGCACAACAGAGTTGCGTTGCAGAGAGGTGAAAAAGGTGCATGGCCTCGGAACGCCTCTCTGCAACTCAGCTCTGTGGTCCTAACTGTAGGTACCTGGGGGCTAGTTGGGCCCCAAGGACCCTCAGAAGTCAAGGGGACTTAATCCCGCAACTTAAAACGCGCCACAGGGTGCGTTTGCACACATGTCACCTCAGGCCCCCCTCCCTTCACCACTGTGCAAACGCGCCCTGTAGCGCGTTTTAAGAGGTAGTTTTAATCCCCTGCCCTATTATGTACTAGGGACTTGCAGAGGAGGTCATGCTAATCACAGGGGTACCCCAACGCATAGTGTTCCCTAGTGTATGTAGGTGTTTTCACTGTATTCTAAGTGTCTTTTAGCATAACACTGGCTCTGGTTAGTCAGAGTCAGTTACCACCAGTACCCGTCTGAAAAAGTTGTGGGCACAGGATGATTTTGCAACAAGGCCTCTTTCTGCTCCTCTGTTGGTTCTTTCTGCACATCTTTTGCTTCTTTCTGTGCGTTTTTTCTTCTTTCTTCACATGTCCTACCTCTGTAGGCATAGTTAGAAACTAGCATTTAAAAAAACCTTTGAAATTTACTGAAAAAACCATAGGTTTCAGACACGTTATAGTCAGAAATTAGCATTTAAAAACCTTTGAAATTCACTGAAAAAACCATAGGTTTTAGGGACAGTTATAGTTAGTTGGACATTTCACTCGTACAAAACCATAGAAATTCCCCGTTATAGTTAGTTCACCTAACTATAACTGGCGCCCCGCAATGCACTGCTGATGACGTCACATATTACATCACTCATGACATGGTCAGTGACATCACTGATGACATCACTGATGACATCTCAAATGACATCGCTGATGACATCATCCATGTGATAATTTCATGCATCTTCTCACACCCTAATATAACTTTTGATACACCCACTCTAAATTACAGACTGCCATTCTCAAAACCATAGACACTCCAACACCAAAAACTACATACCCACTCACTGATTCTTAGGTCTACACACACATCCACTCACTCACCCGTACAGTCACTCATACTTAGTCACTCAGTACAGGACTATCATATGCACTCATACACCTATATAAACACTCACACACCGCCACTCATCCATAGAGGTACTCACACACCTAGTCAGTCATGCAAAAACTTAATCACACACCCATTTACTCACCTATACAGTTATACACACACCAGCTCACTTACTCATACAAATACTAGCACATTCTTACGCTCTTATACAATCACTGATACAAGTACACACCCATCCATACAGCCACTCTCACAATCACACACTCACTTATAGCCATTTATATACTCCAACACACATATATACTGCCTTTCACATATGTAGTTACTCACACATGTACCACTGAGATATACATTCAATCACTAACACACCCATACACACACTCACCCACCCATACAGTCCATCACAGATGCACTCTTGAAACCATGCACCCAGTGAATCACCAACTCACATCTATGCACAGAGTCACACACACCCCACCCACACAAACACTCAGGCACCCATACAGATACTCAGACAATCAATCAATAACCCATGTAGACACTCATGTAGCTATTCAGAAAGCCATGCTGCCGCTTACAAACCAACAGACAGACGGATACAGACATTCACACAGTTTAGTCACTAACCCATGCATTCAGTAAGATACATTTAATCACTCACTTGTAGAGTCAGTCACTCACGTACTAAATCATCCATTCAGACACTTATACACCCACTCATTCTTCAATACGCCTTTCCCTATATATATTAAACATATTTAAACTTTACAGAAACACACAGTCACTGGATGATGTCATCAGTGATGTCACCAGTGATGTCATCAGTGATGTCATCAGTGATGTCATCTGAGATGTCATCTGAGATGTCATCAGTGATGTCATGAGTGATGTCACTGACCATGTCATGAGTGATGTAATATGTGACGTCATCAGCAGTGCATTGCGGGGCGCGAGTTATAGTTAGCTGAACTAACCATAACGGGGAATTTCTATGGTTTTGTACGAGTGAAATGTCCAACTAACTATAACTGTCCCTAAAACCTATGGTTTTTTCAGTGAATTTCAAAGGTTTTTTAAATGCTAATTTCTAACTATAACGTGTCTGAAACCTATGGTTTTTTCAGTGAATTTCAAAGGTTTTTTAAATGCTAATTTCTAACTATAACGTGCCTGAAACCTATGATTTTTTAAGTGAATTTCAAAGGTTTTTTCAAATGCTAGTTTCTAACTATGCCTACAGAGGTAGGACATGTGAAGAAAGAAGAAAAACGCACAGAAAGAAGCAAAAGATGTGCAGAAAGAACCAACAGAGGAGCAGAAAGAGGCCTTGTTGCAAAATCATCCTGTGCCCACAACTTTTTCAGACGGGTACTGGTGGTAACTGACTCTGACTAACCAGAGCCAGTGCTATGCTAAAAGACACTTAGAATACAGTGAAAACACCAACATACACTAGGGAACACTATGCGTTGGGGTACCCCTGTGATTAGCATGACCTCCTCTGCAAGTCCCTAGTACATAATAGGGCAGGGGGATTAAAACTACCTCTTAAAACGCGCTACAGGGCGCGTTTGCACAGTGGTGAAGGGAGGGGGGGCTTGAGCTGACATGTGTGCAAACGCACCCCGTGGCGCGTTTTAAGTTGCGGGATTAAGTCCCCTTGAATTCTGAGGGTCCCTGGGGCCCAACTAGCCCCCCAGGTACCTACAGTTAGGACTACAGAGCTGAGTTGCAGAGAGGCGTTCCGAGGCCACGCACCTTTTTCCACATCTCTGCAACGCAACTCTGTTGTGCTTAATGAAGGTACCTGGTGGGCTAGTTGGCCCCCAGGGTCCCTCAGGATTCAAAGGGAATTAATTCCCCAACTTAAAACGCACCACAGGGCGTGTTTGCGCACATGTCACCTGAGGCCCCGCCCCCTCCCTTCACCACTGTGCAAACGCGCCCCGTGGTGCGTTTTAAGTTGGGGGATTAGGTCACCTTGAATCCTGAGGGTCCCTGGGGCCCAACTAGCCCACTAGGTACTTCCAGTAAGCACCAGAGGCCTGCGTTGCAACGCCTGTAACAAATTGTGCAGTTGTGTTTAGGTAGTGAAGAGGGTCGTGCTGGGGGTAGTGTTTTAGGGTTTAGGGTAGTGCAGTGGTGTTTGTGTAGTGTAGGGGGTCATGTTGGGGGTAGATTTAGGGTTTAGGGTAGTGCAGTGGTATTTGGGTAGTGTAGGGGTTCGTGCTGGGGGTAGTGTTTTAGGGTTTAGGGTAGTGCAGTGGTGTTTGGGTAGTGTAGGGGGTCGTGCTGGGGGTAGTGATTTAGGGTAGTGCAGTGGTGTTTGGGTAGTGTAGGGGGTACTGCTGGGGGTAGTGTTTTAGGGTTTAGGTTAGTGCAGTGGTGTTTGGGTAGTGTAGGGGTACTGCTGGGGGTAGTGTTTTAGGGTTTAGGGTAGTGCAGTGGTGTTTGTGTAGTGTAGGGGTAGTGTTTTAGGGTTTAGGGTAGTGTAGTGGTGTTTGTGTAGTGTAGGAGGTCATGTTTTAGGGTTTAGGGTAGTGCAGTGGTCTTTGGGTAGTGTAGGGAGTTGTGCGGGGGTAGTGTTTTAGGGTTTAGGGTAGTGTAGGGGGTCATGCGGGGGGTAGTGTTTTAGGGATTAGGGTAGTGCATTGGTGTTTGGGTAGTGTAGGGGGTCATGCGGGGGGTAGTGTTTTAGGGTTTAGGGCAGTGCAGTGGTGTTTGGGTAGTGTAGGGGGTCGTGCTGGGGGGATTGTTTTAGGGTTTAGGGCAGTGCAGTGGTGTTCGGGTAGTGTAGGGGGTCGTGCTGGGGGAGTGTTTTAGGGTTTAGGGCAGTGCAGTGGTGTTCGGGTAGTGTAGGGGCTCGTGCTGGGGTAGTGTTTGAGGGTTTAGGGCAGTGCAGTCGTGTTCGGGTAGTGTAGGGGGTTGTGCTGGGGGTAGTATTTTAGGGTTTAGGGCAGTGCAGTGGTGTTTGGGCAGTGTAGGGGGTAATGCTGGGGGTGGTGTTTTAGGGTTTAGGGCAGTGCAGTGGTGTTCGGGCAGTGTAGGGGGTCGTGCTGGGGGTGGTGTTTCAGGGTTTAGGGCAGTGGTGTTCGGGCAGTGTAGGGGGTGGTGTTTCAGGGTTTAGGGCAGGGCAGTGCAGTGGTGTTCGGGCAGTGTAGGGGGTCATGCAGGGGGTGGTGTTTCAGGGTTTAGGGCAGTGGTGTTTGGGCAGTGTAGGGGGTCGTGCTGGGGGTGGTGTTTCAGGGTTTGGGGCAGTGCAGTGGTGTTCGAGCAGTAAAGGGGGTCGTGCTGGGGTGGTGTTTCAGGGTTTAGGGCAGTGCAGTGGTGTTCGGGCAGTGTAGGGGCGGTGCAGGGGTGGTGTTTCAGGGTTTAGGGCAGTGCAGTGGTGTTCGGGCAGTGTAGGGGTGCTGCAGGGGGTGGTGTTTCAGGGTTTAGGGCAGTGCAGTGGTGTTCGGGCAGTGTAGGGGGTCATGCAGGGGGTGGTGTTTCAGGGTTTAGGGCAGTGCAGTGGTGTTCGGGCAGTGTAGGGGGTCGTGCTGGGGCTGGTGTTTCAGGGTTTAGGGCAGTATAGTGGTGTTCGGGCAGTGTAGGGGTCGTGCTGGGGCTGGTGTTTCAGGGTTTAGGGCAGTGCAGTGGTGTTCGGGCAGTGTAGGTGGTTGTGCTGGGGGTGGTGTTTCAGGGTTTAGGGCAGTGCAGTGGTGTTTGGGCAGTGTAGGGGTCACGCTGGGGCTAGTGTTTCAGGATTTAGGGCAGAGCAATGGTGTTCAGGCAGTGTAGGGGGTTTTGCTGGAGGTGGTGTTTCAGGGTTTAGGGCAGTGCAGTGGTGTTCGTGCAGTGCTGGGGGTGGTGTTTCAGGGTTTAGGGCAGTGGTGTTCAGGCAGTGTAGGGGGTCTTGCTGGGGTTGATGTTTCAGGGTTTAGGGCAGTGCAGTGGTGTTCGGGCAGTGTAGGGGGTCGTGCTGGGGGTGGTGTTTCAGGGTTTAGGGCAGTGCAGTGGTGTTCCGGCAGTGTAGGAGGTCGTGCAGGGGGTGGTGTTTCAGGGTTTAGGGCAGTGCAGTGGTGTTCGGGCAGTGTAGGGGGCCATGCTGGGGGTGGTGTTTCAGGGTTTAGGGCAGTGCAGTGGTGTTCGGGCAGTGTAGGGTGTCGTGCTGAGGGGTGGTGTTTCAGGGTTTAGGGCAGTGCAGTGGTGTTCGGACAGTGTAGGGGGTCGTGCAGGGGGTGGTGTTTCAGGGTTTAGGGCAGTGCAGTGGTGTTTGGGCAGTGTAGGGGGTCGTGCAGGGGGTGGTGTTTCAGGGTTTAGGGCAGTGCAATGGTGTTCGGCCAGTGTAGGTGGTCTTGCTGGGGGTGGTGTTTCAGGCTTTAGTGCAGTGGTGTTCGGGCAGTGTAGGGGGTCTTGCTGGGGGTGGTGTTTCAGGGTTTAGGGCAGTGCAGTGGTGTTCGGGCAGTGTAGGGGGTCTTACTGGGGCTGGTGTTTCAGGGTTTAGGGCAGTGCAGTGGTGTTCGGGCAGTGTAGGGGGTCGTGCTGGGGCTGGTGTTTGAGGGTTTAGGGTAGTGCAGTGGTGTTCGGGCAGTGTAGGGGGTCGTGCTGGGGCTGGTGTTTCAGGGTTTAGGGCAGTGCAGTGGTTTTCGGGCAGTGTAGGCGGTCGTGCTGGGGCTGGTGTTTCAGGGTTTAGGGCAGTGCAGTGGTGTTCGGGCAGTGTACGGGGTTGTGCTGGGGCTGGTGTTTCGGGGTTTAGGGCAGTGCAGTGGTGTTCGTGCAGTGTAGGGGTTCATGCTGGGGGTGGTGTTTCAGGGTTTAGGGCAGTGCAGTGGTGTTCGGGCAGTGTAGGGGGTCGTGCTGGGGGTGGTGCTTCAGGGTTTAGGGCAGTGCAGTGGTGTTCGGGCAGTGTAGGGGGTCGTGCAGGGGTGGTGTTTCAGGGTTTAGGGCAGTGCAGTGGTGTTTGGGCAGTGTAGGGGGTCTTGCTGGGGGTGGTGTTTCAGGGTTTAGGGCAGTGGTGTTCGGGCAGTGTAGGGGTCTTGCTGGGGGTGGTGTTTCAGGGTTTAGGGCAGTGCAGTGGTGTTCGGGCAGTATAGGGGGTCTTGCTGGGGGTAGTGTTTCAGGGTTTAGGGCAGTGCAGTGGTGTTCGTGCAGTGTAGGGGGTCGTGCTGGGGATGGTGGTTTAGGGCAGTGCAGTAGTGTTTGGGCAGTGTAGGGGGTCGTGCAGGGGGTGGTGTTTCAGGGTTTAGGGCAGTGCAGTGGTGTTCGGGCAGTGTAGGGGGTCGTGCTGGGGGTGGTGTTTCAGGGTTTAGGGCAGTGGTGTTCGGGCAGAGTAGGGGGTCTTGCTGGGGGTGATGTTTCAGGGTTTAGGGCAGTGCAGTGGTGTTCGGGCAGTGTAGGAGGTCTTGCTGGGGGTAGTGTTTCAGGGTTTAGGGCAGTGCAGTGGTGTTCGGGCAGTGTAGGGGTCATGCTGGGGGTGGTGTTTCAGGGTTTAGGGCAGTGCAGTGGTGTTCGGGCAGTGTAGGGGGTCGTGAAGGGGGTGGTGTTTCAGGGTTTAGGGCAGTGCAGTGGTGTTTGGGCAGTGTAGGGGGTCGTGCTAGGGTATGTGTTTCAGGGTTTAGGGCAGTGCAGTGGTGTTCGGGCAGTGTAGGGGGTCGTGCTGGGGGTAGTGTTTTAGGGTTTAGGGTAGTGCAGTGGTGCTTGTGTAGTGTAGGGGGTCGTGCTGGGGGTAGTGTTTTAGAGTTTAGGATAGTGCAGTGGTGTTTGTGTAGTGGGTCATGTTTTAGGGTAGTGCAGTGGTATTTGGGTAGTGTAGGGGGTCGTGCTGGGGGTAGTGTTTTAGGATTTAGGTTAGTGCAGTGGTGTTTGTGTAGTGTAGGGGGTCGTGCTGGGGGTAGTGTTTTAGGGTTTAGGGTAGTGCAGTGGTGCTTGTGTAGTGTAGGGGGTCGTGCTGGGGGTAGTGTTTTAGGGTTTAGGGTAGTGCAGTGGTGTTTGTGTAGTGTAGGGGGTCATGTTTTAGGGTAGTTAAGTGGTGTTTGGGTAGTGTAGGGGGTCGTGCTGGGGGTAGTGTTTTAGGATTTAGGTTAGTGCAGTGGTGTTGGGGTAGTGTTTTAGGGTTTAGGGTAGTGCAGTGGTGTTTGTGTAGTGTAGGGGGGTCATGCTGGGGGTAGTGTTTTAGGGTTTAGGATAGTGAAGGTGCTTGTGTAGTGTAGGGGGTCGTGCTGGGGTAGTGTTTTAGGGTTTAGGGTAGTGCAGTGGTGTTTTTGTAGTGTAGGGGGGTCATGTTTTAAGATGCAACGCTCCAATACCTGACCAGTCTGCACTACATAAAACTGCAAAAACTAAAAATAAAAAGTGTTTTGCACACTTTTGTCATTGGGCTATATGTGGGCTACATCTCGGTAATATTTGTGCTACATTTGGGCTCTTTTTTCACTGGTGGCCATCTTGGAAGACTTCTTTGTTATGAAGTTTCCTAATTTCCTCATTTACTGCAGTCTCCTCAGTAGGAAATGCTTTCAGTTTTTTACTTTGATTCCATCAAGAAGGCATTCAGATGTGTCACACATTTGCCATAAATTCAGAATGATATTACTCTAGTTGTTCATTAGATCACTGATGTAAAGCTACTGCTCACCAAGGAGTTAACTGGAAGTCTACTGCTGGTATTGAAAGTGATTGTTTCAATCTGCATGTCAGAATTTTCTAATGAAATAGAAGAGGATTTGAGATCTCACTTAAAACATGCACTAAATTTTCTTTTTGCAGCACTAACCATAATTTCTATGGCAAAATGAACCCCCTCATTTTGTTCCTTTTTAAATTAAATGTTTTAAGTGTTACCAGTTTATTCCAATCAAGATGGCTTCAGGTGTGCCATACTTTTGTCATAAGTAAGGCTGTTAGCACTCTAGTTGTTCTTTAGAACACTCTGGGAAGCTGCAGTAGAACACAAAGGCATCAACTGACAGGCTGCTCCTGTTGAAATATAACAGGAAGATATTTGAGATCTCACTTAAAACATGTCCTAATTTTTCTTTCTACAGCACTAACCATAATTTCTATGGCAAAATGAACCCCCTCATTTTGTTCCTTTTTAAATTAAATGTTTTAAGTGTTACCAGTTTATTCCAATCAAGATGGCTTCAGGTGTGCCATACTTTTGTCATAAGTAAGGCTGTTAGCACTCTAGTTGTTCTTTAGAACACTCTGGGAAGCTGCAGTAGAACACAAAGGAATCAACTGACAGTCTCTGCCCTTGTTGGATGTACATGTTTTACTGAGAATGTCAGACTTCATTCTCACATGACTGAGAAAGATAATGTGAATTTACAGAAAATATGCTCTCATTTTAGCTTCTGGGGCACCTTCCAAAACTGTATGGGACAAGCATGTGAAAATAGTTTTCTCTCAAACATGATTCATGATATCCCAGCAGAAGGTTTTTCACAGGGTAAAATCACCTTAGAACACACCACAATTCCTGAAATTAGTATGGTACCATCAACAAATGAATTCTAATGTAACTAAAGTCTGTTATCACCCTTTATAGTTCTCCTTTTGGTAACCCTCAAAATCTTCGATTCACTACAATGCATTTCAAAGGGGTACTATCATTTATATTGGTCCCAAGATGGCTGCCAGCAATTCCAGGATGAAGTGCTGACAGCCAATCAGATCTCACGATGACGTGTGGTTAGGCTCCGCCCAGATATATATGTGTTTTTACTTTTGATTTTCTCAGCAACTACTGAACGGATTTACACCATTTAACAAAAAGGGTTCTTTTTGAACCAAGAACTACCTCTTTGCCAAATTTGGTGTAATTCCGTTCAGCAGTTCGGGCTGTAGCCGTGTCTAAAGTTTCCTATGGGAAAATGAATGGGGAAAACACGTTTTGGGACCCCCTTTTTTCTCGGCCCCCGCTTGACGAATCACCCTGAGACTTTCAGGGTAGGAGCGGACCGGAGCGGGCCATAAAGTTTGAAAATTTCGCGAAGATTCGTCAACCGACGCAAGAGTTATTTCAAATAGAATGTCGCGGATTTCCTATGGAAAATAGGTCCTAACTATAACTATCTACTGGCGACCGCCAGTAGATAATATATATATATATATATATATATTTATATATATATCATGCAATATTTTTCCTATATGTGTTTATCGATATGTATATATTTGCAGCCTTGAAAAAGTCCAAAGGACGAAACAAGATTCAGCTGCCTCTTTTTGTGCTATGTGTTTCAAGATGTGTGATGTACACAAAGAATAATAAACTATGCATAAAAGAAGAAAATACTACGAATTACACTTGTCTTTTCTACTGTAGAGTGTCTACTTGTCATGATTTAGCATCACTGTATGGACTACTAATATTTGCTTCGGTACTTCTTGTTGTATAGGTTTATCCTAAAAGTTCTCTCTGGGGAGTGTACCCTCCGGGTGGCTGGGGGGCTAGTACTATGATAGCACCATAATTACTATTTGTTGTTAATGACTACACCCCGTAACCTTGTATTAGATGTGCATTTGTGTCTGGCAAAGCAACTTCTGTATTTTGTTTAGGCACAATATAGAAGAGCTATCCAGGTGAGGAAAGGTGTGGGGGAGGGGAGCGAGCTCATATGTCTCAGAACCCCCAAAGAGATAGGCCCATTCCAGGGAATCAAAAGCCTTGGTGGCATCAAGTAAGACAGCCACCGGAGACAGGTCAGGGTCTATGTCATGTAACAGTGAGAAAAGGGCACCCATATTATGCGCAGTGGCCCGCTCGGATATATAACCAGATTGGTCGGGCTGAACCAAGAAATCCATCAAGTCAGCCTTAAGGACGCGAACCAGGGGGCCAATGTAGCTTTTAAAAAAATCCACCGGAAGGCTGTCCGGTCCTGGGGAGTTTCCAGACCCTCAGCTGCATTATAGCCATCCGGATTTCATCCGCCTCAATATTGGCAGAGAGAAACTCCCTTTGTGTGAGAATGTAAGGAGGATATCAGCGGTCTCTCTTTTCAAGTAACCATCAGCGCTTTTGATCTCAAGGACATAGTTGGAGAATCTGGGTTTGCGAACTATCTCGGACGGCGCCCTCCCCGATCGGTTTGCCCTCTCCGTGCCTGCGAGCTTGATAATATTTACTACGGAAAAGGCAGTCCCGTTCAGCAGTGGACTGATAATCAGCAAGTATTTCTCCGGGTTGGCCCTCATCTCTCCCCAGTAGATCCAGCCACCTGTGCCTCGAGTTGTTTAAGTTCGCCTCTAACTTTTTTTTTTTTATTTAGAGTATCCCGAATATCGAGCAGTATGCCCCCTCCTTTAGCTATACATATCCCACGCATGCTAATTTTAAAGGCCTCCCAGACAGTGGTTACCTGGGGGACAGAGTTCATATTTCTCTCGAAATAATCTTTGATTTCTTGCCTCAGTTCCTCCTGAAAGGGAGAATCTAGTAAATTAGTTGGGGGAAGCCTCCATGAATGGTATGGAGGTGGTCCGCCAGAAGGTCTCAACTGAAGCAGGACGGGAGAGTAGTCTGAATAAGTGCGGGCCAGGTGTTTCACCCCCACCAGCCATACAGCCAATTTGGAGAGATGATTTAATAGTCAAGTCTCGACCAGCTAGAATGTACGGTTGACTAACAGGTGCCCTCTCTTGTCGAGAGGAGTGTTATCCTCCAGGCGTCCAGTAGCTGATATTCGGTTAGGACAGTCCAAATGTGGCAAGTGGTGTTGGTGTAGTGCTGTGTCCGTGGATGTGACCTGTCCAAGCTAGGGTCTAGTGTGGTGTTGAAATCCCCCTCCCCGACAACATGAGTTGAGCCTATGTCTACAACAATGCCCCACAGCTTATCAAAGAAAGGGGCATCAACTGAGTTAGGCCAGTAGCAGTTCACCGGGGTACTAGACTGCGAAGCTATCCTATTCCACATAAGACAGTATCGACCTTGCGGGTCTTGGATCAAGCCCCCCCCGTGACGTAGGGTGTGATTTTCCAAATAATAGTGGTGGTACCTCTGGCATAAGTGGAGCAAGGCGCAGAGTTTCTGTGTGTCGCACACTTAGCAGCAAAGTTACCATGTGTAGCAGGGCTCATATGTGTCTCCTGTAACACTGTGGTGTGAATATTGTGGCGGTCTAAATAGGCAAGGATACGTCTGCACTTACGAGGGTCCCCCAAATCCTCTACATTCCATGTCAGGAGGTTGTAGCTAAGCCAGCCAGGATTGTTAGGGAGAGTCTTATTATCAGTAAGGGCAATTAATCAGTATGCGAAGACCGTAAGCATGGACTAGGCAATCCATCAGCAGAAAAAAGAGGCAAACAGATGTATACATGTGGGCATCAGTTAAGTGCACAACAATGACTAACATTCCTCCCCTCACCCACATGGGCGGCCCACTCCCGTCAGACTGTCAACCCTCCCACCACAGAAACAAAGAAGTCATAGATACAAGACATTTCTTCAAATGTTTCCCGTAACACAATAGAAGTGTAAAAAAAGACTTATAAACAGGATAGAGGGAAAAAAAAAATATAAGGATTCAGATGATAGTAAGGTCTAAGAGGGAAAGAAAAGGGGAGCAGGCTAGTACTCAGAAAAAAGTAAGAGTAGAAAGAGACAGAACAGTAGGCATTATCTGCAACAGGGGTATCCTTCTGGGGTGTCACCAGAGAGCTCAGCAGTTCATCCTCAAGTTAACAAGGGTGTCCGGGGTGACAAATCAAAGGTCCCACGTAGGTCGCCGAGCATGAAAGTATGGCTCTGTAGGATAGGGCGGCAGCATAGAGCCTGTGTTCCTGTGCGTCAGGAGCACAGGTTTTGAGATCAAACAAAGGGGTGGATTTGTGAATGTTTATCATTTAGAACAAAAGCATATAGGGGCATCGTTGATAGCATGTTAGACAGCCAATTGGTCCTAAACAGATCGGAACATCCCATCTCAGCCTGGCTCCGACAACGGCGAAGAGGGCCTGGACCTCGGCGAGTCCTCTGTGGTTGGAGGAGAGCGGCGGGCATTGCGTCTTAGGAAATCATTGACGTGCTGTGGGTTAGTGAAACTATTGTTTACCCTGAGAGGCGAGATTCAGGCACGCCGAAAATAACATGGCATACGGAATATTTGCTTGCTATAGTTTACACTTGACAGGTAGACATTTTTTCTGAGATTCTTGCACTGCCATGATAAAATCCGGGTATATGGATATCACAGTTCCTTCAAATGTGAGCGAGTATTGTTCTCTGACCAATCTTAAAGTGCTGTCACGATAGTTTAGCAGCAGACCAATAATGGGTCTTGGTGTAGAGCCAGAAGGTGGCTGAGCCGCAAATGATTGGTGCACTTTCTCTCCATCACCAGCTGACTGGGGAAAGATGATTTTTCAAATAATGTCGTAAGCAGTCGCTCCACAATCAGTCATCCTTCCAGTATAGGTGGACTGGGGCACTCCTATGATGTGTATATTATTTCTGTGCGATCGCGCTTCTAAGTCTTCATTTTTGCTGGATATGACCTTCAGGATATGTTCCATGTTAAGTAGCTGGTCACCTCTGTGCACAGATGTGTACTCCAGTTCGGAAATCCTGTGCTCTGCCTCCCCAATGCGGCCGTCCTGTATCTTCAGCTTCTGGGTGATGAAGGCCAAGTGAGTACACAGAGTCCATTTTGGTTTATATGGATATGAGGCTGTGCTGCACTGTGAGTAACAGATTTCATATCATCGGTGCTAGATTGTGGGCTCTGCTGTGGGTCCTTTGACAGTGTGCTCAGCATCGCTGTTTGGAACACGAGTGGACTTGCGAGGCTCTAAGGGCAGTTTTGCCTGCTTGCCCTCTGTCCTGCCCATGTCGTGAGCGAAAGTACTTTGCCGTTGCAATGCAGGATATAAGGAGGAAGGACAGCAGCGAAATGGCTACGTACTGACTCTCTTTGCTGGGATGGCGTAAGTAGGCCAGCACCGGTCTTCCAGGTCTCACCTCTCCTCCCCAAGCACAAGAGGAGGATCACACGGAGCCCAGAAAATTCCCCCCACTTTTTTATATAGCCTAGACAAGGAGTCCAATCATAAAATGGTGCCAGCCAATAGGTGTCAATATGCCTCCACATCCACAATGGGAGCAACAGGGGGATCAATAAGTCAGACCGCCCCCCACTCCATCAATTATAAACACTACTAGGTCTGATCTCCAAGAGCAGTCAGTCACAAACTTTTGAGACTCCCGGGAGTTATTACAACCGTTGGAAAAACCTTCCCAGTACAGTTCCGTTCAACAATGCACAAACTGATTAGTCCTTGCTGCTCCAATTTAAAAAGATTTGTCAATAACCACATCAAATACACATACCACCGTGGAATAAAACTTTCACATAAATGTGTATGCCAAACTCAACCTATGAAAAAATGAAAGAAATGTAAAAATGTGAGAAAGGCTAGAAAGCACCTCACGTGCGCAAACCCACAGGGCTACTGGATGGTACTCGCCAGTATGCCCACGTTATCATCATTGGTTGCTTTCGTAGCCTTAACAAAGAATAAAGAAAAAGAGGTGTGTATTAGAATTCCACAGAGGTGGAAAGTCAAACAAAAAGTGTGTGACAGACAACACTGAGAGACTCTGTGGCTCACTCAGTGTTCACTCGTCCCCAACCGTGCAAAGAGAACCAAGTTCTCACGAATTAAAAGTGAGATATCACTCGCATACAGCACATCCTTTATTCAATGTTGTGAGCGTCCTCAATTTAAAAAGCAGGCATGTATCTGGCCCCTTTCACTTGCCAAAGGCCAACATGTTTCGTTGCCAAACAATCTAGGCAACTTCGTCAGGGCTGTTGGGGAACCAATCTTCACCCCAGTCCTTTTTCACACCAAATCGAGTGGCTGCTTGTGTCCAGCATACCTGCAACCACCTTCAGGTTCGGGGAGGACGAGAGAATGTGAAGATATCTCACAAGTGCGATGGAGACTGACAATTGCAGTCTTTAAAGCGGAACGTGACCAGTTGGCGCAGGTTCCTTTACTGAAGGTGGTTGCAGGTACGCTGGACACAAGCAGCCACTCGATTTGGTGTGAAAAAGGAATGGGGTGAAGATTGGTTCCCCAACAGCCCTGACGAAGTTGCCTAGATTGTTTGGCAACAAAACATGTTGGCCTTTGGCAAGTGAAAGGGGCCAGATGCATGCCTGCTTTTTAAATTGAGGACGCTCACAACATTGAATAAAGGTTGTGTTGTATGTGAGTGATACCTCACTTTTAATTTGTGAGAACTTGGTTCTCTTTGCACGGTTGGGGACGAGTGAACACTGAGTGAGCCACAGAGTCTCAGTGTTGTCCGTCACACACTTTTTTGTTTGACTTTCCACCTCTGTGGAATTCTAATACACACCTATTTTTCTTTATTCTTTGTTAAGGCTACGAAAGCAACCGATGATAACGTGGGCATACTGGCGAGTACCATCCAGTAGCCCTGTGGGTTTGCGCACGTGAGGTGCTTTCTAGCCTCTCTCACATTTTTTACATTTTTCATTTTTTCATAGGTTGAGTTTGGCATACACATTGATGTGAAAGTTTTATTCCACGGTGGTGTGTATTTGATGTGGTTATTGACAAATCTTTTTAAATTGGAGCAGCAAGGACTAATCAGTTCATGGATTGTTGAACGGAACTGTACTGGGAAGGTTTTTCCAACGGTTGTAATAACTCCCAGGAGTCTCAAACGTTTGTGACTGACTGCTCTTGGAGGTCAGACCTAGTAGTGTTTATAGTCAATATGCCTCCAACCAGGTAGGTGTATCTCACTCAGGTGATAGGCCCATCCGGGGGCGGCCAGGTCAGGAAATATCCCACCATAAAGGGAGGCAAATCAATAAGCTGTTGCAGGTCCCCGGGGTCCCCCAGCCGGAACGTCTCAAGCAGCCCCTCCCCGATGCGCCAGCCACCAGGGACAACCGATGGCCCAGCGCTGCACCCATGAGCAGGAGCAATCTGATCTGACCTCCCACAGGCTGCGTTGTCAGTCGGCAAGTGCAGAGGGCACCTCCGCCCCTTGGTGATCTCACAAATTAGGAATTTACTGATCAGATGGGTGCAGGGGGACGGGGGAGTTTGTTGGAAGCCCCACCCACTCTGCAACCAATCCACAGTCACCCGCTCACCTCAGGGAGGCTCGTAGCAGTTCAGCTCGCCGTGCTACGCAACCTCCATTTCGTCAGCCCGGTGACTCGCAGCGAGGCGGAAGACTTCACTCTGCTATCGCCGCCTTCAATAAATGTCTATGTTCCTCGTTTGGGGCTCTGAGTGGAGAGGCATTCCTTATGATACGGTGTCTCGTGTTTCACGGCATTCAGTAGCCTTTTGGAGCAGGATAGTGCCCGACGATGAGCCTGGACTGCAGGAGCATCACTCCAGTGCGGCCATTTTTCTTGCCGGTTCTCTAGCACCCGTCGCATTCAATAACATACTTAGACATAAAACAGTAGCCTTTTCGAGAAAAGAGCAAGAACTAAGCACAATATGCAGCAAATGCACCCACAATACAATGGCAGTTTAAGCTACAATTCTTTCATCACGTACCACCCACACTACAAAGTGGAGAAAAAGAAATAACTTTTGTCTGCATGACATCACTAAGCAGGACCATCATCTTTCACCGGTTTCTAATGAGTTTCAAACAAATGGCTATATCTCACTTTAATTTCCTTTTAATTAACTCCAACTTAAGCACCTGTTACACATTTACATTTTCGTTATGAATTTAAATACTTAAATTAGTTCATACTTACGAATTGATGGGGTCAAATTTCTCAACTCCATACATAGGGTGGGTCTCTGCACGTTTGATGACTTTCTGTGTGTCATACAGCAAAAACAATCCAAAAAGTACCAGCCCACCATAAATTGCAATAGAATACATGCCAGCGCCCAATGCAGAGGTTGGAGGCAGGAACATGTTCCCTATGATTCAAGAAAGACATATCAATAGATGTTCATTTAAAAGACTTTAAATGTGAAGTGAATAACATAGATCAGCAATAACCAAAGAGTACAAACAATGTTACTGTAGTTTTTCTATGTTGTGAGAGTATCTTTGCTGAAAAAGAAACATTAATGAAAACAATTTGATGTAATTAGCCAATATTTTAAAGTGACATTAACAACTAGAACGCACAGCTTTTACATACTGCAGTTGCATCAAAGCACTATTAGGTAGGTATACACAACTGTGAAGACACATTCTTTTGACATGTTGTCAGCACACTATTATTCCTGCATTCGACTAGGTTTTCATCATATTCTTTATTCGGCAAATGCTACCATACAAGTACACATTGATACAGCTCAGATAAAAACTTTTAGACAATAAAATCCTTAAAACCATGATCAAAATCATTAATGAACATTTCTTGTATACCAACTTGATCAAAAAACATTACTAGTCGTGGAGCTTCACAGTGTGGCTGGAACCATTGGCTTGTACTACTGGGTACCAGCAGCACCTCATTAGGGAGGGTCAATAAATTATAGGGTGGGGCTAAAATATTATACGAATCACGTTACCAACAATAATAGACAATGCAGTACAGTAAAAATCCTAGTAATAGAAGTGAACAACGTTTTTCCCCTTGTTGCAAATTAGAAGCCATTCTCGGTAACCCCTCCAGGGTCTCTAAAGACCTTAAGTAGGCAGTGGAAGTGTATGCCCTCAAGTCCCCTTCTACCCTGCGGCTCCTAAAGAACTGAGAAAAGCAGCCAATACGCAGCAGGGGGTCTTGCATGGGTCAGGCTGATAGCTGCTCTGCTCTTCTTAGGAAAAAACAACTGTGGGTGAAATGCACTCTAGGAATGACCTAACGGAAAAGACTGGAAGGAGGCAGGAGGCCCTGATATTTTGGTATGTAATGGGAGAGCAGTTTAAAAGAAGAAAGAATGTCGGGAGGCTAGTTTTTTTTTTTTTTTTTAAACTCATGTTGATCGGAGAGCATTTAGTAAGTGGTGTAGGAAAATAACACCTTTTTGCCGTGCTCTCCTAATTTTTTATGCATTGCACATCAAGTATTCTATGCTCTAAAGTGACTGTGGCATGGTTGAACAGACTGTCAAATATGTTCTACTTCAATAGGACAAATTTGCATGTTTAAATTGCTCTTTCTGGTAAGACAGCTGTTGGTTTGCAGCCCTCCTGCGCAATTGCAGGCGTAATATTGGGATTGAAGGATACTTTTCTCCACCTAGTTTCGCACTCCAGAATGTCATTTCAGATTACATTTCTATGGCAGGACCCGGAGGCGAGTATTAGACTTATCCTTTCTTCGCTTTTAATGACAGTAACCTTTATAAAAGTACAAAACATTGGAACAAACTACATTTACCATGGTACATACAGGAAATCAAAGAGGAAACGGTTGATCCAATCAAGACGCCTTTGGTTGTATAACAGTCCCCGCAGACGCTCCTTCCTCGTCTTTCTTCGCTGCTCCATCAGCATCAAGATACGTCCTCTCTGTTTTCCCTTATTGTGCATGGTTTTGTGCAGTATTTCTGGTATTTTCTACAGAATTTTTGCCCTCGGGACTTAATTGCGCTTGATACCACACAAGGGATTGCAGACACCCGTGTTCGGGTAAGATAATTGGTATACGGTGGGACAGTCCCAGGCAGATTACTATTCTTCCCTGGAAAATAAAGGGAGAAAGTCCCACAGTTAAAGATAAACCCTGTCACAGGGATATACTTTAGGTTCAACCTAGCCAACTTGCCCAACTGTCTCAGACTATTTCAATGGAGAGTTTTGAGTTTGAGGATGCCGAATACATGGAAGAGGAGGAAGTTATTTACATCCCGATCGATGACCATTTTTGCGAGGTGATAGATGCCTCCATACTCAAGGCAGTATCACAGGTGGTGGCCCCCCTGGAGAGAAGACTTGGCGGGGTCTTGTGCCCCTCTACCTCAAGGGAACCCCACCAAGCCTAACCCAGACAAAAGTAAGCGCACGGAGGGGTCAGGGGTTGACCTGGATGCTTTTGAGCATCTGAAGAAGGAGTTTATGGACGCCAAGCCCGTTCTAGAACCCTCAGGTCAGGGCGCTCTCTGGGAACCCCCAGTATCATCCCCCCCCCGCCCCCAAGGATTCCAGGGGATGACTCCCGAATACTTCCGACTGTGACGGGGAGCAGTCCTGACCCTGGCGCCCCTATCCGTCTCCCCGACTCCGTACCAGCCAACCTAAACCCGGTTGTGGCAGCGGATCTACTAGATCCAAATGACCTACTGCATCCACGGTCTGCGGAATGGTTCCCGGCCCCCAAGGTTTCCTCCTACATGGCTAGCAGGCTTATGAAGCCCCTGGATAAGGAGGTGAGGAACTGCCTCAAGGCAGAATGCCCGCAGCCGTCTTTGGAGGGGAAGGTGGCCCTAACCCCGGAGATAGACGCAAAAATGGCCACCTTTCTCTCCAAATTCGTCCGTGACCCCAAGAAGGGCATTGACCGGTCCTGGCGATCCTGTCAAGACAAGCTTCTGGACAAAGCAGGACCCTTGGCCAAAATAATGGACATGGCGGAGGACGCGAAGGCCTCCAGTACGCTGATCTGCCCTGAAACCTTATCTAGCTGGGCTCAGCGGGCAATAATCTTCTTGGGAAATGCCAACTGCGCGATCTCTACCGAGCGGCGCAGATCTTTGCTCATCAAGATTGACCCCAAACTGGGGGGATCTTTCTACCTCAGAAGCAGGCATGGTGACCAGGGCAATCTTTTTGGAGACCCGTTTATCCAGGAACTGGGAAAGTTTGTTAATACATTCAATTCCCTAGATAAGGCCCAACCTTCCATTAAAAGAATATTTAACCCCCGTGTTTTTGCCTCCGCCGGCCGAGGAAGGGGGCGTTCGACCAGCCGCTACACGCAGCAACCTCCAGAGGAAGAGAATCCCGCCGGGGCCAATATCAGGACTCCAGTAAATTTGGAAACTTCTACCAGACCAGACGCCCGTCGCAGAGGTGGCCACAGGGGCAGCAACTACAACAGTTCACAAGGTGAAAACCCAAGGGATGGAAAACCTCTGGCTTTGGAGTTGTTTGGCTCTATTCTTGCAGAACTGGGAATCCCTGTTGTCGGACGCATGGGTCGTTCAAACGGTCCAATGGTTTCACATTGAGGTCTAAGGGACCCCCGTCCAAACCCACGATCTCCGACTCCTGGTCTTCCCAAGGGGTCAACAAGCCCTGATCGACTTAGAGATAGCAGATCTCTTGGAGAAGGGAGCTATCGTCCCCACTGCCAGACAAACGGGTTCCTGAGCAATATCTTCCTAGTTGAGAAAAGGAACAGAGGCCAGTGTCCGGTGATCAATCTAAAGGAGTTCAATGGGTGGCTCCTGTATCGTCATTTTAAAATGGAGGACATTCACCTCCTCAGGGATCTTCTGCGGAGCTTGGACTGGATGGTCTGTTTGGACTTAAAAGATGTCTACCTGACTGTGCCAATTTTTCCACCCCACAGGCGTTTTCTACAATTCCGGTGGGGATCTCAAGTGATCGAATTCACCTCCCTTCCTTTCGGACTCTCGCCGCCCCTTGGTGTTTTACCAAGCTGATGAGGCCAGTGGCGGAGTTCCTACAGGCACGTGGGGTACGTCTGATCGTCCATCTCGACGATATTCTCCTTATGCATCAATGCCCTCATGCTCTAAACCGCCAATTGCAGATGACCATAGACCTATTGGAGTCTCTGGGCTTCGTGATCAACACGCACAAGTCCACTCTGATCCCGGCTCAATCCAGTCAGTTCCTAGGATTCCTTATCAACTCGGTGGAGGCGACTCTCAGCCTCCCTCCCCAGAAATTGTCCAAAATCAGACAAGCTACAGAGAACCCTGACCAAACCTCAGATCACTCTACGACAGCTAGCCCGCATAGTGTGGCTGCTCTCGGCTCCCATCCAGGCGATATTTCTGGGACCCCTCCACTACCGGGCCCTACAACGCCTAAAGATAATGCACCTCCGGAAGGGTTTATCCTACTCCCAACGGATCCCACTCTCGGCGGAAGCGGAGGAGAAAATCAAGTGGTGGATCTCCAATATGGAGGCTTGGAACTGCCGGGCAATTTTCGGCTTCCAACCGGACCTGGTGATCGAATCGGACGCCAGCGGCTCGGGGTGAGGCACTCGCTGCCGCGAGTTATCTACCGGAGGAAAATGGTCTTCCAACAAACAAGCCCTTCATATCAACTGCCTAGAACTGCCGGCAGGTTCGTTCGCACTCAGGTGCTGGACGAAGGACAAGGTCCAATGCACAGTCCTCCTGAAGATGGACAACGTGGCGGCGGTCCCTTATGTCAATCATCTCGGAGGTACCCGCTAAAAGGCCCTGTTGGACCTGGCCCGAACTCTGTGGGAATACTGTTTGTCCAATCACATATCCCTGACGGCAGAACATCTTCCAGGTCAAGCCAACCAGATAGCGGATTGGCATTCCCGTCACTGGAGAGATGTCAGCCTGTGGAAACTGGACCCCTTAGTCTTCCAGCGGCTTCAGAAACGTTGGAGCCCGTTCTCAATGGATCTTTTTTCTTCCTGCTTGGACTTTCAGGTGGAGAGAGAGGTTCTGCGGCTGGAGACCAGACCCCTTGGCAGTAGCGACGGATGCTTTCCCCCAGGACTGGATCCTGGAAAGGGCCTTTGCTTTCCCTCCGTTTGCGATGATAACGCGACTGTCGTCCCAAGTGTGCAGGCAAGGGGCGAATCTGGTCGCTATCACTCCAGGCTGGAGGTCGCCAGCCTGGTATCCAGTGATGATGGAACTTTCCTGGGATTTTCCAATACCTCTACCCCTAGATCCAGATCTCCTGAGGAATCCCCAGGGCAATCCTCTTCCCCGGATATGGGCAGGATCCCCCCGGCTAATGGCATGGAGGATTACCGGGAACGATGGAAAGTTCCGGGAATTTCAGTGGGGGCTGCCGCACTCCTTGACAAGGCGTGGGCAGACAGTACCACCAGACGATACAAATCTGCGTGGTCTAAATGGGTATGCTGGTGTCTCAAACGCCAAATGGATCGCGTGGGGACAGAGGTTGTGAACATCCTGAAGTTTTTAGCACACATGGCCTCACAGGGCTTCGCATACAGTTCCATTAAACACTTTCGATTAGCAATCTTGACAGGACACTTTCCCATAGATGGCCACCCGGTGGGGAACGCCCGTGGGTATGCAAAATCCTAAGGAGTATTAGATTATCTCTTCCCCCTGAACCTAGATATTCCGTGCTAAGGGACGCGAATAAAGTCCTTAACTTATTCACCTCCTGGCCGTCCAATAGGTACTTGTCCAGTAAACAATTGTCAGCGAAATTGGCAATGCGGCTTTGCCTCATATCCTGTCGCAGGGTATCGGACGTGCGGGCTCTGGATATTACAGGTAGGATTTTCACTCCTGATGGGATAACTTTTCACATTTCTGAAGAACAAAATGCAATTCTAGAGTGGTGTCTTATCCAGAATTTCAAAGTGTGCCAAAACTATGTGTGGTCCAGACCCTTGAAATGTATGAAGCGGTCACAGGTGAGCTTCATCCCCATGGGGAAAGAACTATTGATTGCTTAGACCAAGCCTCACAAAGCGGTTTTCTTCCCCTATGATTGCCAGATTGATTAAATGGGTAATGCAGGAAGCTGGGATAAACATCTCCCAGTTGGGCTCCCACTCAGTCAGAGGACCCATGGCTTGTAAGCCCTTCTCCCTGGGGGCTCGTTTAGAGGATATCATCAATACAGCAGACTGGTCTTCCGACTCCACTTTTAAACCCTTTTACGTCAAACCGGTATCATCCCTGGCAACCGTAGTGGTGAACCAGCTTTAAACTAGCCTAATCCTCGCCTCTGGGTCCTGCCATAGAATGAAAAACTTCCTAGCTATTGTAACTGAAAGTTTCAATTATATTAAGGACACAGAGGCAAGGATTAGCCCACCCGTCTAGCCAGGGACTGGCTCCCACCCTCAGTAGGAGTCAGATCCTACGGTTTTCAGTGAAGCAGAAATTGATTGACGGTAACTTGAATTATTGTTTTGATTGTTGATGTTTACACTAAAATTTTCAAACAATGGTTATGCTTGTGATTGTGATGTACTGTAATTGAAATGACGAACCAGCACGTTTAGAAGAGTACCTCAAATTTCTCTTTGTGCCTCTTTCCAGGATCGGAGTCCACTCAACAGGAGCAATGTTCAAACGGGGAAGCGGTGTTCGCAGGAAGAAAGAGGAGGAATGAGCGTCTGCGGGGACTGTTATACAACCAAAGGTGTCCTGATTGGATAGACTGTTTTCTCTTTGATTTCCCCTATGTACCATGGGAAATGTAGTTTGTTCCTATGTTTTGTACTTTGATAAAGGCTGCTGTGATTAAAAGCAAAGAAAGGATAAGCATAATACTCGCCTCCGTGTCCTTAATAGAATTGAAACTTACTGTTACGATAGCTAGGAAATTTCTCATTCTTCCACACTGCATCAGGACGTAAAATCCAAGTAAACATAAATCTGCGACCTCCGATAGGGCAGTGAACTTAAATCAAATTTACAGTACATACATTTTATGTTACATGGTGTTATACAGTGCATATTCGCCAACTTTCAGAGCTTATCCATGCAGAGCATGTCTGCAATTGTGGGTCAGCCCAAAAGGTTGGTCCGTGAGGAGAACCCCAGGCCTGGCCCAGAAAGGTCAGTGTATTGAGGAAACGGTAGGTTCTCCCACAGTTAAGCTCAATGAGGGGCAGGAGGACATCGGTCTTGCAATATAAAATTAAAACCTGGGGACAATATAAAACTGAGCTGTATATTATGTAACTGAAAGCAGAGTTGCTGGAATCCTGCAACTAAGGCAAGTCGACCCGAGCTAAGGAAGTAGTACTCAAGAATGGAAGACTTCTCTTTAAGGTAACAGTAACTAGTAAAACTTGTCCAAAACATTTACTTTAGGATAACCAGGAAATCTTGCAAACCTACTTCAGAGAATTCATCCTGCTTCCCACAATAAGGTTTTCTTGAGTGAAGCTCAAGGCTACAGCTGAACTACTCAAAGGTATCCAACCATGAAGAAACCGTTCCAGCAACAGCATATAAGACTCCTACGCACCCCCCCTATATGAAGGTTGGACCTCCAGAAAAGTGCCCAAATTAAAGGGAGAAAAACATTCGGCATGACTTATTATCAACTTTGATTCCAATATTCACTTGCCACTTATCCACAGAAGGGTGCCTAAAGCCTGGTCAACTACATAGAAGACACTGTGCCTCATGCACAAAAGTGTTATCCAGTTGCAAGGAAATGGATTTGCAAATAAAAAGGGTTAGCAAAACAAGCCCTTCTCAACTAATAAAAGGGTATTTAAAAACCAATTCGACTTGCAAATAGGAAGTATGAGAGCGGAGTCCCCTCCTATCTCCCAATCAGGGGGGACATCAGAGAGGTACCAAACTCCTATTTGTGCCTGACTGCTCTCGCCCACTGTGTTCCCAAACAGGAAACCTTTTTAAGCAGCACCTGTCCCTTTCAAGAACACAGACTGCTTTAAAAAATAGCCTTCCATTTCAGAATGCAAATGCAGGGATAGAGCTCTGTAGTCCCCTGCAGGCCTCCATCTCTGCATTCACATTCAATCACAGGGGGTCACAAATTGTGACCTGACAATTAATACTCATTAGTAGCTGTTAGAAATTGGATTGTGGTTGACTGGGTTGTGAACCCTGGTCAAGTAGCAACTACAATTCTAGTCAGAGTAAGGCACAAGCAAACCCCAAAATAACCTGGTAGTTTGGCGCAGATCAGTCAGGCCTAACTGGGAGGCAATGTGTAAAATATTTGAGCAACATTTTTAACTGTAAAAAGGTGAAAACACCACATAAAGAGATTCCACACCAGGTTTAGAAACGGAGTATATTTTAATAAATAAAACAAGACCAAAATGACAAAAGTCCAATTAGTAGAAAAAGAGATATTGAATTTTAAAGTTTATAGTGGAATATAGCGCCAAAAAGCACAACGCGCCAACAAGGGATATCTGGTAGCGCCTGGCTGGAGCTAAGTCACAAGTTCAGGCAGACCTCGATGGAGCGTGGCACGGCTACAGGGACTCACTTAGGCACACTGAACAAAGTACTTTAAATCCTGGTTGCAGAGCATTGTGTGGATCCGAGGCAAAGAAGTGCCGCACAGTTTTATCGATGAGTCGGTTCCGAAATGCGCGAAGCGGAGGCGCGAGGCCCTGTTACGTTGTCATTGAGGATCCCGTCGACAATGCGGCGTGCAGCCGAGGCAATGCACCGGTTCCGATGAGCAGGAAAGCTGCGATGCAGCAGCGTCAAGCTGCGGTCTACGAGCGATGCAAGGACTCGGGTAGGAGGTGTGCCATGCTGTCGGCAATGCACCTGTTCCGAAGATGCGAGGGTGATGACGACCTTCTGTGCCAGGCCCAATCCACGCAACAGCAGAGATGCGTAGGTTTTGCTCGAGGCTGCCGCGCTCAGCTGAAAAGATGCGTCGATTCGGCTAAAGGATGCACAGCTCAGTAGAGAATATGCGTCAGTTCTGCTGGTAAGCACCTTAGGCCCACTTCCAAGGGTCCAGGACTGGAGTGGCACTACTTGTCAGGGTAGACTCACAGATGGCAGAGTCCAGGTGCAGATGCAAGGTGGTTGGAAGCCTGTTATATCCCTGAGGCTTCAGATCAGGAGGCCAGCCAACTAGCCCTTGGAGTCACTCTGGGTTCTGGGGTTCAAGAGATGCCTAAAAGTCCATGTGTGGCTTTTTTAATACATTGCACCCTGCCCTCTGGGCTGTACAGGGCCTATCCTAGGAGTGACTTATAAGTATTGAACATGAAGGTTTAGGCCTGGTAAGAGCTTTTACTTGCCAGGTCGACATGGCAGTTTAAATTGCACACAAAGGCTCTGCAAAGGCAGACTTGAAACAAGTTTAAAGGGCTACTTAAGTGGGTGGCACAGCCAGTGCTGCAGGTCCACTAGAAGAAATTAAATTTGCAAGCTCCGGGCACAGGCAGTGCACACTAGGGACTTATAGTAAACTAAATATGCCAATTGTGGATAAGCCAAAGTTACCACGTTTTAGGGGACGAGCACAAGCACTTTAGCACTGGTTAGCAGTATTAAATTGTGCAGAATCCCTATGCCAGTAGAAACAAAGTCAGCAAAACAGGATGTCTAAAGTCAAAAACGTAGGGGAAGCCACGCCAAAGATGCCAGGTTTAACAGTAGTATTTTCGATTCCCAGTTAAAACAGACTATTCCCAATAAAACACTACTGAAGGGAATATATTTGTTTTCAGTGTAAACCAGAACACACTAATCTGCTGCACTTTTACTGTTTTGGGGTCCTCTGGTATCAAACAGTAAAAATGCAGACCCTACTTCTAAGCACTTTTCTGTGATGGATCCTCCCGTTATGACACACTTGGATCATGCTAAGGCACCTAATATGCCCTGTGGACATCTACCAAGTCCTTGCTGCCCTAGGACAAACTTCCACTCCCATTTTGGAAGCATGGCTTACATCATATGGCTTCAAGTTTACAATATAACCTGCTATATAGTGGCCAGTACATTTGCAGCTGAACTCTGAGAAGCGTCTCAGTCTTGGACAAGGAGCATCTCAATGATTTCATCCTTCATCGAGAGAGGGATAGAGCTTTGCTTTCTCAAAGCTCTGGTATCAGGATTCTGGCAACGAAGATCACTGTGCAAATAGATGCCTTTAGAATCAAGGTCGTCCCATAAAACGCTACACCCAACACTCCTGTTTTTAGGTTTACATTGGGATGGTCTATAAAGCATGCTTCGGAAGCTTCATCCCTTCATACAGAAGGGCTCAGAGGCTGTATAATGAACATGTTCACGGCCCATGTGCCATGCAGAGAGGTCCATGAAATGGTTTTGGTGAAACTGCGCTGTTTTTAGTGCACATATTATCTCAGAAAATGTATCAGTTAGTTTATAATCTGTGGACAGTACAGTTTGTAGTTTTCTAGTATGTGCTGCGGATGAAACAGTTTCAGCAAAAACAGGTGCATGGAACTGTTTTAAGCCCACACACTGATGTAGATATGACCCAGGCTCACCAAGTTCTACTTTCATTCCTACTGATTCAATGGAAAAAGTTTAGAAAATATGGTGCTGAAACAAGCAAGCATTGACATTCGGAGACACTGCCTGTGTAAACCCAAGACCGAATGTAATGTAAACATATTGAGCTGTGCTCCTTCTTTCTCCCTAGACGGAAAATGCATTATAATAGAGCACACTGCACAGAATACGTAGGTAAAGTACCTTGAGAAAATATCCCAAATGTCAGCCAGGAACACAGTACCCACATTACTTTAAAAATGCAAATACCTGCTTGTATGCTTGGAAAAAAATAAATGCAAATAAACAAAATCCCACAGACATGGCTCAACAATGTAAAATAAACTTCATTTCTGTTGTGAACTGCACATGCAAATGAACCAAGGGACCTTGAAGGTGCGTCTTTACTAACTCAGCTGCTTCTTTATACAGCAGCACCTTTTGCTGTAACCCAAGTGACTACTATAGTATGTATATAATAATTTGTTAGCAAGCTTTTCCCACATGACCAGGTAGATCAGGAATAGGCCCAGATCAGAAAGAAACACATGTATAAGCCTAGCTCTTTTCTTGAGTACCTGAAGGCAAAAAATAAGACAGACTGATACTGACTTGCAATAATTGAGTACTAAGCACCCGAAAAATGCAATTATATACACATCTATATCTCTATCATTATAATGTCTTAAGTAGAAAATCTTCATTTTGTAAATCTTTGACATTTGTCTGAAAACAGAGCAGCAGGAAGGTGTAATAAATGCCCACCATTAACTTTTCATCTGCAACAAACAAACCTTAACGGGGTGAAAACATATCTCCATTCATGCAAATTCTTGACACAGGGAGGGACAGGACTCAGTGAAAGACGGATTGGAGTACTGTGGTATTAGGCACACAGGGACATGAAAAACAATGAAAAGTTACTTGAGAAGATTACATGAAAAAGTACAAAGAAGGGAGTTAGGAGCAGGTCAAAATGTAGGAATAATTGACAAAAAGAGGTAACGAGGGAGGGAAGGAAATGAAAGCACATTTCATTGTAAGCACTGGAAAAACACAATACCTGTGATTAAGTACAGCCAAGAATAATAAATACTGATAACCACTGTCACCGTTTTTTTCAATTTTTGTGTACTTGGAAAGCACTGAAAACATCCCACCAGAATTCACGATGCAAATAAACTGAAAACAAGAAACCTACTCATTAAAGTAGGTCGTTGTGCAACTCCCGGAGAATGGACAACATGTGAAGCAGCCTTTTAGAACACAGTCCACATTTCAAATTAAATTTCCAATCGCAAACGAGTCGGTACCCAAACTGCGCATTCTGGTTAGCAAATGGAAAAAGTACAGCAGGTTCTTGGACAAAGTTTCACCTTTTTTTTTTTTTTTTTTGCATAGGACAATGAGTATTCCTTTTTCCATTGTGTTCGTCTGAGGTATTTTTTGCTATTTGTAGAACTTTAAATCCCTATATAAAATTAACTTCATTTTTGTGGCGTTTGTCCTGTTAAATGTGGAGCTCAACAATTGGAATTGAACCTTTTACAAACTATTTTGTTTAGCTAGTTGTTATACATATCACATTCATTTTCTCGGAGAAAAACTTTGCTACTTGAGCTCAGCTGCCAACAGCGAGCAAGAGATTCCTCCCGGAAGCCAGATTTTATTGACATTCAGCCACAGCTCTCACCAAGGTTGTGGTTTCTCTCTCCCACTCTTATTCCCAATGGGTGTCAGCAGTAGCAGATCACTTTTAGGTTGCCACTTCCATGACCCACCTCCTCACCTCTGTGGGTCGGTCGGGAAAGTTCACGGAGGAATGAAAAGGAGCAGGGGTCCATAGGTAACATTATGCCCAGCTGGAACACCCACTAGTGTATGCTAAATGTACAAGGATTCAAGTGCCATGGAATCCCCTGAATGCAAATTGAGAATCTCACAAATACCTAGACACATGCAAAGGAAAAGGCATTATACAACATTAAGGTACTTCAAACTAGGTATTTGAACCTCCAGTGTCCATGACTATAAAGAGAAGTGGATCTACTGTTCCCATTGTTGGAACCCTCCTCCAGCATATTGAAGTTTACTTGCCTTGTCTCATGGCTTGGTAAATCGATTTGATTGAATGGTACTGACACCTGGAGAATGGATAACTATTAAGGTTTGTCTGTCAGCTATTTAATAGCTACACAAAATAGGAGAATGAAACTGCAGTAAAATACTGCTAACATAGTACAGCACTTATTGGAAGTAAAGATATTTTGCGCCTACGTTTGAAGGTCTAAAATTGAGAACATGGAATATGAGACTACCAAATTCTGCCGAAACTCAGGATTATCCAGTATTGGGGTATCTTTCATAGATTCACATGCCTGAATCATTCCCCGTTGTTGAGTGATAGGAGTCCCACGGTAACAATCAAGCAGTATTTAAATAATGCCATAGGCTATAATGGCCTTGAGCCATGTTTTACTTAGCCTATGTCCTTAGTAAAAAAGGACAAGACGTTGAATACAGCCAATCAGCTGTTCGCATCCTCTAGAACCTTCCCAGCAGAGGCAGTTGTCCCTCAGATTTTCACCGCACATCGTGTGTGAAGTGACTACTCAGTTTCTTTCTGGATCTTTCTTGAAGATTGATCTTCTCAACATGTCAGATAGGAAAGGCCTCTCGCCCATGTTAGACCAGTGGCAGGAAGAGAGTCCATGTGGATGATCCACATAAAGACTGTATTTACTGCCTCCATCCCTCTCATGAGGTAAGACAATGCAAGATCTGTCAAACCTTTTCTTCTAAGACTCTGAGGGACAGAGAGGGGAGGCTGCTTCTGTGGCTCCAGTCCACCAAGCAACAGAAGTCTTTAAAGAGGACTGTGATAACTCATCCAGACCACACAAAAGATCCAGGTCTCAGGATGATGCCCCTGGTGAGGGTAGGAAACACCTCAACCCCTCCCAGGAGAGCAAAGGCCATAGGAAGGAGAAACACCCTAAAGTCTCCTCAGAGCCTACAACTTCCGTCCTCCACCTCTCCAGTGGGAAAGGAAAAGTAGCGTCCTAGAGCCTCATCTACAGATTCTACAAGGAGAAAAGACAAAAAACATTGTCGACGACAACTCCTAGACTGTCGTCGACAACAAGTACCACAGCTACGTTGTCAGCTCCGTCAAAAGTAGGAACAGTGACAACGATGGCCATTTCTGGATCCATACCGTCGGCGAGAGGATCATCGCCAACGTCTATTCCGTGATGTCCTAGTCGACGCTAACACCAGCGACGACAGCACCATCAACGACGAATATTCCCTCTTCAGGGTTATTGGTACAGTAAACGCAACCGCAGACGACGGTCAGTGTTACCAGGGTAAAGAAGACCTTTCTCCACCTGGATGTTTCGTCTGTCACAAAGATCTCCCTGTTGCCTCCCTCGCACTTATTAGACTTCCAACAGTCAGAGGATGAGGAGGAGGATGACGATGGTATACATGGTATGGGACATAGCCCGTCCAAGTTGCATGTAAAATGCTAGGATGAGGACGATGATTATGAGGATGAGCAGCAGCAACAATATTACCAGCCATATCTGGTGCCTCCGCGCCATTTTCAGCCTTATAGCTATTCCCCCGAACCTCGCCCTAGGGAAATGGCACATTTACCACGGTCTTTAATCAACAGTCTTCAAGCCATGTTGTCTAACTATAGGCAGAGATTTCCTCTCCAGGATGTTCAGAGTGACCCGCCATCACATCAACCACAGACCCCGGCAACGCCAGACTTATCCCAACCAGCAACACCTATAGTACTGATGGAGCACGATTATTTGAGAATAATCCTGCTCGATCGAGTCTGCTCATCCCGTGTGAACTAATATTTATAAATATTTACTGTGTGATGAACTAAAATGTGTGAAGGTTTTGAGAAAAAGCACAACGTAAAATGTGCAAAAAGCGATCTAACACATTCAGAGTTTCTTAAACCCACAATGAAAAGAATGCAGAAGAGAAATAAGCTGGAGAAACGAGAGATGATTTTGTTATGAAAGAGAAACTTATTAAATATATATATATTTTTTAAAACATAGTGCAAAAGTAAATGTCAAATGTTATTATAGAATTGTGATAATGAGAAATGCTTAAAGTAGAATGATTTTTGTTTGTGTTTATTTCCAGAACATGAAAATCCTTTCAGGAAAGTGATTGCTTATGCTTTTAGACAAGCGCAATTAGACAAAAATGCCTATAAGTTCAGTTTGAATTAATGTTTTCTTATATAGTTTCCATGCATTCACTATTTATTCAAACAATTAAATAATGCTATGTTTTTTCTTTCAAAATAAGGATTTTGTGTTTTTTCTATGTAGGCCTTGGAAGCAGCATTGATAAGTATTATTTCCTTCTACTAATGTAGGCCTCAAAAGAATGTATTTTGTCCTTCATTTGTTCTAAAATGCTGATTTATTTGTCTTTCTATTGCTGAAGTTTCTTTCTATGATAGAGTATTCTTTCTATGAGTGATAGTGACAATTTTGATGCAAAGGAACATGGAAGTGAGCGCGCGGATGTACAGATTATAACGTGCTTCGAGTTTCAGCGTGCTTTCTATTTCTGAGGTAGTTTAACATTGTATAAAGGAAACAAAAGTGGTTTGTTAGAGTTCCGGATGATTTGGACTAGGAGAATGATCACACCATGAATCCTAACCAATGGAAATGCGTAAACGTGGTGAGGAGGATACATTGGAGATTTGAAACAGTTTGAGGTATAATTACTCTGTGGAAGGAAACGGAAAGTGGCTGGCTATTTTTATTTCTTGGGAGAACTGCTGCTACTGCTGCTGCGCTGGTCGGCTGGCTGACTATTTCCCCGGAATTTCTGGACGTGACATGCTGTCGGTCCAAACCTTGATTCCCCTGAACTGAACTATCCTGATTATCACTTTGCACATCATCGGCTGATGGTGTTGCACAGTCTATACCTTTCCGACTGAAGGGTTGCCTATTTACTGACTTGCACGCTGTGCAATAGTTCATTGATCTAGGTTCATATGAAACCTTGAATTGCATTCTGAAATTGCAATGTATACATTCATGATTGTCTCGCTCTCTTTTCTTATGCCAGTATTTGATTTAGGATGTATTTTACCTATATTGTATTTTTTATTGTGATTTTGCCTGTATTCATTGAATTAATCCAAATGAACTGATATTCTAATGTATTTCTGTGAATTGACCATTCATAATTCAAGTTTGAATAAAAGTATCTTGATAAATATACTGAGTTTGTCCTCATTGACAATGTTATCTGACATATTATTAGACTGATGTTGGTTAGGCATTTTCTTCATTATAGGTTCTCATGAGGAAATTGCATCCGGCTCTAATTATCTGAGTCCCTATTAGCTCCTATAAAGATCTATCGGAGGATCTCAAGTTTTGTAAGTGGTTGTTGAGTTTCTATGGGCCCGAACACTTTGTTTATTTGTATTATAGTTTAGTTTACGAATTATTAGGTGGCATTGTGAATATATAAAATGTTACGCCGCTTCCGCTGGATCAGTACCGCGCCCTCCAGCACAGGCACACACTGAGGAGATCCCCTCTTCTTCAGAGGATGAGAGAGAAGGAGAGATCCCGGAACGGCACCCATGGCGGATCCCTGGGATGACTATCATTCCTACACCCTCTATTCCAGCACATCATCCAGCGGACTCGCCTCCAGAAGACATTGGAGTCCACAACTTGATGGAGAGAGGGTCTAACAGGTTTCATTTCCCCATGGCCGTACAGCATACAGATTGCTTTCTGTATGATTTTAAGGAGGAAGTCAGGAAATCTATTTGTACGATCCCTATAATAGATTAGATCTGGCAGGAGGTAGTAAAGATAATGAAAACACCTGCTACAGTAACACCAGTGCTCCCTCGAATAGACGAGAAGTACAGGGCCCCTGAAGATACACCTTCTTGCCTGATGGGTCACACTAAGCCGGATTCCGTCATTTCGCAGCCAGCGCAGAGGAGATTGAAAAATCCGGCTACCCCAATCTAGACTCCCCCAGACAAGGAGGAACGCAAATTGGACATCATGGGTAAGCGTTTTTCAGCCATGGCAGCTGTTACCATTTGGGCAGCTAACGCTTTAGCTATTATCGACCGCTACGACCGACAGATGTAGTCGGATATGGCAGCCTTATTGGACTTCATCCCTGAAGACAGGAAACAAGAGGCGAGGAAGATACTGGAAGAGGGTGAAAGAGCAGCCTCTTAGACCATTGACTGTGCTTTGAACATAGCGAACACAGGTTTCCGACAGCTGGCCAACGCAGCAGTGTTAGGACGCCAGGGGTGGTTGAAGGCCACCACTTTCAGGCCAGAAGTTCAAACAAAGATCTTGGACATGGCGTTCGATGGAGAGTCGTTATTTGGCAAGCATATTGATGATGCGCTGCTCTCCATAAAGCAGGACACTGACACAGCAAAGTCGTTAACCCACCTCCAATACAGGAAAATGCCTTTCATGGGAGCGAAAGGACACTGGTTCCCCACATACAGAGGAGGTTTTCAGAGGCAACAGCAATACCAGCCCTATCAGGCTCAATATAGGCAGACTTATCAATCTTCCACCTACCGCCAATCTGCATCAGCTGGTTTCTCCCGTCAAGGCGCCCGCAAGAGAACACTGTCTCAAGGGCGGGACAACGGAAGGAAGCAATGAGCAACGCGGGGTACCAGCTTCCCCCTCCTCCACCCTTCCAGTGGGTGCGAAGATTTGCAATTTTTAGCAGAAATGGAAAAGTATATCTTCAGACCAATGGGTGTTGGATCTAATTGCCTTTGGTCATATGCTGGACTTCACAACCAAATCTCCAACTTCTCCACCCAAGAGAGCCCCTCCCCTCGTCTTCACTTATTGCACAAGGAAGTAAAGACCATGCTCTCAAAAGGTGCAATCGAGGAAGTTCCACCTCTGCAAAGGGGTCAGGGTTTTTATTCCCGTTTTTTTTTTTAATAAAGAAGAAATCCGGCGAGTGGAGCCCAATACTGGATCCTGAGTCGCCTCAACAAGTACCTGAAAAAACAAACGTTCAGGATGGTTAACTTTAGCTGAGATCTTGCATCGCCTCAACAAAGGGGACTTTATGACCTCACTCGATCTAGAAGACGCATATTTCCACATACCCATCCATTGAAAACACCTAAAATTCCTCAGGTTTATGGTAGTTGGTACTCGCTACCAATTCAGGGTTTTTCCTTTCAGCCTCAAGTCCGCACCCAGAATATTTACTAAGTGCCTTGCACCGGTGGCCGCGGCCCTACGTTCAAGGTCACCAAGTATTCCCCTACTTGGACGATTGGCTTCTGAAAGCACCAACAGCATATCAAGTGGCCAGAACCACAGATGCTTGTCTCCAGCTATTCAACAGACTAGAACTGACAGTGAACATCAAAAAGTTATTTTTTCTTCCAATCAAATAGAACCATTTCTGGGAGCCAGGTTGGACACAATCCAATGCAAGGCTTTCCTGTCGGACGAATGACAGGCACGTCTACAGCAGCTTGCTATGACTATCTCAAGAAGAAAGTCCATTTCAGTGAGAGGGTACAAGTCGTTCCGAGGGATGTGTTCCTCAGCAAATCGACCTAGTACCTTTAGCCAGGCTCAAAACTAGACCTCTGCAAGAAGAGCTTAAAAAATAGTGGCTACAAACGTCGGGATCCTTCGAAGACCCAATTCTCAAAACCCCGACAATGAAAGCGGCAATGCGATGGTGGTATTACAGTCCACATCTTTCCAAGGGTCTCGCTTTCTTACAAGAAATACCAGACTACATACTGACAATGGATTCCTCCATGGAAGGCTGGGGAGGTCATTTACAGGATCTCCGAATCCAGGGCAAATGGTCCAATTCTCAAAAGCAATGTCATATCAACAGCATGGAGCTGAAAGCTATATTCCTCTCCTTACAGACCTTTCTACCAAGAATAGTAGGTGCCTCTACACTGGTCCGTACGGACAATACCACCAGTATGTTCTACATAAACAGGAAGGAACTAAGTCGCTCACTTTCTCTGGAAGCGCAAAAACTATGGAGTTGGGCAACAGCATGGCATTTCTTTCAAGGCCGAGCAGGTTCCAGGCCTTCACAACACGCTAGCAGATGCTCTCAGCAGAGCTACAGACAATTGCCACGTATGGAAACTCAACCAATTCCAGCTGGACAGAGTTTTCGCACTATGGGGAAAACCAACGCTGGACCTGTTTGCAACAGACATCAACGCCAAATGCCGGTCTTATCCCAGCAGGTTCTCCCTTCAGGGGTCTCAGGGCAATGCCCTTTCGATGTGATGGTCAGGTATACATATGCCTACGCCTTTCCCCCATCCCATTGATTCCCAGAGTGCTGACCAAAATGAAGCTGGAGAGATGTTGCCTAATTCTTATTGCGCCCAGGTGGCCCAGGCAGCATTGGTTACTGGAACTTCTTCATCTTTCAGAAGCCAGACCCATACGTCTGCATATATTCCCTTCACTTCTGACCAGGGACAACAGACAGCTGTGCCATCCAGAGTCTCTACACTTGCATGCCTGGCTCCTGAGTTTCTGGAATTCAGGAGCATGAATATTCCGCAGGAATGTAGAGACAACCTCTCGAAATCTAGAGCGGAAAGTACCAATAAAACATGCAAGACGAAATGGAGAAGATTCTGTTTTTGGTGCCAACGGAATGGTCTGCATCCATTTGAAGTATCCCCACAACAGATTTTACCAGGTCTCCTTTCCTTGGCAAAATCTGGTTTAGCTTTCGCTTCAGTTAAGGTGCATCTGGCTTCCATCTCTCGTTATAGAAGAGCTTTGAGCGCCACTTCCCTTTGTGCGTCAAGCTTGATCAAACAATTTATGAAGGGACTGTTCCATACTTTTCCTCCAGTGCGAGCACCTTCGCCGGAATGGAACCTCAACTTGGTCCTTGCACAACTCATGAGAAGAACATATAAACCCATTCATAAAGCTGAACAGGAATTCCTGACATGGAATGTCGCTCTTTTGCTGGCACTTACCTCAGCCAGAAGGGTAAGCGAAATCCAAGCGTTCACCATTAGGAAACCTGCGGTCATTCTAAGGACGAATCCTTCATTTATTCCTAAAGTGCCATTACAATTCCACCTCAATGAGCCACAACCATCAACGCCTGCAGAACAAACACTACATACGTTGGATGTCAAACTTTGCCTGAAATTCTATCTTCTGAGAACAAAGGACATTCGGAAAACTGATCAATTGTTAGTTGCCCATGGCCAAAGCAGAGAAGGGACTGCAATAACAAAGGCCACTATCGCAAGATGGATATAGGCTGTGATACAGTTCTGTCATATCAAAGCTAACAAGCCTTTGGAAAGGACAGCAAAGGCTCACTCCACCAGAGCAGTTGCCACATCAGCTGCCCTCTTCGCGGGAGTGACTCTGGAAAAAATCTGTCGTGCTGCACCCTGGAGGACCACTCATACCTTCACGCAGCACTACTGCTTGGAGTCCGCACAGGATGCAGATGCGGCAGTGGGCCAGGCGGTGCTTCGCCATCTTTTTCATTAAGGTAAGCTTCTTCGAATTTTTAGAAGGAGTCTTTTGTTCTCTTGGTGATTTCATATGCTTACATGTTCTTGATGAAGTGACACATTACTAAGTAAGGAGTGTCACAAGTTATGCTGTCTTTTTTCCCTTGCCTCTTTCTACTGCTGTGTATATGGAATTGTGAGTATATAAGTAATAACTTAAGATAGATAGATAGATATATATTACTGGCAACTCCGTTAGCACGCTGGATTCCTTTCTTCCAATAACGGAGCACAGACCACAGAGTAATGCAGCAAGATGTTATTTATTGCTCACCAACAACCTCTACAGCCATGACGCATTTCAGCCCTACCTCAGGCCTTGATCACAATATATATATATATATATATATATATATATATATATATATATATATATTATCTACTGGCGGTCGCCAGTAGATAGTTATAGTTAGAACCTATTTTCCATAGGAAATCCGCGACATTCTATTTGAAATAACTCTCTTGCCGGTTGACGTATCTTCGCAAAATTTTCAAACTTTGTGGGGCGCTCCGGTCCGCTCCTACCCTGAAAGTCTCGGGGTGATTCGTCAAGCGGGGGCCGAGAAAAAAGGGGGTCCCAAAACGCGTTTTCCCCATTCATTTTTCCATAGGAAACTTTAGACACGGCTACAGCCCGAACTGCTGAACGGAATTACACCAAATTTGGCAAAGAGGTAGTTCTTGGTTCAGAAAGAACCCTTTTTGTTAAATGGTGTAAATCCGTTCAGTAGTTGCTGAGAAAATCAAAAGTAAAAGTACATATATATCTATGGCCGCGTCGGATTCGCGCACCCTCCCGATCACGAGCTGTCTGCTAATTGGCTGTCAACACTCCAAACCAGGAAGTGTTGGCAGCCATCTTGTTCCTCGGTAGAACCGAGGAAGAAAGCAGTAAAAAAAGTGCGCAAAACGCACAAAGGGGGCAGGGTAGAAACACCCTGACCCCCTAGGTCTGCTCAGGGGGTCCCACAAGGACCCCCTGGGCAAAAAAAAGCATTTTTTTTTTTTTTTTTTTTTTTTTTTTTAAATCGGCAGGATGCGCTCAGGGTGCGCAAATCCTGCCGATAAAAATCGAAGCGCGGTCTCCCGCGCTTCGATAGTTAATTTGCCCCCGGGTGGGCCAAGTCCCGGGGGCATGCTGGGGGTGTTTATTTTATGTATGGGGGGCCTCTAAGGGCCCCCAAGCCCCGGGGACCGCCACCCCCCGGGGCTTTCTATTTAAAATGGTGCGGGAGGGCTCTGAGCCCTCCCGCAGCCCCGGGGACCGCCACCTCCCTGGGGCACTAAAAATTTAAAATGGGGGTCCGTTTTGGACCCCCGAAGCCCCGGGGACCACCACCTCCCCGGGGCTTTGCTGATGTGGGGAGGGGGCCGTGCGGCCCCCTCCTGGAGCCTGTGGTGGCCCTGGGGACCGCCACCCCCAGGGCCGGCTCCTGCAGTGTCCCGGGGTGCCTACCCCCGGGACACTGCTGTTTGCAATGACAGGACGGGAGCCTCGCGGCTCCCGTCCTGTCATTGCAAACTGCTTTGGATATTGGAAGAGAGAGCAGGGAAACCTGCTCTCGCTTCCAATATCCAAAGACAATTGCTTTTCCACACGGGGAGCAGCATGTTAGCTGCTCCCCATGTGTAAAGCAATGCCGGCTCCCGTAGGACACGGGGAGCCGGCGGGACTGTGGGGGTTTGGGGACCCCCCACAGTCCCCAACCAGAGGCCAGGCCCCGGGGGATGGGGTCCCCGGGGCAAGTAGTGGCCCGGGAGGGGGGCCACGCGGCCCCCCTCCCCAGAAATATATATTTTTTTTAAATAAAAAAAAAAAAAAAAAAAAAGGGGGTAAGGCCCTGGGGGATGGGGTCCATAGGGCCCAAAAATAAGAAAAAGGAAGGGGGGCCACACAGTCCCCCTTCAGGGAAAAAAACCAAAAAAAAATAAAAAATAACGATCGGCCCGCAGGCCCCGCCCCCTTCCTTCACCACTCTGCAAACGCGCCCCCTGGCGCGTTTGCAAATGGGGAAGTAATTCCCCTTGAATACTGGGGTCCTGGGGCCAACTAGCCCACCAGGAACCTCCAGTATGCGCCAGGGGCTGCGTTGCAGAGACGTGCAGAGAGGCCACGCCCCTTTATACACCTCTCTGCAACGCAGCTCTGTGGCGCTTTTTGGAGGTACATGGTGGGCTAGTTGGCCCCCAGGAACCCTCAGGATTCAAGGGGACTTAATCCACCAACTTAAAACGCGCCACGGGCGCGTTTGCACAGTGGTGAAGGGAGGGGCGGGCTTCAGGTGACATGTGTGCAAACAGGCCCCGTGGCGCGTTTTAAGATGGGGAATTAAATCCCCTTCAATCCTGAGGGTCCCTGGGGCCAACTAGCCCAACAGGTACATCCAGAAAGCGCCACAGAGCTGCGTTGCAGAGAGGTGTAAAAGGGGTGTGGCCTCTCTACACGTCTCTGCAACGCAGCCCCTGGCGCATACTGGAGGTTCCTGGTGGGCTAGTTGGCCCCTAGGGACCCTCATGATTCAAGGGGACTTAATCCCCCAACTTAAAACGCGCCACGGGGCGCGTTTGCACAGATGTCACCTCAGGCCCCGCCCCTACCTTCACCATTGTGCAAATATTCCTCTAAAATCTGCCGAACTACGAATTCGGATTTACTCACCTGTTATCAGGAGAGACCTCAGTGCTGCATCTTTCAGCCCAGTACTAATCCTGAAAAGTAATTTTAACCGTACTTACCCGTAACTTGAATTTCCTTCCATAGGCTAACATTGACTGGTTTCACTTGGAAATTCTTCTAAGTGTGGAGTTTTGAAACTTTAAAATATTCCTCTAAAATCAGCCGAAATACGAATTCCGATTTACTCACCTGTTATCAGGAGAGACCTCAGTGCTGCATCTTTCAGCCCAGTACTGATCCTCAAAAGTAATTTTAACCGTACTTACCAGTAACTTGAATTTCCTTCCATAGGATATCATTGCCTGCTTTTTGCTGAAAAAGTTTCTAAGTGTTGATTTTTGAAACATACAAATATTCCTCTAAAATCAGCCGAAATACGAATTCCGATTTACTCACCTGTTATCAGGAGAGACCTCAGTGCTGTATCTTTCAGCCCAGTACTGGTCCTGAAAAGTAATTTTAACCGTACTTACCAGTAACTTGAATTTCCTTCCATAGGCTAACATTGACTGGTTTCACTTGGAAATTCTTCTAAGTGTGGAGTTTTGGAACTTTAAAATATTCCTCTAAAATCAGCCGAAATACGAATTCCGATTTACTCACCTGTTATCAGGAGAGACCTCAGTGCTGCATCTTTTAGCCCAGCACTGACCCTGAAAAGTAATTTTAACCGTACTTACCAGTAACTTATATTTTCTTCCATAGGAATCCATTGTCTGGTTTTCAGCAGAAAAGTTTCAAAGTGTCGATTTTCACAAACTACAAATATTCCTTAAAAATCGCCTGTATGACTTAAACGCATTCTTTCAACTGTTTACAGGAGATGCACCAGTGCTGGATCCAGGATCCAACACTGAGTAAGAAAAAGTAACGATAACAGTTTTTACCTGCTAAGTGAATTTCCTTCCATAGGATAACATTGGTGATTCTATGAGAAAAAGTTTCAAAGTGTCAACTTTTAAAATACAATAATATTCCTTAAAAATCACTAATGTAACCAAAACGCTTTTACTCAACTGTTTACAGGAGATGTCCCAGGACTGAATCTAGGATCCAGTCCTGTGGTTAGAAAAGTAATCCATAAAGTAACTAATTGCATTTAACTAGAAATTCACATTGAGCTGAATGTTGCATTGTGTTTGAAAATGTGTTGCCCATTGCAACAACTGTAACTACTGTACTTAAAAGTCTATTGCCTATGTGCAAAGTATTTAAACTAAAGTAATTCATTCTGAGAAAGTATTTTTTGTAATGTATAATGTAATTACAATGTAATTTAAAAAATAAAATATGTAAAAAAAATAGTTTCTAAAAATGTAGTAAATCAGTATGAAAAAATAAATATAACAATTAATACATTTAAAAATTGTCATTTACAAAACCTTTGAAATTCACTGAAAAAACCGTAGGTTTCAGACATGTTATAGTTAGGAATTAGCATTTAAAAACCTTTGAAATTCACTGAAAAAACCATAGGTTTCAGACACGTTATAGTTAGAAATTAGCATTTAAAAAACCTTTGAAATTCACTGAAAAAACCATAGGTTTCAGGCACGTTATAGTTAGAAATTTGCATTTAAAAAACCTTAAAAAATCACTGAAAAAACCATAAGGTTTTAGGGACAGTTATAGTTAGTTGGACATTGCACTCGTACAAAACCCGTGAAATTCCCCCGTTATAGTTAGTTCAGGTAACTATAACTCGCGCCCCCGCAATGCACTGCTGATGACGTCACATATTACATCACTCATGACATGGTCAGTGACATCACTGATGACATCTCAAATGACATCTCAAATGACATCACTGATGACATCACTGATGACATCACTGATGACATCATCCATGTGATAATTTCATGCATCTTCTCACACCCTAATATAAGTTTTGAAACACCCACTCTAAATTACAGACTGCCATTCTCAAAACCATACACACTCCAATACCAATAAGTACATACCCACTCACTGATTCTTAGGTCTACACACACACATCTACTCACTCACCCGTACAGTCACTCATACTTACAGTCACTCAGTACAGGACTATCATATGCACTCATACACCTATATAAACACTCACACAACGCAACTCATCCATAGAGGTACTCACACACCTAGTCAGTCATGCAAATAATTAATCACACTCCAATTTACTCACCTATACAGTTATACACACCAGCTCACTTACTCATAAAAATACTAACATTCTTACGCTCCTATGCAATCACTGATGCAAGCACACACTCATCCATATAGCCACTCTCACAATCACACACTCTCACTTATAGCCATTTATATACTCCAACACACATATATACTGCCTTTCACATATGTAGTTACTCACACATGTACCACTGAGATATACATTCAATCACTAACACACCCATACACACACTCACCCACCCATACAGTCCATCACAGACGCACTCTTGAAACCATGCACCCAGTGAATCACCCACTCACACATCTATGCACAGAGTCACACTCACCCCACCCACACAAACACTGAGGCACCCATACAGATACTCAGAGAACCAATCCATAACCCATAGACACACATTTAGCTAGTTAGAAACCCATGCAGCTGCTTACACAACAACAGACAGACGGATACAGACATTCACACAGTTTAGTCACTCACCCATGCATCCAGTAAGATACGTTTAATCACTCACTTATAGACTCAGTCACGCACCTACTAAATCATCCATTCAGACACTTATACACCCACTCATTCTTCAATACGCCTTTCCCTATATATATTAAACATATTTAAACTTTACACAAACACACAGTCACTGGATGATGTCATCAGTGATGTCATCAGTGATGTCATTTGAGATGTCATCAGTGATGTCACTGACCATGTCATGAGTGATGTAATATGTGACGTCATCAGCAGTGCATTGCGGGGCGCGAGTTATAGTTACCTGAACTAACTATAACGGGGGAATTTCACGGGTTTTGTACGAGTGCAATGTCCAACTAACTATAACTGTCCCTAAAACCTTATGGTTTTTTCAGTGATTTTTTAAGGTTTTTTAAATGCAAATTTCTAACTATAACGTGCCTGAAACCTATGGTTTTTTCAGTGAATATATATATATATATATATCCTTGTTTCTATTCAAAAATCGTTTTTCTTCAAAACTAATGTGGCGCTCCGGTCATCTCCTGTCCTGAAAGTTTCGGGGAGATATGTCAAGCAGGGGCCGAGAAAAAAGGAGGGTCCCAAAACACGTTTTCCCCATGTTAATTTCCATAGGAAGTTTAGACACGGCTACAGCCCGAACTGCTGAACGGAATTATACCAAATTTGGCAAAAAAGTAGCTCCTGGTTCAGAAAGCGAGGTCCTCAGGACACAAAAGGACCTCATCGCCCCACCAGCAGTGCGCCAAGAGGCGAGTTTGCAGAGTGGTGTAAAAGGGGCGTGGCCTCGGACCACCTCTCTGCAAACCAGCTATGTGGCGCTTACTGGAGGTACCTGGTTGGCTAGTTGGCCCCCAGGGACCCTCAGTATTCACAGGGACTTAATTCCCCAACTTTGAACGCGCCAGGGGGCGCATTTGCAGAGTTCTGCAGGGGGGGGGGCAGGGCCTCCGGCGAGTTTTCGGTTTCTGTTGTCTTTTTAAAAATGTTCTTTTTTTATGGGAGAAGGGCTGCGTGGCCCCCCCTTCCCTGGGCCACTTTTGGCCCCGGGGACCCCATTCCCCAGGGCCTGGCAGCCTTGTTTTCTTTTTAATTAAAATTTTAGGAGGGGGACTGCGTGGCCTCCCTCCTGCGGCCGATTATGGCCCCCGGGGACCCCATCCCCCGGGGTCAGCCTTTCCATTAAAAAAATCATAGGTGAGGGGGGCCGCATGGCCCCCCCCCCCAGGCCACTTCTGGCCCCGGGGACCCCATACCCCGGGGCCTGGCCTCTCCGTTGGGGACTGTGGGGGGAGCCCCAATGCCCCCACGGTCCCGCCGGCTCCCCGCCTCCTGCGGGAGCCGGCATTGCTTTTGCGCAAGGGGAGCTGCAGACATGCAGATCCCCTTGTGGAAAAGCAATCCTGCTTTGCTTGATTGAAGCGAGAGCAGGTTTACCTGCTCTCGCTTCAATCAAGCAAAGCAGAGTTTGCTATCGCAGGGCGGGAGCCGTGCTCCCGCCCTGCCATTGCAAACGGCAATGTCCCGGGGGTGGTCACCCCGGGACATTGCAGGAGCCTGCCCTGGGGGGTGGCGGTCCCCAGGGCTCCAGGAGGGGGGCCGTACGGCCCCCCTCCCTTCATTTCTAATGCCCCGGTGAGGTGGTGGTCCCCGGGGCCAGGGGTCCGCAACGGACCCCCGAATTTGAATATTTTGTGCCCCGGCGAGGTGGTGGTCCCCGGGGCGTGTTGGGGGCTCGAGCCCCCCCACACACATGTTTAAAAAAAAATAACAGAGCCCCGGGGAGGTGGCGGTCCCCGGGGCTGCGGGGGGCCGCGTGCCCCCTGTGTTTAACTGGCAAAGCCCCGGGGAGGTGGTTGTCCCTGGGGCGTGTGGGGGGCTCGAGCCCCCCCACACACATTTTTATTTTAAAAAATGAGAGCCCCGGGGAGGTGGCGGTCCCCGGGGGCCACCGCGGGCCCCCGCTATATAATTTGGGATTGCCCCCGGGACCTGGCCCACCCGGGGGCTTAACAATAACTAAGCGCAAGAGCCCGCGCTTTGTTTTTTTGTATTTTCTCTGCAGGATTCATGCACCACGCGCAAATTCTGCTGTTATATTTTTAAAAACATGCTTTTTTGGCCCTGGGGGTCCCTGTGGGACCCACTCAGCAGGCCTAGGGGGTCAGGGTGTTTCTACCCTGCCCCCTTTTCTTGTTTTTTGTTTTTTTCACTGTTTTCTTGTGACTCGGTTACAGAGTCACAAGATGGCTGCCAACACTTCCTGATTTGGAGTGTTGGCAGCCAATCAGAAGTCAGCTCGTGCTCGGGAGGAGTCGCGACTCCTCCTCGGTGCTCAGATATCGAAACATTTCTTTTTCTAATTTCTCAGGAACTACTGAACGGATTTACACCATTAAAAAAAAAAAGTTGCTTTCTGGACCAAGACCTACCTTTTTGCCAAATTTGAAGTAATTCCGTTCAGCAGTAAGCCCGTAGCTTTGTCTAAAGTTCCTATGGAAATTAACATGGGGAAAACGCATTTTGGGACCCCCCCTTTTTTCTCGGACCCCCTGTGAGAAGTTGGCCTGGTATATGCTGTCCACTAATTATAGTGGGCACCTTGTACCAGTCCAAACAACCCTCTTTGGAGTTAGGTTTAAAGACAACCTTTATTGAAAGCTATCCTAGTGGTAGCTATGGAGAGCAGCCTTCAGGCTAAGTCTTGAAGGAATGTAAAGCAGCTTGTTTTACCAGTCTATAATCTCTTGAGTGACCAAATGAAAGAGGACCACACCAGGTATATATTCAAAATATATGTATTTATTGCTAAACACACCCCTCTAGTCTCTTTATGAGGCTAGAGTTCGAAGTACACAAGTTATAAGTTATTTAAACACAGTAAAAGCACAAATACACGTTTGAGCCCTAGGGGCGTACCAAACCATATACCAATAAAGTGGTATAAGAACCACGACTGAGCTAGACACTAGGCCTAGAGCCTGTAGAAGTGCTTGGACCACAAGGAACCACCCAAGGTAGTGACACAGGGGACCCACGGGGGACGCGTGCAGTGTGTAAACACAGGCGCGAATCGCCGTTAACTTCAATGGGGAAAGTCGCGGTTGGAAATTTAAAGAAAAGGGACACTTAAAGAAGGACTTGGAGCAAACCCTTTGAGAACTAGGACTTTCTAGAGTCTCTACCCACGGGAGCACCGGAGTACTCTTGTTACCTCACCCAGGGAAGCCGGGTGCATAGGTGCCTTTCAGGGTCGGGTTTCGTCGTCTATTTGAATGGCGATCTGCTGCAAAGTGCTGCTGGCGACCAAGTGGAAAGTGTCCGGGTGGATCCAAGAGTGGATCGGAGATCTGAAGAACCTGAAAGCAGAGGGGACAGAGTCTGGGTCACTAGCCAGTGACCAGGAAGGCGATGGACAGATGCCCACCGATGTCGGCTGCTTCAGGTAGGTTGACGGTCGTCTTGTCTCCGCAGCCACGAGGTCCAGGAGGCGTTGTCGGCGACCAGGAGCAGGATTCGGGCTGGTACACGATGTCTGTCGAGTGCTGAGGTGTCGGCGACCGGATTGGACCCAACAAGCCTTGGCAACGGCAAGTCTAGATGAAGATTAACGATGGTGCAGACCAACAAGGTCTGAGGAACTCACCCAGCAAGGGTAAGTGAGGGCAAGCCTGGAGCAACCAGGGAGCCCAAGAAGAAAAGGATTGGCCTTCGTGGAGGGCTACTAGCCAACGGACTAGCAACCGCGAAGGAGCCTCGAGACGGTGCACGTGGAGCTGGCTCACAGGACACTCGTGGAGTGGAGGCCAGTGATCTTCGGTGCAGTAGCTGCTGGAGGCGGGGGCTACTCGGAGCTCAAAGCACAACTTCGTGGGAGTCCAGGAAGAGGATGCACTTGCAAATGTGCGCGGTGTCCAGGGGTCACGGTTCCACGTTACCCACGAATGCTACGGGCCTCAGCTTTGCTGGGGACTCAGGGCAGCCTCGGGGAAGTCTGGAAATCCACCTCTGGTGATGCAAAGACTTCGGCGTCCGACGGGAGCTTCAGAGATGCAGACCGGACAGATGCTTCTTTGGTGCCTGCCAAGCAGGGGAGTCACTCCTTGACCCCAAGGGAGATTCTTCAGTCCTCTAATCGTGAAGTAGAGCGTCGAAGGTCCAGGATTTTGTATCAGAGTTTCGTCCAGGGAATATCTAAAGTCCTAGGGACTGGGGTCCTATACTTATACTAAGTTTAGGGGTTGGACTTACTCTGTGGTCCCACCTATGGGTGGGTCAGGGCAGAGGGGTGGCTACACCCCTTTCCCTTTGTCCAGTTCGCGCCAAAGCAGGGGCTGGAAGCCCCTGATCCGGTTTGAACTGGGGTATGCACGAGGACACCAAATGTGCCCCCAGTGCAGGACTTCAAAGCACCAGAAAGTGCTCCCGCCCAGCCCCAATACACATTATCCTGTCTGGGGAGGTGGTTACACCTCCCTGTGACAGGAAACCTATTGTCCAGGCCTCCCCTGCCGGAGTTTCGGTCAGCAGCAGGAGGCCAGACTTGTGTCTGTGGCAGCAGCATCCATTTTGTGATGCTGGGGCTTTGGAAAGAAGTTACCGGGCAAGCCAGGGTTAACATGTCTCTCCCTCTAGAAGGGTGGAATGCTACCCCCGCCGCCAGAATTGGCAGGGGGGTAGTATTCCAAGATGTTTGACACCAAACACGACATGTTTCTGTGCAGCCATCCCAAAGTTAGCATTTAACACGGGGTTATAATGCACTTAAGAGTATATGGTCAGGCTGCACTACAAACAGCATCAGAGAAGGGTCTCCGAACGCTGCAGAGGGGCCCTGCTCATGCAGGAGCACCCTCTCACATAGGAACCATGCACTCTGCCTTCAGGATTGACAAGGCCTGCCATAGGAGTGACTTATAGGTTTATATGTGTGTAGGTATGTAGTGATATAGGTAACCTATATCACAGTAAGGGGTGCATGCACCACCTTACCCAGGCTGCAGTAGCAGACCTGTGGTGTCATTTTGGATGGCCTTCCAGGGGTGGCACAATACATGCTGCAGCCCCTGGTAGGCCTCTGAGGTACCTATGCCCTTGGTACATAGTATACCATATACTAGGGACTTATAAGGGCACTCCAGATTCCAATTAGAGATGTGCCTAAGGCACATGGAAACCATTTTAGAGAGGAAGCAGCTAGGCTGGGGTTCTGATTAGCAGGGCCCCATCCAGACTAAAGTCGAAAAACAGTGAAGCATCAGCAAAAAGTGGGGGTACCCATGTGAAGCAGATCCTACTCTCCTACACCCCCCTTGACGAATCACCCCGAAACCTTCAAGACAGGAGCTGACCGGAGCGGGCCATTAGTTTTGAAAATTTCGCTAAGATTCGTCAAACGATGCCAAAGTTATTGGCAAAACAAAAAACGCTTTTTGAATAGAAACGAGGTCCTAACTATAACTACCTACTGGCGACCGCCAGATAGATAGATGGATGGATGGATGGATGGATGGATGGATGGATGGAGATATATATATATATATATATATATATATATATATAGTTTTTGGGGACCAGTTTAAAATATAGATGTTGTTAAACCCAGGCCGAAACAGATGGATCCACTACAAGATATGTGATATTATTACACAAGTGGTTTTGAAATTGCTCATTTATTATGCTTTTTAAAAACAGTGGTTTTTAGACATCTATTAGGTTTTAACAATAATGTGTGATATATATATATATATATATATTTTTAACATATATAGATATATATTTATATTTACTTAAATTGTACAAAGGAATTTTCCGATGTTTACTTGTATTTTACAATAATTGTGTAAAAAGGTTAAGTCTTTTCTTTATGTCAACTGTTAAAAACACTCAGTACATTGTCACTTTAAGAGAAAATGAAGAAAAAAAAACTGTATTTAAACCTACCTATAACCTGAGAGCGCGTCATGTGATCAAGGCCTCTAGGGGTCGAAACGCGTCATGATGGCTGGTGTTGGAGGAGTTGATTAAAACTTCAATTTGCACTACAACGTGGTCTGTGCTCCGTTACTGTAACTGGTGGCAAAGGGATGCAAGCGGAATGTTCCTGATATTTATAGCCGGTTTTTGCTTCCTCCGGCTAAACACGGACCCCCATTTCGATTTGGGCACAGCAGCTTCAAAGGAAACATTGCCTGGCAACGGGCGAAAGCAAGTAATCCGGGAGGATTAACAGCAGCTGAGCCCCCCACGGAGCAGCAACACGGGAGTGCGACGCCACAGCCTTCACGAGATCGACACCACACGCTTCGGAGGAAACGAGGGAAGTCAAACAGTGAATGGTGAGTGAGCAGGCAGCCCAATACGCGCTCAGCAGGGTGAAGTGGTGTGCGGGTAATAACGCTAAGGAGGTCAACCCGAACTTGGAAACCATAGCAGTTTACCCACAATAGTGACACATATAACTCCAACCATCGCCATGTCAGCGGACGCGCTCAGAGAAAGGGAGGAGGCGGCGGAGGACATGTTTAGTGATGCGAACATTCCCAGCTTAAACTCCATCTCCCACAATGCATTGGTGGGAACGCGCAATACCAGCATAAGGGACAAAATTAAAATGTTAGAAAAACTCAGCAAAACAGAACAAAGCAAATGGTGGGAGGGAAAATCCCTCCAAAGATACTTGGACGTAGGGAGGGTGCCTCGAGGATTGAGAATTCTAACGGCACCCAGCTATGAAAACCCGGATAAGGACATGATGCGTGAATGGGCTGAAACAAATCTGGACTCATCACGCAGACTTATGGTGATTTTAGTCAGATATGCAGAGAAAGATCGTCAGAAAATACAGGAACAAATAGATCAAATCAATGAAGAGCTTGAGACTATGGGACAAAAAGAGGAAATAGCGAAACAGAAGGAGGAAATGGCCAAAAGGTTGAAACGTGAAGAAGACAAGATCAGAGAGCGGAAGGCTTTTAAATTTCATAGAGACCGCACGGACTATGAAACAGGGCGTATATTCACCTTCGCCAAGAAATACGATACATTAAAAGCATCCAAGCACAACACCAAACAAAATTCATCAACCGGCACAGCAGGGGCAGCAGTAGGAACAGGGACCACTTCTAATTCGGACCTCAGCTCGGCTGTAGAAAGTGAAGCTGAGACTGAGGCATGCAGTCAATCGTTAAGGCAAATACCAAAGAAAATCTCACTCGCAGAAGAGGTGGATTTTTAGTCTGGGAACGAAGACAAACATTGCGTCCCAGAAACCAGACAAGCAGGCCTCCTCGGGAAGAACTGCAAAACGACGAGAGAGGCGGAAATCAAAACACAGGAGATACCAGAAAAACAACACAAAAACCAAAAAGGAAATGGAGAAGATAGACACAATAGAACATTACAGCAGCCAAACGATCATAAATCTGACTGACATCAAACTTACTGAAGCGGAAAAGCGGCTTCTAACTCTCGGGCTATCATACTGCCCCCAAACGTGCTTTAACTATGCAGAAACCAGAGTCAACATCTATAAAAGCGTAAGAAAGCTCAAACTGAAGAAACATTACCGCCAATTGGAGAATACAAATAAAGAGCCAATAAAAATGCGGCAAGCCCTTCAAATACTTCACCTCCATTTGAACTTACACCTTCTGATGAGCCATTATTGATGAATCTACTGGAGCTGGCTAATGAAAGCAACAGTACAACAACATCCAGAGATCATACTGCTTTGCCCAGAGAAACAACACCGTTCAGACCGCATTCGACATTTAATCCCATTACAATCAGGGATGCAATAGACATCTTTCAAGAACATGTGATTTCTGACATTAAAAACTCAATTTTGAGGTTAACAAAACGAACAAGAAAAAAATGAACACAAGTGAACTACAATATCATCTACTAATAAAAAAGTTGCAATCTAACAAAGAGATAGTCATCAGAAACTCTGATAAAGGGGGCAACTTGGTCATTTGGAGTAAAGAAGCGTATATTGAAGAGGCCAACAACCAACTGAAAGACAGGGATTGCTACCTTCGTTGTGATCAGATATCAATCAGGACAATGTACAACAACTTCTATACCAAGCTATTAGTATGGAAGAACGCTGGACTAATCACAACACAGGAATTCAAATTTCTACGCAACGACCACCCAGTTACACCTATCTTATACTTTATCCCAAAAGTACATAAGAACCCCCTCAAGCCCCCTGGCAGGCCAATAATTTCGGCTCGGAACATTCTGCTAGAAGCGACATACCAGTATGTAGACTACCACCTTCAGGAACATGTCCAGCAACTGCCTTCATACATTAGAGACACGGGGGACTTTTTATCCAAAATACACAATATGGAGTGGAAAGATGACTACCTACTGATTACTTTAGACGTGACATCGCTTTACACGTCAATCAACCATCAGGACGGACTCAGGGCTCTGGGTCATTTTCTTGCCAAAAAAACACCAGAGCAAGCACAACATAGCAAAATGATCATCAATATGGTTGAATTTTGTTTGAAAAATAAAATTTTCCTTTTTCAGAACACCCACTATCAACAACAACGGGGTGTTGCTATGGGGGCCAGCTTCTCCCCAGCTATGCTTGCTTGCATATGGGGTGGTGGGAGGAGCTGGTCCTGCATAAACAACATGAAACAACATTGATTAACAATATAAAATGCTGGTATAGATTTATTGATGATTTGTTTGTTATATGGCAAGGACCCAGTATGGCTGCACAAGAATTTGTAGATCTTAATAACAACAGCCTTAATCTCCATTTTACGTCTACCATCAGTTCAGAAAGAGTTATTTTCCTTGATGTTGAGGTATTTATTAAGGAAAATAAGATAGAGACCACACTGCACAGAAAACCCACGGCAGGAAACTATCCTACATGCGAGCAGTTCCCACCCACCTCATTTGATCTATAGCATCCCCTATGGGGAGATGCTTAGACTAAAGAGGATTTGCAGTAGCCGAGAGGAGCTAATTAAAGCACAGGCAGACAGCAAAGCTAGATTTTTAGCAAGAGGCTATGCACCAGCATGTGTTAATGCAGCTATAAAGAAGAGTTCAGAAATCCAACGGGAAACTCTCCTCCAAAAAAACGTATTCAAAAACAAAAATACTAAGCAGGGCAATGAAGCCACAACCTTTAGAATGATTTTTGGCTACAATCGTCAACACAAAACCATAAAAAATATCATTAAGAGAAACTGGCCACTCCTGTTAGGACATTTGCTACCCAGGCAAGCCTCCATCACATTTAGTAGGGCACCCTCGATGAGAGATTCCCTAGTTCATAATGATGTAGGAGGCCGACCAACAGGCACATGGTTATCCCAGAGAAAGGGTTTCCACAAATGTAAGAGCTGCAAAGCGTGCCAGTTTGGTGTGAATAAGACGTCTTACAAAACACCCTTCAGTGAAGTGGAAAAATCTATCTCCAAAGTTTTGTCATGTAAAAGTGAATATGTTGTTTATGTGCTGGAGTGCCCTTGTGGCCTACAATATGTAGGTAGTACAATTCTACAGGGGCATAAGAGGGTGCTCCAGCACATTAGAGCCATTAAGAATCATGATCAAGCTTACCCGGTGGCCAGGCACTTCGAGGAAAAACACAATGGAGATCCGAAGGGACTTACATATTTCCTGATAGATGCCATCCCACCCAAAAAGAGAGGAGGAAACAGGGAAAAAGCCCTAAGATATTTAGAGACTCTCTATATCTTAAATCTCGACACCAAGTCCCCAGGGGCCTGAACGCCACCGAGGAGCTTTTACTTCCCTATAGCCGCTTTAACACTCACATGCTGCATAGTTTGCTTCTCTATTTGTCTGTAACATCATTATTAATAGTTTAAAAAAGATTATTTAATCTCAAATGAAAACCGCCGTTGCTTTTAAAACCCACTTTTTAACACAAATTTCACGGTTTTTAGTTAGGGTTTTTAAAAAAAATAATAGGATGACTTGCACATTGCACTTTAGTAATATTTAACATTTTTGCACAAGCACTTCATGTAACGGAGTTTTTTAAGATAATTTATGTTGACATAAACTAGTACTGTAACATAACATCTGCATTTTAAAATTGGATTGATTAACAGAGTAAAGACAGAAATTCAGGTATTTATACCTGAACGTCAAGCACGCCTGAAAAGTGTAGGGTTTCAGACTAGCTAATATTTTTAGGTGGCGTCACAAACAGCCCCCATTAATGAATTGAAGGCTTACACCATAAATTACAGCAAACTATGCATCGGTAAAAATTGTTTTTGGGGACCAGTTTAAAATATAGATGTTGTTAAACCCAGGCCGAAACAGATGGATCCACTACAAGATATGTGATATTATTTACACAAGTGGTTTTGAAATTGCTTATTTATTATGCTTTTTAAAAACAGTGGTTTTTAGACATCTATTAGGTTTTAACAATAATGTGTGATATATATATATATTTTTAACATATATAGATATATATTTATATTTACTTAAATTGTACAAAGGAATTTTCCGATGTTTACTTGTATTTTACAATAATTGTGTAAAAAAGGTTACGTCTTTTCTTTATGTCAACTGTTAAAAACACTCAGTACATTGTCACTTTAAGAGAAAATGAAGAAAAAAAACTGTATTTAAACCTACCTGTAACCTGAGAGCGCGTCATGTGATCAAGGCCTCTAGGGGTCGAAACGCGTCATGATGGCTGGTGTTGGAGGAGTTGATTAAAACTTCAATTTGCACTACAACGTGGTCCGTGCTCCGTTACTGTAACTGGTGGCAAAGGGATGCAAGCGGAGTGTTCCTGATATATATATATATATATATATATAGATAGATATAGATAGATATATATTTAAACAGTTCTCACAGGTATAACCTTTCAGGTGCTTCTGGTATTACCTCAAACATTTGGAGTTCATTATGTCAACAAAAAACAAAAAAGGTCACCCACCATCCTCAGACAAGCTATTATTGGAGGGGACTGCTTGCTACTCTGATTCAGGCATGTGAATCTATGAAAGATACCCCAATACTGGATAAGAAAATGAGTTACTTACCTGTAACTACGGTTATCCAGTATTGGTATCTTTCATAGATTCACATGCATCCACCCTCCTCCCCATATCGGCTGTTTCCTTGTTATTCAATAAGATACTCACTTCTCACTTGTGCTGGGAAAATCTGAGAGAAACTGCCTCTGCTGGGAAGGTTCTAGAGGGTGCTAGCAGCTGATTGGCTGCATTCAACATTTGGTCCTTTTTTTAAAAAGGACATAGATAGGCTATGTAAAACATGGCTCAAGGCCATTATAGCCTATGGCATTATTTAAATACTGCTTGAATATGTTACAGTGGGACTCCCATCTCGACGACAGGGAATGATTCAGGCATGTGAATCTATGAAAGATATCAATACTGGATAACCGTAGTTACAGGTAAGTAACTCATTTTCTTCTCACTTTTGAATGTAACATATGCGTGACTTCCTTCAAATTTGCCTACAACAGATTATACTGGCTGTGAGGTATTGGTTTTTTCTGTAGGAAAAGGTGCCCACCGCAGCTAATTTGGGAGTACGCAAAAAAATTAAGGCAAGTGTAAGATTCAGTTAAGAACCTCACTCTATTCTGTCAGAAACATGATTGTTTCGAGTAGAAACAACATGATCTCTCACGCTCAGACAAGTGAACTCCTTCCATGGATCTCATTCAGATTACCATAGCTCAGTTGCAAGAAGTGTGTCCTCTCAAAGACCTTGATGTGTTTAACCCTAGATCTAGAGTCTTAGGTTTGTGTGGTTTGATGGTAGACACTTCAATGGCATGACCAGATGGAAAATGGTCAGTGACCTTAGGTATGGCCCACATGCTCAGTGTTGCGGTTGTTTCTTGTTCCTGGTGGTGACTTCTTGTGTGAACTAAGGAGCCTTTTATACTGCATGCCCTCTTTTGTGAGAACAGAGGGTACGCAAGTGTCAGTGACCGTGTGTTAAGAATGCATCAGTTGTTATTAATGATCTTTCTTATCTGGTTTGAAGTTATTTGTAGGTGGTCACACAGATACGTTGGTACTGTTTGGTCACTCTGTGTTCTTTCAACTAGTAATTCCCAATTTTGATTCCTTGCCCTTTTACGCGATATTTGTATTAGGTGTTCAGGATAGTTCTTTTTCCTCAATTTTTTTAGACAGACTTTCTGCTTGATGTTTGAAATCACTAATCTTACTGCAATTTCTCCTGAGTCTTAAGAACAGGCCATAGGGTACGTTTTCTCACAAAGGTCTCAGACAGAAGCTACTAAACTGCAGCAAGTCACCGGACATTTTTCGTGTGGCCATATAAGTGTCTGATATCCAACCACACAACCTAAAATGCTAGATCTAGGGTTAAACACAACATGGTCCTTGAGAGGCCATACTAATTGCAACACAACTATTGTAATCTGCATGATCACATGCCTATTCCATCTTAGATACATTGGAATAACTTCTCACAAAGTTAGGTCATGTATCTGTGAACATGGTAGCAACTTGAAAAGTAAATGGAACACAACAAAAATATCCAATAACTATAGTACGCTGGGATAAACCTCCAAAGATTTTAGGTGGGTGGCGCTTGAGAGAATGGACATTGTAACCATGTGTCCAGAATGAGCTTTGTTTCAGAGAGAACAACTGTGGATTTATAGAATGGCAACTCACAAGGTAGAGCTCAATGACTATATCCTGTGGGCCACCCTGTACATATCTGACATGATGACATATACAGGACTGCTCTTATACCTCTCTACTTCCCCCATACATCGAGATATGCTAGGCTTAGTATCCACCTTGTAAGTCTTCAAGGTACCAACAAAATGTCTGGTAATGCCCTTCTGTGATTAAACCTTGGGCTTACAATTCAGTTTATAGGAATTCTTGTATTGGGACTCTCCCACAGGACAGTAACATTAATTTCCATTAGACTGGTTAGGTACAATGTTGTGTAGTAATACAGGTGGTACTCCCAACATTCATCCAGCTTTCTAATAATTTTTAGGTGAGGTAGGACGACAAAGGCCGTAAGCTAGTATAAACTCCATATGAATTCAGGTCTGAACACCATCCAAGGGTTTCTGACCGATTTGCTAGGGTGCAGTAATCAAGGTCAATTCAGCAATTGGATTTTTTTCTTACACATAATAGTGTGAAGGCTGTCTAATCGAGTAGGAGGCTGTTTCTTACACATAAAAGTTGGTTAAAGCATCTGGCCCAATCTGATCATGTGATGATATTGCACATTCACATCTGACGTGTGTGTCACCACGTGACCCGGAACACACTAAAACAGAACAGGAATCAGCCCTCCAGCAAGATGCAGAGGTTGGAGGTACAGATTAAGTGACAAAACAGGTGCCGATCCCTGAAGAAGCAAGTGTGTCTGCAGACGAGGGGAACATAATATCAAAAGAGTGAACAATGCCTTAATGCTGATTTCTACCCCATCTTTCTTTCTCTTAACTAGGGGTTGACAATAGAGTCTGACTGCCTCTAATCCTCGATGGAGTTTTTAAACAACCACTAAAATAATAGACTATACTTTGAACCTTATTGAATATAGACTTATTTTCACTACAATTAAGGCGAACATCATGAGGGCTGCTAAAGAATAGCCCTAGTATTATAGATACCAGGAAAAGTGCATGAGTGTCTTTCACACAATCACGTGTAGAAGTGCAATACTTCACTGTGTGCCACTTAAAACACGCTTAACAGAATTTCAATATTTTTGAAAAACAGCAGTTTTAATGATTGCTCTTCTGTCTCTTATCTACAGATATGTCCAGAAGAAGGGAATCTGGAATTTAACCTTTAGGTTTGGAAAACAAGCTGGAGTGAATGTAAAATTACTTTTCACGAATCAGCACAAATGAGTGCAGCCCTGACCAAAAAGTAAGAGTAGAGGAAGCGATTTAGCTGTGTTGCCCTGACGAAAGCCAATAGACGATTTGGCATTGTTAGCTGAAACATGTAGACCTATAGATGTCAGAGGCAAATAAAGAACTTCTAAGACATCAACTCGCTATCAATCTTGCCTGAGGGTCCAGGAATAAAACCCTAGATTTATGTGGATACCTGAAGGCAATTTCAACCTTAGAATGGATCCTCTGATACGAAAACCAAAGAGCTCCCTTGACATTCTAGGTAAAGCCCGCCCAGATACATTAAGTATCTGGGCGAGAACTTTAAGATAAAGCATGCCACTAAGAACCTTAGTAGGTGAGAGTTCTTTAAATAAAATCTAGGTTTTGCACCCCCCCTCCCAACCACTTCAGGGTATGAGAGACAACTAGCTAGTGCGTTCTCTCTCAACGTGTCTTACAGGACCCCTCCCAGCCCTGCTTGTTCCAGTACCACATGGTGTCCAAGAGAGCCTTTACTGACCTACCTTTGATAGTGGACAGAAGGCCTTCAAGCCAAGTGAATCACCAACAAATCCAGGAAATTGATGTGAAGGCAGATCGCTGAAAGAGACCAGAGTCCTCTTCCATATGGCCTTCCCACTTCCCCAACCCAGTAGTGATACCATCATCATCATCATCATCATCATCATCATCATCATCATCATCATCATCAACTCTGGGTCGGGTAGGGCGAGGGATCTGCCACTGGTCCAATTTTGGTCAAGCAGCCACCACTGCAGAGTTTTTGAGGTCTCCTCCGACACCTGGGTGGAGTCCGACAGGTTCCCCTGATGCTGGGCCCAAAGAGTCTTCAGTTCCCACTGCAGAGTTTGAATGCGCCATCTGGCATGATCAGTAAGCAGGATGCTGGCCAATAAGCCTTAGAGCCATTCTCAGAGACCCCGGAAAGAGGCTTAACCATCAAGATCACAGCCCAACTGTCCTGGACTTGCTGGTCCGGACAAAAGGCCGAAAAGTGCACAGTATCCAGAATGGCTCTGATGAAAGGGAGCCTCTGCTAAGGAGTCATGTGTGACTTTGGCGGGTGGACTGTGTAGCCCAACAATGCCAAGAGGTTCACAGTCATCTGGAGGTGGGCTGCGACTGACTGTGGCAAGCCAGTCTTCAACAGCCAGTCATCGAGTTAGTGGAAGAGTGACACCCCTAACTTCTGAAGATGAACAGTGATCACCACTATCACCTTTGTGAACATCGGAGGGGCACTGGTGAGCCTGACAGAGCACAGCATACTGAAAGTACTTGTCCCACCTTGAACCGCAGGCAGCACATGTGGGCCTGCACGACAGGAATATGAAAATAGGACTGATGCAGCTCCAACACCATCATCTAGTCTCCAGGATAAAGGCCAGATAGCTCTTGGACCTGGGTGTGCATCATTAATTTGTCTTGATGTAGGAAGGCGTTGAGAGGGCGAAGATCCAAAATAGGATGAAGGCCTTGGTTACTCTTTGGCACAAGGAAGTAGCAGGAATAACACCCAGTCTTAACTTCTAAGGCCGGTACCGTCTCTATGACTCCTTTGGCCAAAAGAACGCACATATACTGGCATAAAATGGACAGATGGTCCTTGAAAGCTGCTTTAATGAGTGTGGGAGGTGCAGTGGGTTGAGAAGAAATGGCAAGGAGTAGCTATGTTGAACAATTTGAAGAACCCACTGGTTGAATGTAAATTTCTGCCACTTCTGAAGAAAGCGGGTGAACCCCTCCTTCTACTGGATGTCTGTGTGCACTAAGGGTGCAGTTGAGGCCAAGAGGCGGGGGTGCGACTGCGAAAGGACTGAGAGGCCTACTGCGCGGGCGGTTCTAACGCAGACAGGCCAAGCCCGAGGTATATTCCTGAAAACGGTAAAACTGCTGCTGAGATTGCCTGACTAGTGTCAAAAAACCCAAAGAGCATTCCGTGGCTCAGCTCGCTTTGAAATGGGCCAAGGGAGAGTACGCCTTTTTGCCAAACAGGGGGGACCCTTCGAAAGGCATTTCTGTTATGGATGCCTGGATAACCCAGAGAAGCCTGTGTATCTCATCCATGCATGTCCCCAGAGCAGCATGCTCGTCTTAATAGACCTTCATAGAGAAGCAGTGGTGACTAGGTGACAAACTTGGCCTCATTCGAGCCATTTGAATAGGTAGGGCAAAGGAAGCCCCCTATGTCTTCTGGGACTGCTGGAAAGATCTCACCAACCATGTCCCAGACTGTGTGGGTGGTAATGTCCTACGAGGCAACTGGCATAGACTAACCTTACGGAAAGGCTCACCGACTAAAACGTCTATTTTCCAAAAGTTTCCATGTGTTTGGACTCCCTGTCCAAAGGGGTAATTGGAAAGGCGTTAGGGTTAAATTTGCTGGTGGACGCTTGCACATCCAAACTCTCAGGAGTTGCCTGCTGGGTAAAAAGTCTGGGTCGCCTGGTGATGGCCTATGGCAGCGTGCAACCTGGCGATTGACCCGAGGGTCAGGTTTAGACGAAGTGCCCAAAAGCGTGTCAGTGAGGGCCTAGTTGATGGGCAGGAGAGGTTCAGTCAGTGCCTAGCCAGGCTGAATGACGTAAGTGAGCACACTTGTTTTTACTTCTATAGTGGAAAAGTGGATGCTAAGGACTTCAGTAGCCACCCAAACGACAGTTGCAAAATACGTTCTTTAATCTGTTGCTGGTCAGAGGGAGGGGATTGGGGATGGGGGGGGGGGGACCCAGTATTGGGTGAGGTATCCAACCCACTGGCACCTTCTAGATCCATATACCTACTGTCTTCATCAAAATCATAAGGTAGGGTAAAGACTTATCCATCTCCTCCAAAGTCATCTCTGTAAGGCTGGCACTTGTCACAGTCTGAGCCAAAAAGTTGGTGTAGTGTCTGTGAGCAACTGCATTATAACAGAATAGTGTCTGAATCCGAGAGATGAGTAATGGATGTCTCATATCATGATCTAGACGTGGTCTCTGTCGAGATGAATTCGGCTTAGAGTCGGATACCACAATAGGTTGTGGCGCTTCCACAAGCTGCGCCGTCATCGACATGACCAGTGCCGATTTCACCATCGGACCAGAGGTTGGCACCAATACTGATGCAGGAACTAAAGTGGGAACAAGGGGCAAAGACTGCATTGAGGAGGGATTTCCGAGTGGTAATCAGACTGGGGGAGTGTGCGGATCTTTGGGACACAAAGGTGTGCCAGAGGTTGCCGCAAGCATGCCAAAGATGCGCAGCCTCTCGAAACATTCCCTTCTACTGCATTGTCGTTGATAAACCCAGGCACTCACAATCAAAGTCGCAATCAACTCCTTGTTTGGAATTGGAGCAACATCTGGAAGTGGGATGACGGATATCATGGTGGAGAACCAGAGTGGCAGGAAGGTGCACAGTCCCACTTGAACTTCTTATGTTTCTTCTTGGACTTATCCAAATATTTCAACCGTGACGACCTGCCGTGCGAACTACTGCAGGAGCGGGTCCGCACTCTCAACTTCGAGGACCTGCATGGAGTATAGGTGTTACACCACGTACATTTTTGCTTTGTGTTCTTGGATTAATCTAGGCACAGTTCTTGGAGTCAAGTGGCAAACTAAATACTACAGGCACAAGTCTTGGCATTGGTTACAGATATCGATTTGTGACAGTACCTACAGGTTTTAAAGCCTGTAGTTTTAGGAGGTGACATGATACCTTCCACACTGGAAAAATTTGGAAGGGGAGGAGGAGCGGAGTTCCGGATCTGCATTTGAAGGAACAGAAAGAAAGGAAATGATGTCAGAAGGCATGGATGCCACCTATATGTGGCTCTGCTCATCCCTTCTGAAGCAGACTGGAGTCAACAGAGTCCCATGGTGCCACCTACAGGAGCGCAGGAACACTGCTTTTGGAGTTTGTGTCCAGTCTGGCACCTGGAGATATATCCACAAGGTGAGGAATCTGTAGTTAGAGGTATCCATTTGAATAGATGCATTTTCAAAGGTTATGTCATGCCACTTTGTGTGATAGAAGACGGACCGAGTATGCGCTTAATGTCACTTCCACTAAACCTGGCATTTTGGTTAACTGATATCATTAGTGTACACCAACAGCCATCAGACAGACATCTAGGTGTAAAGTAAAAGGTAAAATGTCTGTGAAAAAGTAGATGAGGCGAGATCCCTGTGTTTGTGGATCTTAAAGGGTAGATTAGATTGGACGATCAAATGCACTTTGCTGCATTCATCGGTTTGGTGCTCATGGCAGCCTTAAACGGTTAGTGCACTTTTTCATCAATGAAAGAATATGTAGAAGAAAAGGCAAGCAAGGGTAAAGCCAGGGGCTCTATGCCGATGCATGAGAAAACAAGCACGAATAAATGCTCAGACTATTTGTGCTTCATGTGTGCACAACATTGCTCTTTCTTTGCCTCCAAGGTTTGTTCCCCCTTTCCTATTCTCCAAGGTTGCAGTACCATCCCTAACTTAAACGGTGGCACAGCCCAAAGTCTATGGGCATTTCTGCATGCCTGTGTTTGCAGGTATTCGGGCATTAAAGTCAGACCTAGTGGCCTTGCAAATACTGTTTTTTGCAACGGCGAAGGATCATTGTACAACAAATACTTTTGGACCTTTCGCATGTTCGCACCAAAGTTTAATGTATTACAATTAATAGGCAACTTAATTGTGTTCATTTAATAGTCTTAGAACAGCACATTTACAAGAGCCCTATCAAGAATAGAAGTTGAGGCCTGCACTTATCACAGCATTCACATCTATCGTAACAGGACTTAATCACAGCAAGCATAATCCACACAAACTATTTAAAAGGTTCCAAACCCACTGTGCTTCCGTACCAGATATTCTATTGACTGACTCAACTCGACAAGCCCGTTTAAAAGGCACTGCCTGGTCTGCACCTCAACAGCCCTGGAAGGTTATGGCGCTGTTTTGAATTCCAGGCTGTAATTAGTCTCACAGCAGAGGAAAATGCCAGCATCTGTGAACCATGTAATGAAGACTCTACCGCCAACTCCTTCTAATATTTCCTCTACTATAAAACTACTTGTATGTTCTCACAACAAGAGTGTTCTAAAAGAGCTCTGGGGACCCTGCGGCTAGGTATATGTTGAAATGTATTTCACTGGTGATTTCTTAGGTCTCATTTCCTGCTTCGGAGCGCAAAGCAAGGAGCAGAAGCAGAATACATTTTGTTTGCAATTTAAAGCCTCACACAAACTGCTTCTAAGCGCTGAAGATGACGAGCTGCCACAAGCCATTTCAATGATTCACTATTTACTAACTAACCACTGATATACAAGGAGGAGAGTGGTCCAAGCTACAGGTCAATGCTGCGGCCATCGATCGTTTTACCAAACACTTCTTTTAGATGGACGAGGTGTCTATGCAGTCTTGTTGTAAACATGAAGAGGACAAGCAGATGACTGGTGCAAGAACCTAATACCATACAGTGTGACACTGAAGTGAGCAAGAATACACAGCGTCGGGTACGAGAGGCCAATCCGCGAGAGCCTTGAAATGATGAACTTCAGGCATTTCAATTTATTGGTGTAAAAGAAATGGCACAAAAGAATGCTTTGCATCTTAGCATACAAAGTAGTTCCTGCCTAATGAAAACTCTTCACATCAATGTTTGTGAAAAATTCTTCTAAAAATCATTACACATTCATCTTCTGCTATCTACCAAAGGTCACTGCTCAGTCATTTGGTGCTCATCACCGATTCCAGCAATTTGAAACCCTAAAAAAAGTCACTATGAGGCACACCGTCATGCTAGTCTGCAGTTTGCTTGCATGGAGTGGTTAAGGTACGGACCTATTTCTCAACCCAGATGCTTCATAGGAAGTGATTTGCCGTCATTCATTAAACCAGGCAACTGCGGTTTAGAAGTGATATAAAAGAACCCTGCCAGACCCCATTCGAGGGGCCATTGGTGAAGCAGGTGCTACTAGACCTCAACTGTGGAATGGAGGCAGTTTGCCTCTGATGTCCTGGAGTCCGTCCCACTATAGCTCTGCAAATCGACCAAGTGCAAAACAATACGTTACACACTTGACTGAAAATGGCAGCGATACAGGGTCGGATTTGGATCACAATTTGGCCCAGGCACCGCCCAAAAAAGTGGCCCACTTTTGCGGGGCGTGCACTTTCATGAAACACCATATGGTTACTCTCAGAGGTCTCATTTGTAGAGAAATGTTTGGTAAATTAAGCATTTTAAAGCTTATAGAGCCAGTAACATTGGTAAAGACTAGGAGTACAGCAGTTCTAATAATTGAATATTTACTTGCAGTCTTAACGTCCTGCACAATGTAGTTAGATGCTCTTTCCCAACCAGCTATGTCCTTGACTCTGATCATCACATAAATCAGAAATCTAGTACAAAATCAAGGAGAAAGGGTAAGACTGGAATCTCTGGGAATAGAACATGTAATAACAAAAGTAAGAGGAACTCACGCACGCTGCAGTCCTTCAATATGTGAAAAAGCACTGGGCCCCACACAGAGAGATACCCGCGCGACACAAACTGGTCCATATGACCTACCTGATGGGAGAAGGCCGCCACCTCACTAAATGGCTGTACAAAGGCATTACAACACGCACTAGAATTCCCTTGACTGACTTACGCAATAGATGGTCCATGGATCTTGGTAAAGAATTGACAGACAAGGAATGGTGCACGGTTTTAGAATACCCCAACAAAATCCCACGTAATGCCAAATTTAAGTTTATTCAGTATATGGTCCTACACAGGGCATACCTCACCCTGCACCGCCTACAACGCATATTCCCAGCCACGCAACACCATTGCCCCAGATGTAAGCTAGAGGAAGCCGACCTGCTCCACATGCTGTGGCTGTGCCTCGTGATCGCCTCTTACTGGTCGGAAGTGGTTACAAGGGTTATTTCGGCGACTGGGATTCCTGTGTCGAGCACGGCTGCTACCTGTCTGTTGGGATTGTCCTGGCGTCCCAAGGTGCAGAAAGTCCTGCTTCGCTTTGTAGACCTAGCACTGCTCATGGCCAAACGCTCTATCACGATGCGGTGGAAGTCAGTTACACCCCAACACTTTATGGTTGGCACGGGGAGGTGGTAAGATGGGGCAGTGCGGAAAGCGCTGCAATCCAGCGGGAGGAGGCCCGCGGACTGCGCAAAAAGGTAATCTCCCTAGACTGGGATACAATACTATAAGCTTTCAAGGCCCTGGCACCACCACCAGTCCCTGTAGCGCAGGATTAATAGTAGCTCATGCTACCCAGGCCCTTCACAGCCTGCAATGTTATTTTGCATACGTCCTGCTGACTTAACAATGGAAAGTATGCAATTTGAAATGTGTAAAGAGGGTGTGGGTGCGACTGTTGAAGCACTCTGACAAATGGCTGAGATGGGGTTCGGGTCAGACAAAGTTGGGGAAGGGTGGGTGGGACGGGTTAGTTTAATTACTCCATTTCATGTATCCTTTTCTCTAGACTACAGCTGTTCTGCAATGCAGAAAGAATTGGGCCACTTAGTGCTACATATGAACAATACCGTTTATTAAGCACTGACCAAAAGGAAAATGTAATGCCGTTGAATACATACAGTGCTACTGATGTAACCACAGCGGCCTTTCTAAACCAGACTGTACTGCGGAATCTGATGTACCTAATGCACAAGTTACTAACTTGTGTAACGATATATCTGTAAGAGACAGTAGTTAGTGACAGATTCCTTACCTTAGAATATCCCCAGGTGTCAGGCTGGATCCGGAAAGTTTTTGCGTAGCAGTACCCTTGCGCGTCGGTAGGCGGCGTCGTGCGGCTCCGCGTCCGTCGTCGGCATCGCCGGGATGACGTCGCGGGCAGTACTTAGACGCCGCCCCTGCGCGCTGACATCAGTTTTGTACACGACTTTCCGCGCCAGGAACGCAGAGCCATGCAAAAAGCTGACATAGGTGTCTGAAAAATACTAGGGCCCTGAAAGGGATGTCCTTAACCCTAGAAATCAGTTCGCAGAACGGGGAGGATGGGTGGGCGGTAGGAATCTGTCACTAACTACTGTCTCTTACAGATATATCGTTACACAAGTTAGTAACTTGTGCATCTGAAAGAGACACGTTAGTGACAGATTCCTTACCTTAGAATAGATACCCCAGCAATACCAACCCCGGTGGTGGGTCTGCGAACAAAGATCAGACAAGGAAGTCCCGGAGGACAGAACGGCCAAAGAAGCCGTCCCTCCGGACCTGGCTGTCAAGGCAGTAATGCTTGGTAAACGTGTGCAGCGAGGCCCACGTAGCTGCCTGACAGATATCCTGCAGCGGAACACCGCGGCCTAAAGCCGTGGTAGCAGCCGTTGCCCTGGTGGAATGGGCACGCAGCCCAACAGGAGGCTCCTTCTTAGCCAAAGAATAGCAGGCTTTGATACACAAGGTTACCCAGCGGGAGATGGTTCTCTTGTGCACCGCCCGACCTTTTTTGGCGCCCACGTAGCCAACAAAGAGCTGGTCATCCACCCGGAAGTGTTTTGTGCGGTTGATATAAAAGGAAAGCGCACGTTTTGGGTCCAGACGGTGGAGCCTCTCTTCCTCTCTGGAAGGGTGCGGAGGCGGAAAGAAGGTGGGCAAAGTGATGGTCTGCCCAATGTGGAAGGCAGTAACCACCTTTGGCAAGAAGGACGGACGCGTCCTAAGAACAACCTTGTCTGGATGGACAGACAGAAAGGGAGGTTTGCATGACAGAGCCTGGAGCTCACTCACCCGCCGAGCGGAGGTGACGGCCACCAGAAAGGCTGTCTTCAGAGTCAGAAGACGAAGAGGACAGTTATGTAGAGGCTCAAAGGGAGCGCACATTAAAAAGGTAAGAACCAAGTTCAAGTCCCACTGAGGCATTACAAACGGAACAGGAGGGAAGAGGTGTGTAATGCCTTTAAGAAACCTGTTAACAACAGTGGACTTAAAAAGGGAGGGCTGATCAGGAAGCCTGAGGAAGGCCGAAATGGCACAAAGATAGCCCTTGATGGTACCCAGGGCAGAACCCTGTTGGGCCAGGGAAAGAAGGAACAGAAGAACCTCAGAAAGAGGGGCAGAGAGGGGATTCACAGCCTTTGCTGTGCACCATGCCACAAACTTGTTCCACCTGCAGGCGTATACCACCTTAGTGGAGGGACGCCTGGCTGCCAGAATCACATCACAAACTTCGGGAGGCAAGTCGAAAGGAATCAACTGCCGCCGCTCAATCTCCACGCAAGCAGGTGTAGACTGGACAGGTTCGGGTGGAGGACCGTCCCCTGCTGCTGCGACAGAAGATCCTCCCGAAGAGGCAGACGGATCGGGGATCTATGCTCATATTGAGTAGCTCGGGATACCAAACTCTTCGAGCCCAGTCCGGAGCCACAAGGATGACTTGGGCCCGGTCGTGCCGAATCTTCTTCAACACTCTGGGTAGAAGTGTTATAGGCGGAAAGGCGTACAACAGACCGCAACTCCACTCGCGACGAAAAGCGTCGCCGAGCGAGTGCCGCCTTGGAAATTCCAACGCGCAGAACTGATGACATTGCGCGTTCTCTTCGGTGGCGAATAGATCTAACCAAGGCTCTCCCCACTGTAGAAAGAGTCCTTGCGCCACTTCCGAGTGAAGACGCCATTCGTGATCCATCATGCACCTGCGGCTGAGTTCGTCCGCCCTGGCGTTCAGGGAACCGGCCAGGTGTTGAACCATCAGGAATATGCCCTGATGTTCCAGCCATGTCCAGAGGCTCAGAGCCTCCTGACAGAGGGTCCACGACCCCACCCCGCCTTGTTTGTTGCAGTACCACATGGCGGTGGTGTTGTCTGTGAACACCTGCACTACCTTCCCTTTGACAGAGGGAAGGAATGCCTTGAGTGCAAGTCGGATCGCCCGGAGATCCAGAAGGTTGATATGGAGCCGGGACTCCGCCGGAGACCAGAGGCCTCTGATCTCCGCCTCTCCCATGTGACCGCCCCATCCCAGAAGGGACGCGTCCGTCACAACTGTGTGCTCTGGCTGGGGAAGGGAGAGGGATCTGCCCATGACCCATTGCCGATTCGAGAGCCACCACTGCAACTTTTTTGCAGTCCCCTCCGAGATCTGGACGTGATTGGACAGGTTGCCCTGGTGCTGCGCCCACTGGAACTTCAGGTCCCACTGCAGAGCCTGCATATGTCATCTGGCATGATCGACCAGCAGGATGCAGGAGGCCATGAGGCCCAGCAGCCTCAGGGTCATCCTTACCGAAACCCAGGATAGAGGCTGAAAGATCGGAATCATAGCCTGAATATCCCGGACTCGCCGTTCGGGAGGATAGGCCCGAAACTGCGTCGTGTCCAGAACTGCTCCGATGAAAAGGAGCTGTGGAGAAGGAATCAGATGCGACTTCGGCACATTGATGGAGAACCCCAGCGAATGCAGGAGTTCGGCCGTAGTCTGGAGGTGGGAGACGACTGCCTGGGACGAGCCCGCCTTCAGCAGCCAGTCGTCGAGGTAGGGGAAGACTGGAACCCCTGCCCGGCGCAGATGAGCTGCGACCACCGCCATCACTTTCGTGAACACCCGAGGGGCACTGGTAAGGCCAAAGGGGAGCACGGTGAACTGAAAATGCTCGAGGCCTACCGTGAACCGCAGGTAACGCCGGTGGGCCGGCAGGACGGGGATGTGGAAATAAGCGTCCTGCAAGTCCAACGCTACCAACCAGTCTCCAGGGTCGAGGGCAGTCAAGACCTGAGCTAGGAGTGAGCATCTTGAACTTCTCCTTCCGGAGGAAGCGATTGACGTTCCGGAGGTCCAAGATAGGACGCATGTCCTCCTTGTCCTTTTTGGGCACCAGAAAGTAGTGGGAGTAGCAACCACGTCCTACTTCTGGGGTCGGAACATGGTCGATGGCCCTCTTGGCCAAGAGGGCCGTGACTTCCTTCTGCAGAAGCACCAAGTGATCCCCTGACATGCGGTGGAATTGAGGTGGCATGGCTGGGGGGTGGTCTCGAAGGGGAGGGAGTAGCCCCTTCGGACAATGTCCAAGACCCACCTGTCCGAGGTGATGGCACGCCAGTGGTGAAGGTGATGGCGGACCCTGCCCCCTACTGGCGTGCTGTGCACCTGAAAAGGAGGGCTTGGAGGCCGCGGACGGGGCGGAGTTGGTGGCCTGACCCGCACGCTGGTTGCCCGAACCGCCACGGCGGTATCCACGTCCTCGGCCACGCGAAGACGCTTGCTGCGCGGGCCGTTGGCTGGGCGGCGGACGTGACTGGCCGCCCCTTCCGTGGCCACGAAAGGGGCGAAAAGCAGAGGTTAGCGGAGGGCGCACAACAGAAAGGCCCAGGGACTTGGCAGTAGCCCGTGAGTCCTTAAAACGCTCCAGCGCATGGTCTGCTTTGGAACCAAAAAGACCGACTCCATCAAAGGGCATGTCCATGAGTGTATTCTGGACATCACCCGAGAAACCAGTTGTTCTCAGCCAGGCGTGGCGACGCAGTGCCACCGTCGTTGCAAGCGATCTGCCCAGCGAGTCGGCGGTATCAAGGCCACAACGTATGGTGAACTTTGCCGCATCCCTACCTTCCGCAATGGTGCGGGTAAGCAGTGTCTGGACCTCCTCAGAACACTGGGGCAAAACAGCCGCCACCGAATCCCACAGGGAGTGGGTATATCGGCCCAAAAGGCAAGCGGTGTTCACCGACTGCAAGCCAGCACTGGAGGAAGAAAAGGCCTTCTTCCCAAACTGATCCAGGCGTTTGGATTCCCTATCCGGAGGGGCGGTAGGGAAGGCGGTTTGGGAGGCAGAGGCTTGGACAACCAAGCTCTCGGGGTGGGATGTTGAGAGAGAAACAAGGGGTCGCCCGGAGAAGGCGATGGCGTCGGGCCACGTTCCTATCCACAGGAGCCCCTGTGGTGGGCTTGGACCAGGTGCCCAAAAGAACGTCAGATAGTGCATCCTTAAACGGCAGCACAGTCTCCGAGGAGGAGGCTGCCGGCTGAAGCACTTCCGTCAGGAGATTAGTCCTGACAGCCACAGTAGGCAATTGGAGGTGCAAGGCTCCAGCTGCTCTACGCAACACAGTTGCGAAATTTGCTCCCTCCTCCATAGCCACGGGAGGAGACAGCATGCCAGAGTCAGGGGAAGTGTCTAGACCACTGGCATCCCCAAGTTCCTCTGCCCAGTCCTGATCATACTCACACTGCCGTGTGAGAGGGTCTTCCGACCCCTCCCAGCTCTCCTGGTCCTCCTCTGGTTCAAAATATGGAAAAGGAGGGACATCTGGGACCCAAGGTCTCATTGGCGCCGGAGTCGAGCGACGTCGGTCCGGCGCCATGTCCGGATCCGGAGAGAACCGGGGAACGACGCCGCCCGGAGCCCCGGACGGCGTCAGGAACGGCACCGGGGACATCGGCGCCGGCGTGGTTAGGTCAACCGGCGTCGATGGGGGTTGCGGTACCACCGGAGCCGGGATCGAGGCCGGGGCCGAAGCCGGGACCGGGATCAAGGCTGGTGGGACGGGCGATGCTGGGACCGGAGTCGTCGGCGACGCCGGAGCAACCCAATCAGGGCCCGCGGGGCCCGAAGGCGCACCGGAGGGACCTTGAGGCCCGAAGAGGCGGGCCATGGCCGACAGGAATTCCTGTATTTGGGCCGGAGTCGCCCCCGAACCCGGAAAGGACGGGTATTGCGGGGGCGGCTCCACAGGCACGTCCGGGGCCGCGGGGGCGGTGCCGACAGGGGCCTCAGCCGAGTCGCGAGACCGGCGAGGCGAAGTTTTAGAGCGATGATGCTTCTTAGACTTTTTGTGCTTCGACTTACCCGAGGAGCGCGAAGACTTGGACTCCGACGACCGGCGGGGGCTCCGCGACCGGCCCCTCGACCTCTCACGGGACCGGGGCTTGGTGCGGCGCGGAGCCGACTGCCGGACCTCGAGTAGCTTTCGAGACCGCTCTCGCAAAGCCTTCGGGTGAAGTTTCCGGCAGTCAGGGCACGACTTCGTGTCGTGGTCTCGGCCGAGACAGTAGAGACACTCCAAGTGTGGGTCTGTGATCGACATCATCCGACCACAGACGTCGCATGGCTTGAAGCCGGGCATCCCTATCGACACCTAGGAGTCGAGAAGACTCAAAAAGAAACAGTGAAAAATTCACCAAAACTTTAGTCAAAAATTGACTAGGGCACTGCTCTTCCCGGATCTGCGCTTACTGGCGGGGAAAAAGAAGAACTGATGTCAGCGCGCAGGGGCGGCGTCTAAGTACTGCCCGCGACGTCATCCCGGCGATCCCGACGACGGACGCGGAGCCGCACGACGCCGCCTACCGACGCGCAAGGGTACTGCTACGCAAAAACTTTCCGGATCCAGCCTGACGCCTGGGGATATTCTAAGGTAAGGAATCTGTCACTAACGTGTCTCTTTCAGATATACAATGTGGAGACATCAACATTTTCAGTCACAAAAATGATCTGATTTGGCAACGGAGCTAGTGAGGGGGATAGACGATCACCTAAGGAAACCTATCAAACCCAGACATTTCTGAAAACTAGATACCCAGGCAAGTCCAGGGTGGTATGCCTCTCGTGGATCCACTAAGTTTTCTTACCCACAATGCCCTGCAAACCGTAAACTCTGCATAAGATTACATATTTTCCTTGCTTTTCTGAGACACAGACTTCTGAATCACAAGGAATCTACAAAAGTCCTACTGCCCAGCGTTCTCCCACTTGTCCCGATAAAAATTCAACCACACTTGTGTGGCTGGGCAATGTACGCAACACGCACACATCAAACCAAGGTCAATTAAAGTCTTGCGGAACGACTCATTGACCCAGATTTGATTTGTGCCTATCTAGGCACTAGGCCAAGGAAAATGTGCGATTTTAGTCAAAGATTGAGATTTGCACAGCCTTGTGGGTAAGAAAATGTTGCGGGATCCACTATAAGCACGCCACCCTGGACTCCTCTGGGTGTCTAGTTTTTAGAACTGTGTTAGTAGTATTTTCTGTGTGGCTTTCGAGCCCGTTTACAAACACTGGAGCTACTTCTATTGGCAAATTCTACACATTGCATTTTAGGGCCTTTTGTCTCACGGATGCTGGGCCCAGTGACACAAGTGGGGTAAAAATGTTATTGCGGCAAGTGGGGGAAGGCAGAGTGGTAGGAATTTTGTGGATCCCGGAGGTTTTCCAGAAGTTAAGGTCACAGAGATGCAAGGAAAATGTGCAATTTTAGTCAAAATTTGAGATCTGCAGGGCATTGTGTGTAAGAAAAGGTCATTGGATCTACACAGGGTGCACAATCTTGGACTGCCCCAGGTGTGTAGTTTTCAGAAATGCCTGGCTTTAGTAGGTTTCCCCAGGTGCAAGCTGACCTGAGCCCAAAAAGTGCAGCCATTCAGCATAGAAGTAGGACGATACTGGGACTTAGCCTAACTCTGCTACCAATAAGTTAAAAAATAAAGACATCCAAAAATCAAAATTTCCCTTCTAGTCATTGATTGGGATGCTTTAGCCCCCAGGGAGGCAGAAAGACTTTATTGCCCATTCTGGGGTAGGAGTATTGGGCTGATGCTAGAGTAGGTCACCCTAGCCTTTTGTTTGCTGTGGTACCATGTTTAAATCCCTGGTTTCTAGAGGTCTTTCTGTCCCCCAGGAGCAGATTTTGGGTAAACAACCTCAATCCACCACAGGGGGTGGTAAAACTGATGAACCTGTTCTGGGGTGGGAGTACGGCAGAAGACCTGGATGAGCCACCCCACCCTAGCTTTTATTTTTGGGGATATTTGTCCTCTGGTGTCTACTGGCCTTTATTTTAAGCCCCAGAGGAAGATTTAAGGTAAACGCCCTCAATCCACCCCAGGGGCATAGAAAGACAGATGCACCTATTCTGGGGTGGGAGCATGACGTGATGCCCAAGGGGCAAAAAAGGATGTGGGGGCGTCTCACCAAGGCATTATGCCATGCTCCTACCCCAGAATTGGTGGATCAGTCTTTCTGCTCCCGAACAACTCCCCTCCCCCCCCAAACCCCCTGGGTGGATTGAGGGGGATTACCCACTACCAGTCCCCAGGGGACATATAGGCCATTAGATACAAGGGGTGAAAAATCCAAAAAGTAAAAAAGGTTGGGAGCAGCTCATCCATACATCGCACCATGCACAACAGTTTTTCTGACCCACTGGGCAGATTGTTGTTGAACAGACTACAACCCCCGTTTTTTAAATATGGCACAAAGAAGAAACTCTGGTGTCTAGTGGGCTTCCCCCCCTTCAGAGGAGAAAATTGGAGTTAAATACCTCTTATGGGGGCAGACAGATTGTTGCAGTCATACAGGAGGTGGAGGCTAAGACAGACGTGTGAGTGGGCCACCCCCACACCTTGTAGCAATAAAAAAAAAAACTACCCGGTGTCTAGTGACCTATTTGTTACCCCAGCGGGGCAGACTGAAGTTTAAGACCTATCAGCACCCTGAAAGGCAGAAAAACTGTTTTTGGTAATTTGAGGGGTGGGACTAGGCTCAATGTCTAGGTGGGTTGCCCTCACCCAATTCTCCCCCCCAAACAAAATCCCTGTCTAGTGGACTTTTTGCCCCCTCCCCAGGACAGATTGGTGGTAACAACCTCTAATCTGCTCCCGGGGCAGAAAGACTTTTGGGCCTAGAGGTGGGGAGGGGCTTTGGCCCATTGCAAAGGGGTACCCCCCCCCCCACCACCAAAATAAACTGCCTTGTGGTCTAATGGGAAACCACCTCCCATCTGCTCCTGACAGGGGGTGAAAGACTGCTGGGGGTTATTTGGGTGGGTGGGGGCTAAGCCTGATGCCTGGGAGGGCCACCCCCACCCATTTCGCCACACAGACAATACCGGTTTAGTTGGCTTTCTGTCCCCCAACCTCCAATCTGCCCCCAGGGAGTACAGCAAGACTTTTGGGCCTGGGGAGCACCAGCCCATTGTGAGCGGGCAGCTCCCCCCTCAAAATATTGTCCCTGATGTCTAGTGGGTGTTCCCTGCTTGGGGATCACCCTCCTACCGTGATCCTCAATAAGGGATCCACTATGGAAAATTACCATTGGAAAGGATAGATTCTCCCCTTTCCAACGAGACCTCTCAGGTCTGCTTCGGTGCTCGGGGGCTGAGATATGCCCCTGAGCACCGATGCAGTGAAAGTGAAATAAGCCTATCAGCTCATTTCACTTTCTCTGAAATTACATCAGCGTGCCATACGTGCCGACCATTTCAGGCAAAAAAAAAAAAAAAAACAGCCTCTTCGCCAGCTCCTTAGGCTGAATTCAATATAAGAAAATCCTGCCTCTGGTGCCAGGACGTGCTGGAACCTTCCTCAGCACCTGAGCACAGGTGCAGAGGAAGGCTCCAGCACGTCCTAAACACACGAGTTTAAAAAACTTGAAACTCCATCGTCCTACAAAAGCGCCTTCACTATTATCTGCAGACATGCACCAAAATACACCAGCACCTTACTAACCACATGCAGAACCTCTAATTAGACACTGTAAACCACACCACAATGAATAAAACAAATCCAAGAATCTTAGAAATCCATAAAACGTGTTCAATACCACAAGGCATCTCCAAAACCCAGTTCTACTTCATCCTCTACGACATAGGGTAACAAAAACCCACTCCTCAGCTTTGTAATACCACGCACTGACCATGCTCACACAGTGGTTTTGCACCCTTTTTAATTTACTTCCACAATTTGCATTGTGGAAGGAGAAAGAGCTAAACTGCATTCACAACTTATCAGATTCTAAGTGCCTGAAACAAGCTGCATTTCACACCATTCAGAAAATCTTCACACTAGAAACATTCGCATGTGGCCTTTTAAAACATTATTAACTATCTTCCACTATATCTGTAGTTATATCAACAATTACATGGCATGTAATTTTGTGGTCAGGAAACGAAGCTGATTTTAAGTAAAAAAATAAATAATTAAAAAAGCAAAATTGTAAGCGGTCTTAGAAAGGACACTGATGTTTGACAAATAAGCTCACGTCTTTTAGCCCTCTGTCTAATCCATGGCAATCAAGCACTAACCATACATCTGAAACTCTTTGAAACATAATTAGACATTACGTCTTTAGAATTCTGCAGCTGGCACTAACGCACCAAAACAGCAAGAGCTGGCTAGAGTCAAAGTTAATATCAGTATAGAAAATTCTATTTTCAGTGAAGCATAGTGATTTATTGGACACTATTACTACTGAACTGAAGAACCTGTCCACAATGCCTTAAATTGCACTGACTGGATTCTTGATTTTAGCTTTTGTACAATAAAAATCTAAACCCACGAGCGAACTTACCGATGGAAGAGGCCACGACCAGACCGAGTCCTACTCCAAGAGGTCCTCCCATATTCAGAAACTTTTCACTTGGTGCACATACAGCCACAGTCGAGAGACCACCCACTATTCCAGCAGTGTACCAGGCAGCGCGGATAAGCAGAGGGCCACCCAACAAGGTTAAAGGAGCTACCACTGCACCCATGACACCTAAAATGAAGAAAAAATATTAGCCTACATTTCTTTGTGGTAGTATATAGATTTGAAATTATATGATAAACTAAATTGTTTACAGTATCATCAGTAACATGGGAGCATATCTCTTGAAATTATGTTACAGGCAAAGAAGTACAGCTGAACAAACAAAAAGAACAAAAGTTACTTACCTGTAATCTGTGGTTCTCCAGTATTGGTATCTTTCATAGATTCACATGCCTGAATCATTCCCCGTCGTCGGAGTGGGAGTCCCACGGTACATAAAAATAGCAATATATATATATATGCATATAGAAACCATATCCTAGGTAACCTAGAACCAAGAAGTAAAGTAGCCAGAAATCAAAAGGAAAAAATCCTCCACTTTCATGACTCGTCCAAGTCATTATATATAGTCCAAACTACAGCCAATCAGGCGACAGCACCACCCAGAATGTTCTCCTCAGAGGCTCAGGCTCTCAGATTTTCCAGCACAAGTGTGATCCAGAATGAAACAGAGCATAGAAGAGCCTCTGAGGGGAGGTGGGCGGGTTGCATGTGAATCTATGAAAGATACCAATACTGGAGAACCACAGATTACAGGTAAGTAACTTTTGTTCTTCTCCAGTATTGGGGTATCTTTCATAGATTCACATGCCTGAATCAGAGTAGAGAGCAGTAACTCCATAACAATCCTAGTGATATCATCATCACAACATAAGCATATGTATAACACAGGCAATATGTCATCACAAATATAGATATTGTTATACATCTATACACATATGTAGAGATATATATATATATATATATATATATATACACGCATATATAAATACACCAACAATCATAGCAGATCTGTATGTTAGAAAATAGCAAGAGGAGGAGGGAAGAACAGAGGCTCACCTTATTTAAAAAGATTACGGAGAACCGCCTGTCCCACAGACGTGTCGGCATCGTTGGCAGCTTCCAAACAGTAGTGCTTGGTAAAGGTGTGCCTGCTGGACCACGTAGCAGCTCTACAGATTTGATGAATAGGCACACCAGCAAAGAGAGCGGTAGAGGAAGAGATTGCTCTAGTAGAATGTGCTCTTGGAGTAGTCTGTAAAGGTCTGCCTGCATGTTGATGACAGAAACAAATTGCAGCAGAAATCCAACGAGCAATGGACTGTTTGGATATTGGCTGTCCAGTACGCATCTTTCCATAAGCTATAAATAGCTGATCAGATTTCCGTATTGAAGATGTCCTCTGTAAATAGAATTTGAGACACCTTTTGAGATCAAGAGTATGTAAAGCCCTTTCCGCAGGTGATTGAGGATTGGGAAAGAAAGTTTTTAAAATGACCGGTTCGTTGAGATGGAAGTCCGAAGGTACTTTAGGCATAAAAATGGGGTTAGTGCGTAGCACTACTGAATCTCTGGTTAATTGAAGGTAAGGCGCTTTTATAGTGAAGGCTTGAATGTCACTGACCCGCCTAGCAGATGAGGGCTAATAGTAGTAAGACTTTCCATGAGAGAAACTTTAAGTCTACCTTATGAATAGGTTCAAAAGGATGACGCATGAGTTGTGAGAGCACAACGGTCAGATGCCAGGATGGAGGTGGACGGCGAATGGGAGGAAACATGCGAAACAATCCCTTGAAGAACTGCTGAATGATCCTAGAAGAGTAAAGAGAGTTGGAACCATCCTGTCGGAATCTGGAGATAGCCGCTAAGAATACCTTAAGGGTAGAATGCGAAAGGCCTGATCTTGCCAAATGCAAAAAGAAAGGCAAAATTTGTTCCGGTTTTGCATGAATTGGATGAACGTTGACGTCATGGCACCAAATGCAAAATAGTTTCCATTTAAACGTGTATGTCTTGATTGTGGAAGGCGCCCTAGCATTGGCCGAGACTTCTCTACAGTCAGAAGGAATATCTAAGAGAGCAAATTCAAAGTGCTCAGGCGCCAGGCTGCTAAGTGCAGGGATGCAGGATCCGGATGGCAGATCTGACTGGATAGAAGGTTCGGTATTGGTCGCAACTGAATGGGATGGCATTCGGAGAGAAGGAGGAGTTCAGTGAACCAGAACTGGCGAGGCCACCTGGGAGCTATGAGTATTAGGCGACAAGGTACCTTCTTAATTTTCCAGGGAACCCTGGGAACCAATGGTATCGGTGGAAAAGCGTAGGCATAAATCCGCGACCAGTTTATCAAAAAAGCATTCCCGCACGATCCCTTGTGGGGAAGCCAACTTGCGACTAATGGGCATTTGCGGTTCAGACTGGTCGCGAACAAATCCAGGTCGGGCTGACCCCACTCCTGAAAAATACGATTCAAGGTTGGTTGATGGAGCTCCCACTCGTGATTGGAAGTTGTCGATCGGCTGAGGGAATCCGCGAGAACGTTGGAAACTCCCGGGACATGGATTGCTGTCAGACTTATCCGATGTTTGATCGCCCAATGCCAAATCTCCTGGGCTTGTTGAGACAACAGTGCGGATCTTGTCCCTCCTTGTTTGTTCAAATAGTGCATACTTGTTGTGTTGTCCGTCCGGATCAACACTGATGCTCCGAGAATGATGGTGCGAAAAGATTTTAGGGCTAGGAAGATCGCCAGCAATTCCAAGAGGTTGATATGCCAAGTGCTTTGCTGAGCATCCCATCTTCCGCTTGCTGTCAGTCCTTGCAGGTGAGCTCCCCATCCTTCTAGGGAGGCATCCGTGGTGATGACGAAGCTTGGAGCGTCTATTAGGAATGAGCAGCCTGCTGCTACATTTTTCTTGTAAGTCCACCATCGTAGAGTGTCCCTTATTTGAGGAGTGATGTGGATGAGATCGTCGCAGGATCCCCGAGACTTTTGTTGAGTTCCTCTTGCAAGGGTCTCATTCTGAGACGGCAGTTGGGGACCAGAGGAATGCAGGATGAAAGCCTCCCCAGAAGCGACTTGAACTGCACTGAAACGCACTCTTGATTGCAGTAGCTGGGCAAGTTTGCAAAGTTTCAGTTTCCTTTTGTTTGAGACAAAGGCTTGTTTTTCGCAAAGTGTCTATGGTGGCTCCTAAGAACGTTCTGTTTTGCGATGGGAGGAGGTGAGACTTGTCAAAATTGATGGAGAGGCCCAGAGATTGGAAAAGGGATAGACATCTCTGAGTATGGACGTTTGTGATGTTGAAAGAATTCGCCTTGATAAGGCAGTCGTCCAAATAAGGAAAGATTTGAATTCCTTCCAGCCGAAGGTGTGCAGCCACCAGTGCTAAGACCTTGGTAGAGACCCGGGGTGCGGAACGTAGTCCGAAAGGGAGGACTTTGAACTGAAAGTCCCTGCCATTCACTCTGAACCTCAAGAACTTTCTGTGTCTGGGTAGAATTGGTACATGAAAATAAGCATCTTGGAGGTCGAGGGTGGTCATATGATCCCCCGCAGTGAGGAGTGGAAGGATTTCTTGCAGAGTTAGCATCCGGAAGGATAATTTTTTGAGATATTTGTTGAGGGAGCGAAGATCTAAAATGGGACGCCATTCTCCCGATTTCTTCTTTATTAGAAAAAATCTGGAATAAAAGCCGGTTCCTCTTTGCAGTCGAGGGACTACTTCGATCGCTCCTTTTCGCAGCATCAAATTTATTTGGGCAAAAAGCTCCGAGAGGTGAGCTGGAGGTGGTCCTTTGGGACGACAATTTGGAGGAAGTTTTACAAATTCTAGAACGTGGCCTCTGGCCACAATGTCCAAGACCCATTTGTCTGTTGTTATCTTCGACCAGTTTGAGTAGTAACGGGAGATTCTTCCTCCAACTTGTAACGGGGTAAGCGGTAGAGCAGGTGGCAGTTGTCACTGCTTCTTAGACTTATCACGCCCGCGGTAGGTAGACTTCCTTCTATTTTGCGAGTAGGAGGTCGATGGTTGCTGTCTGAATGGTTGTTGGCGCTGGGAAGAGTAACGTTGGTTACTTTGATAGGACTGATATTGTCTTTGTTGATTATAACCTCCTCGATTAGAAAAGGATCCACGGCCTCTCGCACCCCGAAAGGGAGAGATCTTGCTGTCTCGGTATCCTTTTTAATGGCCTGTAGGGCCTCGTCAATATGATGCCCAAAAAGAGACTCGCCATCAAAAGGCATATCAATTATTTTTCCCTGAACCTCCTGGCGAAATGATGTTGATTTTAACCAGCCCTGCCTCCGCAAGACTGCAGCACCTGCCAGTTGTCGAAAACCTGTAGATGCAACATCCACCGATGAATCAATCTCAGCCGAGATTCGTTCCCCTTCCTGAAGGATCTTAAGCGCCTCTGATTTAGAGGGCTCAGGCAACATGTTGATGTAGGGAGAAATGTCCGACCACATTTGTCTATCATATCGTCCTAAGATAGCCAGTGAGTTTGCTGCCCGAACTGTCGTCGCTGCCATAGTGGACACCTTCTTTCCAATAGCGTCCAGACGTCTACCATCCCGATCTGGGGGGGGGGAGGACAGCGGAGAGGAGGGATTCCGCGCTCGTCGTTGAGCTGCTTGGGCGATAACTGAATCTGCCTTTGGTTGACCTATCAAGCATGCAGGCGGATTGTCCGGCGCCTTGTATTTTTATCAAGGCGGGGCAGGACCGCAGGAATAGAAGCCGGAGCTTTCATAACTTTTAATCCTTCTTGCCAAATGAAATCAATAATCGGAATAGACCGTATTTGTTTTCTTGGTTGGTCTTTAAAATCATAAAGGAAACAATCATCCTTTTTTGTTTCCATAAAGTAGAAAACGCTGTGTAGCCCTCTCCATAAGAAGGTGAAAACCTCCAATGTCAACAGGACGAGAGTCGACAGGAGCAGGAGTTGAAGGCGACGGAGTTTGAATCTGGTAATCATCCCATTCCGTGAGTAGTGATTTGTCATCCAATTCTCCTTCCTCTCTATCGTCATCAGAGGTGTGAGCGTCCTGAGAGTGATGCGAAAGTACAGGAGAATGTGGCCTGGGCGGCCTCAAAGCTGATGAAGATTGAGGCACAGGTATGGGCGGTATAGAAGAAGCCGATTCAGATGGAGGGAAACGGTGATAGTAATCGTCCAACATGTACTGCAGATTGTTTAAAAGAGCCAAAGGCATTTGGGCCATAGGAACTGGATCTGGAGCTGAAGGAACCGTCTCCGGACAAAATTCGTCATCTTGATCCACATCTTGGTACTTTTTTTTTTTTTTTTTTTTTTAAACCTTTATTGAAGGCAAAAACATGGAAGCATTGTAAAATACAGCACTATGCCTACATCCCCAGAGGGGGCCGGCCATGGAGTGCGCAAACGTGTATTGCAGAAGCATAAGGGAAGGATACACAGCAAGCCTCCTATAACCACTCTGGGCCGGCCGCGTCATGAAGGAAGGAACAGTCGGAGAGATATCGATATTATATTACCTTCCGCAGCGTCCAAATGAAGAGACGACAATAGTATTAATCAATCGTAGAATAGGAACAGAACAAACCCCCCCCTCCACCCTCCCCCCCCTGGCACAGTAAAAATATAACAAAGAGATCAAAAGCAATGTGGCTCTCACTAAACACATCCACAAGGATAAGACTGGATTCCGGGGATGAATGAGGGTAGAAACCTCCATCCACCAGCCTCCGAGGGCAGCTCAGCTTAAAGGTCAGGGTGGCTCGCCAGATATAGAGTGAGTGGGCACCAGAAATCCTTGGGGCGGGACGACTCGGGTAACTCCGCCGCATAAATTTCTAATTGCTCCCTACAGTATGATAGATCCCTCAGCCACTTACCAACCGTGGGTAGTACCCTTGCACCCCAGCACTGCGCCACAGCTCGCTTAGCCATAAGTGTGGCCACTGCAACCAGTCTCCGATTGCACGGCTTCAGGGACGCCACACCGCCCAACAGACACAGCTCAGGCGTACATTGCACTCTCTCCATTACGACATCCGTTAGCACAGCCGTCACCCTAGCCCAATAGGCAGCTATCCCTGAACAGAACCATGAGAGATGTAAGAAGTCAGCATCTGCTTGTCCACATCGCACACAGCAAGCATCATCTCGTAAACCAAATCTCCGCAGTTGTACCGGGGTATAGTAAAGTTGGTGCATGAATTTAAAATGTATAATACGTAAGTTGCAGTTGGCTGTCAGTCGCCCAGTCAATTTGCAGCAATAGTACCAGTGGTCCTCTGACAGTATCCCCCCCAGGGCCGCGTTCCATTTAGCAAAGGAGGGATGCGCCTCCGCCTCCCGCTCACGAAGAGATGAATTATAAAGTTTAGTGATCAGCCCACGACGGGCCTCGCCCTCGAGCACCGCCTGCAGTGCCCGTAGGGTCTGGGGCTCCGCGGGGAAGTCAGGATAGACATCCCGGATGGCCTGGCGGACCCGAACATATGTAAACCCTAGCATAATATCGTGAGGCCTGTGCGCCTGCACGTCCTGTGGCGAGCGGAAGCGGCCCTGGTTGTAAAAGTCTCCCATCTGGGTTATCCCGGCAGCTTGCAACGTGGTCCGCGCCAAGCTCTCCTGCAGGGCGGATATGCCGGGGTGCGCCGCTATCGGCAACCTGGGGGCATAAAGGTAGTTTAGTGTTGCACGATTCGCCAGCATCCGCCAGGCCCAAGCCGTGCACTGGACCGGGTTGATTTCCGTCCGGGGACCTCCAGTCCCCCCCGAGAGGGCCGCAGCCACCAATGGGAGTGGGAGGATCGCATCCGCCTCGATCGCAGTATGGGGTAAGAGACGCTGCGGATAGAACCAATAATGCGCAAACTGCGCCTGAGCGCAGAGATAGTAAAGGCGCATATCAGGAGCCTCAAATCCGCCACGGTCAAAGGGTTGAACCAGAGTGTCCCAGCTACAGCGAGGCTTCTTGCCCCCCAGACAAACGACAATAGGGCCGTCTGTAGAGACTTAAAAATAGAAACATTCAAGCGGATAGGAATATTCACAAATAAATATAGTAGTTTGGGCAATATCACCATTTTGATGGCTGCTATACGGTCCGCCAGTGAAAGCGGCAGACGAGCCCATCGCGCCGCTCGCTCAGTAAGTTGAGAGATAGTACGCCCATAGTTCATGGAAATTACCTGCGCCGGATCCCTGTGTAGCCAAATCCCAAGATATTTTACCGGTTCCTGGGTCCAGGCCAACGGGAAGTCCATTTCGAACTCGCAGGTTCCTGCCGTAAGTGGAAAAACCGACGATTTGGCCCAGTTTATCCCCAAGCCAGAGAAGCCCTCGAACCGAACATATTCTCGCAGCAAGGCCGGGAGATATGTCGCAGGCTCACGAACGTAAAGCAACATATCATCCGCATATAGCGAGACGACCAATGGTCGCAGCCTGAATCGCAGCGCCGCAGAGGCATGGAGCTGGCGCAACTTGCAGGCCAGGGGCTCCAGCGCCAAGGCGAAAAGCATCGGCGAAAGGGGCACCCCTGCCTCGTACCCCTGCCGATAGGAAACTCCGAGGACACCCAGCCGTTCACGCGGACCCTAGCCGCTGGGGCGGAGTACAGAACCCTGATCCACTGCAAAAAGAATGGAGGGACACCCATTCTGGTAAGGACCGAGAACATGTATTTCCAGGAGAGGGAGTCAAACGCTTTAGTAGCGTCAAGCAATACTGCCACGGCTTGGAAGTCAGCTTCAAAATAGTGTAAGGTAGCAAAGATGGTGCGCAGATTAAGTACGGTAGATCTTGCGGGAACAAAGCCGGACTGATCCGGAAGCACCAATAGGGGAATCAACGGCTGCAGACGGAGAGCGATCATTTTCGCTAGTATCTTGGTGTCAATGTTAAGCATTGAGAGGGGTCTGTAAGTATCACAGCGGTTGGGCTCCTTGTCGGGTTTCAAAAGCATGACTAGGAGAGCCTCCCGCAATGAGGGTGGGAGACGGCCGGTGTCGTAGGCCTCCGCATAGACTTCAAGTAGTCTAGGAGCCAGATCGTCTGCGAATGCCTTATAAAATTCGCTCGGGAGACCGTCCAGTCCGGCAGCTTTGCCTGTGGGGAGGGACATAATAGCCGCCCTCACATCCTCCTCATCAAAGGGCTGGGTGAGATGTTCCCGATGACCAGAGGCCAGCCAGCCCAATGCTACATCCTCTAGATACATATCAACATCAGCCGTCTGAGCCGTATCCCTGTTGCTATAGAGAGCTGTATAATAGTCAAGTATGGTCTCACTGATGGCTGCCGTGCCGAATTGGGCCTTGCCCGCCTCGTCGAGTATTTCCGTGATGTATTGTTGGCTCCGAGGCGCAGACAATTTACGAGCGAGTGAGCGACTAGGCCGACCCCTCCCCGTAGTATCTAGCCGTGCTACGTCTAGATTTGTGCCTTATTTCCTGGTCCGCGGTGTCATTATGTTCCGTAACTAAGGCGCGAATCCTGGACAAGGTTTCGGGTAGTGGGTTCGCGTCGTATGCCCTCTCCAACACCGAGATCTCTCCCGCAAGTTTTTGGATCCTGCGCCGCAGATCGCGCAGTACCCCAGCCTGTGCCCCCATGCAGACCCCCGGATAGTGACCTTGAAGGCTTCCCACATAGTCCCGGCGCTGTCCACCGAGCCCGCATTCTCCCGAAAGAAATTGCGGACCGCCTCCCCTACCGTGGCCCTGAATACCGGATCCGTCAGGGAGGATGGCTGTAGTCGCCACTGAAAGGGCGGCCTCGCACAGGTCGGCACACATAGATCCAGAAGCACCGGAGAGTGATCTGACAGCGTCCGGGCCAGGTGGCGCACCTCTGTAGCCCAAGGGCATGCAGCCTCTGTGACAAGCCAGAGGTCCAAACGGGACCACGTCCCATGTACCGCCGACACGAACGAACTCTCACGCCTGCCAGGATGCTGCAGTCGCCAGACATCTCTCAGACCTCCAGCCTCCATTATGCCACGCAGTGCCTCCGCCGCCAGCTTAGGTCTTGCCCCCTCACTACCCATACGATCAGCATCCATATCCAGACATACGTTGAAATCCCCCCCCCATATAATTTCTGCATCGGGGAACCCAGAGATACGACGCCAGACATCTGCAAAAAAAGCTGGGTCATCAACATTCGGTCCGTACACATTCACAAGGAGAACACTCGTCCCGCCTAGTATACCATGTATTATTGCCACTCGCCCCTGGTCATCTGTCTCAGAACGGAGAGTCTGGAAGTGCATCCCCTTTTTTATCAAAATCAGCACACCCCGGGCATAGCTAGAGTAGGAGGAGGCCACCCGGTGTCCAGCCCATCTTGCCCCCACATTTTTATCAGATAGATTCGTTAGGTGGGTCTCCTGTAGGAGGGCAATATGGATATTCACTCTTTCTAAATAAGCAAACACTGCCCTGATCTTTTTGGGAGAATTCAGCCCCCGGACGTTCCAGGTCAGAAGCCGCAGATTTCCACTTATCCGATCAGTGGTTGGTAAGCCGACAGAACCATGAAATATTTCAAAGCCATATTAATGCCAATACAAATAATAGGTAAAAGAGAACTCACTACAACACAAAACATACCGTGCCAGAGGGTGCCCCCCTCGATTCCCCCTCTCCCCCACCCACTTCAGCGTCCCCAACGTGCTAAAGCCATCCCATCCACCCCCCCACCCCTCAAACGAAAGTGAAAACCTCAGTTGGGGTGTACCCATGTGGGGCACTAGAGTGCAGCTGCCCTCCCATCAAGTAGGAGGTGGCTGCGCAAAGGTTAGATCCATGCCTACAAACAACAGTACACAAGATAGTCATCCACCAGATTAGCATCGATAATACAATAGGCCCAGGCAGCGGCCACCAGGGCAAGGAAGTACTCCATGGCAAAGATAAACATGGTCAACATACACCCCCCCATCCGCCAACGAGGCGTGTCCTGCAACCTCATATGAACAGAAATGTGCCCCAATAACTTAGTGTTCCTCAGTGTCCGACTGTTGGTTAGCATCTCGTCGTCGTCGCTTTAGACGTTTGGCATGCTCAAGGGCTGCCTTGGGGTTGCTGAAGATGTGAGAATCCCCGTCGGGTCCTATCTTCAAACGGGCCGGATAGAGCATAGCGTATGAGACCTCCTCGGACCTAAGGAACTTCTTGACGTCAGCAAACTCCCGTCTCGCCGCCTGGACCGCAACCGTGAAGTCTGGGAAAAAGGAGAGTCGATTCCCTTGATAGTCAATGGTGCCCTTCTCTCTCGCCAGACGCAGTATCACATCGCGGTCCCTGTAATTTAAGACTCTTGCAATGATGGGCCGCGGGGGGGCCCTGGCGCCGGGCGAGCGGCCAGTGAGCGGTGCGCCCGCTCCACAATGAACATGGTGGATAAATGCTCCCTGCCAAAGATGTCAGTAATCAGTGTCTCCATGAATATCTCCATCTTGCCCACATTGGAGGACTCCGGCAGTCCAATAAGGCGAATGTTGTTACGTCGTGAGCGGGCCTCCAAATCCTCGTTCTTGGCCTGGATGACAGACAAGACCTTCTCCATATTCAGAGCTTTCCCCGCGACATCGCTCAGGCCATCCTCCGCAGCGGAGACTCTCTGCTCCACTTCCCCCATTCGGGCGCTCTGCTTCTCCAGTTGGGAGGACATGTGGTCCAGACGGTTGTTGACCGCTGCCATTGTGCCCTCTATAGATTGGAGGCTTCGTTGCATTGCCAACAGTGTGGTTTCAAGGCCCGGGGGAGCCCCCTCTGCTACATCCGCCTCAGAGTCCGAGGCAGCCTTTTGTGACACCTTGGTGGATTTGCGCGCCTCAAACGTGAGACGGGGTTGCGTTCTGTCAGTCTTGCCCATGGTGCCCTGAGGTTCGGCTCGTTGCAAGTGTGATCGGGAGGCCCAGCGCAGCAAGGGCCCCAAACAGGAGCCGGGCAGATGACCGTACCAGGATCGCCGAGTGGGTGGGAGGTTGTCACACAGTAGGCCGCCCGGGCCGCTAATAACATATTCAGCCCTAGAGTGACCCGAACAGCGGGGGTCCTGCCAGCTCCGCCACGCAGGTTCGAAGGCCGCAACTCGCCCCCCCCACTAATCAATGGCGCCGTATTTGTAGTCCAGCACCTTCATGCCACCATTGACAGCGCCGCCGTATTCCGGTCCACCAGTGTCAGCCCGTGCGGCGCAGAGCCCCCCAGGGCCCGATGGATGTCCGGTGCAGACAATTCAGGTGCAGCCTCCCCCCGGGGCAGACAATCGCGGTCCACGCCGTTCCCACTGACATATGCTCTTAGGGGTTGTAATTATAGCTATGTCGTTGAACCCCAGCGGTGCGCGGCAGGGCCCATCAGCTCCCCCGCTCGCCGCAACAGCAGACGCGTCCCCCGCAGATCTTTCCAGCTTAGGGGCCTGGGTCCGGCCTCTCCCTCTCTCACGCCACACAGGGGGGGCTCCGCAAGTAGGGGCAGGACCACCAGTACCGCCCCAGCGTCTTACAGCAGCTCGCAGAGCGCGATCCGCTTGCAGGCCCGCACCCTCCGCCACAGTCACCGGCCCACAGCGGCCGCGCCCCACTCACCGCCTCCGACACCGAGGGGACCAGCTCCCGCTGCAGTCCTCGCCTCCGCGGCACTCGTGGTCTCGGCCTCACGGGGCCCGTGGCAGCAATGATGCGTGGCGCCGCCTCCAGTCGGGCGCTGCGCCGCTTGTTCCCTGCAGCTGCAGCGGTACAGGTCACCAATTGGCGCGGTGGGCCTCAGAGCCCCTCGGGCGCCGCCATCTTAGATTTGTTATGTCTGCCACGGCCGCCACCTCCGTCAGTAAATTCTCGCCGTTCCCCCTGTCTCAGGCCATCCCGGGCACAGCAGCAGGTTCGGGTGCACTTCGCAAGCAAGTACGTGTCACTAATCCACCGGATAGGTGGTTTGTAGAGCGGATTTTGGGCGGATTATGGCGCAGCCGGGCAGAGCCTCACTAGGGTGCGGCCATCTTGCCGTGCGCCCTCTAGCGCCCCTACACATCTTGGTACTTAATGAGGAGTTCAGAAGGGCTCCTGACAGTACGGAACATATCTCCCTCATCTGACTCTTCATCATCTTCGTCAGAAACTAGTAATTGTTCAGGTAACCTAAGAGGAACCTTAGCAGGAGAGATTGTAATTGGAGAAAGCACATCCAATGAAGATCCACGTCTTTGTAGTAAAGAAGACATCGCTGTCGACGGAGGCAACGTAGACGGCGTAGAAGATACTGCAGGCGTCAACGAAGACCAAACCTGAAGAGCCGTACATGAAGACAGTGGTAACGTCGACGAGGCAACCGTCGACGAGGTAGGCGTCGATGGAATCGTCGACGAGACGGACTTCGTCGACGAGACGGACTTCGTCGACGAGGCAGTCGTCGACGACACTTTTACTCTTCGTCGTCGGAGCGTCGACGGTAGATACAAACTCTTTCGTCGACGGAACTGGTCTGACGGAGACGGATACCAGCGTCGACGGCGAAGACGCCGACGACATCATGTGGCTTCGGCAACGAGAAGGTTGCAGTCGACGTCGTCATAGCGGCAACGGAAGGCTTCATCGACGAAGGCGTCGTCGTCGAGCTAGCCGACGAGGGACCCCGTTTCGGAGGTAAATCCTTGTCAGAAACCTGCTTTGAAGATAGAGACTTCGTAGTCTTTCTCGGGGGCGTAGAAGGCATAGATTTAATCTTAGAAGGTGGAAGAGCCTTTTTTGAAGTAGAAGGCAACTCAGCACTCTTGGAGGTATGCTGTTTCTTCGACACCTTAGCCCCAGGAGAAGATAAATCTGTATCAGCAATCCTCTTTCTAGAGGACGTAGACTGGACAGAGGCAATAATACTCCCAACTTCAGATAAGGGATTGTCCTGATCTTTAATCTTCTGTAGCCACAGAAGCAGACGCCCCTCTCTGTCCCTCAGAGACTTTTGTGGGAAAGTTCTGCAGATCTTGCAGTCTCTCACCTGGTGGTCAGGATACAAGCAGTAAATGCACTTCTTGTGGGGATCTTCTGAAAAGAGCCGGAGCTTCCCACAAGATTCACAAGGTCGAAAGAGAGATTTCTTTGAAGAAGACATCCTAACAGGAAGATTTTCCAAAGAGAAAACTGAGAAGAACTGAGCAGAGCTCAGGGAGACTCCCTTCACACGACGTGCAGTAGAAAATCTGAGAGCCTGAGCCTCTGAGAACATTCTGGGTGGTGCTGTCGCCTCATTGGCTGTAGTTTGGTCTATATATAATGACTTGGACGAGTCATGAAAGTGGAGGATTTTTTCCTTTTGATTTCTGGCTACTTTACTTCCTGGTTCTAGGTTACCTAGGATATGGTTTCTATATGCATATATATTGCTATTTTTATGTACCGTGGGACTCCCACTCCGACGACGGGGAATGATTCAGGCATGTGAATCTATGAAAGATAGCCCAATACTGGAGAACTGTTACTCTTGTGTGGGGCCATATCGAACATCTGCTTTCTGGGCTTCGCACTAGGAGGAGATACTCCCATAGCATTTGCAAAAAGCATTGGCAAAGCCAATAGGTCTCACCTATGTAAGAGCTGTTGGCTTTGCCAATGTGTTTTAGCCATGTTGTACACCAGAGTGGCTGCTGTTCAGCAGGGCTAAAGGTTTGTGGCGTAGAGGAGAGTGGCTGAATGGAGTGGCGTAGGGTGGAGAAGAGTGTGGCGTGGAGTGAGTGGCAGAGGCAGAGTAGCAGAGTAGAGTGGCATAGAGTAATGTATTGTACTTGCATTTATATAGCGCTTACTACCTGTGACGAGGCGTCAAAGAGCTTTTCAGCGAGTAGCACACTACCCTGAAATCTAAAAAAGGATTAGTGGAGACCTAGTATAGGGAAATATGACATTTATTAGAGTGGTGGACAAGTGAGTCTGTTATGTGGGTTGAAAAGGATAGTGGAGAGATAGAAGAGGTAGAGGTTTGCATTTATATAGTGCTTGGTACCCCCAGAGGCATCAATGCGTTTTTCGTGGAGTAGCACGCTACTCCGGAATCCAAACAGCATTAATGGTGAATTAGTATAGGGAAATATGAAATTAATTTGAGTGGTGGATAAGTGAGTCTGTTAGTTGGATTGAAAAGGATAGTGGAGGGATAGGGAAGGGTCTAGAAAGTGTTTCTTTGGAGATCATAGCAGCAGTAGCAGGTTTGGGATGAGTGGGGGGGAGAGTCAGAGGGAAGGGTTTAGAAAGGCTTGTTTGGGGGATCTCAATGGCAAAACAGATTTGAGATGATGCAAGGGAGGTGTAGAGGGGGGAAGAGTCTAGAAAGGGTTATTTTGGGGATCATAGTCGGAGTGGAGGTAGAGGATTTATTGAGAGATGTATAGGGTGAGAAATAGGGTAGTGCATTGGAGAGAGTAGTAGATTGAGGTTTGGGGTAAGTCAGAGTTGAGGTAAAAGATATATTGAGAAAGGTATCGGGTGAGATATAGGGTAGTGTATTGAAGATGCTGAATTAGGAGTAAAATAGTAAATATAAAGATACATAAGTAGAAGGTATGCATGTATAAGTAAGGTACTATACCTAGATTTAAGTTGAATTAAATAAACTTAGATTTTCAAGTGTTGCTTTACTTTAAGCTAATGTATTTGTTTTTATTTAGTAGTGATGTCTGCTGGGAGCTGTAGTTTATCATCGAACACTACAGCAACACTACAATTAAACTGGGCCCAGCTGAGCTTCCACCAATGGGAGTACCGCAGGATGTTCAAAAAGAGGGTTGGGGCAGTTTACCGGCATCAGCGGCATTTGATAAAGGCACACCCCGCCGAAACGCGTCATGCCAAAGCTGTTAAATAAATTGGACCTTTCCACGTTCCCCGCTGTGTCCTCCGATTGCTTTTCACTAAAGTGATCCATTGTCTGAGATATTATATATATATATCCCCAATAGTGAAGTAATAGCAGATGAATTGTTATTATAAAAACAGGCATATTTAAGCAGTGACCTATATACATGTTAAACAGAGAAAAACATAACCATAAGTAATATGTACATTTGTTAAGCAGAACTAATGAAAATCTATATATTTATAAACAAGATTACTACACATACATGGAAGGTATATATGTATAAGGAAGGCAATATATCTAGATTTAAGTTGCAGTTCATAAACTCAAGTGTTTAATTTAAGCTCATTTATTTGCTTTTATCTTTTAATAATTCAATAGTGAAGCAAATGTAGATAAATAGTTCTGATAACAATTTACTCATTTATGCAGTGACCTACATACAAGTTAAACATTGAATAATATAACCAAAGGTAATATGTACATTTGTTAAGCAGAACGAACAATTCTCTATATTTATAAACATAATTATTATACACATTTATACAAAGGAATACACATATTTAGGTACACGCATATAATCCAAATAACTGCTTACATACATAGGGATATGCTGTATATTTATGTTTGAGTATGGTGGTTATGTGGGGATGAGCCAACTCTTCAGTAGTCTTCTGAAGCTAAGGTAGCTATCCACATATCTTATGTTTGGGTTAAAGAATTACATAGTTTGGTTGCTTAAACAGAGAAGGATCTGCCACCTATAGCTTTTGTCTTGTATGGTGGCATTTTGAGGCAAGGTCCCAATCTAGAGCAGAGGTTCCTTTGCTGAATGTATTTGGTAAATGTATTCCTGATGAAGAGCGGCCCTGTTCCATGTATCAATTTGTGGGTGATGCAAAAAGCAGCTTGAATGTGATCTTCTGGCAACCGGTAACCATACATTGGTTTCAAGGCAGGGGAAATGTGGGCTTGTGGCTTTATATGCAAGAGTAGTCTGGCAGCAGAGTTCTGAATCCGTTGTAGTCTTTTCATAGTTATTACAGATGATCCGTGGTAGAGGCTATTGGTGTAATTGAATTTTGACAGACCAAGAGAGATAGTCGCCTGGACCTTGTGTGGAAATTCCAGGAGAGGGAAAATGTGTTGCAGTGTTTTATAGTAATGAAGCTGGATCTTGCTAGTTTGTCCACTTGGGCATTCATTGATAGCTTGCAGTCCATGGTAATTCAGCGGTTTCTTATTTCATTAGATACTTTAGTCAGTGTTCCCAGATAGTCAGGCCAGGCGGCGAGTGGTTCATAAGTTTTCCAATCGCCACATGTGAATATTTCTGTTTTAGAAGCATTCAGTTTGAGATGGCTCATGTCATCCACTGATCAAAGGCTGTGAAGCAACAGAAAATTTGTGAATTTCTAATGTCTTTGGGGCTTTCCAGTTTAAGGAGTATTTGTGCGTCATCTACCATAGTTATAGCATGTGAGGTGAAATTTATTGATCAGTGCCAGTAATAACTTCATGTATATGTTGAAAAGCATGGGTGAGATGATAGAGCCTTGAGGGACCCTTGCTTTTGTGAAGTACAGTTTAGATGAGAAAGGGGGAATATGGATGACATTAGTTCTGTTTTGAAAGTAGGCTGTGATCCAGTTGAGAGCAGTCCCCTCTATGCCGGCTTCGTAGAGTCTTTGTAGTAGAGTGGCATGATCAACTGTGTCAAAGGCGGCTGAGAGGTCCAGGAGAAGTAGTGCAGCAACCCCGTTGCAGTCAACTGTGTTCTTAAGGTCATCCCAGATGGCAATGAGGGCAGATTCTGTGCCTCTTCTTGGATGGAATCCTGTTTGGAAGTTTGAAAGTATGGAATTATCTTCAATGAATTGTGACATCTGGGCGAATGCTGCTCTTTCTATCAGTTTGCCCAGGAAAGGTCAATTTGACATTGGTCATATTTTTGCTCATGATCTGCGATGTGTCTTTGACACTTGTTACTTGCTACACTGCATGGAGTTATCTTTGATTAATGAAGTGTTGTTGACATTTATTGTTTAAACTGTTTCTTGAATAAATGGTGCCACTCGACTCAGTTCCTGCATCTCACACGGGTCTCTTATTATTTTAGGTAGCACATCTCTGTGCTAAATTATGTGGTAAAAATCACTCTCCAACAGTAGTTGTCGGGGGTTAAGCAGGTCTAAGTTTTTCTTTAGTAAAGGCGTATGTATGACTTTTTCAGGTCTTCTGGAAATATTGCCGTAGTTAAGGAACTGTTGACGATTCTTCTTACCGGTGTGGCGGCAGAGGTAGTTAGAAGAAATTCCTTGAAGGTTTGTGGTTGACACAGGTCCGAAGGGCTGCATACATGCCTGCTTGCTTTGACCAGGTCCTTAAATTCATTGTGTGGTATCTGTTGGAAGGAATGCAGAGGCTGGGATAGCCTACTCTTGGAGGGTTGTTTGGGAAAAGGGTCGGCGCTGGTGTTTTTTCTTTGTTTTAAATAGGAGTCCAACATGTCTTCTTTGGTTGTGTGATGATTTGCCAGCTTGCCTGTGAAATCTTTGAGTGATGGGATAAGCTCGTTCTAGGCAATTTGGTTTACGAAATTCAGTGAGAATTTTATAGAATTCTTTATTAATACATTTAGCATTTTGAGTTGTGTGTGAATAGTATCTTTTCTTAGCTTTTTTTATTGCTGACTTGTATAATCTGTTAAGTTTCTGTAGGTGAAGTTTGCCTTGATTGGCAATTGTTTTTGAGCCAGGCGCGTTGCAGCTTTCTAATTTGCTATTCATTCTCTTTTAGTTCTGTATTTCTCCAAGGTGCTTGTTTTCTTTTGTGTTGGTCTGAGTGGTATTAGGATATCAGAATCTTTTTGTAGCCACTCGTAGTTCTTGAACAGAATTTATTGCGTCTAGATCTGTATTGGAGGTTAGTTGTGTTTCTAAATATTCAAAATTGAGTTTGTTCCACGGTCGACAGATGAATGCATGTACGGTTGTTTTAGGTTTGTTGTTTTGTGATGTTTTATGTTGGAAAGCAAGCAATGGTGGTTTGACCATGTGACTGGAGTAATTGTTTGAAAGGTAACTAGATCTGCATTTGCAAAAATGAAATCTAGGATGTGTCCAGCGATGTGTGGGGGTTTGTGGATGATCTGATGTAGGTTCAGTGCGTCTAGGCCAGTGATGATTGTTTTTGGATGTGGTATATTTTGTCAAACCAAATGTTTAGGTCACCAAGAATGCATAGGTCGGAGTGTAATGCTATCAGGTTTGAAACTGTCTAGAAGTGTGTCTGGGAATGTTGCATTACTAGGTGGAGGTCTGTGAAGGAAGTTACAGAAGCAGGATGTTGTAGGGCTACATTTGGTGAAGATCACAATCTTGTATGGAGATGTCATCAGCTTCAGTGATATTTAATGTTTGCTTAAAAAAACAGCTAGGCCACCTCCTCTTTTGCCTATACGATGTTGTGTGATAGTTTGACAGCCTAGAGGAATGGCTTCATGCAACACAGGAGCCATCTTATCTCCCAACCATAATTCAGTTATGAAGAGTATGTCAGGTTGTGTGTCAGTGAGAAGGTCGTAGATCTGATGCTTATTTTTTTAGAGTGATTGAGCATTTATTAGTATGCAGTTTAGCGAATGCCTTTTCGTGATGGTGTGACTTTTGTTTTGAAGAAGAGCCAGCAGTGTTTTGTGGACTTGTAGCAGATGTGTCCTTAGTGCTGGCATTAGCTGAATGAGGATAGCAAAAGTGTAGTGGTTCTGCATCATATTCTTGGTCCAGAAGGCTAAGAAGGCATTTTGATGGGTCTGCATGTGTAGGTGGTGAAGATGGTGTTTGAGAGTGAGTAGGTGAGCTGTGTTGTTTTTGTAGAGTAGCCTTGTTGTGCAGCGGACATGGAGATGCGAAGTTGTGAAGAGCAGCATGCGGTTTGTTTTGTTTGCATCTGTTTATGGTGGAAGGTGTCCGAGTTAGGGGTGGTGGTGCAGCATGTAGGTCATGTAGTAAGGTTCTAAATTGTCCAATGGATGGGAGGTGGTTAAAAGAGAGTTGCTGTGTTGTTGTGTATTAGGTGTAGGGGTAGAAAGAAGGCTTGGCAGTAGAGTTGGTTTAGGTTGTGTATTGTTTGTGTAGTTAGCAGGGTCGGAGTGGGTGTATGTTTCTGGTTTGTGAGTGTTATATTTTGTTTTTGAGGAGTAGTGAGAGGAGATGATGTATTTGTTTTCTAGGAAGTATTTGTATGTAAAGTATTGTTGGCAAGTGGAAGCTGCAAGGTAAAGGGGTGGTGATGTGTTTTGAAAAAGAGTATGTAGTGTGTGGGAGGAGATGTACAAGAGTAAGAAGTTCTTTTGTTAGATTTGATTGTTGGAAAAGGTACTATGTGTGGTGAAGTATAGTGTAAGGGTTATGTGATAGTGTTTGCTTGGTAAAAGGAGGAGGAGGTTGTTGTTGGTGGTGACAGAAAGGGGTCTGTTAGGAGTAATTAGAGGGTAGAGCTGGGGGTTTGTAGTGTGTGCCTGTATGGAATATAGTTATGTATGGTGTTGATTTGGATTGTGTTAACGATGAGTGGACTGGTTAGTGGTTCAGGATAAAGTGGTATTTTGTGTGTGTGAGTGAAGGAGCCATTGTGTGGTAGTTAGGGTAGAAGGATGTATAAGTGTTGTATGTGGGGTTTGTAGAGGGTGTTAAGACATTGAAATGTGTGTTTGATTTGTCTGTAGTGAATGTGTTGAGTTCGATTGCTGCGAGTTTGTTAATATGTTTGTGGTTATGGATGGGATGAAGTGGGTGCTGGTGCATAGAATAGAGTGGCGAAGAGTGTTGCAGAGTGGAGAAAAGTGTCGCAGAGGGGCGGAAAGTGTCGCACTCCGTCCATCATCTCCTTGTGTTTGCTTTGTTCGCCCTAGGTTGGCAGGGTATGCCCAGACGTGGGTCCCTTGCTCACTTTGCCACTGGATTCAAGCTAGCCTGGCTGATGAGGGCTGTTAGCCCGAAACCGGTCCCAGGATGCTTGATTCCGGTCCAGGGAAGACATGGCTTGGCAGTTCGGTCTGGACTGTTCCCATGAGGCACAGGGTCAAGACTGATTTGCATATAGCTGTGTCTGAACTGGGCTGGCAGGGTGAGCTAAAGAATGATGATGGATTCAACCCAGATCTGTGACTGGGGGTGAGTGTTTGAAAAGTTTCAGCACTCCGTTCATCATCTCCTTGTGTTTGCAGAGCGGAGGAAAGTGTCGCAGAGTGGAGGAATGTAGGAGCAGAGGAAGAAAGTGGAGTAGAGTGGATAACAGTGGAGTGCCATAGATTGTAGTGGATGTTGAGACATTGAAATGTGTGTTGGATTTGTCTGTAGTGAATGTGTGGAGTTCAATTGCTGAGAGTTTGTGAATATGTTTGTGGTTATGGATGGGATGAGGTGGGTTCTGGTGCATGGAATAGAGTGGCGTAGAGTGGCGTAGAGTGTTGCAGAGTGTCGCAGAGTGGAGGAAAGTTGGAGTAGAGGAGGAAAGTGGAGTAGAGTGGAGGACAGTGGAGTGCCGTAGAGTGTAGTGGATGTTGAGACATTGAAATGTGTGTTGGATTTGTCTGTAGTGAATGTGTGGAGTTCGACTGCTGAGAGTGTGTTAATATGCTTGCGGTTATAGATGGGATGAGGTGGGTGCTGGTGAATGGAATAGAGTGGAAGAGCGCCGCAGAGTGGAAGAGCAAAAACACAATTGATAGACAGAATGCAGAACAATGTCATACATTCACCCCAATACAGAGATCTGGGCCTAAATCCATCAATGTTTTGCTCCCCATGCCATTCCAGTTTGAACCCAGCCATATGCAAATCAGTCTTGACCCTGCGCCCAATGGGAACAGTCCAGCCGAACTGGCAGGCCAGGTCCTCCATGGACTGGAAACAAGCATCCTAGGACCAGTTTCGGGTTTTCAGCCAGGATAGCTTGACTCCAGTGGCATGGAGAGCACGGGACCCACGTCTGGGTATACCGGTCTCACTCAGGGTGACAAATGCAAAAAGAACAATTGATGGACAGAATGCAGAACAATGTCATACAATCACCCCAGTACGTCCATCAATTGTGTGTCTTTTGCAGAGTGGAAAAGAGCGTCGCAGAAGTTTCATAGAGAAGAGGAAAATTTCGTAAAGTGCTGAAGAGTCAATTAAAGCAGCACAGAGTGTCCGAGTGGAGTGGCATAAGAGTGGAATGAATGATTATTTATATAAATCACAGCTTCTCCAGGAGTGTCCAGACGCTTAAACATCAGCATCCAAGATCTATCAATAGCGCAGACCTAAAAGTCCACCATCCCGAACTACGAAAGATGAGTTTTCAGCGCTTTCCTAAAACCCTCTTCCTCAGACAATCTCAAATATCTTGGCAACTTGTTCCACAGGCCCGTGGCCAACGTAAGTGAAGAACCCCCCCCTACATTGGTTTTTAAAGTGGGTACTATCAGTAGCACGGCCTGACTGGAGCGCAACAATCTACCAGAACTGTAAGCCTTAATCCTTTCATTCAAGTATGATGGACCCCTGTCAGGCATGGCTTGGTGTGTCTAGGTTAGTGCCTTAAACTTCACTCACATGCGTACTCAGAACCAATGAAGCTTCTCGTGAAAAAGCGATACAAGCGAGTGCTTTGGTAGCCTAACCAGTAGTCGGACCGCCATATTTTGCACAACTTGTAAGCGCTGGATTAAATAATCAGGAATGCCCAAGGACAGGACATTTACATAATCCAGCCATGTCATATCAATGCCTTGACAACCGTGACTTATGCTTCCTGAGATATCTGGTACAAACATTTCCTAGACCGGTGAAGGATCAAAAAAAACTATTTCACCACAGATGAGAACTGGATATTAAAAGATAGGTTTGAATCGAACAGAACGCCCAGATTTTTAGTCACCCCTGTAGGGGGCGGCGGCAGAACACTGCTTGGCCAAGCTCCTGTCCATCCTGGTAGAGCGTCTGGTCCAAGCAACAGGACCTCGGTCTTTTCTGGGCTGCACTGAAGTTTGTTCTTCCCACGCCAGTTCAGGAGCGCTTTTAGGCACAGCACAAAAGTATCTTTAGCACTGGTTGATTCTCCTTCATAGGTTAACAGGAGTGTGGAGAGTGGCGTAGAGTGTTATGTAGTGTAGTCGAGTGCCGTAGGAAGGAGGCACATATAGTGTAGTAGAGTGGCGCAGAGTAGAGTCGGAGGAAAGCGGCCGCCGAGTCGGAGGAAAGCGGCCGCCGAGTCGGAGGAAAGCGGCCGCCGAGTCGGAGGAAAGCGGCCGCCGAGTCGGAGGAAAGCGGCCGCCGAGTCGGAGGAAAGCGGCCGCCGAGTCGGAGGAAAGCGGCCGCCGAGTCGGAGGAAAGCGGCCGCCGAGTCGGAGGAAAGCTGCCGCCGAGTCGGAGGAAAGCTGCCGCCGAGTCGGAGGAAAGCTGCCGCCGAGTCGGAGGAAAGCTGCCGCCGAGTCGGAGGGAAGTTGCCGCCGCGTGGAGGGAAGTTGCCGCCGCGTGGAGGGAAGTTGCCGCCGCGTGGAGGGAAGTTGCCGTCGAGTGGAGGGAAGTTGCCGTCGAGTGGAGGGAAGTTGCCGTCGAGTGGAGGGAAGTTTCGTAGAGTGGAGGGAAGTTTCGTAGAGTGGAGGAAAGTTTCATAGAGTGGAGGAAAGTTTCATAGAGTGGAGGAAAGTTTTGCAGAGTGCCAAAGAGGCGAGTAAAGTGGCATAGAGTGTAATCGAGTGAAGTGGCATAGAGTGTAATCGAGTGGAGTGGCATAGTGTAGTAGTGTGTTGTAGACTGGAGTGTTGTATGAAGGAGGCACACATAGTGGATTAGTGTGGTCTAGAGTGTCAGAGTGCTGTGGAGTGGACTAGTGTGGCCTACAGTGAAGTGGCATAAAGCGGCCTAGAGTGACAGAGCGTAGTGGAATTAAGTGGAATGGAGTAGTGTAGAGTAGAGTTGAGGGTTGTAGAGGGGAGTAGAGTGTCGTAGAGGGGAGTAGAGTGTCATGGAGTAGAGGGTGTGGTTGTACACTGCCATTGCAGACAACACATTTTCAATTGAAATGGCCATCACATTTGTAGACATAGTATTGCTGATAAAACCATACAGCGCACAAACCGTTAATGTATGGAAATGGCATCACCTAGTGTATTGATTGTTTTGATCGTTTTAAAATATTGTTTTCACCACACTTTAGAATTACAAAAAAGATTTGCTTCATTAGTGCCCTCCTAATTCGGATTTATTCTGAAATATGCACAAAATTCATTTACAGATATTTAAATTTTGTTGTGTGAATAACATTGTGCAGCCTTCCTCCAGCATACCCCCAATACCCAGCATGATTTTCACATAAATCCTCTCACTTTGAAGTCAGAGAAAGAAAAGTAAACACTAAGCTTCCTAGGAAAACAGAACCTGACATTTGACCTCTGTCTTTGAATGTACAGCAAATATGACATGATAATAAAATTTAAAGGCCTATTTACAGAAAGTGAGCACTCGTGGAAGAATACAGTTAACAGGCTATGCTCCACGGGAGGGACAACAACATAATGGACAGCCTAAAACAAAGACAGCAAATAGAAAGCATGCCACAGTGAGTTAGAAAACAAAGATCAATGGTAAGCAATGGGTGGAATACATTCCTAGGGAATATTTCCGAATGTCCCCAATAAGTATTTGCAAACCAGATAGCGGTGGTGTCTGGTAGGTTTCAAATTAAAAAGGATGCCTTGAATTGAGCACCTCAAATATATGTGCTTGTAGTGACAAGACATGTGATGCACTGCGGTGGTCAAGTTGCATATGGGTAGTTAACGCCAGGGATATCATCTTCTTCCTAGAACACTGTTGTGCTATGCCAGGTACAAAGTATTGGCCCATTTGCACTGATTTAATTAATTTCATGCTCAAAAACAGGATCATTTCCTAATGACCTCAGCATCCTGTTATCCCCTCGGCCCCAAGACAGACTAAGACAGGATCACAGAATAAGCGAGTTGTGTATTCCCAAAAACCAAGTATTGGGTACCAAATTGTCAGTATTTGGCACAGACTGTGAAAAACTGGAAGGCCCCATGACTATACAGCAACACTAGTCGGGCATTTGTATACTGTCAAAGGAACGCAAGGGGTTCAGATTAAGGACAAATATCACAGCAAAAAAGAGGAATGCAGGCGAAGATTAAAATAAAATGTGGACCACTGACTTGGACAGGCTGTCAGAAAGAGCCCAAGAAAAATATCTTTTCTCTCTGCATTCTAATGGGTGACCACAGCTGTAAGCTGCTATTGGTGAGAAAAAAGTCAGGTATACTGTCATAGTGCATGCAGGACCCGACTGTCCAACAGTGATGGCAAAGTGTGACCAGTTTGGATTTTATGCGAAGTATCGAGGCCACTAGCCTTTTCAGTGGTGATGCAACAAGAAAACAGATTTCTTCCTATGCAGTATCAGTTTTGGACAATCACAGTACATGTACAAGAGAGCTGTGATGAGAAAAGAAAACAAAAAGGAATGCATGCTTTTATGATGACAGCTTGCAAAGCAGCAGGACGGTCAGATGGAGGTGGGGCAAAAGTGTTCTAGTTGTTACTAGTGCTAAACAAGCCCATAAACTAAATGTACCTGTGGTTGTAAGAAAGGGACACAGAGAAATGTCCTGTCCTTTTCCAATGGACAGTTTATCATCTCTGGCAGGCTCAACCACAATGTGCCATGTGGTGACGTTTGTAGAGGTATGGGCTATCCACAGGGTAACAAGAAACACATCAAATGGATTCCACTTTCCCTAATCCAATTTGCTGGGTTTAGAGTAGTCAATGAAAATGCAATACTCAGTCACAAGCAGCGACCTAGGAAATCTATGTGTGCAGTAGGCTTTATATAAATGAACACAGGTGTGCATGGTAAGTAGCATTTGGGGGGTTTGAGGCAGTAGGTTTGGGAGGGAGGGCATGTGGGGTGTATTGGGGACATGTGTCCGCCACTGGGTGGGCTGTCTTATTACGGCAGCACCAATAGTTACATCGATCGGTACCAAAACCTAGCAGCCAGGAGGAACGTACGAAAGTCAATGTCAAAGGCCAAGAGCTATCCTCCACACCCAAATTTCCCAGCACAAGTAAGGTTAGAGGCTGGCAGAGGCCAGTAGAGTAGGACTCTGCAGGTCCATTTCCAACCAAAGGAGAGAATAACTGTGCTACCACAGGTTCAGACCCCAAGTCCAATTTGCCGCTGGCCACGGACTTAGGTGACCAGAAGTATTCACTGCATTTTAAAAGACAGGGAAATGCCTCAGACATTCCTAATTTTTGATCCTTGCATCTATTTTCAAAGTGAAACGTGAAATCCATGAAAGATCGTAGAAATTGATAGATTACTATAAAGGAAACTAAATTCCAGATTGGTCAAGGATTTCACAAAGAAATCCATTGCCAAAGTTAAGAAAATAGGATATACAAGTGGGGAAGAAAGGAGAAATTGGTAACAAGGTTTTCAGTTCTAATTTTTCGCACATAGATGGAGATCTACACATATGATATGTAAATAGGTCATTCATTCTCTTCCTGTCACAAAGATGCGTAGTGTATGTAGTTTGTTCAAATGTCCACAATACAGAAAGCCATAAATTGAGGCATGGTATGCATTGTATTTTTTACTACATACCAACCAGGCATCACTTAACAAAATATCTAACAAAAGGAAACTGGAGGTTAATTAACGCTATGTATGTTTCGAATGCACCCACGAATTTGGGTTTAGGAATAAAAGTCATTTGTTCCACTTCAAATTCTGGTTTACCCAAAAATGCAAGGGGATTCTGAGGAGCAAGGTTTTCAAAAAGTGTTTTTGTGGACATTCACTTACAAAACGAACACAAACACATACAGAAATTCAATAGATAACAGCACATGCCCTGCCTTTCTATTTCCCACACTTCTGGTTAAAAGAGTACCATGGGTCGGCCTACCCAAGTCAAAAGGAAACACCCAAAACAGCGACTGTGGAAAGTGCAAGAGGTTGAGGTTGAATTTTTTGGTTTTGTTGGCTATAGTATTTGGGCCCTGGGTTGGCCAGCACTAAGGGAAACCCACAACCAAGATACTTCTGAAACCTAGATACCTGGGCAAGCAGAGGGTGGTGTGGCTTTTGTCTGCAAACATCAAACTTCAATTAAAAAACAACCTCCTCACATTTCTGAGATGGTAAGTTCCTGAATTTGTGGGGGAAAATCAACAGTCCCACCATATAATCTTCCCACATTTCTTTCAATAAAAACAGCACCCCATATCTGTGGGTGGGCCTATTGTAATCGACATGAATAGGCCAAAACTGTGACTTTGTAAAGTCAATGTGGTCTTGACATGATCAAAGTTTTAGCCTGTTCCGGGCCAGCCTACAATGTGGTGTTCCGTTTTCACTGGGAAAAGTGTGGGAACATTGGGCACTAGGAATTTTGTTCTTTCTTGGACATTCAGGAGTTTTGGTCACAGAAGAGCAAAGATATTGTTAGTTTACCCAAATTATGACATTTGTAGGTCATTCTGAGTCACAAAACGTTCTGAGATTCACACGAGCCACATCACCCTGGAATTCCCATGGGTATCTAGTTTTAAGAAATGTCTGGGATTGGTCTATTTTCCTGCATGCTGGCCTACCCCAGGTCCACATACTGCAGCCATTCCCATGGAAGTCCGTCTCCCCCACCCAAAGAAGTCCTTGCTGACTAGGTTGTGGATCGCTGCTCAACCCACTGTAATTCCACAAGTCTGATACCCCTGCACTCAGGAGACCAAGGATAAACAGAAGTGGGCCAGAGTTTGGCACAGCAATGTTTATGTGTGAGGGAGAATGGAAAGAACTACTGTGTTTTGAGTAAACATAGCAAATAATCAAACAAGTATATTTTCCTAGTTAGCCAGGTGATTAGGCACCCAGCAATTGAAACCTTAGGGTGTGTAGATGTTGAAAATGTGTGGTTGTGGTAGGTTTCTATAAAGCACAGGATTTGTAATTGTGACTAAAAGAGAGAAACTCTAAACTGGCATTTTGTTTTCAATTGCTTTCGAAATTGCCCACATGCACTGCACCTAGTTTATCGCCTGTGGTCACCCCAAAACATAGAAAACCAACGGATATCTGATATGCCCAAGCACAAGAGACCAAGGGAAACCCAAATGTACGTCAAGACTTTGCAGTAATACGTTCCTGTGCTTGGGGGACTGGATGAAATTAAAAAATTTGGGAAACAATTGCAGTAAATCAGAAATTTCATTTTGAACGCATTCTCCCAGCGATCCAGCCAGCTAACCAGTCAGGAGAAGGGAGGTCTGGCCTCCAACACTAGATTCCTCAGGTTGTACAGAGGTGAAAAATAAATAGTACTGATACTTTCCAGATTGACCTATGCGCTTGATATCAGTCATTAAATAAGCAGTGCACCATAAACTGTAATTCTGCCAGAATTTAATGACCTGCACTAATAGTACATAATTTATTGTCCAAACCATATTACCTAGGAAGGCCCCACATATATTTGTTATTGCCAGCCTCTAAACATTCATGGCAACATTTTCTTTGTTGGATTTTTCTGGGATTTTGAACAAACATGTTATAAAAATTCAACTATTTTGACATTTTCAATAGATCTTCCGGCTGTAATGAGCTTCCAGCTGTAATGAGATTATGTAGGGTTTGCATGAATACATCGCCATGAATGTGCAGAACAACAAGCATATAGATTCTTAGAATGCACAGAGACCAAAGAGATACCCGTGTTTGAACAACTTAACACAGATTTTTGTTTTGCTAAACGCTTCAGTACAGACGGGCAAACACATCCCGACAGTGAAAGGGTCATGAAAGGGAATGATCATGCACTTTTGTGGGAGAGTCCAGCTTCCATAATGCATGAGTCAGGCCACCAAACTGTAGGTCAGAATCTGACCCTGGAGCATGGAGAGGAGTTTCGGTCTTCATAGCAACCTCTTATGCCATCTGACATCTGGAGAAGCCCTGGAAAGCACCACTTTTGTGGCCATTTTGGTGTCAGGAGCAAAAATCTGGCTTTTGGGTAAGCTTGATAGGCACGCTGGTGGAATCAACTAAGAAAAAGCATGAAGAATTTCAACAAATTAAAGGGCATTTCCCTTCTTTACCGATTAGCACAACCAGGAAGCAAAGTCTGGGAAATTGACATTGCATGGAGCAGCATGGATTAATTTGCGAAAATCTCCATTCATTAAAGAGGTTACACTGTATTTCAATGTTTAAGAGCCACTCGTGATTCCCTGTAACATCCTGCCGACAGTTTTTTCTTACGTGCGGTCCATAACTGGAAAACAAATTGTACTAATCTCCAGATTTGCTATTGCTATCTTCAGCTGTTTAGTGTCTAAATGTGCAGAAACCAAGTTCTGCCGTGCTTCCTCAGTTAGAAAATTGTGGTGGTATTGTCTGGTTGAAATATGATGGGGTCAAAATGGCTAGATGGATGAAAGAATTTGAGGGCTGGTTGCACCACCTGAGTTCTTGCGGACTGATGTGATACAAGTGAGCAGTATGAGAACTTTTACCAAAAAACAAAAAACTGGAAGTTGTCCTGTCCACTCATCCTCATTCCTGTAACAGAGTGTCAGACTAAAGTGTTCTCAATATTAGAGCCGCTCTCTGCTCCACATTCTGGGACACACTATGCGCAGACCTGGTGCCAACTGGAATGAGTAAGTGGGACCATCCAATGCAGAATGGCAATTTCAATATAAATTCCCGCCACATGTCCTTTTGTTCGGTAATGTATTTGGAACTATGGAGGTCCCAGACAGGAAAACACCTTCAGTCATGGTACTGTGGAAACCAGTCAATATTCCAGATTTTCCTTTACAAGTGAAGTTTTAAGGAGAAGTGTTCAAAAAAGCACATTTTATTTTTTAACGCACCGTGAAGTTGAACCACAAATAAAAAAGCTGACCCAACAGTGCATTATGCAGCCAGCAATCCAAAACATTTTGATACAATGAGGAAATCAGTGGGTAAAGTATCAGGATGCTGAACCTCATTTAAAGAAACAAATAAAAATACCTGCATGCAACATCCAGGCTAGGTGTTTGGCACCAGGACTTTGTTCATAGGATATGGATCTAACTAACATTCCAGCTCCAATCACTGCTGCAAATGTTGCGCCAATCGCCTACAAAAGACAGATTACTGTTAGTGCCCAAAATATAGCCTGCTAACTTCTATTACAAGACCTCCTATGTTGTTAATGAACAGGCATTAAACATACAATGTACAAACAATAACTTTAATTTCTAACTGGAAAAACAAAGGGGTCAATTACGATGTCATTCCGAAAGGCTCTGAATCGGATTAGAGTCTGCCGAATCCGATTCAGAACCAGTCCTTCTGACTGATTCGGAAAGCTTTCCGAACGACAGTTTACGATGTTCAGAAAGTGTTTGGACTTTCCGAGTCGGCTCCGTATGGCATTCGGAGGAACAGAGTCATTCGGAGCAGACTCGTACTGGTCAACGGACCGCATTTCCGACCGAGCGAATAAGATGTCAGATTCTGACAGCCTTTCCGAATCGGTTGTTCCGAGATAGATCGGCTGTCGGAATATGACTTTGGGGGCCCGAAGCAGACCCCCCCGTTCAACCGTAGCCTTTCGAATGGGGCCCGTGGGGGTACCCAAGGGACCCTTTTTTGCAACCATGCACAGTGTAGCAGGCACCATGAGGTGCCAGCCACAGGGTGCAAGGTTTTCCGCAACCACCCCTTTTTTCAATGGGAGCCTGTGTTCTCGTTTGGAACACAGGCTCCCATTGAAGTCAATGCGAGTCTGACCGAACGATGTTGGAAAGCATTGTAATCGGTCGGTTGGACTCGCAGTACCCGATTCGGTCGGAAGAGTTTCTGACCGAAATCTTAATCGGCCCTTAAGTGGTAAATAGGGGAATACATGATAGAGTAACAAACCAAATTAAGAATAGATGTGACAGAATGAGAGTAAACACTTTTGTACACATTTTGAGAAAGCAAATATTGATTTCTGACGCAACATTGCACCACTTCTAAAGGGCCACTGTAAGCATCAAAACAAAATACTTTTTTGCAATGGTCCCAAATTACATTATTGCTAAGTTACACTTGGGCTGTTGCCAAGTTCATTGGAAGCCAAAACTCAACTCAATGTTCTTAACATTTAAGACCATGCATTGGTTTTTTTATTTGAAGATTGATTTGTTTCATACTGTGGGTCAGGCAGTCCTGTAAAGTGGACTCAAAATTAAAGTGGGCAACAATGATTTTCTGACGGACACACAGAATGGCTAAACTATAGGCATAAATATGGGCATATTTTCCACTGTCAGTGAATGGTACATATATTGTTAGTGTTTTTAGAGAAGACATATTGTAATTTAACATAGACTCAGTGCACATAAATTAGTGATACATTCAAACTGTAGTTCTGCCAGTCAAGCTATTTGCATGTTAACAACCATGAATAACGTCATTATTTTTACAGAGCAAATAGGTATTCAACTTACACCCTCTCCTAGATCTTCACTATTCTCTCATCCACGGTCCCATTTCTTTTCCCACCTATTAGGGCACACAGTACCTTCATATCATCATTTCTCAACCTGGACCACACCACGTTAGTGTGCCGTTTATCAGGGTGGACCCTCAGGCATGATAGCAAATTACCAACCCAACAACATAAGTAAGATTCAGAGTGCATTCTATCCATTATTGAGCTGAGACAGCCATTTACACTGTCCTAGAATCTCCTTACCTTAGGACAAAGCCATATAGTTTGAAAGAACGTACCCTCCAATCCAAACCCTCTAAGGCAGGTAGGTGTCTGTGTTGAATCCTTATTAGCTTCAGGTCTTGTATTAGTGTAGTATATCCTATGCTGGATTTTGAATTGTACTTGCCTAAAACTGGCCCTAATGGCAACCTCCTGAGGATGCTGTAATACCCCTTCCAATTTAAAGTCCACCATTTCTACAAGTTCTGTATCCCATTTGGATTTTAGGCCACTCTGGTTTCCCAAGGTAATATAGAGTAGAGTTCTATTTGTCAGCAAGACGGCCTTTCTTGGCATTACGTGTGCCAACAGCTGGGGTACCATCAGAAATTTCATCTTCCCTAATGCAGTCTCTTAATAAGTGCGGGACTTGCAGATGTCGAAATTATTGTAAGTCTGCCATTCAGAACTGTGCTACGAGTTTGTCAACAGATTTTACGCCTCTTGTATCCCACTTGCATCCCAAGGTGAAAATCCCAATTACATCCCAGCAACAAATTCTGCAGGCTCTTGGCTTATGCATTGGCTTTATAGCAGTTTATCATCTGCATATAAAAAAGTCTCTCAATGGGTTTTACCATCACAGTTTGCAAATTAGGACGTCTCATTGGATCCATTCTGTCAATGGTTTAAGCATTAAGGCAAAAAGCCATTGCGAGAGAGGACACACCTGTCTTGTCCATCTCTCTAATTGAACTGGCACCAACATTACCCATTTCACCCTCACTATAGACACAGGGTACGAATATAAAAACTCCATCCAGGATATGAATTGCGGGCCAAAAAACATCCATTTCACCAACCCATCATATATGACCACTCTACAATCACATATCGTCTTTTCTAAGCTTCTTGATCTTTTTCATCTTCCTGATGTCTGTCGATTGTTCTTGAGATGGTTGATGGTCCCAACCTGTTGGAACGTTTTAAAAATCTACTTATAGTAAATAGATGTCTAGGGCAACAAGGGTCCAGTATGTGCTGCAAATCTGTTTTCAATTCTGAACGACAGCTAGCACTTCTTTCAGTGATGGATAGAGGCACCTGCCTGGTTTACGTTTGTAGAATTTGCTGAGTGGGGTTCAGGACTCTCATTCAGGGATTCTTTTAAAAAGGATGCTTTTTCCAGCCTGTTTTGCTGGGCACAGTGCAGAGGTCAGCCTCTGTACATGGTGCAGTCTCAATACTCAGAGCGGTCTACCACACTGTGGTACAAATCCAATAGTTTACCCTTGTTTCCACTGCTTTAAAGGGACATTTCTTGTGATGGTTTGTATGGCCACAATTGTCTCCGGGTAAGTAGGTTAAATGAACGATCTTATGGCTTCCCTGTTTCCCCAAGAAAAAAACCTCTAATTAATCAGTCTGGGCTGTCTTTCAGACCATTCCCAGGTCACCATCTTGGTTAACAAAGGTATTTACCTCCCCTTCACCTTGGGTCTGAGGCTGCTAGCCGTCTTACACAGCCACCAACTGCCATCCGTCAATGTATCTAGAGGTGTCTCCAGCAGCTATCCCTCCCAATGCCTGACCCATATGATCTGCCATAATTTTTGTGCTTTGGCACCTACGATGGACCGTATCAACCTACTGACTAGGTGTTCCCTAGTTCTGGATTCTTAGTCTCTGGCACCAGCAGCGCAACACCATCGCCCCCTTTACGTTTCCAGTGCTCTCATGGATGCCACGGATTACACCCTCATCTTCGTGGAAGTCAACATCTCATTGCCACCTTTTCCCTGCTTTGGTCCTGAGTGGGACGTTGAGAAAAGGTACATTATCTATACTACTGCCAGCACTCTGGGTCGACTCGCATCAATCTCCTGTGCTGCTCATGATACTTCCAAAGGCTCCCACCTGAGCTGCCTCCATAGAAGCGTCTATGGCAAACCCCAGATCAGTAAAGTGAGAAGGGAATGGGCAGCTCCATATTTCTCGGTCAGCGAAGGCAGTTTCGAATGAAGGATCCGGTGTTAAACACTTTCATTGCTGCGGGGGTTCATACTTTTCCACCACCACTTTTATTCACTGAATTCCATTAATGGCTTTGCCTTAATAAAATCGTTCTTTAGCTCACTTCGCCACCCCAGTTCAGACCCAGCCATATGCAAATCAGTCTTGACCCAGTTCCTCATGGGAACAGTCCAGCCTAAACTGCCAAGCCAGGTCTTCCCTGGACCGGAAACGAGCATCATGGGACCAGTTTCAGGGTAACACCCCTCATCTGCCAGGCTAACTTGAATCCAGTGGTAAAAGTGAGCAAGGGACCCACGTCTTGGCATATCCAGCCAACTTAGGGCGAACAAAGCAAACACAAGGACATGATGGACAGAGCACTGAAACTCTTCAGACACTCACTCCCAGTCACAGATCTGGGTTGAATCCATCATCATTGTTTAGCTCAATTCGCCACCCCAGTTCAGACCCAGCCATATGCAAATAAGTCTTGACCCTGTTCCTCATGGGAACTGCCAAGAACTGCCCGAACTGCCAAGCCAGGTCTTCCCTGGACTGGAAACAAGCATCCTGGGACTGGTTTTGGGGTAACACCCCTCAGCCAGGCTAGCTTGAATCCAGTGGCAAAGTGAGCCACGATCCATAGGATTGGGTATATCCAAAAGGGACTTTAAATGGGGAGCTCAAATTTGAGTTGCATACATCAGAAAGCATCCAGACCTTTAAAAGTTACCATGCTACTCAAGCTTGTGTTATATGTGCTAACTGGGTTTGATTTGATTTTGCCTGCTTACACTTTGCCAAGTTTATACTGTGATATATATATATATATATATATATATATATATATATATATATATATATATATATATATATATATACACATATACATACATACATATATATACATACATACATTCATATATACATATATACAATCTACTGGCGGTCGCCAGTAGATAGTTATAGTTAGGACCTATTTTCCATAGGAAATCCGCAACCTTCTATTTGAAATAACGTTGGCGCCGGTTGACGAATCTTCGCGAAAGTTTCCAACTTGTTGGGGCGCTCCGGTCCGCTCCTATCCTGAAAGTCTCGGGGTGATTCGTCAAGCGGGGGCCGAGAAAAAGGGGGTCCCAAAATGTGTTTTCCCCATTCATTTTTCCATAGGAACCTTTAGTCGCAGCTACAGCCCGAACTGCTGAACGGAATTACACCAAATTTGGCAAAGAGGTAGCCCTTGGTTCAGTGTCGTGCCTTTTGCTTAAATGGTGTAAATCCGTTCAGTAGTTCCTGAGAAAATCAAAAGTAAAATCACATATATATCTGGGCGGAGCCTAACCACACATGTCATTGTGAGATCTGATTGGCTGTCAGCACTTCATCCTGGAATTGCTGGCAGCCATCTTGGGACCAATATACATGATAGTACCCCATTGAAATGCATTGTAGTGAATCGAAGATTTTGAGGGTTACCAAAAGGAGAACTATAAAAGGTGATAACAGACTTTAGTTACATTAGAATTCATTTGTTGATGGTACCATACTAATTTCAGGAATTGTAGTGTGTTCTAAGGTGATTTTACCCTGTGAAAAACCTTCTGCTGGGATATCATGAATCATGTTTGAGAGAAAACTATTTTCACATGCTTGTCCCATAGAGTTTTGGAAGGTGCTCCAGAAGCTAAAATGAGAGCATATTTTCTGTAACTTCACATCATCTTTCTCAGTCATGTGAGAATGAAGTCTGACATTCTCAGTAAAACATGTACATCCAACAAGAGCAGAGACTGTCAGTTGATTCCTTTGTGTTCTACTGCAGCTTCCCAGAGTGTTCTAAAGAACAACTAGAGTGCTAACAGCCTTACTTATGACAAAAGTATGGCACACCTGAAGCCATCTTGATTAGAATAAACCGGTAACACTTAAAACATTTCATTTAAAAAGGAACAAAATGATGGGGTTCATTTTGTCATAGAAATTATGGTTAGTGCTGTAGAAAGAAAAATTAGGACATGTTTCAAGTGTGATCTCAAATATCTTCCTGTTATATTTCAACAGGAGCAGCCTGCCAGTTGATGCCTTTGTGTTCTACTGCAGCTTCCCAGAGTGTTCTAAAGAACAACTAGAGCGCCAACAGCCTTACTTATGACAAAAGTATGGCACACCTGAAGCCATCTTGATTAGAATAAACCGGTAACACTTAAAACATTTCATTTAAAAAAGGAACAAAATGAGGGGGTTCTTTTTGAAATAGAAATTATGGTTAGTGCTGCAGAAAGAAAAATTAGGGCATGTTTTAAGTGAGATCTCAAATCCTCTTCTATTTCATTAGAAAATTCTGACATGCAGACTGAAACAATCACTTTCAATACCAGCAGCAGACTTCCAGTTAACTCCCTGGTGAGCAGTAGCTTTACTACAGTGATCTAATGAGCAACTAGAGTGCTAACATTCTGAATTTATGGCAAATGTGAGACACATCTGAATGCCTTCTTGATGGAATCAAAGTAAAAAACTGAAAGCATTTCCTACTGAGGAGACTGCAGTAAATGAGGAAATTAGGAAACTTCATAACAAAGAAGTCTTCCAAGATGGCCACCAGTGAAAAAAGAGCCCAAATGTAGCACAAATATTACCCAGATGTAGCCCACATATAGCCCAATGACAAAAGTGTGCAAAACACTTTTTATTTTTAGTTTTTTGCAGTTTTATGTAGTGCAGACTGGTCAGGTATTGGAGCGTTGCATCTTAAAACATGACCCCCCTACACTACAAAAACACCACTGCACTACCCTAAACCCTAAAACACTACCCCCAGAACGACCCACTACACAAGCACCACTGCACTATTCTAAACCCTAAAACACTACCCCCAGCATGACCCCCTACACTACACAAACACCACTGCACTACCCTAAAACACTACCCCCAGCACGACCCCCTACACTACCCAAACACCACTGCACTACCCTAAAACATGACCCCCTACACTACACAAACACCACTGCACTACCCTAAACCCTAAAACACTACCCCAGCACGACCCCCTACACTACACAAGCACCACTGCACTAGCCTAAACACTAAAACACTAGCCCCAGCACGACCCCTACACTGCCCGAACACCACTGCACTGCCCTAAACCCTGAAACACCAGCCCCTGCATGACCCCCTACACTGCCCGAACACCACTGCACTGAAACCTGAAACACCACCCCTAGCACGACCCCCTACACTGCCCGAACACCACTGCACTGCCCTAAACCCTGAAACATCACCCCCAGCAAGACCCCCTACACTGCCCGAACACCACTGCCCTAAACCCTGAAACACCACCCCCAGCACGACCCCCTACACTGCCCGAACACCACTGCACTGCCCTAAACCCTGAAACACCACCCCCAGCACGACCCCCTACACTGCCCGAACACCACTGCTCTGCCCAAAACCCTGAAACGCCAGCCCCAGCACGACCCCCTACACTGCCCGAACACCACTGCACTGCCCTAAACCTTGAAACACCAGCCCCAGCACGACCCTCTACACTGCGCGAACACAACTGCACTACCCTAAACCCTGAAACACCACCCCCAGCACGACCCCCCTACACTGCCCGAGCACCACTGCACTGCCCTAAACCCTGAAACACCAGCCCCAGCACGACCCCCTACACTGCCCGAACACCACTGCACTGCCCTAAACCCTGAAACACCAGCCCCAGCACGACCGCCTACACTGCCCGAACACCACTGCACTGCCCTAAACCCTGAAACACCAGCCCCAGCACGACCCCCTACACTGCCCGAACACCACTGCACTGCCCTAAACCGTGAAACACCAGCCTCAGCACGACCCCTACACTGCCCGAACACCACTGCACTGCCCTAAACCCTGAAACACCACCCCCAGCACGACCCCCTACACTGCCTGAACACCACTGCACTAAACCCTGAAACACCACCCCTGCACGATCCCCTACACTGCATGAACACCACTGCACTGACCTAAACCCTGAAACACTACCCCCAGCAAGACCCCCTACACAGCCTGAACACCACTGCACTGCCCTAAACCCTGAAACATCACCCCCAGCAAGACCCCCTATACTGCCCGAACACCACTGCCCTAAACCCTGAAACACCACCCCCAGCAAGACCCCCTACACTGCCCGAACACCACTGCACTGCACTAAACCCTGAAACACCAGCCCCAGCACGACCCCCTACACTGCCCGAACACATCTGCACTGCCCTAAACCCTGATACACCACCCCAGCAAGACCCCTTACACTGCCCGAACACCACTGCCCTAAAACCTGAAACACCACCCCAGCAAGACCCCCTACACTGCCCGAACACCACTGCACTGCCCTAAACCCTGAAACACCACCCCCAGCACGACCCCTACACTGCCCGAACACCACTGCTCTGCCCAAAACGCTGAAACACCAGCCCCAGCACGACCCCCTACACTGCCCGAACACCACTGCACTGCCCTAAACCCTGAAACACCAGCCCCAGCACGACCCCCTACACTGCCCGAACACCACTGCACTGCCCTAAACCCTGAAACACCACCCCCAGCACGACCCCGTACACTGCCCGAACACCACTGCACTGCCCTAAACCCTGAAACACCAGCCCCAGCACGACCGCCTACACTGCCCGAAAACCACTGCACTGCCCTAAACCCTGAAACACCAGCCCCAGCACGACCCCTACACTGCCCGAATACCACTGCACTGCCCTAAACCCTCAAACACCAGCCCCAGCACGACCCCCTACACTGCCCGAACACCACTGCACTGCCCTAAACCCTGAAACACCTGCCCCAGCAAGACCCCCTACACTGCCCAAACACCACTGCACTGCCCTAAACCCTGAAACACCACCTCCAGCACAACCCCCTACACTGCCTGAACACCATTGCTCTGCCCTATACCCTGAAACACGACCGCAGCACTACCCTCTACACTGCCCGAAAACCACTGCACTGCCCTAAACCCTGAAACACCACCCCCAGCACGACCCCCTACACTGCCCGACCACTGCACTGCCCTAAACCATGAAACACCTGCCCCAGCAAGACCCCCTACACTGCCCGAACACCACTGCACTGCCCTAAACCCTGAAACACCAGCCCCAGCATGACCCCCTACACTGCCCGAACACCACTGCACTGCCCTAAACCCTGAAACACCAGCCCCAGCACCACCACCTACACTGCCCGAACACCACTGCACTGCCCTAAACCCTGAAACACCAGCCCCAACACGACCCCCTACACTGCCCAAACACCACTGCACTGCCCTAAACCCTGAAACACCAGCCTCAGTACGACCCCCTAAACTGCCCAAACACCACTGCACTGCCCTAAACCCTGAAACACCAGCCCCAGCATGACCCCTACACTGCCCGAACACCACTGCACTGCCCTAAACCCTGAAACACCACCCCCTGCACGACCCCCTACACTGCCCGAACACCACTGCACTGCCCTAAACCCTGAAACACCACCCCTGCACTACCCCCTATACTGCCCGAACACCACTGCACTGCCCTAAACCCTGAAACACCACCCCTGCACCGCCCCTACACTGCCCGAACACCACTGCCCTAAACCCTGAAACACCACCCCTGCACGACCCCCTACACTGCCCGAACACCACTGCACTGCCCTAAACCCTGAAACACCACCCCCAGCACGACCCCCTACACTGCCCGAACACCACTGCACTGCCCTAAACCCTGAAACACCACCCCCAGCACGACCCCCTACACTGCCCGAACACCACTGCACTGCACTAAACCCTAAAACACTACCCCCAGCACGACCCCCTACACTACCCGAACACCACTGCACTACCCTAAAATACTCCCCCAGCACGACCCCCTACACTACCCGAACACGACTGCACTGCCCTAAACCCTGAAACACCAGCCCCAGCAAGACCCCCTACACTGCCCGAACACCACTGCACTGCCCTAAACCCTAAAACACTCCCCCCAGCATGACCCCCTACACTACCCAAACACCACTGCACTGCCCTAAACCCTAAAACACTACCCCCCCATGACCACCTACACTACCCAAACCCCACTGCACTACCCTAATCCCTAAAACACTACCCCCTGCACGACCCCCTACACTACCCAAAGACCACTGCACTACCCTAAACCCTAAAACACTACCCCCCGCACGACTCCCTACACTACCCAAAGACCACTGCACTACCCTAAACCCTAAAACACAACCTCCTACACGACACAAACACCACTGCACTACCCTAAACCCTAAAACACTACCCCCTACACTACACAAACACCACTGCACTACCCTAAACCATAAAACACTACCCCCAGCACGACCCCCTACACTACCCAAACACCACTGCACTACCCTAAACCCTAAAATACTCCCCCAGCACGACCCCCTACACTACCCGAACACGACTGCAGTGCCCTAAACCCTCAAACACTCCCACCAGCACGACCCCCTACACTGCCCGAATACCACTGCACTGCCCTAAACCCTAAAACACTCCCCCAGCACGACCCTCTACACTACCCGAACACTGCACTGCCCTAAAACCTAAAACACTCCCCCCAGCACGACCCCCTACACTACCCGAATACCACTGCACTGCCCTAAACCCTAAAACACTCCCCCAGCACGACCCCCTACACTACCCGAACACTGCACTGCCCTAAAACCTAAAACACTCCCCCAGCACGACCCCTACACTACCCAAACACCACTGCACTGCCCTAAACCCTAAAACACGACCCCGCATGACCCCCTACACTACCCAAACACCAATGCACTACCCTAATCCCTAAAACACTACCCCCCGCACGACCCCCTACACTACCCAAAGACCACTGCACTACCCTAAACCCTAAAACACTACCCTCCGCACGACTCCCTACACTACCCAAAGACCACAGCACTACCCTAAACCATGACCTCCTACACTACACAAACACCACTGCACTACCCTAAACCCAAAAACACTACCCCTACACTACACAAACACCACTGCACTACCCTAAACCCTAAAAAACTACCCCCAGCACGAACCCCTACACTACCCAAACACCACTGCACTACCCTAAACCCTAAATCACTACCCCCAGCACGACCCCCTACACTACCCTAAATCACTACCCCCAGCACGACCCCCTACACTACCCTAAACCCTAAAACACTACCCCCAGCACGACCCCCTACACTACCCAAACACCACTGAACTACCCTAAACCCTAAAACACTCCCCCCGGCACGACTCCCTACACTACCCAAACACCACTGCACTACCCTAAACCCTAAATCTACCCCCAGCATGACCCCCTACACTACACAAACACCACTGCACTACCCTAAACCCTAAAACACTACCCCCAGCACGACCCTCTTCACTACCTAAACACAACTGCACAATTTGTTACAGGCGTTGCAACGCCTTACTGGAAGTACCTGGTGGGCTAGTTGGGCCCCAGGGACCCTCAGGATTCAAGGTGACCTAATCCCCCAACTTAAAACGCTCCACGGGGCGCGTTTGCACAGTGGTGGAGGGAGGGGGCGGGGCCTCAGGTGACATGTGCGCAAACACGCCCTGTGGTGCGTTTTAAGTTGGGGAATTAATTCCCTTTGAATCCTGAGGGACCATGGGGGCCAACTAGCCCACCAGGTACCTTCAGTAAGCACAACAGAGTTGCGTTGCAGAGAGGTGAAAAAAGGTGCCTGGCCTCGGAACGCCTCTCTGCAACTCAGCTCTGTGGTCCTAACTGTAGGTACCTGGGGGGCTAGTTGGGCCCCAGGAACCCTCAGGATTCAAGGGGACTTAATCCCGCAACTTAAAACGCGCCACGGGGCGGGTTTGCACACATGTCACCTCAGGCCCCCCCCCCTCCCTTCACCACTGTGCAAACGCGCCCTGTAGCGCGTTTTAAGAGGTAGTTTTAATCCCCCTGCCCTATTATGTACTAGGGACTTGCAGAGGAGGTCATGCTAATCACAGGGGTACCCCAACGCATAGTGTTCCCTAGTGTATGTAGGTGTTTTCACTGTATTCTAAGTGTCTTTTAGCATAGCACTGGCTCTGGTTAGTCAGAGTCAGTTACCACCAGTACCCGTCTGAAAAAGTTGTGTGCACAGGATGATTTTGCAACAAGGCCTCTTTCTGCTCCTCTGTTGGTTCTTTCTGCACATCTTTTGCTTCTTTCTGTGCGTTTTTCTTCTTTCTTCACATGTCCTACCTCTGTAGGTATAGTTAGAAACTAGCATTTAAAAAAGCTTTGAAATTCACTTAAAAAAGCATAGGTTTCAGGCACGTTATAGTTAGAAATTAGCATTTAAAAAACCTTTGAAATTCACTGAAAAAACCATAGGTTTTAGGGACAGTTATAGTTAGTTGGACATTTCACTCGTACAAAACCATAGAAATTCCCCGTTATAGTTAGTTCAGCTAACTATAACTCGCGCCCTGCAATGCACTGCTGATGACGTCACATATTACATCACTCATGACATGGTCAGTGACATCACTGATGACATCTCAAATGACATCACTGATGACATCATCCATGTGATAATTTCATGCATCTTCTCACACCCTAATATAACTTTTGATACACCCACTCTAAATTACAGACTGCCATTCTCAAAACCATAGACACTCCAACACCAAAAACTACATACCCACTCACTGATTCTTAGGTCTACACACACACATCCACTCACTCACCCGTACAGACACTCAGTACAGGACTATCATATGCACTCATACACCTATATAAACACTCACACACCGCCACTCATCCATAGAGGTACTCACACACCTAGTCAGTCATGCAAAAAATTAATCACACACCCATTTACTCACCTATACAGTTATACACACACCAGCTCACTTACTCATACAAATACTAGCACATTCTTACGCTCTTATACAATCACTGATACAAGCACACACGCATCCATACAGCCACCCTCACTATCACACACTCTCACTTATAGCCATTTAAATACTCTAACACAGTGGTTCCCAAACCTTTGACTCCTGAGGACCCCCATTGAGTCATCACTGGAAGCCGGGGACCCCCAAGCAATTTGTATGAATTAAATTTCAAACATTAAAACAGTAATTCGAAAACAATAAACACACGTGTGCACACAAAACAAATACTCAAATTACTAAGGATTTTAGGGCCATATGTATCAAGCCTTTTTCCCGTTTGCGAATTGGAAAAAGCCTTTTGGGATGTATCATCCCAAAAGGCCATCGCAAAATGGAGAATTGCAAAATTTGCGATTCTCTATTTTGTGAATGCAATTAAGGAATTGCAAATTGCGATTCCTTAAATGCAATTCTGGAAGCACCAGAAATTTGCTATTTGGCCTTAGGAATTGCAAATTACCACCAACTTGAAGTTGGTGGTAATTTGCGATTTTCTTTAAAAAAGCACTTTTTAGATTTTTTAAAAGTGCCATATGTCGCACATACATGCCCTTAGGGCATGTATGTGCGCAAATGTGTACACATGCATATTTCAGGGTGCAACAGGGTGTCCTTTGGCACCCTTGCAACCTTGAAATTGCATTCTCAATTTGCGATTCTCTAATTGGTAATCGCAAATTGAGAATGTCTTCCCATTCATTCCTATGGGCCTTCTAGCCCATAGGAATGAATGGGAAGGTATTCCTTATTTGCGAGTCTCAATTTGCGATTCGCAAATAAGGAATATGTAGGATTCGCAAAATTTTTAGCAAATCCTACATACATTGCATTTTGCGATTCTGTAATTGCGATTCGCTAAAAATCGCAATTTGAGAATCGCAAAACTCTTTTTTGATACATATGGCCCGTAGTATTTTATATTGAATTTGCAAAAACGGGAAGGTTAGTGCTGCATCTCCGTGACTAACTTTTAAATGGTTGGTTTTATTTCGCAGTACAAGGCTTCAGCCAGGGCCAGACTGGAAACCCAAACCAGCCCTGGTAAATGTTTTCAGACCAGTCCCAATACAGTGCACACCAAGTGCAGTGAGTGAGCCTGACCACTACAAAGGGGGCTTTGGGAGGCTCTCCCCAAGAAAATTTAGGAAACAATGGTGCATTCTACAACAAATTTATCATTATATATTGAATTGTATCAGCTTTTAAAGAATAGTAAATGATGACCTTACTATGCACCAGGATACGACAATCTTTGCTGGGGTTCTTCAATGATTCCCTTATTATCACCCTCCAACAGTGCCTCTCATCTCTCTGGGCTCTCCCCTCTGTCACATGTATTTCATTTGTTTTATAGCATCTCTCATACCATTGTAGGATGTCAGAGCACTTTACATCACACACACATAGGGGCAGATTTACAAGCCCCTTGCGCCACGGGTGCGTCACAAAAAGTGACGCACCAGTGGCGCATTTTAGTGCCCCATATTTCCAAGGCAGGAAAAGCCACCCTGCGTGACTTTTCCTGGTCTTGTAAATATGGCCCATTTGCACACAGCACTTTGCGTGAAAGGGGCGTTCCATGGGTGTTGCTGTGGGTGTTCCCAAGCAACACCCATGAAACCAGACACATTTCCAGATTTACTAGAAATCGTAAATCTGGAAATGTGTCTGAATGCTATGCCTCCACAGGGGAGGCGCAACGAGGAGAAATGTATTCATTTCTGCTTGTTTTTTTCCTCTTTCTATGCGTGTTGCATTCTGCAGCACGCATAGAAAGAGGAAATCACCTCTGGTGATTGTTTATGTACAGTAAGGTGTCCCTTCCTGCACATAAACAATCAGTAAAACAATGACGTTTTGCAAGTTCTATGTGTGCTAATGCAGCACACTTAGAAGTTGAAAACCGCCATTTCTGATTGTTTATGTGCAGGAAGGGAGCCCTTCCTGCATATAAACAATCTCCCCACGACGCAGGCATCCTTGCACCATGGTGCAAGGGTGCCTGTGCAGGCGCATGGCAGCAGTTTTTGCGCCAGCGCAGGGGAAGCACAGAGATGTGGCACATTGTTGTAAATATGTCGCATCCCTGTGTTTTGAAAGTGACTCAGTGCGGCGCAGCCAAATGGCTTGCGGCACACACTGAGTCACTTTCCTTGTAAATCTGCCCCATAGAGACAATGATTCATACGTGTAAATCAGTATATAGAAAATGTTACATAAGGCAAATGCGACTACAAGGTGTAGGATTCACATGTCATTCATACTGGTAGGCATTTTTAAAGAGTGCTTGGTCTGGAGAAGCACAAACTCAGGATTCAGAACATAACACAGTGGTTAGCATTGACTTTAACAATAAAAATGTATTTCCACCCAAATAAACTTTTTAGCAGCATCAGGATAATGAAAGACTTGGAAAAACATATGTTTCTAACTTGTACCATGCAGTTTGCAAGCAGCTCTTTGATGACAGTTTATAGGTCATTGTGCTAGATTACGATTGTCACTTATGAACTGCACAGTAACAAAAGAATCTCTGTGACAAAAGCAGTAACCCACTAACCTATGCACATAAAACACTGTTTTTTAAAATGCATGGTACACGTTCTTTGCAGTAGGCATATTAACCCTCTGTGCTACATTAAATAAGTCAAAGCTGCCACTGGACACAACTCTCATCTCTCTCCAGCAGGTACATTAATCACTGACGTTATCTTGACACTTTTATTGTTGCTGGAAAACTGCTAATTCTACAAGGAACTTTGTTGTGCTTTTAAAATTGCTGCTTGAGGACCCCCTGGGAATGTGTCACGGACCCCTGGGGGTCCGCGGACCACAGTTTGGGAAACACTGCTCTAACACACATATATACTGCCTTTTACATATGTAGTTACTCGCACATGTACCACTGAGATATACATTCACTCACTAACACACCCATACACACACTCACCCACCCAAGCAGTCCATCACAGATGCACTCTTGAAATCATGCACCCAGTGAATCACCCACTCACACATCTATGTACAGAGTCACACACACCCCACCCACACAAACACTCAGGCAGCCATACAGATACTCAGAGAACCAATCAATAACCCATATAGACACTCATGTAGCTATTTGCAAATCCATGCATCCACTTACACACCAACAAACAGACTGATACAGACATTCACAGTTTAGTCACTAACCCATGCATTCAGTAAGATACATTTAATCACTCACTTGTAGAGTCAGTCACTCACGTACTAAATCATCCATTCAGACACTTATACACCCACTCATTCTTCAATACGCCTTTCCATATATATATTAAACATATTTAAACTTTACAGAAACACACAGTCACTGGATGTCATGAGTGATGTCATTTGAGATGTCATCAGTGATGTCACTGACCATGTCATGAGTGATGTCATCAGTGATGTCACTGACCATGTCATGAGTGATGTAATATGTGACGTCATCAGCAGTGCATTGTGGGGCGCGAGTTATAGTTAGCTGAACTAACTATAACGGGGAATTTCTATGGTTTTGTACGAGTGAAATGTCCAACTAACTATAACTGTCCCTAAAACCTATGGTTTTTTCAGTGAATTATATATATATATATATATATATATATATATATATATATATATATATATATATTCTTCACCAGTCATTTCCTCACGATGCGTTTCGGCGTAATCGCCTTTTCAAGTGCTGGAAATGCGGTATTACATCACAGAGAGTTGGCGATCTGTACATAAGGAGAATGTGATCGCGTACATCCGCAACATAGGACTGTGTCAACATTCCATTGAATAATACGTGGCATTGGGATCCTCTGGCAACTCCCATCGGGGAAGGATTTAATATTTTCAACATCTTTGTTTGATATTAGACTCGTTGGGGAGACCGATATATATATATATATATATAAATATATATATGGTTCATTAATTCAAAACCTTTATTAATCAAGGTGAGCGCTGTAGTGAAATAGTGAGGTGCGAGTTTGGCTTGTATTGCGGACAGTAGTTCCAGTAGAAAATGTATTCATACTTTTGCAAAGCTTAATAATTTTAGCGGGGGCTATCTTTTTAGCATTCATGGACTTGAGTAGTGCCTTTGATCGGGTGAACAGATCAAATCTCTCAGGAGAAACTTAACGGTTTCGGGGCTATTCCAGCCAATGATCAATTTTCTTGGAGCTCTACACACTGATGTGAATGTATAGGTCCGGTAGGACATAGCAAGGTAGCGAAGGATTCTTTAGCCTCCCTTGAGGGCTGTGTCTTAGCGCCCAATTTTTATTTTTGTTATACATCAATGGCCTGAATTCCTTCTTAACAGCAAATGGTAGAGACCTGCCCAAAATGAAATCCGTACTTGTACCCTCCCTGTTGTATGCTGACGATGCGGTATTACTGTCTTGCACAGCTAATGGTCTTACAGGACTTTTGATCTTTTTGTCAAGTTCATGGACGATATAGAATTGAACACTAACATTTCAAAAACACACTATATGGCATGCGGCAAGCAGTCCTTGAAAACCAGACCCATTACCGAAGGGAAGGTGATCTCTAGGGTGGCTGCCTTACCATATTTAGGGGTTACCTTCAACCAACAGAATAACTGGATGCCCTGCCTATCGCTGTACGCGATTTAGCCAAGCGTGTGGAGCTCTCTTAAAGTTTGCTTCTACAGTGGATGGTAAACCTACCCTACCATTGCTGCAAGTCTATAGACTGAAATGTCTCAGTGTGTTGCTATATGGAGCTATTTGGGGGCACCAAAACTGGAATATCTAGCAAGAGAACAGACTTTGCAGGAAATTGCTAGGTTTGGGCCCTAATAGTTCTACTCTCTTTGTTCATGATTAAAAGAGTCTTGATTAGGTGGAAGACCATGCAAAACCTGCTCAGTTGATTCTTTGGATTGGTCTGGGGGCATACTGCTTTTAACAGGGACGTGATTGAAGATTGCCTTAGGTGTACATTTGGCCACCAGATCCTGCGGCTTAACTATATTAGGGCTATTGCTTCGTCCTTGGGTCGCCCAGAATTGTTTTCTAGCCCCCAGTTGTTAAAAAAAGGTGACAGGAGGTTAATTAGGGACCTGTTCCTTAGCCATGCCAAGGAGAACAGAGAGAATAAGGCTCTGGAAAAAAACAGCCTCTAGATCCCTTTTGCTTCTGAAAACCAATGCTGGACCTGAACCTTACCTTTCTTTTGTAAGGCACCCTTGGGAGAGATCACTCCTCACTAAGTTCCTTTGGGCACTATTCGTCCACTTAATTGCTTTCCTCCAGGAGAATTCGACTCGAAGTCGATCATAGCATGCCCCCGTGATGGTTGCTCACTTCAGATACTGGAGCATTTGGCTCTATTTTGCAGGTATTCTGAATCCCTGCGGTGTAGGTATCTTTTACCCATTTTAAAGTCTATGGGCTTTTATCAGTACAGGCCGGCTTTTCTTTATCTGCAGCTGCTAACTGATCACAATGTGTCTTTTGCGGTTTCTTCCTTTTTGAAAAGTACCCTGTACTGGAAGTTATGAATTCTTAATGTGTGGCAGTCTCTTTTACCCGAGGGTTGATCCGTTTTTTTATGAAGTAAAAAGGTTTTTATTTACTCTAAACTTTGGGCTGATTATTGTGATCTTTTGCTGTTTGTTTTATCGTATGTTTTATATTGTATGTGGAAATCTTTTAAGATATTTTATAATCAAATAAAGTTCTTTTATTCATTCAAACTTGGTTTATTCCATACAATTCAGTTTAAAGACACTTCTCAGAGGTATAAATGTGGCTTTTCTGTACCCACATCCTCCATGGGGTGGAAACTGATAACCCAAAACCTTTTTAAATATGAACAACATGAGCATCCACCTCCCTACTGATTTTATGCTCAATCGTTAAGGCGTCATAGAAGACCTCCCTTCTTAGACATATACATGACACACAGCACAATGAAGCTTTTTTTAAAGCAATCCTGCCACTGGAGCACGGACCTTGGGGCAAATAACTCAATCAACACACATAAAATACCGGTGTGGGACTGCTTTCAGATTTCTATGATGCATAAGCAAGAGCAGTCTCTGGGGGTCGCCGTTCTCCGGCATCTGCAGATGGCTGTATGCAACTGGATACTACTTGCCCCCTGAAGTAGGTAAGTCCATTGAAAGGCATTGGGGCAACACTCTTTAAATATTATCATCGAATGGAGAGAGAAATGAAACTAAGAAATAAATCTGAAATAAGTAATTTGGAGTAGAAGAATGTATACAACTCACATGGAGAGTAGGCTGTGCAACAAGAGTGGCACTTATTCTCGTGATGTGAGTTTTAACATTCTCAGGTTTATGTGTTCTCATTTACCCTCAAAAACATGCAGAACAACATGAAAGCCCTTAAGTCCAGAAAATATAAGTTCCAATTAAGAAAACAGAGGATCAATGAGTTCAAAGATACTACTTAAGGGACAGAGTAAGTAAAGTTCAAAAATGGAGAGATGAGCCCGATTCTAATGTTTGCAAAATCAATAGAGCACAAGTCTTGCACCGCCGTGTAGTTTGAAAACAGATAGAGTTCCGTACACATTTCAAAAACATTTCACACTAACAGTGCTCTTACCAACCAGGAGCCCCTCATCATGAGGCTCACGAGTGCTGGAGACCTACTGACTGCAACTGCAGACAGCGCCGTCAGGCCGACACTGCCAGCGAAATACATGTAAGTGGACTGGATCCTGTCTTTTACATACTGAGGCCATATCCTGTGAAAAGATTATGTAAATCAGATTAATATGTATTAATAAGCCAATGTTGCACCACCGATTGAAACTTGCAAGCATTCACCATCCAAAACAATCTCTTTAACTGACCATGCAAATATAACTAGTGAGATTAGGAACAAGTGAGAGAAACAAGTATATTAAACGGCATTCTCAATTAAATAAGCTAGAACTCAACATTATCATTGCCTTACACCACATATCTACACGTCCTCGATATGGCATCTCCGCACAGAGGTAATGAGATGAGAACTCGACCTATCACAGGCCGGAAAAATGGAGGGATTAGAGGCCCAATATTGTACACCTATATCCTTCAGGTGATGTTTGTTATCTTGTGATCAATCCAACAAGTCAGACAGGGTGGAAATTAAGATTACGTGTGGTAGAAAATAATTATGGAGGCACTAAATTAATACAAAAATAATGAAGACTCTTAACCCAGTCGAGCATAACAAACAATGACCAGCAAGGAGGTTCCAGACTACCCCATTGATTACGGATATCAGATTAATTTCTATTTTTTATTTGAATTTTCTTTATTGAAAATAGCACAAATAAGCAGCGATGAGACATCTGAAAAAAAGGTTTTGAGAGAGATAAGAGCTGACATGAGCAGAAACAAACATAAGTACACATGAGAAATGTTAAATATGAATTGATTCACATAATTAGCATACAGAGGGCTGACAAAAGACATTAGAAAACGGTTGCTTCATGTAAAGCATTTAAAAAAAGATTCGGATGGTGTAAGGGCATTATCTGAACATTACGAGTCAAGGCCAGCAAAAGAAGTGTCAAGAACCGAACTATAAACAGCAAACAAGACATACTCAAGAAGGTAATCGGAACAGGAGTAGGATATCACAGGATCTCTAAGACAATATCTCACTTAAGCAGATTCAGGTACATTCACTTGGGGTAAGATTTGGATAAAAAGGGCATCCTGTTTGCCCCAGAGAGGTCTTTGACTTTTAAACCTGTCAAAGTTGAGGTACATTATCAGCTTTAGACATAAAACTCTCTCATGCACCCCAAGGGTATACAGAGAACTTCAGCATAATTATCAACTGCTCAGTATGGTTTTCAGGCCCATAACCAGCAAAAAATGCATCAGGAGGATATCCATCTGTTATTGCGATGTACTAGATTCCCTAGGCCCATAGGCAGTCCACTACCGACTTGAAACACATTATCTATCATGTTGCTGACTTCTGACTAAAAGGGGTGGCTAAGCTCGACTGTTAAGTGCAGCAGGTCACCAAGTGATCCTGAAGTGCGAGAGAGTATCAATCAACAATTTCTCCACTTTTTCCCTGTATTCGGGATAAAGCCTTTCATCAGATTCTTTAGAATGCGGATGTGTTGAAAGGATGTGGCCAGAGGCCTTGGCACTTTAAGGGCCCGATTACGATGCGGTTAGGAAAGCATTCCCACCGAATCAGTTTGGGAAGGGTTTCCGACCGACTCGGATCGGGAGAGTCCGACCGACCGAGTACGATGCATCCGGATGCTTCCAGATAAGATTTGGTTGGACTCCCATTGACTTCAATGGGAGCCTATGTTCTGACCGAATGCATAGGCTCCCATTGAAGAAAGGGGTGGCCGGGGAAAATCAGGCACCCTGTGGCAGGCACCCCCTGGTGCCTGCCACACTGTGCATGACTGGTAAGGGGAGACCCATGGGTACCCCCGCGGGCCCGATTGGGAAGGCTCCGGGTGCAAGGGGGCCCGCTACAGGCCCCCAAAGTCTGATTCAGACTGCTGATTAGTGTCAGGCGGCACGATTCGGAAAGGCTGTCTGTCCGAATCCAGCATCGCACTCGGTCGTTCGGAAACGCGGCCTGTAGAGATGTACGATTCTGCTCTGTACGGCTCGGTCATTCCAAATGCCGTCGGGTTCGGATTAGGATATTCCGAACGCCTAACTCGCATTGTACTCGGTCGGTCAGAAACCTTTCCGATTCGGTCGAAAAGACACGTTCCTGTCCACTGGACTTTAGTTTGTGTTACAAGCACTAGTACCCCAAGCCTATGACAAATGACTATTTAGCCACACTTATAATCTCATGTGAGATGTGCATTAGGTACAAAGTGAATGCACAATGTCTTCTTTCCTAATAATGTGGTAACTTTTCTCAATGCTTGTGACTGTGATATCTGTTAAAGAGAAAATGTGCTCTTAAATGTCAAAAGTCTTGCCATATTCTCAACTTTTATTGATTTCATTGTCGATATGGCCCACCAGAAATGTACTTCACTTGGGTGCAATCATGACTTTTGCAAGTTGACTGTAAAGCAGATAACAATGTAGAAGATTAATGGTTTGGTTTGTGCCGCACTGACACTAATCAATTGAAATACCCTCCACCATTAAGTTATTGAGAAATGGGCACACCTTATATAGCTTTGGGCCCTATGTTCTGTAACAAGCGTTTGGTGAAAACCCCTGGTGTGAAATTTATTCTGAATCACTGTTAAGGAAATCGATAATGAAAGGCATAATCTGAAACCCTGTTTGGTCTTTCAATTATCTATCAAGTCAATTGGTGCATGAAAATCAGCTTTTTATAGAAAGGGAGTAGCATCTAGTAATGAAGTCGTTTTGAATTTCGTAATGCGAACACCATTACCGAAGTCGAGAATGGATTGTAATGCCTCATCTTTCCTTAAAACAAAGGATTACACAAAATACAACCAGGATAGTTTTCGTACCATTTTTACAGCACCCATCTTGAACAGTAGTATCTCAATCTCCTTACACAAGACATGTAAATAGCTTAACTTGATACTCTTTGTCTTTGGAGTTTTCCACAAATTCTATGCAATACCTATTAACAGATGGGAGTACCCACTTGTCCAGAATTAGTGAGTGCTTTCTTGATGATCTCTCAGCCTTCCACCATCAGCACGAATAATGACTATAGGAATTTAGACCCAGTTAAGGAGAGGTCCAAACCCTTTTGGGCTCTGGTCAAATTAGTAGCATTTGCTGAAAATGGTCTATTGCATGGAAAGTGTGTGTTGCGATCAGAAGGTTGCATAAGTATGACCTAGCTGCTGTTAGAAATGCTTGTTGAAATATAATTTCTGTTTCTTGGTACCACTGGATGACTGATTACCCCCCTCAAAATGGGGTCCCTTATCGCAGTGCTCACATTGCTTCGGCACTCTGTAAATGTCTTAATATGAAGAAAGTCATTTCCAACTACCCTTCATAAGAGAGTTCTACCAATTACGGTCCTGATGATGATGTGAACCTACTCCCTGAGGTTGGGGTTGGAGAGAGCAGTGCTTTAAACCAATTCGACTTATCTGACCACTGGTAAGATCTATACCATCACAAAAGGCCTTGAGGCAGGTATTGGCAATTCATTTCCTGCACTACTTTGAGCCTTTTTACCACGCTTTGCTGAGACATAATGGGTCTTCTACTATGTTTTCCCACTGCTGTTGAGCTTACCAGTTCAGGAGGGTGGCTGCATTAACTATGTGGCCCAGTGTAGTTGCTACTGTGCCTCAATTTTCTTGTCCTCAACATCTAGTTTCTTGCTTTGCCTGTGGTGGATCAGTAGTCATATTATGGTTCCCTGAACCATAACACAAACACTGGGACCTTTTATATCTTAGGGCCTGAGGAGAAGGGTAGAACCTCCTTTCCACTTAGGGTATTACCAATCAGCAATGGATGAAGGCTTTAAAAATTAGGTTTACAGATGAAGAACTAGGAGGAACAGTGGTAGAAATGGATTTTATGGCAAGACAGGAGGCTAACATTATGCATTACAACTTCCACTTTCAAGAAGCAAGCACTTAAAAGTTCCAAAATAAGGACATTGTATGACAAAGAAAATCCAAAACATTCAGTCTATAAAAAACTCCAATATTCCATCTTGGCCCTCTTTTGTTTGCTGCTTCTGAGCAGATAAGTATAACTAATTTTACTTGGTAGATTACATCAAGTTGGTGAATTTAATTTGAGATTTGAAGTATAAATACTTCAATCCAAATAACAGATTGTTTTGAATGAGTGAAGAGTGGAATTTTGTTTAGGGATTTTGTAAATATTAGATTAAGTATTTGTTAAACATTTTATATGCAAGTTGTTGTACATGTTTTGGATGGCAGGTAGGTAACTGCTAAGTTTTTAATACTGAATTATTAAAATGTTGAAAAAATATCTTGAGGAGACCTAAATTTGAAGTTTGCTGTTAAACTGCGTGTTTGGAGAGTTTGAAAGTGCGTTGCGCACATCGAAGTGCACATGTTGCAGAGTAAGGGCAAATCTGCCCTTGCATGCTTCAGGTAATGTATTTTAGATGAGGTGGCCATCATTGAATAGGGAACGCTTAGTGCAGGAGCCGACGTTTAGATGTGTTTTGTGCATCATAAAGCATGCGTTAAGGAGTATGGGCAATTTTGCTCTCGTGTGCATCAGGCAATATATGATTGATGGACGCACATCTTTGAATGGGGCATGCTCCACGCTGAGGCCCATTTCTGAAGGAAATTGGGCACGTGTTAGCGGCGTCCTAGAACATAAAAGGAAAAGTCCTAGTAAATTGTTCAACCTATTTAGGAACTTGTTAAAATGTGCTGAGGAGCCTTGTTTTGGCCACAGTTAACCACTGGGAGTGCAATGAGAAAGATCGCAGCAAACTTAGTAAAGTGGATACATTACAAATATATACGTATATATAAATAGGGGAATAGGCCAATGCTGTAATTGCCTAAGTATGGCAGAGGATCTGAGAGTGCATGAAGATGACAGAGTGAGGGATATTGGGAGATGGGAATTTAAGGATATGGTGCTGGAAACTATTAGATTATTATTGAAGGATGGTAGAAAGAGGAAACTGATGAATAATGAGGAGGGGGAGTAGCAGCTCTGGTCACTTTCAGATGAGGAAGTCAGTACGAATAGAGGACCTAGGGGTAAATGCCTACAAAAGAAAATATATTTGTCAGTGGAGAAAGTCTCTGATGGTTCAGGTTATAGAGTCCCAAGCGGCACAGAGAAGAGGTGTCTGTGGTGGCATTGGAAAAAGCAGAATGTTCTCACTGAAAATGATTGGGTATCCGGGCATACCAGTTCTAGAGAACAACATGAAGAATGGTATGAGTATATTTTTGATTTAGAGAAAGAGAATTACTCGGGTAATGAATTTGGTGATGTTGAGGAGCTTAAGATTGAATCCAAGAAGATGGTTAGGGACCAGTTAGGTCAAAAATTATCCGACCCAAAGGATGCAAGACATCCGAGAAATTTGGATTGGTGGCCACTATAGCATGTGGCGGATTATATCAAGCCAAGGATCAGGAGACCACTAGAGAGAGAAAAGAAATGTAATGAGTGTAGTGTGTTCTAGACCTGTTGGGCAAAAAAGGAAACTATGACTCCCAATTTAGATCCAGAGCCGATTACTTATTTGTTTAAGCTGGTAAGAGTACCTAGAAAAGGATTGGAGCGTGCCCTAAAGCAATGTGAAGACAAACTGCTGGATGTTTTGGGTCAGTTGACACAAATTTTTCATTTAGTAGAGAAAACACATATTAAAGGAAATTATATAAACATTGAGCTTTTGCAAGGCTGGGGTCAGTGAGCCATTTGCTTTTTAGGAAACACAAATGGGAGTATGATTGCTGAGAGAAGAAAAGCGGTCTTGATGCGCTTAAGTCCAAAACTGGCCGATCTAGCACGCAAGGAGTCCTTAGATGAGGTTAAGGGCCTATTGTTTGGGGAAGGAATGGTAAAATCCCTTGGTAAATATGTATCCACATTTGCTGATTTGGACAAGGCACACAATGCAATCCAGAAGAGATTGAGCAGAAATGTTTTATATGGAAGAGCCGGCACCGTGGATTTCATAAGTCCCAGTATAATCGGGGGAAAGGATTCCTTAGAGGGTATTATTCTGCAGGTGGATTTTATCCTCAGAGAGGTAGAGGCAGACGAACAAAAGCCTCGAGAGGAAGAGGACAACATTCCTCTTTAGCACAAGGTGGGTATGAGGAATTCTACAGGTTTTATCCATTTAAAGGTGGGAGGCAGGTTTAGACACTTTGGAAAGAAATGGCAGTTAATAACTCAAGATCCTTGGGTGATGGCGGCAGTCGAAGGATATGTACTAGAATTAGAAGAACTACTATATCAGGGAAGAGAACCAAGAGAATTGGTTTTAAATCAAGATCAGCAAAAAGTAGTGGCAGAAGAGATCCACATGATTTTAGACGAAGAAGCCATTGTAATGCTAGATGAGGGGGAGAAGAGGTTTGCAAATATGTTATTTCTGGTAAAGAAAAAGACAAAGGATGGAGACCATTAATAAATCGGAGGTCCTTAAATCGTTTTGTTACTTATCGTCCTTTCTAAATGGAGCGAGTACACCTGTTGAGAGACATTCTGCAGGAGTTGGTTTGGATAGTAAAATTGGATCTGAAGGATGCCTATTTTACTGTTCCCATAAACATAAGGAGCAAGTGATATCTTCAATTCAGGTGGCAGGGACAGTTATTTCAATTCCAGTGTTTCCCTTTTGGACTTGTGTCAGCACCATGATGTTTCACGAAGATCTTAAAACAGATTGTAGTTTTTTTTACGAGAAATAGAATGATTGTATATTAGGATGATATTCTTATCATGAATCTGGAAAAGAAGGTTTTACAGAATTGTCTGTTAATTGTGAGGGATCTTTTGGAAAGACTGGGTTTTATTATCAATCAAGAGAAGTCGATATTTCAGACTATGGAGTTTTTGGGTTTCACTATAGACACAGTGAAGGTCGAACTTCAGTTAGCGGACAGGAAAATAAAATTGGTAAAGAGAGAAGTCATTTGAAGGGAAAAAAGGAGTTGACCTTGAGAGAACTGGCCCGTGTTCTAGATCTCCTTTCGTCGTCAACTAAGGCATTTTTTCCAGGGCCTTGCATTACAGAACTTTGCAACATTTAAAGGCAACAGGTTTATCAAAGGGAATTTGGTATGGAGACAAAGTGGAGATAACGGAAGAGGTGAGGGAAGAGTTAACCTGGTGGTTGGAAAATCTGGATACATGGACTAGACTAGCAGTTTTTGGTATGAGCTGGATTTTGTAACAGAGTCAGATGTGAGCAACTATGGTTGAGGAGCAGTGTTTGGGTTAGGAAAAGAGCAAGATGCAATCAGAAGCAAAGAAAGAAGCACAATTAATTCATTAGAGATGACGGAGGGTCTGTCTGCTCTTCGCAGTGTCAAGAATTAGCTGAAAGGAGGTTCAGTGTTACTAAGAATGGACAATGTAACTCCGGTTACGTATATAAACAGATTGGGGGGGGGGGGTGTCGCAGGGCAAAGAAACTGTCTGAGATTGCAAAAGAGTTATGGGAGTTTTGTCAGGAGCACAGGATGCATGTTACAGCGCGGTATTTGCCGAGAAAGGACAACTTAGTAGCAGATTGGAGTTCTCTCAATTTGAGAGATTGCAGCGAGTGGAAGTTGAGAGAGTATTTATTTATGAAGATAGAGTCATGTCTGGGTCCAATAGAGGTGGATTTATTTGCTTCCTGTCTAACTTGGAAAAATAAATATTTCAGTTGGAGTTCAGTCCCAGGAGCTATGGCAGTGGATGCTTTCACTCAAAGTTGTTTGGGTCTGAGAAGTTGCGATGACTCAGAGGGTATTGGTTCAGGTGAGGAGACAGAGGTGTTATAGTTTTGGTGACACAAATCTGGTTTCTGTCAGTGATGGAGTTGGATGTGGAAGTCACATTTTTGATTCAGTCTTGCAAAGGGATGTGGGTAGGTATAGAAAAAGAGGAGCAACCTTTGGAGGATTTGGGTGTTCTCAACCTTCTAGTCTGGAAGATATCAGGGGTTCCGAAAGATTTGTTGGACTTTCAGGAGAGGCTTCAGAGCTTCCCAATGAATCATGGGCACCAGGAAGAGATATAATGGATCATGGAATGTCTGGGTTCTTTGGTATTGGAAAGGGATTTCGATCTCGAGGAGGCTGATGAAGTAGAGGTAGCAATTGTTTTTGACTGGCTTGTTGTCAAATGGTTTTTCCTGTAGGATGAATAATAGTTATAGATCAGCGGTTGCAGCAGGTCATTCTTTGATAAATGGAATGTCTATAGGATTAACTCCTTTATTATGTAGAGTTATGAAAGGGATTAGTTTGAGAATGCCTCCAATATCTCATTATGGTAGTGTTTGGAGTGTCAATATGGTTTTAAAGTTGTTTGAAACGTGGCCAACAAATCCCTTTTGCCTTTAAAGGAGTTGACATGAAAGTTAGCAACTTTGCTTTGCTTAATTTCTGTTAGAAGGGTGTCGGATGTTCACGATTTCAACATTGCCAGTAGGTATTATCAGCCGGATAGAGTGTTTTTTAAATATGGAGAAGGACCAAGACTAGGTCAGAGTCCATTTTTTATCCGAGGTTTGAAAGCTATCCAAAAGTTTGTGTGGTTGGTTGCGTGAAGGAGTATGGATCTAGGGTGCAGAAATTCAGGAGTAAAGGTGCGAGTCAGTTGTTAATCATATGCAAAACCACAAAGATGTTTCAGTAGCTACAATTGCTAGATGGGTGAAGGAGGTTATGAAGGAGTCTGGTGTAGACATTGATAGATTTAAATCACATTCAGTGAGAGGAGCGATGGTTTCTAGGTATTTTTCAGCAGGATCACAGTTGGTGGTGATGAAAGCAGCAGATTTGTCAAATGCTGAAGTTTTCAGGAAATTCTACTTTCTGTGGAGCATGTTTCAAGTTTTGCTTTTAGAGGCTTTGAATATGCATAATGTTAGCCTTCTGTCTTGCCATAAAATGTCAATTCTCATAGCTTTAGTGGTTAGAGAATCGTGATTTAATTAAAGACAAGAAGGCTAGCATTATCCCTCCCTCCCCAGATGCATAAATTAGAGAATGGGAGGGAAATGAAGGGAATCTGGACACATAAGGAAAGTTATGTTTTGAAAGTGAAAGGAATTCTAGTTGCTAAAAGAAAGTAATGTTTGCAAAGGTTGCTGAAATTGTAGAATTTTAACCATGAATGGATTTTTCATGTACAGATCGATTACTTGTTTTGTTTCTTTCAAAAACTTAGAGAACAATTTTGGACACAAAGGATGCAGAGCCGGACTGGATGAGCAGAGAGCAGCGTCAAAAGAGGGAGAAGATGGAATGTTGGGGAGGTTCATAGACGGAGTGCTCTGGATTTTCTTTATGAGTCATACAATGTTTTATTTTGGAACTTTGACGTGTTTGAAAGTGGTGAATAAAAGTTAATGCATAATGCTAGCCTGTTGTCTTTATTAAAATCATAATTCTTTATCCATTAAAGCTATGAGAATCTGCATTCTTTCGTTGGAGGGGAGTATGCATTGCTTCTTCCTCTGCCTTCAAAGTGCCCAATTTCTTGCAGGAGAACAAGGAAGAATACAGACTAGTATGTGGCCAAGAGGGGAGGTACGGTGGATAAAAGTGGAAAATCTCTGAGGAGAAATCGGTCTGAAATTGCTCTACTGTCTCACTGTGACCATGAGACTGGTAACCAGGGAGTCTTCTTGGTGCTACAGCAATGGTGTGCACTATAGGACTGGAATGGTGTCAAGAACAAACTGCGACTAATCTCAATGGCTGGTGAAATACTGCAGCATTGGAGCCAGATTACTAGTATAGCTGCTTTTTATAGCTCATGTTGAAACTCTGACCTTCAAAGATGAATTTGGCATTTTTTGGTGCTTGCAATTTTTCAGGACCAGAAGTGACCAAATATTGACAGTTGGGGTACGCAAGGATTTTCGGCATCGAAGGAGGTTTTTTGTCAGCTTGAGTTTTGATTCAGGTTCAGATGTTGTTTTCAATTCTAGGCTGAGAAGCAGTTTTTGGCATGATGACAAGAGGAGCTTCTGCTCAAGTGCCCAAGTCTTTCGATGCTGGAGATGCAAAGTCTTGTTTCTGCCATGAGGGTGATGGTGCTTACGTGGCATGAGTGTATTTTGGACACATTGTGGAATCCTTTGTGTCTTGATAGCCTCTCACTGAGAGTAGGTGCAGGCTTCAATAACATGGGCAAAGTTAAAATTACATGTGAAACAGTCTTGTGTAAGCCTGAATACAGATTATCCTCCTGCTGCTCATCATTTATGGTTTAACTCCGTTTTATTGACTATTTTACAGCTACATATACACCCACCTACAAACATTGGCTGGCGGGGTGCTTAGCTGTCGCAACTGTAAGACTTTTAAAATAATTAGTCCCAAAAACCCCCAACTACCCCCCTTCTCCATCTCCCCTGCTCTACTCCAGCTTTCACAGCTAAGATAAATGATAATAAACCACATACAGCATTAGGAGATGGTAAAGATAGGTATTGGGGTCCATCTCAAGGCGCACTCTCACCCTGGAAACTCCGGGAGGCAGGTTGTTTATCACTCTGTGCCATAGGATTGTGTAAGTCAGACTTGTTGTAGGTATTTTGGACAGGAACGCTCCCTAAACCCGTGAGCCAAGAATACTATGCAGGGATTCCAAACTTTCTCAAAGTGAACCTCTTTCCCCTCCAAGCCTGCTTAGATTTGTTGCATTACCAGCAGTTCCCACATTTGATTGAGCCATTCATTGTATACCAGAGCCTCCTCCTTTCCCCATAATACAGTGATGTCTTGCTTAGCTGCACACAGCGCTATTGTTATCGCTTAGCCTCGGTCTAGAGCAGAGAAGATATGTCAATTTATTAGGTAGGCCCAGGAGAACGTATGCTGAGAACTGTGGGACATCTGCAGAAAATATTCTGTTAATACTGGTCAGGATATTTTCCTAGTATCGCTGCAGATTAGGGCAGGACCATAAGAGATGCATCAGTGTCGCTCCTCTGTCCAGAACACCTCCAGCAGTCTGGCAATTTCGCCAGGGACCAGGTCTGAATGCGGACCGGGGTGTAATACGAATATAGAGTGACATTAGCTAAGGTCTTCCGGGCTACGTTGCTCACTGCCTAGGTGCGCATCTGATCGAAAATTTCTGCCCACTCTGTCAGAAAGTGTTCAGTCCAATTGTATCTCCCACCTCGTCTGAGCTGGTGAACGAACCTGGGGTGCTGTTCTACGAAGTACTTTGTAAAGATCAGATATAAGAATGTTATCATCAGATATAGTAATTACTCATCTTTTAAAAGGAGTTAGCACCCGATTTGCATGAGCTTTGACTGTAGGAAGTGAGATTCAGTGACTAATTTGCAAGTAATGGCAGTTTCCATCCTCTGGGGTCTCATATACCTCTCTGTTGTACAAATGACTGAGGCCGTCCCTGTAGTAGAAGTCTCCCACAGTTTACAGCTGGCTACACAGGCATTTTCCCCAGAGAGCCGGGGAGAAATCCAGAATGCCTATAATAGGAGTCATTGGTGATGGCCACGTCCTGAGTTCATTTGAGGCTGCAACCCTGACCCACACCTCTAAAATTACTCTAGGCACTGAGGAAGCGTACAACCAACAAAGTTTGTGTAGTATAGGAAGCCACGGGACCTCCCATATGTGAATGCATGCAACGGATTGGTTAATAAGGCGCCAGTGTTTCTCTGAGCAAGTAAGTGCTAAAGTGTAGGAACTTCCAGTCCTCCGTCTGATGGGGATAAATATGCCTGTTTTTTTGGCCTGCCAAGGTCTCTTTCCATTCCAGATAAAGCTCGGTTTCTGTAATATGTCAAGTATCTCTGCCGATGGCTGAAGTGGCAGAGCCGACAATGTATAGATTTTTTGGATGCAGCGTCATTTTAATGGATGCAATGCGACCCAACCAAGACAGGCCTCCCATCACCAACTTTGTAAGATTATGGGTATTCTTTAGGGGTTCACCATAGTTTTGGATAGCAGTTTTATCAATAGTGGGGCAAATTTAGACACCCAGATATTGGAGCTACCTCGGAGTCCAACCAAGAGTAAATGATCTTTATAAGGCTTTCCTGGCATTACTCTGTGTATTAAGACTAAGGCTCTGGAATTTCAATATGTTTGTTTTAAATCCAGAGACCTTCCCAAAAGTCTCAAGTTCCCTGAGAAGCAAAGGAATGGAAGTGAGTTAGTTATGATTACTATAATGTTTTCAGCACAGAAAGCCAGCTTATGATCATAGCTTCCAAACCGTATTCCAGTATTTTGGGATTGCATGGTATGCTTTCAGTCAAGGGCTCCATATACAGAGTGAAAAACAGGTGGGGCTGAAGGCATCCCTGCCTCAGGCCCCTGCAGATTGGTATGAAGTCAGCGAGTGCACCATTGGCCCCTTACCCTAGCTACGGGGTGCATATAGCCAATGAGAACCTAAGCCATGACTTTAGGGCCAAAACTCATTTTACCATAACTGCGAGCAAAAATGGTCAATGGACTCAGTCAAACGCTTTTACAGCGTCTATGAAAAGTAGAAAGGATGACACCCTGGAGCATGACGTCTCATCCAATATATATGATACGCTTGGTATTATTGATGCAGCCCCTCTCTGGAATAAAGCCCGCTTTGTACAGGGCCACAAATCCCTGCATATAGGGGCTCAACCTCCGATCCAATATGCCCATAAAGATCTTGGCGTCTATACTAATTAGAGAGGTAGGGTGACATGAGGCACACTGGATAGGATCTTTGCCCGCTTTATATACAACTAACATCGCAGCTTCTTGCATTGCTGGTGTTGAAGTGTCCTGATTCCACAAAGGAATCATATATGCGAGCTAGTAATGGTGCTAATAGACGGCAGAATGGCTTACAAAAGGCTGCCGTAAAGCCATCTGGGCCCGGGGCTTTCCCCTAATTCAATTTACTAACGCCCAACATCACTTCCTCTACAGGGTGACAATTTGCTGGTAGGTCAGGGTATGAATGGGATCAAGGTAGGAGGTAATGTCTGAGCGCGAAACTATGTCAGGGGTGTATAAGGTTGAATAATATAGTCTAAAAGCTTCCAAGATGCCTTCAGCATCATATAGCTCTTCCCCTTGATCAGCGACTACAGTGTTAATAGCACTCTTCTGTGTTTTGCCCCTCAGTTTACATGCTAGGAATCTCCCTGCCTTGTTTACCCCTTTGTAGTAGCACTGGTGGCGACACAACAAAGTATATTTCACCCTGCCATGTCTGGAGCCTTGAACTGTTGTCTAGCTGGTGTGAGCTGGTGCCAGGTTTTCTTAGATCTCTTGAGTTTATGGAGTGCCTGCAAGTCCATTACTTGTGCCTCCAATTTCACCAGTTTACCCCTTATCTCTGCAATTATTTTTGCCACAAGAGAAATCAGTTATCCCCTTATAATCACATCCCAAAAAATGCCCACGTCAGACACCGAGCCTTAATTTTTCCAGATATATGCAGAGATTATTTCCTCAATCGCCACCTGTGTGGTCTCAGATTGGAGGACGTTCTCATTCAGAAGCCACAGCCAGGAGGGGGTATGCGTGGGACGATACCCCAGGATTATCGTGATGTGTGCGAGTGACAGGAGAGGGCAGTCACCCCAATGTCAACATGGCGAGCCCTCGACAGCATCTCCCAGGTGCCCAGGAAATAGCCACGTCTGGCTTATGTTTGGTGAGCGGGAGAGCAAACTATGTAATCCCTTGTACTGGGGTGTTTATTTCTCCAAATGTCTGATAATCAAGATCTCTCCCCCCCCCCATCTACTGTAGACTCGCCTTCAAGACAGCACATGTCTGGTCCACTTGTCTGCAACAGACATTGACAGATGCGGATGAGCTCCGAATAAAACAAGGCTTATTTATTATATTTCGTGGGACTTCAAGTTAACCTAATTAAGGAAGTCTCTCGCCGCTTTTTCCCACAGCGGCACTAAGGGATTTATTCTCTCACTGGAACGTTTCCATTACGGCCAGTCTTGAATTTACATAGACATTATGATCACGGCACCCCATTGACGGATCACCTTTTGGGGGCACACCGATTGCCCACCCTACTGCTGGGGGTTCTGCAATTTGAACTTAGGCTCTCTTTATCCCTGTCCTGAGGAAGACCCGTAGTTGAGGAGACTACTTACCCGTTTGCGTCTGGGTCGAAACGTCGACATCCCCCCGTTGGGCCTGTACTCTATGTACCCCACCCCAGTCACAGATGAAGTCTCACTGTGCTTTGATCAAAAACAAACAATTATTAAGACTTTAATGATACTAGGGGCAGGCCTGCTAACATAAGGATATTGGCCTTGGCAAATTATCTGAGCCAGATCTTATACATTGTTTAAATATTTTTCCATTTTTCCCGATTCTCTTCCTTTACGTGAGCACCAACTTTTCACTTTCTTCTTCACCCCTTGGTAGTGACCCTCTTCTGAAAATATGTATGTTTCCAATTGAATTACAGATGATGGACTACTAATAAATCAATGTTTTTTGGCATAATTGTATCATTGGGTATTGTTTCATCAATAAGGAATTTATTTTGGCTGTGTTCTTTTCTCTTTTTCAATTGCAGGATTTAATCATTTATTGAAGAAAAAATCTATTAACATTGATTCTAACATTTAATAATATTGTCTAGGACCTATTGTTTTCTGTATCAATCGATACCCAGGTCCTTTGACATTTTCTGGGTCACCCCATTTATATTAATGGCCCACTTGTTGAGCAGAGCGATCCAGAGAGGAGTCCATTACCACTTTTGAATCACCTAAGCCAAAATGTAAGTGTCTGGGGTAGTCGTGACAGCAAATAGCGCGTCTCTCAAGAACCACTCTTAAATATCATTTGGGGAGTGAAAGGAACATACTGTTTTCTTAACATAAAGTAATATTTTATTACCATATGTAATGCCAACCCAAGGACGCATATGACCTGATATTAAGGCTCAAAACTGAATATATTAGCCAGAGTTCCACGACATCCCCCCCATCCATAGGGATTCCCACACTCCTTCCAATGGAAAGTTCCCATTTCAAGCAGCGTGAAGGACAAAGCTGTTACAGTAGTACACTGGAGTACCCTCACCAGAAAAACCAGAAAAGCAAAAAGAAACAAAACCCAAACTTCTCACCTCAATGGAGATTCCTGTGAATAGGAAAGGATTCATTTCAGTCCTTCGGGCCTGTGAGTATGCCAGTCTCAACTCTTAGAAAATACATTGAATCCCTTCACCCCAGCTCCATGCCAGTCACAAGTTGGGTCTCTTTTCAGCCCATCCAGAGAGCACCAGGACTGCTGCCACACATGCAGCGTAGTACCCTGTGAAAAACAAGGAGGCTATGTGTTTCCTATAATGGTATCCAGGGGATAACATCTTCAGGCCTTCCGAGCTCATTGTGTTGGTCATCTGATAATAGCTTGCCCAATACAGTTTTTCGTTCAGGTGTTATTTTCTCCGGGGTTGGTTTAGTAGGTAGCCTACCTAGCAAGAGGGACAGTGTTTAATCGTCCTACTAGGCAGGACCGTTTCCTGCCCAAGAGGTTCCCGGGCCTCAATCAGCATGCAGATGGCGTGGGCTTCCTCATTCAAGGTAAAAGTCATCCTGAAGGGATGTCCCTGCGGTAGGGTATCCCTTTCTCCTTAAGTAGCAAGGTGGCAGGGCATAGCAAGCGTCTTTGAAGAGTGATCAGAAAGATTCTGGCTCCCTCAAACTGGATCACATCTGTCTTTCGGGCTGCATTCATTATGGGCTTCTTCTGAGGAGTGGTGAACACAGGTTAGAACATCTCCTACTCCAGCTGAGCATCCCACTCGGTGCGTTCTATCCAGTTGTATATATGCCTCTGCAAGGCCATGGACTATATAGTGGAACAAGCGATTTGTGTAGTTTTACAGGTTTCCCTGCTCGGTCTCTCGCAGTACTCCACTGATGCGTATGTTAGATCTGAGGGATCTGTTCTCAAGATCTTTGTAGTGGCCCTGTAGTTTGATATTTTGATCTGTAAGCTCCATTACCTCCTTCCTGAAAGACTCCAGTTCTTCTTTGGCGTCTCCTGTATCCTCAAGCGTGGAGACCCACGGCCTCAGGTCCTGCCTCATTTCCTTCAGGTTCTTAGAGACATCGTCTCAGAGGGAGGGAATGCCCTGGCGCAGCTTTCCAAAGAGGTCCTGAGTCCAGGCGGCGGGGATAGCGACGGACACCCACTGGCGCCATCTTGGCCAGCCACCACCCCCTGCTCATTTAGATTACATTTGGAATGTGTGCTCACAACAGCCTTCTCTCCAGTCTATGGTTTGCATTTCAGAACTGAAGGCCAGACCCTGTTAAGCAGCACAGAAAGCTGGATTCAACTGGCTTCCACATTCAAGAACACTCCGTAAAGCGCTTTGTGTTTCTCTCAATTTTCAAGGCTTTTGGGAATGAACTTTTGAAAGCCTGATGTGGAGTCACTGTGATCTGATGGGAGGCACACATTACATACCTTGTAATAATATCTAAATGGTGCTTAAATTTGTAATTAAAAGTTTAGGTTTAATTAGAAAAAGGACTAGGTATTTTTACACATTCTGCACCAGTCCAGTTTTGCAGTCCAATTGACCCACCAATATAACAATATCCTCACAGATGCGCAGCGTTTCAAAGTCTGTGGCCCCAAATACACATGTGCTTCCAAACCCAGGGTTCCCCAACGATAAAGTAAGAATCTGAATTCCCTCTTGGAGACCCTACTACCGCCCTAATCACTTGCCAACTGTATCTTTGCCTTTGACCCTGTACATCGCTCCGCTGCCTTCTAGACAGGTTTGTGCAGTACAGAAACCACCTAAACATACAGAAAGCAATGTGTTGAACTTAGGATTTCTGGTCAACGTCATCATGAGTCAAACTGAATCGGACTATGGTCAAAGCACAGAACAAGGTACTTTTCAGACCCCAATAAGTAGGTGGTTGGATAATGCATTGGCATGAGAATCAAGGCTAGCAACCATGCAATAAAAACGGGGTCAATCGGGTATCTAAAAATATACACAATGAGTTCTTAAACATAACACGTCAAACGTTTATAATCAACCAAATGTTCAAATCTAGCAGTTAATAAAAAGAGTACGTCAGACATATATAGTTTGAAAAGGGAATCCCAGCATTTGCAGCAAAGAAATAACAGCAGAAAACGTAAAGCTTCTCAAAGCCACCCGCAGTACTATCTGCTGAAAAGTTTAAACTAATATTGGTTCAATGTAGGTAAAATTATTAATAAAAGTTGAGCAGATGAAAATGAAGGTTGCTTCAACGATCGACAAGCTATAAATATCAGAGAAGTATTTATTTGGCTAAATTGAGAGGAAGCTGAGAAAAACCCAAAGTACAGAAAAAATATTTTTGAATAGTGCACTTACACAGCTTTCTCAATGGTGCCAATCTCATTTGACATTCCCAGTCCATAATAACCAAGAGCGCCTAAACCGATTGCTGCTCCTCCTGCTACGAACAGTTTTCCCATTGAATGAACTGCAAATAGAATAATAAATACATATTTAATAGACTGTGGAGAAAAAAGAAAGAAAAAAAAAGTCCAACAATTTAAACGTGATCAAGGGTTTCGCTGAAAGGCTTAAGTTTCCATTCGGACAACAGTGGAGCTGTGCTTTCAAAGTGATTAACATGGACAGGTAAAGGATGGGGAAGTTGAAAATGTTCATGTAAATTTAACCTCATAATAACATAGAAACGTGCTTTAACCTTAACATAGAAAATGCATATCAAAATAGTGGTTAGAAAATGTGCTTTTATTGTAATGTAATGTAATGTAATTGGACACTTGTAAAGCGCTACTGTCACTCCGGGGAGCATCATGGCGCTAAGCGGAACCCAGGGATGGAAACCTACTGGGTGGCTGCTAAAAGCGAGGAAAAGGCATTAGATAAGAGTTTTACATAGGGCGTCAGATGCTGAGAAAATCCAGGTCTTTAGGGCTTTCCTAATGAGTGTCTCAGATTGGATCTGGCGGAGCTGGTTTGGAAGTTTGTTCCAATCCTTAGGGCCTATCACTGCAAGCGATCTTCCTCCCTTCGAGACCAGTCTAAAAGCTGGTATTTTCAACAGATTGGCGTTAGATGACCCAAGACTCCGGGCAGGAATATAACGCGTAAATCTGGTTCGAAGATAATGAGGACCTGAGGAGTGGACTGTCCTGAAGGTGATTAACAGGACCTTAAACAGAACTCTTATGGATTGGCAGCCAGTGGAGTGTTTCTAAAGCTGCTGATGCAGAGGACCTCCTGGGCCATTTCAGCACTAGTCGTGCTGCTGCATGTTGGACCATTTGAAGCTTATGTAAAACTGACTTGTTAGTACCTGCGTAAAGGCTGTTGCAGTAGTCCAGTCTGGACGTGATTAGGGCCACTGCAACAGTCTGTCTGACTGAGATGGGAAGCAGATCAAAAAAAATTTGGAGTGTTTTTATAATGTGGAAACAAGTGCCAGCAACTGCCAGTGATTGCTGTTTGAAGGAGAGAGTGGCATCAAATTTAATACCCAGGTTTCTGACCACTTCCACAGTATTGGGCGGGGGGTGGCGTCAGCTGGCCACCAAGTTTTAGGAGAGAAAATGTTCTCTTGTCCTAGTGGTAGTATTTCCGATTTTTTCGGAATTACACTTTAGGTGGTTAGTTTTCATCCAGTTGAAAGTGGCGGTGAGACAAAGGCGTAGGTTTTCTTCCGCCTGTGAGGTGTTTTTGTCCAAAACCAGAATTAACTGCGTACCGTCCGCATATGAGATGGTCTCTATATTGAAGGACGATATCAAGCTGAGCAATGGGGCCATATAGGCATTGAAAAGTGTGGGGCTGAGGCTGGACCCCTGCGGTACACCGGAGAGCAGTGGTTTTTCTTCTGATTTGTATTGGCCTAGTGTGATAACTTCTCTGCGGTTCTGCAGAAAATTCTTTAGCCAGGCCAGGACTGTATGGGAAATGCCGAAGGATGCGAGACGGTCTAGAAGGATGACATGTGAGACCGTGTTGAACGCGGCCGACAGTTCTAATTACACTAGGACTGCATTTTTTCCTTGGTCAAGGGCAGCTCTGAGGGATTCAGCTGTATACAGTAGGGCTGATTCTGTAGAATGTTGAGATCTGAAACCGGATTGGTTGGGATGAAGCAGATTTGCTTCTTCCAGGTATGTTGTAAGTTGGATGTTAAAGAGTTTTTCCTTGATCTTGCTGAGGCAAGGTAGAAGAGAAATAGGACACAGATTTGAGAGGGTCAAGGGATCCGCAAGTTGTTTCTTTTGTAGCAGCTTTACAGCTGCAAGCTTCCATTCTGCGGGGATGTTGGCAGTTGACAGGGAGGCATTTATTATTTTGTTTATGATGGGATTTACCGTGTCAATTATGGCGTGTAGTATCAGGGGAGGGTAGGGATCAAAGGGGGAGCCTGATTTAGTAGTAAGGATCGCCTGGCGCGATTCTTCAGGAGTGATCAGCTTAAAAGTTTGCAAAGTTGCTCTGTCTTTGCCTAAAGCAGTAACATTGTTGGTGGGAGGAAAAGAGAGAGGAGCGAAATCTTTTTGTAATATTAAAACTTTCTGTTCAAAGTAGTCTGCTATGCTATTGCAGAGGGATTGTGAGGGGGGGATATCTTGTTGTAGGACTTTAGGATTGGTGAAGGTGTTAACTATCTTAAAGATAGCTTTTTGGTTATAGTTGGTAGTTTTGATTATTTCAGTATAGTAGGCTTTTTTGGCTATTTTGATCTGGGTATGATAGTTTTTGAGGGCCACTTTGAAATTGCTTAGATCAGTCTACTCATAGTTCCGACGCCATCTGCGTTCTAGGGTCCTACAGTGGGTTTGTAGTTCTTTCAGAGTTTGCGAATACCATGGGGCGGAGGGTTTCTTTTTTGGGCGGCCGTTTTGTGGATCAGGAGGTGCAAAACGGTCCCTCAGGGTGTAAATCTACTGAGTGAAAAGCTGGTTATCTACTGTTGGGTCTCCTGACAAGTTGGGTCTACAGGCTTGCGCGGCTGGATGGAGATCAGGGTGGGCGGTCATCTCCTTCCACCTGGGTTTGTCTTGTTGGAGGAGCCCGACGTGCCCCTTGGTATTTGGCCCGCTTTCGGCTATGATTTCAAAGGGGATCAGCTTGTGATCAGTCCAGATTAAGTCCACTGGGGGCTTGACTTTAAGGGTTCCGAGGTTGGATCAAATGCAGTCCAACGTGTGACCGGCGTTGAGTAGCGGAAGAGATCCGCTGCTCTAAGCCGAGTGTATCCATGATTTCCTTGAAACAGGTTGCCCCTGAATCGTTATGTGAGTCAAGGTGGATATTGAGGTCTCCTAACAGAGTGAAATTGGAGAATCTAAGGGCTAGTGAGCGCACTATATCTCCAACATTTTCCAAAAAGGCCTTGTAAGGCCCCGGTGGACGGTAGAGTAATGCTCCTGCAAATGCGAAGGAGTCATCTAATTGAAAGCAGAAGCAGATGCCCTCTGCTCCTTTTATGTCTGATAGTTGGAATGTTGAACACCTCAGTGCGCTACGGTGGATGATTGCTAAGCCTCCCCCACGTTGTTCTGGTCTGTCTAATCTCTGAATGAGGTAGCCAGGGGGGAGGGCATTGACTATATCTGGATTGCACCAGGCCTTCAGCCAGGTTTCAGTTACGAAAAGGCAATCGAACTGGTCAGCTGTAATTAAATCGCAAATATGTTGGGCATGCTTGCACATAGATCTAGCATTTATTAGCACACTAAGTAGGCAAGTTGGTATGATTCTATTTTTGGCTACAATGTCCTGTATAGGCCTAAGAACATATTTGCAGTTCTTACAACAGATTGGTCCTTCCCAGTTGGCTCCTTCCAAAGACTTTCTACAGTTTGGGTGGTTTTTATTTAAGGCTAAGATGGATTCCCTAGTAAGGCACTGATCTGACGCTAAAGAGGCAGTGTTTCTGGCGCTGGACATGTTCCTGACATTTTATTAAATGTGCAAAACATGAAAATGCTGCTATTTCTGCAGAAAGCTTCCATTTCCATAATTGTTTCACTGCAAGGCCTCAAAATTTTCTTGATTCTTTCCTCTCCCTTTAAGAAAATAAATGCCTTTTCGTAAATGATGATTTAACGTTATAACTAAACTGTGAAACTTCACGTCTTTGTGAAATGTGCGGATTGCAGCAAAATGTATTTCTTACTTCCACACCATCTGACGTCATATTTTGGATGGTTTCCTCTGCCACATGCTTATAATGAACAAGTATATTAATGAAAGAAATGCTCATTGTAGTTTTAAATTCCATGATCTAAACAGGACATGCTAGATCTTTATGTTTCATTTCATAGAGCAGCTCATTCTTACACAATGGGATACTGAACAGCTAGCAGAGCAGGCTTGCAAAAGGTTCTCATGAGAACCTTCCTAGGAGTATCTTTTGGTAATACGCTGTAGCCACATTCAACTAGGTACATGTTGACATGGACGTTTACCGTGGGAATTGAGGGAGAAGGTGATGGACCATCGGAAGATCCTTCCTCTTGGCTGTACATCACATAACCACCTGTTTTTGCAAAATGTTTTGTGCTTTCTATATAGTATGTGTTCCTAGCTAGAGTGTTAAGGCATTCTATGCACCCCTACCCTGCCATGTCTCTTTAGCACTTTGTAGTGCTAGCCCAAATTGCCATAAGCTACTGCTAACAGTGATTACTTTGTTTCCCTTACGTTTTGTGAGGAGGCTTTCTATCTTTTATGTTGGTCATAGCTACTGCTGTGATTCATTCCTTCTACTAGTTTTAATGGATGCTATTGCAGCTGTTAGGGGACTCAGCTGAGTTTCCAGAACTACTCTTTCTAGGGAGTTCGACCTTTACATAGTTACAGGTCTTTTGCTCCAAAACTCTTACTCGCTTCTTTCCCAAAAAGAACTCTTTGTGGGTTTTGCTGGGATAGGTCAGGCCCTTTAGTTTAGGATAGGGACTAATTCCTTTATGGAACACGCTGCTATTTTGTATGCTTGTTCTAACTACATTTTCTCGATATTTCTGTAAATGGATTTGACTAAACTGAATAAAAAGGACAAAAATACAGATTAATCTCTTAATGAGAAATAAAGGTTTTAATACTTCTTCAAACCTCTCAACACTGACTGAACATTAAATGGTATAAGTCGATGATTATTGAACTGGGTGGCTAGCAATAGTTAAAATGGTGGTTTTACCCAAATTTCTATACCTATTCCTGAAACTTCCCTTACCACTCCCAGCATATTTCTTCCAACGGTTGCGATTGCATCTAATCTCGCTAGCATGGGCTGGCAAACAGCCCAAAACTGTGTGGGAAATCGTTACACTTCCACTGCACTAGGGCGGTCTCAATGCACCCAATATGGTGCTATATGCACAACCTCCCCGGTCCCACTGTCCACTGCATTGCACCAAAGATACAAACCTACATGCACAGGGACTACCACTGTGGACTGTGTCAGGTGGGCGTGGGACGAACTGCGACATTGTGCTAACCTACAGTCGATCTATGCCCCCTCTATCCCCATAGCGCGCAACCCAATGGTACCGGCGATACAGGACGTGAGCGCAAAGTCAAGGGCACACGGACAGAACCTGTTCACATTCGCTGACTTAAACCCCGATTACTGATTCCTTCCCCCGCCTACACTGACAGATATTCCATGCCCCAATGCGATGGACATACTTTTATATCATCAGATAGGCGCTGCATGCCACACTCAACATGCTACTTTTCCTGAGCCCCCACCCGCGCTACATGCCCTGGAACACATGCTGATCAATGCCTCACACGCATGCTGGTTACATGCCTCTACACTATTATGCAAGACAAAACACACTCCTAAAGCACATCCTCAATGGGTGCTGGACACAGATCCACCTATAACTACTGAGCAATGGACTTATTGTTGTGAACAAACTGCTGCTCCCTCACCAAACTATAGACTACATCTCATACACTTCAAGTTCCTTCACCGGTTATATCGTCACCCGTACAGCTACACCACATGTGCTTGAGAGAGGAGGCGTGCTGCGAGTGATGCTCGACACCTCAGGCCTCTTTCCTACACCTGGCTTGGGAATGCCCTAGAATTACGGATTTTTGGCATGAAGTGCCCGCTACCCTCCAATGGATCACCGGCCACCCCATACCGCAGTAGCCAACTGTAAGCCTACTAGTCTATGTTAAAGATTTGCCAACGGAATACTGACACCTAACAGGTATGCTCCTTCTTTTGGCTAAACATCAACTTGCTAAACACTGGGGGAGAAGGTCTGTTCCTACGGTCACACTGTGGTTGCATGACGCAACATACTCTTGGGAACAACTAACCACCTACTGGGAAGTGATGCCCCCAACAGCCCTACCCAAAGATATTTGGGAGACATTTTTAACATACGAGTTTGCGAGATTCTCCCATACTTTAAACGTATACAGACTAACACCCACAACTGGCCGTGCCCATTATAGACAACTCGGAGGGAGAACCAGTGCTGGGGGTTCAGAATAGCGTTGCATTGCACGGCTGTTGGCCATGTTGTACTGCCTTGCTTCATGCGCCGTCTCCTGTCACATTGTTGAATATAGCCCATTACATGTATTAAATTTGCACCCTAGAAGGTTATTGATATAGTGAAGTCCATGATTTGCACTCTGTTATGAAGCTGCCCTCACATGTCTGCAATGCCTTCACTCCTCCTTTCCCCCCCCCTCTACTCCCCCTCCTCCCTTCTTCCACATCCAGCTATCTGCCCGTTGTAATTGTTGGAGGCTGTCACCTTGTATTGTATTGATGCACTAAATGCTAATAAAAAGATTATTAAAAAAATATAAAAAATTTGGAGTGGTCATTCCACCTGCAAGCATCTTCTTAAATGGCGAAAAGATTAGAAAGTTATCAACAGTTGTCGACAACATGGCAACTAGCACATCTGGAGCTTTGACTGTAATTAATACAGAACTAATTGCTATACAGTCAATGGCTTTACAAGACCGACTTGCCTTAGACTTCTTACTCACAGAAAAGGGCAGAGTGTGGAAAATGCTTAAATGAACTCCTTGCTGTACATACATACCAGACAAGAGTAGGGAAATAGAAGGATTTGCAAAGAACATCTCAGGTTTAGAACCTGAATTATGTGAATTAGAAACACCAAGTTTGAAAATTTTGTAAAAGGAATTGCCATAATTGAAAATTGGTTATCAACAGCAAGAAAAGGTGTACTGAAAGCTATTCTAATGCCAATAGCAATAGTAGGGCTTTGTGTAATATTTCTTTACTCGCTGTTCTTGGGCTGAAGATACATATTTCGCAAGAGAAAGGAAAGGTTGGAAAAGAATGGAATGAGAAGGAATTGGGCTCGAGGGCTATTCTGAATGACAACTACATCAACTCATTGAAATGTAGGGGTTTGAATAGAAAAAGACAAGACTCAACTGTTCATGAAAGTGACCTCTGAAACGTAATCACATGAGAAACATATGTGATGATTAATATTATCACCAAATGGGGATTCTGGAAGTCGAACATTTTTTACGTAAATTTAACCTCATATTAATATAACAATGTGCTTTAAGGTTGACATAGAAAATGCATATCAAAGTAGTGGTTAGAAAATGTCCTTTTATTAAATGTACAAAACGTGAAAATGCTCCTTATTTCTGCAGAAAGCTTCCATTTCTATCATTCTTTCACTGCTAGGCCTCAATTTCTTGATTCTTTCCTCTCCCTAAAATAAAAGAAATGCCTTTTTGTAAATGATGATTTAACTTTATAACTAAACTGTGTAACTTGACATCTTCGTGAATTGTGCGGTTTGCTGCAAAATGTATTTCTTTCCTTCCTCACACCATCTGATGTCATATTTTAGATTGTTTCCTCTGCCACATGCTTATAATGAGGAAGTATATTAAAGAAAGAAATGCTAATTGAAGGTTGAAATTCCATGATCTAACCAGGATATGCCAGATATTAATGTTTAATTTCATAGAGAAGCTCATTTTTACACAATGGGACACTGACCAGCTAACAGAGTAGACTTGCAAAAGGTTCTCATGTGAACCTTCCTAGACGTAGCTTTTTGCAATATGCTGTAGCCCCATTCAAATAACTACATGTTGACATGGACGTTTACCATGGGAATCAAGGGAGAAGACAACGGACCATCGGAAGATCCTCCCTCATTGGCTATAGATGACATAACCACCTGTTTTTGCAATGTTTTGTGCTTTCTGCATAGTAAGTGTTCCTAGCTATAGAGGAAAGGGTTTCTATGCACCCCTACCATGTCATGTCCCTTAGCACTTTCTTGGGGTAGCCCGAATTGCCATAAGCTACTGTTAAGTGATTTCTTTGTTTTCTTTATGCTTTTTGAGGAGACTTTCTATCTTTTATATTGATCACAGCTACTGCTGACTGACTGACTTATTTGTAGAGCGCACTATTGCCGAGGCGTCTTGGCGCTAAGTGGTGTACAGGGACGGTAACAAACAGGGTTCAGGGATGGGTGAAGAGCCAAGTTTTTATTTCCTTCCTAAACGCCGACGTGCTACTGCTGTGATTCATTTTTAGGTCGAGCTAGACAGCGCAGCGGTCTCTTTGAGACCTGCTGTAATCAGTCTGTGTGCATCAAGTCAATCCCCTTTTCTACCATTGTATTTCATTTGTCTAAGTCAGTGTCCTTTAAAAATCCCTGCTTGCTAGTGGACAGTCCTGCCTCTTTGTCCCTCCTTTCTCTCTTCTGTTCCTCCCACAGAGCAGGGATTTAGTACCGTCTCATTCCGCTATGGTTCTTCATCTGTTCTTTGGGGGACTATTTTTTATTGATTTCCTACTGCGTTACTGTTTGTCTGTGTTTAGCTTCAGCACCCTGGCTGCTTACATTCAAATATAGCATTTTTCCTCCCACCTCCTCTTAATGCCACAGTTGTGTTACTGCTGCCTTTTTTACCCTGCCTCCCCCACAAAGGCTCCCACTCCGTTGTTTGTATTTTTTTAATTAGGCTTTTTGCGGTTTTCCATTTTCACGGTCATTTGGGCTTGTCCTAGTAGGATATTTGCTTGTTTGGGCTTCTTTTAAGGGGGATTGGGCTTGTTTTTTGGATACGGCATACAAAGGGTTTACATACACCCCCCGTCTTTCCTGGCTTTTCATTGGTTGCTGTGCGGGCTACTTACTTGTACTCCAGTTCTATAGGCTATAAACTTTTTTCTAGCGCTGGGATCCTGCGGGTATTCTTGTAATAGCTGAACCTGCATGAAGCGTGATTGATTAATGTCTGACATGGAACACTTACAGAGCGGGCTCAAGAAGTGTCTCATATGCTTCTTTCCCGGATTACTAATGTTATGTTAAAATGTTTCTAAAGCGTTCGAATACCCATGGGTGTCTTGGCGTTGGTTGATTGGCAGTAAGGTGAGGGTACTGGGTACCTAGAGATTAAAAAGCCAGGTTTTTGTTGGCTTCCTGAAACTCAGCAGTGTTGGAGCTGCTTTAATGCTCATTGGTAGACTGTTCCACAGGGTTGGGGCTTCCGTGGTAAAACAACTGCCTCCCCATTTAAGTCTCTTAAACCTGGGACAGGACACTGTCAGAGTATTTTTGGATTGAAGATCTCTATTTGGAACGTACCATGAGAGGAGTTTTTTAAGATAGGTGGGACCTAGATCATGCAAGGCTTTCTAGGTAAGGCATAATGCCTTGAATTTAATGCGGTTATTTACCGTCAGCCAATGCAGTTCCTTAATGGAAGATGAAACTGGGTGGAATTTAGGCAGGTCAAAGACGAGCCTGGCTGCTGCATTCTGTACACGCTGAAGTTTCTTCATATGTTGTTTTTGGAGCTTGGTGAAAAGACCATTACAGTAATGCAGTTTTGATGGGATTAATAGAGAGAAAACTGTTTTTCTGGTGGTCAAAGGGATAAAAGGAAGAATCTTTCTAATGATTCTCAGTGTTAAAACTGGCCGAGACAACTGAGCTAATGTGTTTATTAAAGCTCAGCTTGTCGTCTATTGTTATGCCTAAGTTTTTTGCTTTTTGAACAGGGGTAGGGAGGGTTCCCATCTCTGTTGGCCAGCATGCCGGGCTCCAGAATAAAGGATTATTACCAGAGAGTATCACCTCGGTTTTCTCTGCGTTTAACTTGAGACAATGCTTTCCCATCCAGCCACTAACTGCTCTCATACAGTTGTGAAACTGAGAGATAGTTACTTCAGTGTTGTTAGCGGCCGCCACCACGATTTGGGTGTCGTCTGCATAAGAAGTAGGGGAAAAGCCAAAAGATCTGATCAGAGAGGCCAACTCTGAGACATAGACATTAAAGAGCAAAGGACTTAAAGAAGATCCCTGTGGGACCCCGCACAGAAGTGAGAAAGAGTTAGATGAGAAATTCTCTAGCATGACTGAGTGACTTCTGTTGGTAAGAAATGATTGAAGTAGAGCCAAGGCTTTGACGGCAATGCCCAATTTTTTGAGACGGTTGACAAGAGTGACATGGTCAACCGTATCAAAGGCTGCCGACAAATCCAGGAGGATGAGTGCTGCAGAGCCTCCTTTATCCAGGATGGTTCTTAATTCATCTGTCGTTTTTATTAGTGCCGTCTCGGTACTATGTTCGGCCCTAAAGCCGAACTGGGATGGATCCAGCAGACTATTGTCCTGAATAAACTTTGACAATTGTGTGTTAAGTTTTTCCACAAGTTTGGCTGGAAATGGTAACCTAGAGATGGGGCGATAGTTGGCTGGGTTGTCAGGGTCTAAATTTGATTTCTTTAGGAGTGGTAAAATAGAGGCCCTTTTCCAAAGATCAGGAAAGATACCCGTGCTAAACATCCCATTAAAGATGCCAGCTAGGAGTGTGGCAATCGGAGCTGGAATCTGTTTTAATATGGAAGGAGGGCATGGGTCAAACGGTGATCCTGACTTAGTGGAATTAAATAAATTAGAGACATCTAATGCACTGGGAGTCTTCACGCTCTTTCACTGCATGTGGAAGCGCCATTCCAACAGACTCCTTTAAGTCACCCATGCTGGCTGAGTTCAAATGAATTCATCAAAGCATGGAAGAAGCGCAGCCCGCGAGGAGGGCAGAGGGAGGGGCGCACAGTACTTTGGAACAGAGAGTCGGGATTGTACTGCAGAGCCACAACCTTCCATACAGGGAGTTTGATGTCCTATTACCGTGTGTTTATCTCGGTTTTCAGTCTGTCTTGTCTTTGGAGTAGTGAGTGACTGAAGCACTTGACAAGTCAGGCAATTTATTGCCCGAGCCGAGATTAGTATCCCGTAGAATTCAGGGTGTGCACTGTAGAAAATATTTTCAACGTGGTTTAAAATACTAAAATGTTGCACCACCTTTATTATCACCGTTGAGCAACTATAGGGGAACAGGACACCAGATTTGGTTCGCTAATGGCATCATCAGGACATACACGGGTTGTTTACAAGTTCAGCTTTAAAAACGCACTTTTTTTGCAGTTTTAAATAACACGAACCTGACTCGAAGATATCAGAGCGCTTTAAATGAGCACCATTTGCATAACAGATGGACACATTCATTTTAAGGCGCGGTTAGATTAAGTGATTATCCCAGAATTACAGGATGTTTGGGCCTCCTGTCAGACTCAAACCTGGTACCCCAGCTTTGCAGTCGCCTGCCCTAGCCGTTAAGCCAGACTCGCTCCCTTCTCATAATTGCACTCAATCCACTGATAACAGTCCAGTGTACTAAAGTGAAAGCTCCCACAAGTCTGAACCTATGTTTACATGATACTTATTGCAAGGTTTACATGGCTTGACTGGAGCATGAGCCTTTAGAGGCAGGTCAAACAATTGGCTCAGCTCTCCCAATTAATTTGCTGGCTAGCCACCTCTATTAGTTCGTGGAGCCGTACACGAGCATGGATTGCAATAAAGCGATAAATTATCACTGGCTGCAGTACCACACACCGCTCCTAGAGGTCCCTGGTCCAACAACCCGCGCTGACTGCAGTACCACACGCCGCTCCTAGAGGTCTAGTACTGCGCGTTAACATACTGACGAGCCACAATTTAATCATTCAAAGCCATTAAAAGCCTTGAATGCAAGCCCTATGTTGTTGTATTGTCTTTAGTTTTGACATCTATTTAGGGCCACGACTGCACTATTAGGCACTTAATGCAATATGTTTATTTCTAGTCATTAAAGCAAACAAAAGAACATATGAGAAGTGGGGAGACAGGTTCTAATGACAAATGCTACCGCCTCTTACACACGGAACCAGAGCCTGCTATCAAGAACGTGTCCCAGAAAAACATCAGTGTAATGAAAAACTTTGTGTAGATTACCGCAAAACTGGAAAATGGCACTACACTGGGATGGCACATTACAGACTATTCAAACAGCAGAATACTGTAAAGGTAAAACACAGGGTTACGGGCAAATAAGTAGGACACCAGTTATTTTTGGATGGTGAGATCAGCAGAGGGGGCTTTTACCAGAAGGGTTATTATTGCCAGTTTAAAACGTCTATGTAGCGTTTAATCTGAGCCTCGGAAACAGAATCAGTCATATTTTAGGCAGCTGTACCATTGTAAAAGAATGCGAACTTGTGTGTGTTGTATACAAACAATTTTAGTATTCTTTTTTACCAGTCGCTTGCTTGTGTTATATACAAACAATTTTTCTTTTTTTCTTTTCCGGTTAATTTTGCGCTAACACAACCTGAAGGTATTGAGCACTTTACATGAGCACCAGTTAAGGTACACAAGGACACATTCATTTGTTTGGTAGGCACAGGGAGATTAAGTGATTTGCAGAATCACAGGATGTTGAACCAATGTCTGGTTCCTCAGTTGCGAAGTCGGCAGCTCTGCCCGTTAGGCCCCTATTTTGCAGTTCTATCTACTGTTTTTAGGTTGTGCTGCGGGTGTGTTCTGTGAGTTCTAGGAGGATTAGTTTTTTCACTTGTAATAGCAGTTATTTTCATTACGCACACAGGCAGGGAGCTGGAAGTTCTCTAGAGGTGTTGGCATTGACTTAAATGGTGAAAAACTTTGGGCTGAGGTTGCCCCCTTGTTTGATAGCATCGTTCACGTGGCCCATCTCAGTTTACAGAAAGGCTTTTATCCACCTAGGGACTTTGAGTCATACACAAACAGTGGTCGAAGTACAAAAAACCAAACGTTGGCAAAGTCAATAATAGGTTTTGCCTATGTGACATCTATTGGCTGTCAATGTTTTTTACATGTGCACCGCTGCTTTAAGGGGGAGAGCACTGACAGCATAGCACTTTGTTTTTCCATTATGCCATGTTGCACAGCCGCCAACACTGCTGTGCAACATGTAAAACAAGCATTGCAAATGCAATAGGTCTAGCATTTGTTGGAGTTATGGACATTATAAGTGCCAATGTTTTTTTACCTAGCCATGTTGCAGGGTGCAGTACCATATGTGGCCAAAAGAGGTCCCATGGCACCAATTTTGGCCACATATGGTACTGCACCCATCAACATGGCTAGGTAAAAAACATTGGCATTGATAAATTCCAATAACTCCAACAACTGCGAGACCTATTGCATTTGTAATGCTAGTTTCTACTGGTTTTAACGGTTGAAACTGCAGCTGTTAGGGGACCCGGCTGAGTTTCCAGAACTACTCTTTGTGGGGAGTTTAACTTTTTCCATAGTTCTTAATTTTTTGCTCCAAAAGTTCTTACTTGCTCTTTTCCAAAAAGAACTTTATGGGTTTTTGCTATGATAGGTTAGGCCCGTTAGTTTAGGATAGGGACTAATCCCTTTATGGAACACACTGTTATTTTGTATGCTTGTTCTAACTAAATTTTCTTGAAATTTCTGTAAATGGATTTGACTAATCTGAATAAAAATGACAAAAATACTGACTAATCTCTTAATGAGAAATATAGTTTTTTAAACTTCTTCAGACCTCTCATCATTCACTGAACATTGAATGCTGCTAGTTGATGATTATTTCTAGAAATTTATTTAGGTTGTGCTCCATTCTAATACGGTAACAAGGATTCATCGACCCAAAGAGGCATGGAAATTGGAGGTTTGCTTATTAAGTTTAAAGTGGAGTTACCTATAAAAAAAATTGAGATGTCTGCGCTTAAAAGGAGACAAACTGACGTGAGTACTTATATTAGTCACTCAATTCAGCAGAGTCCATTTTACTCCAGACGTCAAGATATCTAGATCCAAGCATCTCAAAATCCCATGGTTTTTCTCTGGGAGCACCGAAAAGCAAATGAAAATCAGAAGTGTTCACAAATACCTGTGGTGCCTCTAAAAGTGATTTTTATGGGGGTGAGAGGTGGGTGCACCCAACAGGCCACCGCTAAAACTGGTGGGGCCAACTACAATGGGCAATCCTGAAGATTGTGTGCATGTGTCTAATACATGTGTATACACACACACACTAACAAACATTTTAAGCAGACAGAATTAAACATTACTATTGTCTGTGGAAGGGGTTGTGGTTTTCAGAGTACCTCAATCATTCCCGTTTTCTTCACACCATTCTCTTCTGCAGTATCTCAATTAGACACTTAAGCTCATTCTCATTTCATTGTCAAACACTTCATTTACATATCTCACACCTCATCTCTTTTCTCTTTAACACCCTGTTTTTTCTCTCCCCTGCGCCTAAGTCTTTCATCTCCCTTCACTACCAACACACACACGAACCTGTAAGCACTGCATTTTCGTTAACTTTCACCTCCTTCACACTTTCATATAGAATCACAATTACATTTGGAAGACTTGATTGACCACTGCTCTCTGTAGAGAGGCCAAGGATTGGGTGAACATGAAATCAGAACCCCTTCATGACGTACTGAGAGGCACTGTGAGAAATGTGCATTGCCTTTGGCCTGAATTCCAGAGCTTGCAATTGTGGCACGCTATAAACAACCTGAACTCACACAGATTCATAGAGGTGACTTTTTTCACAGTACACACTAGACTGGAGTAATATGTTGCATGAAAAAAGTAAATACTCTTAGCGAATGTACGAGTAAGTAAGTCGTGAAATGGGAGGGACAATGAAGCCAACCAATGGTACACAATGGGCGGCCTCGAATTCCACTGTTAAAAAACATTACGTCTTGCATATGACAGCACATGCAATTTCCTAGGCGAGATCTAAAAATTATTCTACTTATAAATAGTTTCAGTGTTAATTTTCAAAAACCAAACCTGCAAATTAGACTATTTTAAAATCAAATTAAGATTTACAAATTCGCAGGAGGGAAGCAAATGAGTTAAATGCACTTGTCTTCAAACCTCTTTAACATGGCTGGCTCTGATAAAAATATTTTCCTAAGAGAGAACAAAAACCCACGTAATCTGACAACTTTTTGTGTAGCAGAATTGTTCACTGACATATCCAATGGCCCACTAAAATATACAAATTAAAAAAGTACAAAAAAAAAAAAACACAGGTACCATTCTTTGTAAAGCACATAGTCATTGAACAAGACTTGGCATCTGGCATGACCTTGAACAGGATATAACAGAACTTGCCGCTGTATTGCATCTGTCATAATAAACACAAATTCTGTCCTGAGATCCTGGGTGGCTTTAGAAGTGTACTCCTGTGGTGGATTGGGGCTTAAAGGACTAAGTCAGAAGGTAAAATCTTTGACCAGGATGAACCTGGTAGAGCACCCAACTCGCGCTCCATTGCGGTTAGCGTTAAAATGCGTCTCGGCCCTGTCCTACCACAACCATGGACTATCATTTGCACTTAATGCATCTTGACGCTATTTCTACCTAAAATTTTAAAAATAAATATCTCCGGCTCCCCTTATTGGATTTTTGACATCTTGGTGTTGTTTCGTTTATTACATTTTACTCTATTTTTCTAATTTGTTTTGGGATTTATATTGTTTTGCATTTAAACTTTATTACTGTCTTGGTACTGTATAATACTTTACACATTGCTTCTACGATAAACCTGTCTGCTCGGTGTTATATCTACAAGGGTGTTGAGCTCAGAATTAATTAATGACTTTAGTGACAATGACTGACTATTATGAAGGTGGGTACTTACTCTACCGCCCTCCCCCAACTAATAACCTAATTTCTTACACACAGCCGGTAACCTTTTGCATGCCCATAAAAACATATGGTCAGACAATTCAGACACCAACAGGTGCAGCTCTTGCTTGCAAATTTACTGTCCAAAGATTTACAAAAACATGAAGCTACTATTTCTATGGTACCCAACTAGAATTGTTTGCAATATACTTCCAAGAATTTGGGGCCAGATGTACGACCCATTTCTGCATGCGCAAACGGGTAAGCGACCCGTTTGCGCATGCAAAAACTGTTAGGGCCATGTACAAACCCTATGTAGCGAGTCGCAATTTATTTGCGACTCGCTAAATAGGAATTGCGACTCGCAATTAGGAAGGGGCGTTCCAAGGGCGTCCCTTCCTAATTGCGACTCGCAACCCTATGTAAGAATGTTTTGCAACCGCAATTGCGGTCGCAAAACACTCGCAATTTACCGCCCTCCTCAAGAGGGTGGTAATGCAGTCGCAAATGGGAAGGGGTCCCCAGGGAACCCCTTCCCCTTTGCAAATGCAGGGGAAAATATTTTTTAGGGGCAGGCAGTGGTCCCAGGGGCCACTACCTGCGCTTAAAAAATTAAATGAAGACGTTTCATTATTCTTTTTAGGTCTCGCGCCTAGCGTTGCAGTGCGCAGAACTGCTCGCGCAGCGCGAGACCTCTAGAAAGGGCTTCTGAAAACGACCCACACGCTCGTACGTGTGGTTTTGTTTTCAGAAGCCCTCATTGGCTGTAGCGTGCGTTTTTTTTAAAAAAAGGGCACGCGATTGGGCAAAGGCGGGCGCATGTCCCGCCTTTGCCGCGCCCATTCCTGACGGTGGCCAGAACGCGCAGCAGCGCGCGTTCGTCTCGCTTTTGCTGCCGCGCTCTCTAGCCCCCGCTCCTCTGTGGTGCGCGCGCACCACTTGTTTCCCTTGCCTTGAAAAATAAATGTGTCCCTGTGCCTGCAGAGGGGGTGGGAGTTGTGTTGTTCATAGGAATTGAAGACTGCCAAGGACTTGTTGCGCCTTCTTCCCGTGTGCTTTTCTCCTCGCGCTACAAAGGTTTCCGGGGATTCTAGATATCTGATTTTTTATTTCAGCACGCCATGCACACTTTTAGATTCACAATGGCGGCGGATGCCGCACACACCACTCGCAGGACGCTGCCCATGTCTTCCCATGCCTTTAAAGCAGAACCCTCCCACCTCCAACACAGCATGAGCACTGCAATGGTGGCCGCCGCACACACCACTCGCGGGACGCTGGCCATGTCTTCCCGTGCCTTTAAAGCAGACCCCTCCTACCTCCCACACACCATGAGCAACGCAATGGTGGCCGCCACACACACCACTCTCGGAACGCTGTTATTAAATGCAATTAAATTACACTGGACACCGCACACACCACTCGCGGGATGCTGCCCTGGTCTTCCCGTGCCTTTAAAGCAGACCCCTCCCACCTTCAACACAGCATGAGCACCGCAATGGTGGCCGCCGCGCACACCACTCGCTGGACGCTGCCATTAATTGCAATTGAATTACACTCCATAAGCGACCCCAAAAAACAATTGCTCTGTATTAGTGCGTGATAGTTTTTTGATAAATAATATAGCAGCCAATGCATGCCGATTTTTCTATATGTGTTTTTTTTTGATGATGTTCGCCATGCTTGTTTCTTTCCCCTGTGTTTTTTTTTATCGCTGTGCTATCAATTGAGAAAAGACTCCGTTGATCCTAATCTCTTGACTCACTGTTTACATCGTTTTCTTATTTTTTCAAAAGTCAGTTGTCTAATTATTTTTACTTTACGAATTTTGGGACGTGTCATGTAAATATTTAGATTGTGTTACAAAATCACGAGGCACCAGGTTGTGAGAAAAGTGCTTCTGTGGGCGAAATATTTTAGCCATCTCAATGCCCTTATCACGCCTCTTAGCAAAAGTTTACAGTCAGTGGTCCTGTTCTGCTCTTCATCCTACCAAAGTTAATAAAAGGAATACAATTCATTTGAGTAACAATGGCTGGGATCAGGTGACATTTCTACGGCCAGAAACAGTAACAGCTCACAGTTTCAAGTTCTTACAGCCAACACCTTAACAGTATTCCAAGTATATTATTTTTAGAAAAAGCAAAAGCAGATCAGTCACCACTACGTGTTTTGGTCTAAACCTACTCGAGGTATGCAGAAAGGAATTTGCACCACGTCAGGATGACGTATTATATCTTTCTACCTACCCTACCCATGCTGCGGGCACACGAATATCCATGTTAAAAAGGCCTGAAAATCTCCTTCGGGGACTTTATTAATTGATACTTGCTTTAGGGGACACGTTTCAAAATGCTAGAAATATGAATTTTATTATTATTTTTATTTACTTCGCTGACGCTCGGCTGTGACAATGCCTGCTTGTAATTAACACATGCTCAACTTTAAAGTCTACATTTAAACAACTGTTCAGCCGCCAGTCCCCCCTCTGCCCCCATCCACTTGTTAAACCTGTAAAATGATCTCAGAGTTTTACTGTCATATCCTGTGATTATATAATGCCTATTAAGGGCGAAGGAGGGGCACAGGGGCGGTTTAGGGTTGCCACGACAACGCCAGGCTTGCAGATGCCCATGTGCAGATGCAGACCTCCTGTCCATGCTGTTTGCGGCTCAGCCCCACTTGCATGGATGCGTGGGAGATGAGCCCCCGCCTTACGTCTGATTCCGAACGTATGGCCGGATTCCCATGTCTTTCTGGATGCCTTGAAACCGCCACGCACTCTGCCTCGCCTCATACGGCAGCCTTTTACGTGGAATCCCCTCCATTACAACTGCTCCGACCCCTGTTCCCCCCCCCCAAGGCAAATGTTCGGTACTCAAGATTTCTTCGTAGACACCCACAGTTCAATGGTCTCTCATCAGCCGCATGCAGCCCCTGGGCGGTAACTACCACGTTTCCCTGCTGTCTGTGGTGCGTCTTTTCTGTGGGTTCAAGGCCTGTGATCTTTCTGACTACTTTTGTTCCACATCCAGACTACATTAGAGGCCTTTTCCTGACATTCCTCTTCCTCACATCGAAGGTTGGCACACGATTCCCCCCTCTCCCCGTTAGTTAACAGAACAAGCATTTGCAATGCAATAGGTCTTGCATTTGGGAGTGTTTTAGCTATTGCATTGTAAATGACAATGCCCTTTATTTATGTGTTTTGACGGGTGCAAGCGGTGCATAAACACGCCCTTTGTACTTCTAGTTGTTGCTTACGAGAAGCAAGGCTGGCAGTAACTGCGCCTCTTTTACTGCCAGCCTCTAGTAAGCAAGGACTACAAGTGCAAAGTGGGTGTTTACGCACCGCTTGCAGGTTTTCAAAACACAAATAAAAGGCACTGCCATTTACAATAGCAATAGCTCGAAGTCTCACAAATGCGAGACCTATTGCATTGCAAATGCTTTTAAATGCATCCCGTTTTCCTTTAAGGAAAATGGGTTGCATTAAAAAAAAAAAAACAGCTTTATTTAAAAGCAGACCCAGACATGGAGGTCTGCTGAGCCCAGCAGGCCAACATACCTGGGAGGGCCAGCCATTCCCAATGGGGTTGCAAATTGCGAGTGCCTCATTAATATGCATGAGGCATCCATTGGGAATCGCAATCAGTGTCACAGACACTGTTGTACATTCCAATTTGCGACTCGCAAATTGCGAGTGGCTATTGCGACGCAATTTGCGACTCGCAAATTCCTTGGTCGTACATCTGGCCCATAATACCTGTAATGCCTGCAGCCACTATCTATACATATATAAACCTTGGAAAAAAGAGTAAATAGGACTTATTTCCTTTCACAAATATCTCACCCACCACCACCACAGTGCCAAGACATACCACAACATTAAAATTCAGTTAGAAAATGATCTGTGTTCCGACACAGAGGGTTGGCGTATAATTTCAGGAGACTCCATGAAGACTGCGATGAGCTTTACATTATCATTGTCTACACACTAACTACCAAACACCCTGACTGTTGGACAGACTATTGATAAATTAAACCTAACAGATCTCACGTGTAGTTGCTGTGTATACAAACTCACAACCTGAGTGGTATATGGTGACTATTCAACCCTACTGAAAGTGATTCATCATTTTAGCCCTACCTTTACCATACTTTTGAGAGAAAAGATTTGCGGACAGTCCTTGCACCCACCTGAATTAACCAAGGACTCAAATATGAATACAATAAAAACCATGATACACTGGCGCATATTTGGGTCACAAATAATAAAACAAAGAAACTTTGCAAGCTTAAAAAGGCTGAGAAGGCACTTATAAGCTATTCTAAACTGAGTAAGGAATAAAACAAGAAAACCGGCTATTAAATAAGTACAAGAAATAGTTCAAGCTTCTATTCTTGAAGAGAGTCCATAAATTCTACTCTTCCCTCTATAATTCTAATAAACTAGTTTCCCCAACTGGATGCAAATACTACTTGGAGGCACTTCTGCTCCCTTCTCTAAATACAGACAGTAAAAGAAGATCTATATAAACTTACATGAAGGTCTGGAATTGTCAAATCCCTTAACTCACTAAAATTGGAGACGGGTCCTAGCACAGCCGGCTTAGTAGCAGAATTTTACACAGAATACCAGAACTCAGTTGTGGAACCCTTGAAGCACTCTTCAATCACTTTGCCAACAATCGAGTGATCAAGGGCTTTGCAACGAATGCGACCATTGTGTTCATACACAGTGAGGGGAAAGACCTGCTTAAAACCAAGAACTACTGACCCTTCTCGCTCATTAATGTTGATCATAGGATCTACACTGATTCTAGTCTTGCAGCAAAGATCTTAATCTAGAATCTACCGATTCACCCCTCTCAAACACACTTCTTTATACAGAAGTGAGCACATTACAATATCAGACTACAGGAAAAAGCAAGGTTGTCGTCTCCCCTTTCAATTGTTCTGGCGCTGGAAGCAGACCGGTCTCTTTGATAAAGTATCTTGGGTCTTCCTGCACTAAGTGCTACACAGACTAAACAGGCGAGAACTACATTTTTATCATGTTTGTCCAATATCCTAACACTACTGCCTATGAATGGGTCAATGGTAATATTCCAGAAAACTTTTATATAAAAAAACAAGAATTTGCAATGCAATAGGGACCGCATTTGCAAGAGTTTGAGCTATTGGCATTGTAAATGACATTTTAGTTTATGTGTTGGTTTTTAAAACAGATAAAGGGCATTGTCATTTAAAATGGCAATAACAAACTCACGCAAATGCAAGACCCATTGCAAATGCTAGTTTGTAAAGGCGCCCCATGCTTTAATGGAGGCCGTACCCCTTTCTTTAGACGACCCGTGTCTAAAGAAAGGTGCATTGCGGCTGTTAAAGTGAACGCGCGGTATGGGGCGCTTTTACTAAACAAAAGCATTTGTTTGTTAAGTTGACAAACAAATGTTTTTTTTTTTGTAAAAGCGCACGATGCCACGCTTTTAGTTTAATGGTGGCTATGCCCCTTTCTTTAGATGCGGCTCGTCTAAAGAAAGGTGCGCGGCCGACATTAAAGTGAAATCACGTTATGGGGTGCTTTTACAAAACAAAAAAAAAAGCATTTGTCTGTCAAGGTGTCCCTATTGGTAACAAAAATGTAAAAACGGGCGCCAGGCTGAAACCGTAGCGCGGCACCGGGAGGCAAAGCAGGCACTCTTGCAGGAAAGCACTTTGTGCCTGCAGTAGGGGAAAATCATTTAAGAAAATAGTGCTCCCAGACTGCAGATAAATCAGAAAGTGTAACACAAGTAAAACGTCCAGTCCTCATGGGAGGTTACAAATGCAGACAAGGCGGTACTAAGGAGGGACTACTAAGCCTATTCATGAATCAAAAGCAACCATTTAGAAACAGTATTAGGAGCCAATTGAAAAGATGGGCAGAAAATGGGCGGAGCTTCAAGTCCATACCTGAATACAGCATGCCTCGCAGAGCATCGCTTGTGCTGCCCAGGCTCGACCTAAAAATGACAATAGGTCTCCCTTTACAGTTTTTGCTAGCAACTGAGCTGCTATTAACATCTATCCATGAAAGTTATAAGGGGCATTACTTGCAAGTCTTGTATACATAAGTAGCTGCATTTGCAGTGGATGTTCTTATTTTAACCCAAAATGTCGAAAAAGCGATCCCAGAAATGATACATGCCATTGACTTTCATGCAGCAGTCTCAGGTTGGAATCTAAATAAAGAAAATAAAAGTATTTGTCCTGACTAATAATATGCACTGCATTAGGAAACAAGGCATTCAGGTTTGACTTTGCAACAAAAATGTAAAAAAAAATATTGGGGGATTTGTTTTTGCACATAGCTAGATACTTCAGGCAAAGACAAAATTATATTGTCCAGAATCAAAAACATGCTTGAGCTATGGTCGACAAAATTCAAATCTTGGAAGGGGGGGGGAGGACAAACTATAACAAGCAATGGCAAAGCCAATAGGTATCACCTAAAAAGTGCTATGACAGTCAGCGTTGACCGCATCATGACGTTTTATTTTTTTAATAGCTGGCAGGAGGCCAGGGCGGGGGTCAGCTCGAAGGGAGGAAGAGTGTTCAACAAGGAGGGCGTAGGTGCCGCAAGCCCACCCTCCTGCAATATATTTGTCAGTGAGGTCATCAATGTCATTAAGCATTTCATGATTGATGTGATATGTGAGGTCATAAGAAGAGCATGGTGGGGGCTCAAGTTATAGTTAGCTCACTAAGCTATACCTGGTGAATTTCTTTGTCTTTTTGGAGTTGAACAGCGCACAGAGCACAGCCACTCTAGTATTGGTTCGCCCACATAATTGGGCTTGAGTGTCTGGAAGGAGTGGACTTTAAATGAGGATAAGCGTAGAGAGCGATGGTCTTGTATTTTAGGGTTTTGCCCATCTAATGGGGTTTAGGTCTCTGAACGGAGCGGACTCTACGCACTCAGTGCTGACTGTGCATATTAGGCGCCTGCCCACCTAATGGCGCTTGCATGCCTGGAGGGAGTGGGCTCAATGCACAGTCTTCGCACTGAGTGCTTACACTGCATAGTAGGTTGTTTAGCCCACGTAATGGCGCATTATAAAGGATTAGGAATTAACTCTCCTTAAAGAGCTTTGCACGGTCCGATGGCTGTGCTTTCATTTCTTTTGCTGTGCTTATCTCTCACTCGGCCACGTGGGATTGTGCGACACATGTTTTTTCTATTATTTTACATTATTTTAGTTCCAGCCCCAGGGCCACCGACCCCAGAATAAGAGCTAGGGGTCAGAGTACCCTTAACCTGCCCCATATTTCCCTTTTTAAATTGATTTTTATCGTTCAGGACTCAAGGACTGCATACCCAAGTCCTGTACGCAGCCACAACATTTTTGTTGGACTCTGCCGTCTCTGCAGGGTCACCCCCAAACTTTTTAACTTAACCCCTGTCATGCTAATGACAGAATGGTTCTGTCATGAGCATAAGTGCAAGTGTGCTCATGACGGAACCATTCCGTCATTAGCACACTTTAAAAAAAATCCCTCTGCTGTAAACAGCAGAGGGATTTCCCTTTTTTTGTTTTTTTTTTGCTTTGGGAGTTGGGGGAAGCTTTCCCAACCTCCCAAAGCATGGTTAGGGTTTTCATTGTAATGACAATTGCGCGCATGGCGCGCGGTCGTCATTACAATGAAAACGAAACTGAAACTTAGTTTCAGTTTCACAGTGTCGGTGCTTGTGGGGCTATCTCAGCCCCCCCGAGCACCGAAAAACATGGGAGAGGTATCGTTGGAAAGGGGAGAATCTCCCCTTTCCAATGGTACCCTTCCCTAGTGGATCCCTGCTTGGTTATCGCCCCCAAATTTGAGGTTTGCAGGGGATTCTGGGAAGGGAAACGTTCTGGACTCCCCAGGGTGTCTAGTTTTCAGAAAAGTGTGGGTTATGTAGGTTTCCCTAGATGGCCGCCAAGCCCGGGACCAAAAACTCATGCGACCCCCCTTGCAAAAGCAGATTGTTTTCGGATAGGTAATTTTGATGTCTCCGCAATACATTTTGGGCCCTTGCCTGCCACGGGTACTTGACCCACCCACACGAGTGAGGTACCATTTTTATTGGGAGACCTGGTGGAACGCTGGGTAGTAGGAAATTTGTGTCAGCCCGGTGATCCTACAACTTTCCCACACAAATTTGAGAAAAATTTGATTTTTTCATCAAAATTTGAGGTTTGCAGGGGATTCTGGGTAGGGAAATGGGGGATCCAAGCAAGCCATACCTCCCTGGACTCCCTCGGGTCTCTAGTTTTCAGAAATGTGTGGGTTTGGTAGGTTTCCCTAGAGGGCCGCCAAGCCCGGGACCAAATCTCATGTGACCCCCCCCTTGCAAAACTAGGTCGTTTTCGGTTACATAGGGGGCATATGCGTTTTTGGTCACGGGGTCGGCAGCCATCTAGGGAAACCTATCAAACCCGGACATTTATGAAAACTAGACACCCGGGGGTGTACAACGAGGTATGGCTTGCGTGGACACAAACCCCCCCCCCCCCCGTTTTCCTACCCAGAATCCCCTGCAAACCTCAAATTTAGGTAAAAAAAAGAAATCACTTTTTTCTCACATTTCTGTGTGGGAAAGCTCTGGAATCTCCATTGATTCGAAATTTCCTACCACCCAGCGTTCCCCCAGGTCTCACGATAAAAATGGTACCTCACCCGGGTGTCTAGTTTTCAGAAATGAGTGGGTTTGGTAGGTTTCCCAAGATGGTCGCCGAGCCCGGGGCCAAAAACCCAGGTGACCCCCCCTTGCAAAACCAGGTTGTTTTGCGATAGGTAATTTTGATGTCTCCTCAATACGTTTTGGGCCCTTGCCTGTCGCGGGTACTTGACCCACGCACTCGACTGAGGTAACATTTTTATCAGGAGACCTGGGGGAACGCTGGGTGGTAGGAAATTTGTGGATCCACGCAGATTCCAGAACTTTCCATCACAGAAATGTGAGGAAAGGAAAATGCTACTTACCCAGTATGCATCTGTTCTTGGCATATAGAGCTGTAGAGTCATATGCTATGCATAGATCGCCATCTAGTGTTTGGTCCGGATGTTTGCACTTTGTTTTCCTTCGAAGAAGTCTTTCCAGTCACGAGGTAGGTGACTCCTCCTTTCGGTGCGCATGGGCATCGACTCCATTGTTAGATTGTTTTTCCGCAGAGGGTGATAATGGAGTTAGTAAGAGTAGTAAAAAGGAGATGTCCATGAATGCATGTATCTAAGTAAGATGTTACTGCAACAGGTATAGGTACCCGGGGAAGGGTTGGGCACATATGACTCTACAGCTCTATATGCCAAGAACAGATGCATACTGGGTAAGTAGCATTTTCCGTTCGAGGCATACGAGCTGTAGATCATATGATATGCATAGACTATATAGCAGTTATCTCCCAAAGCGGTGGCTAACCTGTATCTGTTGCAGTGGTCTGAAATAGTGTACGTAAAACTGCCTGGCCCACTCTAGCTTGTTGTCTTGCTAACACATCTACACAATAGTGTTTTGTGAATGTGTGAGGTGTAGACCATGTTGCAGCTTTGCATGTGTCATCTATGGGTATATTTCCTAAGAATGCCATAGAAGCCCCTAATTTGCGTGTAGAATGTGCTCTAGGGGGAACTGTTAACGTTCGTTTTGCTTAGCATATTTGAATGCATTTAACTATCCACCTTGCAATACCGGATTTTGATACTGGATTGCCTTTATGTGGTGGAGCAAAAGCAACAAAAAGTTGCTTAGTCTTTCTAAAATATTTTGTTCTTTCAATGTAATATAGCAACGCTCTTTTTACATCTAAGGTGTGAAGAGCACATTCTGCCACAGAATCTGGCTGAGGTAAGAACACAGGCTACTCAACAGATTGGTTGATATGAAAAGCAGAAATGACTTTAGGTAGAAATTTGGGGTTAGTCCTAAGAACCACTTTGTTTTGATGTATTTGTAAAAATGGTTCTTCTACTGTTCGTGCCTGAAGCTCACCCACTCTTCTTAGAGATGTAATAGCTATGAGGAAAGCTACCTTCCAAGTAAGAAATTGCAGTTCACATCTATGCAATGGTTCAAAAGGTGGACCCATGAGTCTTGTAAGAACAATGTTGAGATTCCACACTGGGGCAGGTGGAAGTCTGGGGGGAATGACTCTTGAGTCCTTCCATGAAAGCTTTAATAGCAGGCACTCTAAAAAGAGACAAATGTTGTCTGTTCTGCAGATATGCAGCTATCGCAGCAAGATGTAAGCGTATGGATGTATACGCTAAATTGAAACGCTGTAGATGTAATAGATAACAAATGATGTTTTGGATTAAAGCGTTGAGCGGATTGACTTGATTGTTATTACAGTAAATCACAAACCGCTTCCATTTTGCTGCATAGCATGCCCTTGTGGTAGGACGTCTAGCCTCTTTGATGATATTCATGCAATCTGGGGGAAGATTGAGGTAGCCAAACTCTGAGATTTCAGGTGCCAGATCGCAAAGTTGACATGACTGGGATCTGGATGCCTTATCCCTCCATGGTTCTGAATGAGGAGATTGGGAGTGAGATGGGGTTTTTGGTGGGGGAACTACTGACAACTCCAAGAGGGTTGTGAACCAGGGTTGATGGGCCCATGTGGGAGCAACTAGGATTAGTGTCAGAGAGTGCTGTTTGAGCTTCCGAACCACTAATGGAATGAGTGGTAGAGGCGGAAAAGCGTAAGCAAATATCCCGGACCAATTCATCCATAGTGCATTGCCTTTGGACAATGGGTGTGGATCCCTGGATGCAAAGTTTGGGCTTTCTGCGTTTAAGTGGGTGGCGAACAGATCTATGTCTGGAAAGCCCCACATTTGAAAGAACGGGAGGAGAATTTGAGGGTGGAGTTCCCATTCGTGGAACTGTTGTCGTTGACGACTGAGCAGATCTGCAATGTGGTTGTTTACTCCTGGAAGGTGTTCCGCAAGGAGATCTATTTTGTAAGGTATGGCCCATCTCCAGATGCTCTGGGCTAACTGTGAGAGCTGGAAAGTGTGTGTCCCCTCCTGTTTTTGAATATAGTACATTGCTGTCATGTTGTATGTGCAAATTAGGACAACTTTGCCTACTAGATGAAGTTGAAAAGCTTTCAACGCTAGAAAAATTGCTAGCAGTTCTAGATGGTTTATGTGGAGTTGCTTTTGTTGAAGAGTCCACATGCCTTGAATGGTATGTTTTTGTAGATGAGCTCCCAAACCAGTGAGCGAAGCGTCTGCTGTTAGCACGGTTTGTGGAACCGGGTCGACGAATGGCCGCCCCTTGGAAAGGTTTTTTGTATTCCACCACTGCAGAGAGCGATGGGTGCGGCCATCTACCAACACTAGATCTGATAACGGACCTTGAGCCTGGTTCCACTGACGAGCTAAGCATTCCTGGAGGGGAAGCATTTGGAGTCTTGCGTAAGGAACGATTAAAATGCAAGACGCCATCATTCCTATCAATTGCATGAACACTCGAACTGGTAACGAGTGTTGTAACTGAAACTGAGAGATTAGAGTCTGCATGTTGCGGATTCTGACTGGGTTGGGACACGCTAGAGCTTTTTGCGTGTCTATTGTGGCTCCTAGATACAGTTGTGTATTGGATGGTTGGAGATGAGACTTGGTGAGGTTTACAGTAAATCCAAGGTCGTGAAGCAGTTGGACTGTCTTGTGTGGCGTAGGCAGCTTTGCTGCAAGCTGGCTTTTATGAGCCAGTCGTCTAGGTAAGGGAACACGTGAATGTGCCGTCTCCTTAGATGAGCCGCGACTACTGCCAGGCATTTGGTGAAAACCCTGGGTGCGGTAGTTACTCCAAATGGGAGGACCTTGAATTGATAATGTTGCACGTCTACCAGAAACCTGAGGTATTTCCGTCGAGCAGGGTGAATGGGAATATGGAAATAGGCGTCCTTTAAGACCAGAGTGGACAGAAAGTCGCCTTGCTGAAGGAGTGGAAGCACTTGTTGGAGTGTGATCATGTGAAAGTGGTCCGACTGAATGTATAGATTTAGTTCTCTGAGGTCTAGTATGGGCCTGAGAGAGCAGTCTTTTTCGGAATTAAAAGTACAGAGAGTATACCCCAATCCCCTGATACTGTACTGGGACTGGTTCTATAGCATGTTTTTCCAAGAGAGAGAGAACCTCTTGCTTTAGAAGGGTAAGATGCTCTGGTGACATTGCATGTGATCTTGGAAGAATATCTGGGGGAGTGTGTGTAAGCTCCAGGTAGTAACCATATTGGATAAGTACCCACTTGTCTGAGGTGAATGAACTCCAGACAGGTAGGAATTGAGAGAGACGTCCCCAGACAGGAGTGGAATGATCGGGGGTAACGGACGGAAGTCACGGTTTGTTTGCGGGGGAAGTGCGTGTGGAGTTGCATCTGCCTCTTCCCTTACCGTGGTTTCCTCTGAAACCACCTCTAAAATAACCTCTTGAAGAGGGGGATTGTTACCTTTGTAAGACGAGGATGGGTTTTCGGTGGATATATTCTTGGAACCACCCCTATAAAAGGAGCGGCTAAAGGAACCCCTAGTGGCAGGCAATTGCAAAGCCCCCATGGACTTTGCGACCTGTCTTTTTTCATCCTCTCCAGCGAGGTATCAACCGCTGGGCCAAAGAGATGTTCTTTGTCGAATGGTTGGTTGAGGATGGAGGTTTGCACCTCAGGCTTGAATCCTGAGATTCTCAACCAAGCATGTCTGCATAGGAGTACACTGGTGTGTTCTGCACAAGCTGCTGTATCTGCTGCATCCAGGGCACACCTGATTGAGGTAATAATGATAAGTTTACCTTCTTGGAGAAGGTCATTAGCCTTAGTTTTGTGTTCGTCTTGTAAAAATTGCATGAGTTTTTCTAACCCATCGTAATGAGCCCTATCATAGCGAGCCAACAGAGCTTGAGCGTTGGCAATGCGCCAGTGATTTGCTGCTTGTGAAGCCACTCTTTTGCCCGAGGCATCAATAAGCTTAGACTCCTTATCAGGAGGAGGAGCCTCACCTGTGGTTTGTGAGTTAGCTCTCTTGCGAGCATTGGAAACCACAAGAGAGTCTAAAGGCAACTGACCTCTGATGTAAACAGGGTCGGTGGGTGAAGGTTTATATTTTTTCTCCACTCTAGGAGTAATTATTCTTGCCCTCATAGGATCTTTAAAAATCTCGTCTGTGTGTTTCAACATACCTTTTAGCATAGGTAAGGTATGAGTGGCTCTCTGAGAGGAACTAAGTGTCTCAAAGAGGAAATCCTCTTCTAAAGGCTCTTTATGGAGCTCCACCCCGTGATATTGAGCAGCCCTGTTAAGGAGCTCAATGTACCCACTGTTATCATCAGGTGGGGAGGGTCTAGTCGGGTACAAATCAGGGTCATTATCTGGGTTTGGGTCAGTATGATAATCCTCCCAAGGGTCAATGTCATGTGGCCTACCTTGATCTTCATCCTCATCCCCGTCATCCTGTGGGTCAGGTGTAAGTGGTGGTGGTGAATTTGATGGTGTAATAAGTAAAGTAGGATCAGTGGGGGAAGGAGGTGGAATGTAAGGTGGAGAATGGTTAGTGCCCACACTTTTGCTTTTGAGAGGAATGTGGTAGTCCTCTGGTTGGTCCAATGGCTGGTCTATCTTCCTTTTTTTTTTTTTTTTTTGGAAGAGTGGCATGGATATGTCCTGTACCAGGGTTGATCACAAGTTGATTCTGCTTCGGATCCAAAGGCGGGGCATCGGGTCGAGGCTCTTTAGACAGAGTATCTTTATCTTTAGTGGTTTGTTTCGGCGTCGAAGGTTTCGGCTCCGAGCCTTTCGGCGTCGGAGGTTTCGGCTCCGAGCCTTCGGTGTCGAAGGTAGAGTCTTCCGCAACGGTGGAATTGTGACCAACACATGTTTAGATTTGGGTTTCGGTGCCGAAGGTGTTTTTTTTGGGCACCGGAGCAGGGCCGGTTCGAGCCCGAGCCGGAAGGCTTCTCTTTATGTTTCGGAGCCGGGCCCGAAGGCGGGGCATCGGAAACCTTTTGTCGGTGCCGACCTTGGCCCGAAGGCAGAGGGGGACCGGAGCCTTCGTCCTTGGTTGATGAGGGGGCAAAGGGGTGTCTTTACTCACGGTACGTTGACCCGGAGTAACCTGCTCCTCTTCTTCCATGTCGGAGTCGACTTCAGACACAGAGAAATGTTCTTCCTCTTCGCCTCCTTGAGCTTGCTGTTCTGTGTCGGAATCTTCACCGAAGATGTCCGGGTGCAGAGACACTCTGGTGTTTCATCTCGTGGCGTCGAGCCCGACGGTCACGAAGTATCTTTTTTGATCGAAACGATCGACACGCGTCGCAGTCTCTGGTTATGTTCCAGGGACAAGCAGAGGTTGCACACTTAGGGCAAGTCGGTGCGTGGAAATTTAGCACGACACCCAGGACATAACTTAAAGGGAGTCCGTTCCATTGACTGCTAGTGTGGTCGGCGCGGGTAGACCCGACGGCCCGCCATGAGTTTTTTTGATCGAAGTTTTTCCGAGGTGAGACGATACGCTACGAATGGAGAATCGCAATCGATAATACCTTCGAGGGTAGTTGATTGCGCGTTGAAGGGAACCGAAAAACTGTGCCGAACCGGAGCGCAGCAATACACATCCGAACCCGATGGAGGAAAAAAAAAACAATCTAACAATGGAGTCGATGCCCATGCGCACTATCACCGAAAGGAGGAGTCCCCTACCTCGTGACTGGAAAGACTTCTTCGAAAGAAAACAAAGTGCAAACATCCGGACCCAACACTAGATGGCGACCTATGCATAGCATATGATCTACAGCTCATATGCCTCGAACATGTGTTTTTTTTTACAAAGTTTGAGGTTTGCAAGGGATTCTGGGTAACAGAACCTGGTGAGAGCCAGACAAGTCACCCCATCCTAGATTCCCCTGGGTGGCTAGTTTTCAAAAATGTATAGGTTTGCTAGGTTTCCCTAGGTGTCGGCAGAGCTAGGGTTCAAAATCTAAAGCTAGGCACTTTTCAAAAAAAGGGTCAGTTTTCACTGTAAAAATGTGGTGTGTCCACGTTGCGTTTTGGGCCGTTTCCTGTCACGGGCACTAGGCCTACCCACACAAGTGAGGTACCATTATTCTTGGAAGACTTTGGGGAATGCGGGGTGGGTGGAATTTTGTGGATCCATGCAGATTCCAGAACTTTCCACCACAGAAATGTGAAGTTTTTTTTTTTTTAAACTAAGTTTAAGGTTTGCAAGGGATTCTGGGTAACAGAACCTGGTGAGAGGTGCACAAGTCACCCCATCCTGGATTACCCTTGGTGTCTGGTTTTCAAAAATATACAGGTTTGCTAGGTTTCCCTATGTGCCGGCTGCGCTAGGTCCCAAAATCCACAGGTAGGCACATTGCTAAATACAAGTCTGTGCCTAGTGGGCTTTCTGCCGCCCTGGGGGGGGGGGGGGGGTGAGGATCGGGGGGGGTGTTGCCCCGATATGCCCCCAAGGAGGGCAGAAAGGCTGTGGCTATTTGTTTGGGGGAGTGGGGGCATTGGTATGCCCATTCTGGGCAGCCCCCATGCATATAAAAAAGTCCGCGTAATCGCTGGCGCCTAGTGGGCTCTCTGACACCCCCGGGGGGGGGGGATCAGGGGCTACTGCCCCCATCTATCTCCTAGGGGGGGCAGAAAGACTGTGGCATTTTTGGGGGGTGGCAGCCCCCACCCCTACGTATATATAAAATAAAAAATCCCTGGGGCCTAGTGGGCTTTCTGCCTCCCAGGGGCAGATCAGGGGCTATTGCCGCCATCTGCCTCCTGGGGGGGGCAGAATGTCTTATGCCTCCACCCCTGGCATCTAAAAAAAATCTCTGGCGCCTATGGTGCTTTCTGCCCCCCAGGGAGGGCAGAAAGGCTGTCTGGCAACATTTTATGGGGGGAGCAAAGGCCCTTGCCCAAGGGGCCGCTCCTCCCCTCCCTGGTGGCTAGTGGGTGGATCCCTGCTTGGGGATTGCTCTCCACTAGGATCCCTTCCCAACGATACCTCTCCCATGTTTTTCGGTGCTCGGGGGGCTGAGATAGCCCCACAAGCACCGAAACTGTGAAACTGAAACTAAATTTCAGTTTCGTTTTCATTGCCATGCGTGCGATCGTCGTTACAATGAAAACCCTAACCATGTTTTGGGAGGTTGGGGAAGCTCTTCCCCACCTCCCGAAGCAAAAAGAAAAAAAAAAAAAAAAAAAAAAAAGGGAAATCCCACAGCTGTTTACAGCAGAGGGATTTTTTTTAAAGTGTGCTCATGACGGAATGGTTCCGTCATGAGCACACTTGCACTTATGCTCATGACGGAACCATTCCATCATGAGCATGGAAGGGGTTAATACATATGTCACTCCTAGGGTAGGCCCTATATGGCCCACACGGCGGTGGGGTGCCATGTATTTAAAAAGTAGGACATGTACTTTTGTTTTCTTTTTTACATAGCCTGAAAGTGAAAAACTCTTACATTTGTTTTTCACTATTGCAAGGCCTACTTCTCCCATAGGATAACATTGGATGTGCCATCACTGGCAGGATGGGAGGGTGGAGTTCGGCACAGCCTAACTTACACCCGAATAGGCTGCCGCAACTCTGCAGCCACAGCCCTCGCATCTTTTGTCTTTGATTGGTGCCCCTGGGAGCCGCACGGGTTGGAGAGCTTGGCTTCTCACCCGACCCAAGTTGTGTTCCAGGCCTAGGTACTCGTTGGCGGCTCCGTTGGGCGCATGAGGGCTGTGGAGGTGGTGGGAGGGTGGGAGATCTTGATGTTCCATGACTATTGTTGCTGGGTGTGTGGTGGGTTTTGGGGAAAGCATTTTTGATGGTTGACTGGACCGGTTTGAATGAAAGATATAGGCAGACCCTCAAACCCCCATTTAACTTTGGGTCATAAATGACGAGGGCCCACTGCAATGAGGGATCTCTGACTCTGAGTGTACCACTGCTCACAACTGCTAGTGGGCATGAGCAAAATGAGGGATTTGCATGCAATAAATATGTTAAAGAAAAAACTTCAAATCCCAGAATGCAACGTGTTGCTGCCTAACAAGTCTTTCTCAAATGTATAAACCACATGCAATGCATGTTCAAGTCCAGTTTGTCTAACGCGCCTCCTCATAGAAAGCTAAGCCCTTTACCGTAGTATAGATTTTTAGTTGCAATTTTCAAAAAGTGCTTTTCTCCTGCCGTGTCAGTTTACGTTTTCCTCCTTGTTTTACTGCAAACTTGGTATTTTCAAAACTGCTGTTTCTTTTTACCCGTGACTGCATTTCCCTCCTAGTTTTTCCACAGAGACTGTATTAAGTCTCATCACCCATACATCTCAGTGGCTAACCAGAGTGTGCTTCGGAGACTGCTTAATCTGCACTGTGGTTTTAAACTGTGCTCGGAAAGTATATGCAGCACTTTTTTTTGGTTTGAAAAGTGATTAGTTTGAATGCGTGAGAAAGCAGTATTTCAGTGGCTTCAAAATTGTTCCTTACCTGAAAAGTAGAATCTGGATGCTAGGAGGTGTGGATTGTGCCTGTCTGTAACCAAGGAGATTCCGGTTAAAGGAGCACCTCCCTGCCATAGCAGTTTGGGGTTAAGGTCACTTGACTCTTATATATGTTTTCTGTGGGTTGTTGCATCTGTTGCTGTGATTGGTTGCTAGGACTAGTACTTCTATAGGACTAAGGGTTAGGATTTGAGTTCCGATTGGCTGTTTGGGCCAGGGTTCTGATTAGCTACTAGGGCTAGGGTTTCCTATTGGACCTAGGGATTAGGGCTTTGATTGGTTAATAGGGTCAGGTCTCCCATTGGCTCTAGGGTTCTGATTAGTTAGGGTTCCATTGGCCAATTTTAAGCATAGGGCTCAGGGCGTCTCAGCCCGGGTGTCAAGGCTAAGAGCGGAGAGGACAAGGACAGTTGTCTGTTTGCGCTGGGCAGAGAGGACAAGGACAATTGCCTGTTTGGGACTGTACGGGTCAGGCCTAGGGCCAGAGATGCTGCCCAATTTTCACTTACGAGCTACCACCTTAAGCCCTCCACATCCGCCAACATCCAAACACAATATCAGCAAAGGCATTCTACTTATGCACCACAAACAAACCTCATACTGATTTCAATGTTTGCTGAACCACTACACAACCACTACACAACCACTACAAAAACCCACAAACCACACCTGCATACAGTTATACCCCATCTACAACACTATGGCACCTGCATTCACACACAACACAACTATGTCCTATACCACTAGACACATTCACACATCACCAACACAACACGAAGCCACATTGTACAAAACTTTAACGCATCCAGACACACTCTTTTCAAACATCAGCTCTATCTTCTACTTGCTCCTAACAGATACCCTTTTATTATGACAAAACCTATACTCAGCCCTCCATAACACCATCTACCAACACCTGCCTCCTCTTTTTACCAATCACACACAACCATACTGTTATAGGGATTCTGCACACACAGAGCTATGCACAGGATAATAGGACCTCGGAATATAGTGGTGAGCCAACCATAAACCTTAGCACCTAAAACCCCAACCCAACTAGCCTTAGTGTCCCATTAGCAACAATGTACCAATGATTGGACAACCCAGAACACGGTATCTCTCTCTCAGGACTCGCAGAGGCAAGAACACTCTTTCGTCACTCACTCGTACCTGTCCACAACGTGCGTAAGAAGAGACACAGTATAGGTTAAAATGTTTATTTCAACTTACGTGCTCTAAGATACAGTACACGTGTCAGTACTATAAGCATAATGCATAAGAATAATATAATCAGCATAGTTACAACTCCATAGAATACAAACGGGGAAAGCATCTCATAAAACAGTGGATATATGTCTAAATAACATTACCACCCTCCCCGTGCTGGAAGCTAGTTTATTATAAAAATAGAAGACCTCTGGGCTTTGACTAGCGAACCCCCATACCTCAGTCTCTAGATGCAAAACTACATCAGCAGACAATCACAGCTCTTCTCCCTGGAAAGGTTTTCTCCAAGTGAGTCTAGAGTGGGCAAACCGCAATAATAAAAGCACACTAATTTCTCCATGGCAGCTGTACATAGTGTTATGTCTAGGTGCGAGGGACTGGCCAAATCAGCAAGAACAAGGAAACGTTGTTATTCGACCTTGTACATGTTGTGCAGACTGAGCCCAAAGTGAACAGGAGAAAAGGTGAAAGATAGAAAATGCAGACAGCGCTAAAATAACTTGGCAAGAGCAGAGGTCGATAGAACAACGTCTCAAAGTAACGTGTGCAAAGAAAAGCAGCATGGCAGACAGGCCTAAGACAACGTAGCAAGTAGGCCAGGAGGCCACAAACCACAAGACACCCTCCCCTGGACAGTCCATCGGCCAAGACAAAGGACGAAGACAGAGCTCAAAGGGGCCGAGCAGAACAGAAGTGTCTGTAGGGGACGCAGGCCCCACAAGGGACAACGAAACGGGAGAGAGGGAAAAAATCAGCGAGGCAGTCCATATCAATCCAAAAGCGTGTTAGTGCAGAAAAACGCCATAGCATCCAAAAGGACATGATTGGAATCGTCAGAAAACATAGACGCCATCCAGTCCAACAGATCAAAGCTGCAGGAATGTTCCTCAGAGGACGGAGCATCCAAAAGCAATGCGGGACAGCTTGCGTGATATTCAATATAGCTTTGTTGTAGGAGATTCTGAGCAGCCGCCCAGATATCCCATTGTGCCAAAATCCCCAGTGCAGCCGCACGCGTCATGCAGCCTGCAACGGAACAGTCCCGTTCATGGGCCTCTAAGGGACCCACCAACTGAACAAAATCCGGAACAGACAACGACGTATTGGAGAGGCAATAATCCATGGTCCAGGTGAAAGGACAGCGGATGCAAGACATCACAGGTTGCACGCAAGTGAAATACGCAAAGCGAAAAGAAAGGGTATAGGACACACTCAGTGTCGCCAAGGGCAGAACTCCGAAACCAGCCAGAATGCGCTCACGGAGCAGCTGGAGGGGATCGAGAAGGGCCCATCGGGGAGCAGCCATTGCGTAGAAAACAGACCAACAGCAGGACACCAGCCGCCAAGGCGAGGATCAATGGGAAGCCACCAAAGACGCTGGAAAAAAATGGAATGAATAAATGCCGGTATCACACCAAAAATAGTTTGGAAAGTGGATACAAGGCCGGACCCCACAACTTTAAAAAAGTGCACCAGACCTTCAGTGTTAGATGCGTTAAAAATACGGTGAATTAACTCCCCGAAATGTTGTGGGAGGTTAGTGTTCAAAAGGGCCTGTATTTCACTGTGGTTACTCGCCACGTGGAGAATGAATGTCTCCCGGGCGGATGTGAGCATAACCTCCTCGTTCAATAATAGCGCCTTTATTCTGCTCAGTTTATTGAAATCTGCCTCCATGGTCGGAATGGAAGGCCAAATAGAATTATCTATGATGTCGTGAGGGGGAGGAAAAAGCACATTCTTGCAGCAGACAACCCTGTGCGAGACCGTAACAATATAGGGTATGCCTGCCTGCATGCCACAGCAGTTCTCGTTATTCAAAAGCAAATAGCTACCATTTGTAAGCAAAGTAAAAGTAGGAGAAATAGCAGGAGCGGGAATACCCTTCAGCACACAAGCAAGATTTGGAGCGGAAACGTTACAAGCTCCGTGCAATTTCACGTGTTTACAAACAAGAGAATGACCCACAGTGGAATCGCATGACTCCCCCGTGAGAAAAACTTCCTTCCCGTCTCTAAGGCATTTGTACATGAAAGGCAGAGACCAAAGTTCATGCAGGAAGGCACTACCCAAAGGCTGGAAACGGCCCACAGGATAATGTTTCATGCACGAACCAAATTCAAACAAGGAAAAAGGCAAAGTGATAACCCCATGAACTAGCCACACAGCAGAATCTAGTTCCGCCACAGAGAAAGGTAAGGGCTCCACTTTCTCGATATGTAACAGAGTGTAAGCTGCATCTTTCATGGAGAGAACTGCTGTTTGTCAGTTAAATTAAAAGGCAGAAATAAGGCAGTGGTGTTCAAAAAATGCCAAGGAACTTTACCTAACTTAAGGGTTTGCAAAGTCCACGCAAACTGCATAACTGAACGTAATTGATTTTGACCATGATACAACACAGAAACATCATCTTGTACAATATCAACAACAGAGGACACAATATTCTCTAATGTGTAAATGCGGGAAGACAGGGTATTAATACTATTGTCAACAACAGCAAGCACCTTTTCCAAATTTGCTTGGTCTATTTCCCGTAGACGGGAAGCAGCTTCCATTTGCGACAGCTTCCAGAGTTCATTATAAGCCTCATAAATGAATCTCTTTGGTCGTGGACCACGAGGCCCCAATATAAAGTCGGACAGATCAATGTTGCCTGATAGGAGGGATAAATGTTGTTTAACAGAGTCTAGGGAAGAATGCTGCAACCACTGTTTACATAATTTACCAACAGAATATGTGGTGACAGTACGGGAGTCAGAAAACCTCGGGTCAGGCCTGTCCTGTTTGTACCCAGGAACTGAGTCGTGAAAACGCAGTTGGCACGCATTAGACGATATGGGCCATACCAACCAAGGTGACTGAACAAGCGTAGAAACATTAAATGAATTGTTCTGAAACATAGCCTGCAAAGTCGCAAGGGACTTATTAAAGCGCAAGCTATCATTGGGAGCGCTTGACAGGGACGGAATGGAAGGAGCGTTTAATTGTTTAGAGGTAGCCAAACCCCAACACGTAGTCTGATAGATGGAAGCATTCAGAAACACAATTTGGGCCGGGATAAGGCAAGCACGGTGCAAGGCCTCGGTGCCCTGCACCTGCCATGGTTTTGAGCCCCAGATTGATTTTAAATCCACAGTGTCCTTCCAGTACTCATAACCACCCACAGCTAAGGCGCTCAAAAAGGAACCCGAATATAGCAATTTGGTGTGGGTCAACATGATTTTCTGAGTTGATGGGGCGTTTAACTTAAAATAGTAGGACCCAGGGTTAGATCTATTAAAATCAGTGAAATAGGTAAATTTATTTCTAAGAGTCTGGGAGCTACCCAGTAAAGGGTTTGGGCAATGTTCCCACTGGGTGTAGGCGAAAGAACCACGTAGTGCACTTGGTTTATGGACAAAATGGTTGCCCCAATGCTGGTAGCAATACAAATCGGCAGAATTCATATACAAATCCTCAGCATTAAAGGAAGCATAATATTTTAAATCAGCAAACAATGCTTCAACGGCATGCACATCCCAATCGTCTGAATGAATATTACTTTTTACTACATCACCCATCGAAACTCGAAGGACATTTGGTACATTAATAATTTCTGTCGGTCCATGAATTTGAAAGTTTACCGCATCCCATACGATGCCATCAGCAACTGGAAAAGCTGAAATGTTCACAAATGTGTGGTCACGCTTCATGATGTGAGATGAGGAATGTGGAGCCAAAGTTCCAGCAACACTGTTCACAGCAGAGCGTTCAGGTAAATAGTGACCATTGATGAGTAGAAAAAACACTGTGACAAAGCCAATGGACATGAACAAAAAAATGAGGAACAGTACCAACCAGATGTATGTCCAGGGTGGAATCAAAAAATTGTCTCTAAACCAGGATACAAAAATACTGAACTTGGACGGGACAAGTGATGAGGTGGAATCCGAGTCAAAGGAATAACGTGTCGGGCTCAGTGGCGTTGTTGGTAGGTGTGCCACAGATTCTGTTGCGGGATAGGTATACTCGTTCTCGTCGATGCAGGGTGAGACAGGAGGTTCGAATATACTTTCAGGCAAATCAACTATCTCAATGGTAACATCTGTGACCGTTCGGGCAGGAGGGCCACGAACACATGTCCGGTAAATGGCAGGACAAGAGACCGCTGGTGTAACACTATTCAGGATCGGCCAGATGTTGTAGCTTGACATTTTCCACTGAGATGTATCTGTTCTCCTTGCGACCAGGAAGCGGTGGTAAGATGACGGTACGTGTTCCCTTCAAGCCCAGAACTGGAACCGGTGCACGATAAGAGGGGCCGAATTCTTTTTGTTCTCCACCTTCTCTCGAACCAGGTCGCCAATCTTCGGAAGCCAGCCGGCAACCGGAATCTGCAGAGCAGGGTCTGTGGCTGAAGGTAAATGTGCGATTGCAAGTTTGTCTCGGGCTTCTTGTAAGTCCTGTAACATAGTAGAATGGTTATCTACATCAAACTTGGCGGATTGCGCCGCCATGTCTAGACCATCAAGGTCAGGCACAAACATTCGTATGCCAAAGAGCATTTCGTATGGGGTCCGCCCACCCAGAGGTCTTCTAGGGAGATTATTAAGTGCACGTTGTACGGTATACAAGTGGGCCAGCCAGTTCCTGCCAGTACCTAAGACTCTAGCTGTCAAGGATTGCTTTAAGTCACGGTTCATTCGTTCAACGATAGAGTTGCCCTCAGGCCTATACGGAGACAAAAATTTCACCCGCACCCCCAGTGAACCCATTGCGTCCTTGTAAGCCTTAGAGGCAAACGCCGGACCTTGGTCAGAATGGAAGGTGCTGCATGCGAAAATTCCCACAAAGACACGCAAATCCCTGATGACATTTCGAGCATCAGCACTCCGTTGTGGCCAGACCCAGATGAACCGTGTGCACGAGTCCACTGCCACTAAGATATATTTATAGGCAGTGTCCGAAGAAAATGGACCGCAGTGATCCAGGTAAACACACCCAAAGGGTCTGTTAGAAATGCCGAGCGAGGTCTGTGGTGGTCGTGTAACCGTGGAAGGCTTAATCTGTTGACAAACGTCACAAGAAAGCACATAAGTACGGGTGTCTTTATATAAACCACGCCACCAGTAACGCTGCTGCAAGATGGAAACTGTCTCTGACACTCCAGCATGAGCCGAAGCCATACCTTCGTGTGCAGCCGTTATCAAGGAAAGTCTGCGGTCCGCGTTGGGGATCAGCCGATCACCAACGTCGGGTATTGTTACATAAGGAGCCTGTTCGGGACCTAACTGATAAGAATATTTGGAAGGAAAACCCCTAGGGTAATTAGTACCTTCCTTTGTCGCAGCAATAGCTGCCAATATATCGTTCTCAATTCTAGACATGGATCTAGTAACCGCTGCTACTGAACACGTGACTACTGCTGATCTGGCAGCTTCATCTGCCAGACCGTTACCAACAGCATGTGCGCCCACCCGCTGATGGCCTAGGGTGTGAACCACCTGTGTGAGTGGCAGACGTTGTCGTAATTCCGCCACTCGAACCCAAAGCATTTTATGCTTGATTGTGCTGCCTTTAGCGTCTCTATAGTCGTTTTGCGACCAAAAGAACAGATTGTCATTGTAAGATTGAACACAGTAGTAAGAATCGCACACAATGAGAATGGTCACATCAGGATTAACGAACTCAAGCGCAAGCACCAATGCGCGCAGCTCGGCCAATTGTGCAGTGCTGTTCCAGAGTGCCTGAGTGTGCACTACAGTGGATTTGAACTCTCCGTTCACAAAAGTACCTGCAACAATAGCACATGCGGCTGAATAAGCATGCTTGGACCCCGTGGCCGGTTGTGCCGAACCATCGGTGTAGATCACACAGTCGTAATCCTCAAGCGGTAGTAAAGACAGAGGAGGAGGATGAACGAATTCATACTGTAAAAACTCCTGAGTCTGAAGAGAAGAATCGAAAATGAAAGTGACATCCGGAGACGTCAAAGATGTTGCCCATTGAATCCAACGGGGGTGCAAAGCTTTAGGGTTCGGTACACTTGCTTTTGTCACTGCCTCTAGGGCAGGATATGGTGTTACCACCAGAATGCGTTTTCCCTGTGCCAGTGCGCGCTCCTTTAAAATCGCCATTTGCACTGCTGTTAGAACTTTCTCCACAGATGAAAAGCGCATTTCTGCGGAAGTGTAAAGATGTGACTTGTATGCGATGGGTACTGTATCACCTTCGTTAAAGGTTAAGTACGTGAAACCCACTGCCCCTGGAATGATTCTAATCACCAGGTTTGTGTGGTTATCACGCGTCAAAAGGTATTTAGACTCAAGAAGGTCTGTCTGCAAAGACTGCAGAATGGAGGTATGCTCCGGAAGCCAGCAAGACTTCGAAAAGGTAGGTTGTATCAAGGCATACAGTGGCTTGATACGCTGGGCGTATTCGGGAATGTAAGTGCGCCCGAAGTTCAGAAAACCCAGCAAGGAATGAAGCTTCTTCAGATTAGTAGGAGGGCACAGAAATACACATTTCTCTAGGAAGTGGGGGGCTAAGCCCTTACCTTCATTGTTGAGCTCGTAGCCCAAGAACAAAACGGTAAATTCAGCAATATGAGATTTGGCAAAGTTAAATTTGTAACCTTGAACCGCAAATTCAAGAATAATGCGGTCTACTCAGGATAGATGCGGGAACAATTCGTCATCCGTCAGATAAATGTCATCGACGTACGAACATGCATCTGGATCAATGCCGTCTAACAAAGAGACAACACGGGCAGCGAATACGCCGGGACTGTTCTTATAGCCCATAGGTAAACGCCTGAATTTGAATAATTTACCACCGGAAGTAAAAGCGCTCCATTGGCCACTCTCCGGGGCTAAGTTGTGCGTGTAGAATCCATTTGAGAGGTCAAGTGTCGTTTTGTATTTTTTACGAACAAGACTGTCTACAAGCGCAGAACTGTGGGTATTTTGCACCGCAAAGGTCCGACAATGAGAGTTCAAATGCCGGTAATCCAAAACTAAGCGGTACGATCCATCGGGTTTAGAAACCGCGAAAAGGGGATTGTTCATAGGTGATACGCATGTTTCAATAACTCCCTGATATTCCAACTGAGTCAGAATGTCAGAAACAGGACCTTTGGCGTCCCGTTTAATGGGATATTGGGGTTGGGGCTGCGGTAGGGACCTCAAAGGTATTACATGGGGGGGAGAGTCTTCATCCCAGCCCACGTGGTTGCGGTATAACGCAGGAGCCAGGGACACAGCCCATTCGGCGGCTAGAGCCTCCGCTTTGTCCTTTGGGACATGTCGAGAAAAGCTTGGAAGGATTACCTCCTCCCCTTTACGCGCAGCAAGAACGAATGGGGGTGGCCAATCCACCTCCGCTAATAAAATGTTGTATGAGGAGGTCAGATTCTCCCAAAAAATCCCTTTAATTACACGCTGTATATCACCTTCGATTTGAATGACAATATTATAAAGTCGGTCAGGGGGTGCCAATCTGGTGTCAGCTGTCTCGACAGTAATGAATGTTTCAGTTGCTGTCGCCTCCATATGAGGACGTAGCGCCTCCCGCACTATGGTAACTTCCGCGGCGCTGTCTAGGAGGGTTACTGCCCACGTCCAATTCAGGAGCCGCGTTCTCACCGTCTGTGGCATATTTCGCTGTTACAGCGGCAACTTTCTTCTTCTGAAATTGTGGTCGAGAACGTTGAAAGTCTTCTGCTTTCCCTCTGACTTGTTGTCGAGGTTGGTCTCGTCCCTGGGGAGCCTCTCGACCCCTTCCTCTATCCTGGCGGTCTCCTCCACCGGCCTGTGAAGTTGTCTGTGCCTGTAAATAACGAGGAGAACGCGTATCAGGGACCTGAAACCTATCCGGAGATTTAATTCTCGCCCTATCGCGTAAATCATAAGTGCGTTCAGAAGAGACTGAAACCGGGGATGCGCCTCTCGACCCCGGCTTCTTTTGTTGCTTACCCTGTTTTTTCAGCCTCCAGCTCTTTTTAGTGAAGACTGGTCTCTCATCTTTCTCAGATTGAGGTTTGGATTGTTGTTGTTGTTGCGATTGTGTTTGCTGTTTTGCAAAAGGCTTGTTGCCCAGGCTATTTCGGCCAATAGTTTTGTAAGCCTGGGTAATAATTTTCGGTAATTCGCGAGGCTTGTCCAATTCTGGGACCAAAGCCAAAGCATTCGCTACTTGAAAGTTCACTGCATCGCCCTTGACATTCGCAAGGATCAACTCAGCTACTACTTCAAACACTCCCACCAGTCTCATCCCCAATTCCACAGCCGCTTCAGGGCCATGTTCATCCTGTACTTTTTTAATTACCGAGGGGAGAACCGTCATGGAAGGAGTGCCAAAACACTTAGAATATACTGCTGCGAATACCCTACCCCAGTTGTCGCATGCTGTCAACTCAGGAATTAAGTCTTTTGGCAAACTAATCGTAAGAATGCAGTGTTTATCCACCGGGGCTGTGTGTGGAAAAACTGCCTCCAACTGGTCAAATTTTTCTGCAAGCCAATAAGGAAAGTCATCCTTATTTTGTGAACGTTTGCCCATCACCGAGTTCACCATGACAGGACTTATGGTCACTCCGCCTGCACCAGCTGGATGGCCTGCAACTCCAGGTGGGGCTCCCTGGATGTTGCCTGTGACATATTGCACTAAGGCTCGATGCACTCGCACCAAAGCCGAATACATGTTGCGCAGTTCCACGACTGGTATTGTCATATATCGCGGATGTGGGGTGTACCCGGCCAAAACAGGCCAAGTGGCACCATCAATAGTTAAGGGGCCTAAACGAACCGTGGTAGTCGGTTGTGGGAGGGCGCCATCAAACCAAACACGGTGCTGCCAAGCCGTGAGCGGTACTTCAAGATTAGTATAAGGTCGATAGACAGCGGGAACCTTGGTTGGTTCATATTCATGGAACAGATTATCGGTCCCATCCACCGCTGGAAAAGTGACCCAAGAGTAGAACACCTCAAAGTGGAAAGCCGGATCGGCTTGAACCACAAAGATCAGTTCGACCCCCGTGTCTGGCACTCCATACACCCGTAAGTGATCCCGGAGTGCTGTGCGGCTATGTGCCGCTATGTTTACACCCGCCATTACGAACGGGAATGTTCGACAACCTAACAGGAGGCAGCACAAATAGGGTTTTGGTTAAGAAACCTTTTTTAACAACTTCAAGCTTGAAAGAACCTACAAAAACTTCAATATAGGAGGTATCACCGTCACACCCGCTTCCGGAAGCGTATGTGAGGGGGTTGTGGACAAGCACAAGTACTACTCAAGCGTCTCGCAGATAAGCTGCCCCACTCGTTGGTCGCGCCATGTTATAGGGATTCTGCACACACAGAGCTATGCACAGGATAATAGGACCTCGGAATATAGTGGTGAGCCAACCATAAACCTTAGCACCTAAAACCCCAACCCAACTAGCCTTAGCGTCCCATTAGCAACAATGTACCAATGATTGGACAACTCAGAACACGGTATCTCTCTCTCAGGACTTGCAGAGGCAAGAACACTCTTTCGTCATTCACTCGTACCTGTCCACAACGTGCGCAAGAAGAGACACAGTATAGGTTAAAATGTTTATTTCAACTTGCGTGCTCTAAGATACAGTACACGTGTCAGTACTATAAGCATAATGCATAAGAATAATATAATCAGCATAGTTACAACTCCATAGAATACAAACGGGGAAAGCATCTCATAAAGCAGTGGATATATGTCTAAATAACATTACCACCCTCCCCGTGCTGGAAGCTAGTTTATTATAAAAATAGAAGACCTCTGGGCTTTGACTAGCGAACCCCCATACCTCAGTCTCTAGATGCAAAACTACATCAGCAGACAATCACAGCTCTTCTCCCTGGAAAGGTTTTCTCCAAGTGAGTCTAGAGTGGGCAAACCGCAATAATAAAAGCACACTAATTTCTCCATGGCAGCTGTACATAGTGTTATGTCTAGGTGCGAGGGACTGGCCAAATCAGCAAGAACAAGGAAACGTTGTTATTCGACCTTGTACATGTTGTGCAGACTGAGCCCAAAGTGAACAGGAGAAAAGGTGAAAGATAGAAAATGCAGACCGCGCTAAAATAACTTGGCAAGAGCAGAGGTCGATAGAACAACGTCTCAAAGTAACGTGAGCAAAGAAAAGCAGCATGGCAGACAGGCCTAAGACAACGTAGCAAGTAGGCCAGGAGGCCACAAACCACAAGACAATACAATTCTTTGCACGCCACCCCACCACACACATTACCTATTCAAGTGATCAAATCAAACACAAACACTCATAACTCTTGTCCATCCCCTCTTACACACCACATACTCTTCTCCAAAACATATCACCATTCCTGTACTGTTCAAATTCCACTCACCAGCAGTACTGCACATACAAATCTTTCATAGAAAACCACTACATCAATATCTCCTTTCACTACTCCACAAAAACAAAAACACACAAATCTCAATACATTATATCCCTTACACATATATTCCCCTATGTAATCATATATTAATATTTTAGCCCTATTGTACCAAAAAGAATTACTCTCTCGAAAGCTTTACTCTGTCCAACCATCACCCTACACCTCTATCAATTTATCCTCCATCTTCACTCTCTCTCATCCCAAACCCTTTCTACCACTGTGATCTACACAATATCGAAATAACCCTTCCTAGACTCCTCTACGCCTCCTGGCTCACCCCAAACATCACTTTACTACTATGATCTCCCAAACAAATCTCTATCATGTTATCTCTCCTCCGACTCATCGCAAACCTCATTTTTCTTCTCTGCTTCTCTTTCTCCCTAATCCCCTCCTACAGGCTCTTCCCTCCTCGATCTCGCCTTTACTCATCCCAGACCTCAACTTACTACTATGATCTCCCAATTAGCACTTTTGGTTTTCTTCCCTCTTCTTTCCCTCCATTACTCTATTCAATCCAAGTAACAGACTCACATGTCCTCTGCTCAAATTAACTTTTACCTCCCTATTCTAATACTATACTCATATTTCCCTATACTAATCCACCATTAACCCTTTTGAATTCCGGAGTAGCGTACTACTCGCCAAAAAGCGCTTTGATGCCTCGTCAGGGTTAGTAAGCACTATATAAATAGAATTACAATTGCATTAGTTAGTCTTGAGCCAGGGCAGTGAAGGCAGAAAACCTGAGCACTTCTAAGAGAAACATCTAGAAGCTTCTCCCATTTCAAAAAAGGCACCAGGTATAAATATTGGACCTCAGACGTCAGCTCTTCTCTACACTCCTGGATCTGTGGATACTACAGAAGGAGAACTGCTGTGCCGTTTTGCTGCCAGAAGGACTGCCACTCGTGCCCTGCTATTCTGCTGCCTGCTTGCTGAGAAGGAAGATCGGACTTGCACCCTTCATTCCAGGCTGAAGTGACTCCAAGAATCAGACAGATGACCTCCTGTTCCGAGGTATAGGGACATAAGCTCCAGAGGCTCCCTGCAACTGCCCAGCTGACCTGCTGCTTGGACTTGTAACTGGACATGCAACTGAACTTACATAAGCCCTACTAGTCTCTGCTCAAGTGAGTTCCTGACCCCCATGTGGTGTCCCTCAGGTCCTGGATCCTTGGTGTGGGTCAGTTGAGCTCCTCTGACGTTTTTGGGCTCTTCAAGAACGGGCAGTTTGTGCCAAGAGCTTGCCCTACGCACTAGCTGGCAACACGAAGTTCTGGTGAACCAACTCTTTGCTAGCTACAGAATATCCAGAACGCCGCCGCAAGACTGGTCCTCAACCTGCCAAAACACTGCCACATCTCCCAGCACCTGCGCACACTCCACTGGCTCCCTGTCGAGGCGAGAATCACTTCAAGATGCTCACCCACGCACACAAGGCCCTCCACGGCACCGGACCAGCATACCTGAACAGCAGACTCAAATTCCACGCACCCCAAAGGACCCTACGATCAGCCCAGCTCTCCTACGCCGTGGTCCCCCGCACCAGAAAGACCAGATCGGGAGGCCGCTCCTTCTCCTTCCTCGCGGCCAAAGCATGGAACGCCCTTCCGCTCCACCTCAGACAGACAACATCGCTCCCCATCTTCGCAAGAAACCTCAAAACCTGGCTCTTCGACAGACCCCCTCCTTGATAGAATGGAACCTGCACCCCCCCCCCACCCCTAGCACCTTGAGACCCTTACGGGTGAGTAGTCGCGCTTTAACAAACCCCTGATTGATTGAGCGCTACAGCATCAACCACCACGATGACCGCCAATGCAAAGCTCCAGCCCCAGACAGGACCTTCGTGCTACAGCAACAACCATCCGCGGTTCCCGGTCGGCTCTTTGCACTAATTTTACTGACACCTGCGATACTCTCCCTGGCGCTGGACCGGGAAGGTAACTCCTTCAGCTGGACTAACCTGGTCCCTGTATCCGATCAGCTAACCATCGCAGTCGGCCTGAACTTGTTATTTTCTCCTGGTCTCAATGATCAGATAGCCGCGAGTGTCACTTCGGCACTATTTTCACTTAAATCTTTAAAAATTCATAACTCTGGTTCTACTGATTTGATTGTTGCCGTTTTGGTGTCAATTTATTAAATTTAGTTCTATTTTTCTAAATTGGTGTGGGATTTTTCTTATGTTGTGTTTTCACTGTATTAATGTTTGAAGTGCTGAATAAATACTTTACACATTGCCTCTAAGTTAAGCCTCACTGGTCTGTGCCAAACTAACAGAGGGTTGAGCACAGGTTAATTTGGGGTTTTCTTGTGAATTCACCCTGATAAGAACTGAGGTTTCTGCTTGAGAAGAGTTTCCCCTCCCCCACTGCCCCCCCACACCCCCCCCACTCAACCAGTAACCCAATTTCTTACAATAGCACTTACTACCCCCTGACTAGTCGTTGAAGCGCTTTTCGGTGAGTAGCACGCTTCTCTGGAACCCAAAGGTGGATTAGTGGTAGATTAGTAGAAGGAAATATAAATTGGTATTGGGAGTGGTAGGCATGCGAGTCTGTTGTTTGGATGTATAAAGGACTGATAGGGGAGGGAAGAGTTTGGAATGGTTTATTTGGGAGTTCATAGTAGTTAAAGCGATTTGGGGTGAGTCGGAGTGGAGGTAGGGGATATTTCGGCAGAGGAATAGGATGAGTCAAAGTGGTGGCTTGGTGGGGGGGATTAGCTAACTTTTTTTCTCTCTGCATTGGGAGTAAAATATATATATATATATATATATATATATATATATATATATATATATAGATACATAACCACACAAGAGATATACATACACATTTTAACATAAGCATATGGAAAATATAAGAATATGGAAAATAATCAGGAGACATAAAATTGTACTAGATTAAGTCCCATATTTACATTCATGAATATTTACAAACTCAGGGTTTCCATTTTTGCTATAAATTAACCTTATTTTATTTGCTATGATTTTTTAAAATTTATTTTTATTTAATTTATACTTGTCCCAATATTTCAATATTGAACCACTTAGACACAATTGCTATAATCACATTTACAAATATATTATAGGATAATTAAACCCACAAGCATGCACTCATTACCTTATATGTTATTGAAGTATGGATATACATACGTTTGGACAAAATGAAAAAGTTATACATATATGCAAGTAGATTATATTTTTATTTTCTTATTTATGCCGTTTGAAAATATATTTATTTTCATTTATCTAGTAAGCATAAAAATAGAGATATATACCCATATCTTTTCCATTAACTAGTATTTGTTTTTATTATTTAATTCATTTTTTATTCATGTATTTACGATTTATTTTAAGTAATAACTGTGTGGAATAGTTAACAATTTACACATACTTTCTGTAGAATCATGTTTATATGTTGTGATATGAGTGATCAAAATAGAGACCTATAAGCATGCAGTCAAATACTTATACGCCATTTATGTAAAGACCTATATACATTTTAAGCATAAATATAAGGTGCGCGTATATATACACACACACACACACACACACACATATACACATATATATATATATATATATTCACTGAAAAAACCATAGGTTTCAGGCACGTTATAGTTAGAAATTAGCATTTAAAAAACCTTACAAATTCACTGAAAAAACCATAGGTTTTAGGGACAGTTATAGTTAGTTGGACATTGCACTCGTACAAAACCCGTGAAATTCCCCCGTTATAGTTAGTTCAGCTAACTATAACTTGCGCCCGCAATGCACTGCTGATGACGTCACATATTACATCACTCATGACATGGTCAGTGACATCACTGATGACATCACTGATGACATCATCCAGTGACTGTTTCTGTAAAGTTTAAATATTATTTTTATATTTATATATAGGGAAAGGCGTATTGAAGAATGAGTGGGTGTATAATATTCTGAATGGATGATTTAGTAGGTGCGTGACTATCTCCATAAGTTAGTGATTAAACGTATCTTACTGAATGCATGGGTTAGTGACTAAACTGGGTGAATGTCTGTATCCGTCTGTCTGTTGCTGTGCAAGTGGCTGCATGGGTTTGTGAATAGCTACATGAGTGTCTATATGAGTTATTGATTGGTTGTCTGAGTATCTGTATGGGTGCCTGAGTGTTTGTGTGGGTGGGGTGTGTGCGACTGTGCATAGATGTGTGAGTGGGTGATTCACTGGGTGGATGGTTTCAAGAGTGCATCTGTGATAGACTGTATGGGTGGGTAAGTGTGTGTAAGAGTGTGTTAGTGAGTGAATGTATGTCCCAGTGGTACATGTGTGAGTAACTACATATGTGAAAGGCAGTATATATGTGTGTTGGAGTATATAAATAGCTATAAGCGAGAGTGTGTGATTGTGAGAGTGACTGTATGGATGAGTGTGTGCTTGTATCAGTGATTGGATAAGAGCGTAAGAATGTGCTAGTATTTGTATGAGTAAGTGAGCTGGTGTGTGTATAACTGTATAGGTGAGTAAATGGCAGTGTTTTTAATTATTTGCATGACTGACTAGGTGTGTGAGTACCTCTATGGATGAGTGGCAGTGTTTGAGTGTCTATATAGGAGTATGAGTGCATATGATAGTCCTGTACTGAGTGACCGTAAGTATGAGTGACTGTACGGGTGAGTGAGTGGATGTGTGTGTGTAGACCTAAGAATCAGTGAGTGGGTATGTAGTTATTGGTGTTGGAGTGTCTATGGTTTTGCGAATGGCAGTCTGAAATTTAGAGTGGGTGTATCAAAAGTTATATTAGGGTGTGAGAAGATGCATGAAATTATCACATGGATGACGTCATCAGTGATGTCATTTGAGATGTCATCAGTGATGTCACTGACCATGTCATGAGTGATGTAATATGTGACGTCATCAGCAGTGCATTGCGGGGGCGCGAGTTATAGTTAGCTGAACTAACTATAACAGGGGAATTTCACGGGTTTTGTACGAGTGCAATGTCCAACTAACTATAGCTGTCCCTAAAACCTATGGTTTTTTCAGTGAATTTGTAAGGTTTTGTAAGGTTTTTTTAAATGCTAATTTCTAACTATAACGTGCCTGAAACCTATGGTTTTTTCAGTGAATTTCAAAGGTTTTTTAAATGCTAATTCCTAACTAGAACATGTCTGAAACCTATGGTTTATTTCAGTGAATTTTAAAGGTTTTGTAAATGACAATTTTTAAATGTATTAATTGTTATATTTATTTTTTTTATACTGATTTACTACATTTTTTTTAAACTACTTATTTTTAGATATTTTATTTTTTAAATTACATTGTAATTACATTATACATTACATTACAAAATATACTTTCTCAGAATGAATTACTTTAGTTTAAATACTTTGCAAATAGGCAATAGACTTAAGTACAGTAGTTACAGTTGTTGCAATGGGCAACACAATTTAAAACAATGCAACATTGAGCTCAATGTGAATTTCTAGTTAAATGCAATTAGTTACTGTATGGATTACTTTTTTAACCACAGGACTGGATCCTAGATTCAGTCCTGGGACATCTCCTGTAAACAGTTGAGTAAAAGCGTTTTGGTTACAGTAGTGATTTTTAAGGAATATTATTGTGTTTTAAAAGTTGACACTTAGAAACTTTTTCACATAGAATCACCAATGTTATCCTATGGGAGGAAATTCACTTAGCAGGTAAGTAGTGTTATCGTTACTTTTTCTTACTCAGTGGTGGATACTGGATCCAGCACTGGTGCATCTCCTGTAAACAGTTGAAAGAATGCGTTTAAGTCATACAGGCGATTTTTAAGGAATATTTGTAGTTTGTGAAAATCGACACTTTGAAACTTTTCTGCTGAAAACCAGACAATGGATTCCTATGGAAGGAAATGCAAGTTACTGGTAAGTACGGTTAGAATTACTTTTCAGGGTCAGTGCTGGGCTAAAAGATGCAGCACTGGGTTCTCTCCTGATAACAGGTGAGTAAATCGGAATTCGTAGTTCGGCTGATTTTAGAGAAATATTATAAAGTTCCAAAACTCCACAGAAGAATTTCCAAGTGAAACCAGTAAATGTTAGCCTATGGAAGGAAATTCAAGTTACTGGTAAGTACGGTTAGAATTACTTTTCAGGATCAGTACTGGGCTCAAAGATGCAGCACTGAGGTCTCTCCTGATAACAGGTGAGTAAATCGGAATTCGTAGTTCGGCTGATTTTACAGGAATATTTGTATGTTTCAAAAATCGACACTTCGAAACTTTTTCAGCAAAAAGCAGGCAATGATATCCTATGGAAGGAAATTCAAGTTACTGGTAAGTACGGCTAAAATTACTTTTCAGGATCAGTACTGGGCTCAAAGATGCAGCACTGAGGTCTCTCCTGATAACAGGTGAGTAAATCGGAATTGGTAGTTCGGCTGATTTTAGAGGAATATTATAAAGTTCCAAAACTCCACACTTAGAAGAATTTCCAAGTGAAACCAGTCAATGTTAGCCTATGGAAGGAAATTCAAGTTACTGGTAAGTACGGTTAAAATTACTTTTCAGGATCAGTACTGGGCTCAAAGATGCAGCACTGAGGTCTCTCCTGATAACAGGCGAGTAAATCGGAATTCGTAGTTCAGCTGATTTTAGAGGAATATTTGCACAATGGTGAAGGAAGGGGTGGGGCCTGAGGTGACATGTCTGCAAACACGCCATGTGGCGCGTTTTAAGTTGGAGAATTAATTCCTCCTCAATCCCGAGGGTACCTAGGGGCCAACTAGCCCACCAGATACCTCCAGTATGCGCCAGAGAGCTGCGTTGCAGAGAGGTGTTCAGAGGCCACGCCCCTTTTGCACCTCTCTGCAACGCAGCTCTGTGGAGCTTTCTGGACGTACCTGGTGGGCTAGTTGGCCCCAGGGACCCTCAGGATTGAAGGGGATTTAATTCCCCATCTTAAAACGCGCCACGAGGCCTGTTTGCACACATGTCACCTGAAGCCCCGCCCTCCCTTCACCACTGTGCAAACGCGCCCGTGGTGCGTTTTAAGTGGGGGATTAAGTCCCCTTGAATCCTGAGGGTCCCTGGAGTCCAACTAGCCCACCATGTACCTCCAAAAGCGCCACAGAGCTGCGTTGCAGAGAGGTGTAAAAAGGGGCATGGCCTCTGTACACCTCTCTGCAACGCAGCCCCCTGGCGCATACTGGAGGCTGATTTTTTAAATCAGCAGGATCCGCGCACCCAACGCATTTTTGCCGATTTTTTTTTTTTTTTTAAATGTTTGTTTTTTTGCCCTGGGCGTCCTTGTAGGACCCCCTGAGCAGGCCTAGGGGGTCAGGGGGTTTCTACCCTGCCCCCTTTTTGCGTTTATTGCGTTTGTTTTCTCTTTTCTTGTGCCTCGGTTCTACCGAGGCACAAGATGGCTGCCAACACGTCCTGGTTTGACAGCCAATTAGCATACAGCTCGTGATCGGGAGGGTGCGCGGATCCTCCGCGGCCATAGATATATATGTGTTTTTACTTTTGATTTTCTCAGCAACTACTGAACGGATTTACACCATTTAACAAAAGGGTTCTTTCTGAACCAAGAACTACCTCTTTGCCAAATTTGGTGTAATTCCGTTCAGCAGTTCGAGCTGTAGCCGTGGCTAAAGTTTCCTATGGGAAAATGAATGGGGAAAACACGTTTTGGGACCCCCCTTTTTTCTCGGCCCCCGCTTGACGAATCACCCCGAAACTTTCAGGATCGGACCGGAGCGGGCCACAAAGTTTAAAAATTTCGCGAAGATTCGTCAACCGACGCAAGAGTTATTTCAAATAGAATGTTCCGGATTTCCTATGGAAAATAGGTCCTGTTAGACCTGGCATCCTTGGCGTGGGTCTCCCTTCCATTTTTTTCGTAATGCCTCCACTGTTGCCGATATGTTTTTGCTGGACTAGGTGCTCATGGGCACTTTGCCGCTGCTAATCAGTGCCAAAGTGCAAGTGCTCCCTATCGTTAATTGATATATGTATTAGTGACTCCATGATTGGATGATTGGTTTACTTGTCAGTCCCTAGTACAGTGCACTCAGTGTGCCCAGGGCTTGTAAATCCAATGCCGCTGGTGGGCTTGCAGCACTGGTTGTGCCACCCACAGAAGCGGCTTGTAAAATGTGTCTCAGGCCTGCCATCGCAGAGCCTGTGTGCAGCCTAGGGCTGCCATGTCGACTTGGTGAGTACACCCACTTACCAGTCCCTAAACCTTCCCTTTACTGCATGTTGGTCACCCCTAAAGTAGGCCCTAGGGCAGGGTGCATTGTAAGTATAAGGTAGGACATGCCCGGGTGTGTGTGGCATGTCCTAATAGTGAATTACAGCCATTTTCGTTTTTCACTATTGCAAGGCTACCTGCTCCCCATAGGCCAGAATGGGCAGACTGACTATTACACCTTATAGTCAGAACCAACCCAGGGAACATGGTAGAAAAACGAATTTAGTATGCCTGAACTCAGGATGATAAAATACATCTTTTAGTGAAGTTGGTTTTAACATTCTGTGTTCAAAAATGCCACTTTTAGAAAGTGGGTATTTTCTTGCCTAACTATCCAAGCCTGCCTCTGCTAGGTTGTGTATTCCTTGTCTGGAGATTGAGAGACAGGGGCTGGGGGTGGCTACAGGAGACAGGGTGAGTCAGCGCAGGGCTGAATAGAAAGATCTGCATCCAGAGAGGAGGGAGGAGTTGCACCTGGGTCTGAATAGGGCTGTGCCTGCCTTCCACAATGCTGGCTCCACCTCCTGCCGGGCGGCTGAGCACTCTGCCCCACATTCTGAAAGGAAAGAAGGAGTCAGAAAAACAAAGTGCTCCAGAACTGGTTTTGGACTAGGCAGAGGCCTCTCTGCCTCCAGAGAACAAAGAGAATCAGGGTATAAGAGGGGCACCCAGACCCCAGGAAAATTAGATCACTTTTGGGAACAAGAAGAAACCTTTGCTGAGGAGCGGAACCAAGAAGAAACTGAGGAGAGACTATCCATAAGCCTAAAGTGCTGCTTGGGGGATTGGCCTGCAGTGGTTTGCCTGACTGCCAAAGAAAGGAGAAAGGAACTTTTGCTTTGCTGTGACTTTCATCAACTTGTGAAGGATCTCCAAGGGCTTGGAAGAGAGCTTGCCCCCTGACCGAAGTCCCAGGACCATTGGACTTCACCCCCTTTGTGAATTGCTGCTGGAAACTCTGTTTCAGTGGCTACAGAGGTAGGGAGCTGTGACCGACTCTCACGACCGACTCGGTGTCCTGTAAGCACCGCATCGAAGCACCATCTCGCCCTGCAACGCACGGCCCTGGTCTCACCGACTCCGTCAACGAGCTGCTGCCTGCACCGAGGGACAACGCGTCCTGCAACGCTTCGCTACGCCGAATCGAACTGGTCCGACCGACACGGTCACTGCTGCCGAGTTCGAGTCCTGTGACCGCACCGGAGTTGGGCACCGCTCGCACGCTTTGCGACGCAACGCCCAACTCGCACCGCTATCCGGACTGATCGACGCCAGCTCCTGAATCCGGCTCCGTCGCCGCACCGCAACCTGCCAGCACCGCATCGAAGCACCTTCTCGCCCTGCAACGCACGGCCCTGGTCTCACCGACTCCGTCTCGACGACGGCAACGAGCCGCTGCCTGCACCGCATCGAGGGACAACGCGTCCTGCAACGCTTCCATTTTTGCATCGCGACCGCGACGAACAGCCATCCGGCTCGCACGCCCGTGCCTGCCGCTTCAAGTAAAAGGTACTGTGACCGAGTCTGTCTATGCTGTGTTGGCCCGTCTCGACGCGGTCAGCTGGATTTGTTAGACTCTGTTGGTTCTCGACATCGCCGTAGCCGGAGGAGGCTACCGACTCGCACAGAACCTTGAATTAAGCCTTTTTGATCAGAACTAAGCATTCTTAACAGTATTGTGGATTATTTTTGTCGTTTATGGCCTTGTGATAAATCTATATAAAATATTCTTATTTTTATAAATATACAAACTGTGTGGTGTCCATTTGTAGTGTTGTCACTTGATTACTGTATGTGTTCACAAATGCTTTACACACTGCCTCTGAGATAAGCCTGTCTGCTCGTGCCAAGCTACCAAGAGGGTGAGCAGGGGTTATTTTAGGAGTGTACCTACTTTCCCTGACTAGACGCAAGGGTCCCTATTTGGACAAAGGTACCTACCTCTGCCAACTAGAGACCCCCAAATCTAACAGGTCCTAAATATAACTATCTACTGGCGACCGCCAGTAGATTATATATATATATACATACACACACACACATATATACACACATATACATACACATACACATATACATACACATATACATACACATATACATACACATACACATATACATATATATTCACTGAAAAAACCATAGGTTTCTGGGAGGTTATAGATAGTTGGAGATTTCACTCGTACAAAACCAGAGAAATTCCACCGTTCTAGTTAGTTCAGCTAACTATAACTCGCGCCCCCGCAATGCACTGCTGATCACGTCACATATTACATCATTCATGACATGGTCAGTGACATCACTGATGACATCACTGATGACATCATCCAGTGACTGTGTTTCTGTAAAGTTTAATTTTGTTTTATATATATGCCAAGCTGTATTGAGGAATGAGTGGGTGTATAAGTGTCTGTATGGAGGATTTAGTAGGTACGTGACTGACTGTATAAGTGAGTGATTAAACGTATCTTACTGAATGCATGGGTTAGTGACTAAACTGGGTGAATGTCTGAATCTGTCTGTCTGTTGCTGTGTAAGTGGCTGCATGGGTTTGTGAATAGCTACATGAGTGTCTATATGAGTTATTGATTGGTTGTCTGAGTATCTGTATGGGTGCCTGAGTGTTTGTGTGGGTGGGGTGTGTGTGACTGTGCATAGATGTGTGAGTGGGTGATTCACTGGGTGGATGGTTTCAAGAGTGCATCAGTGATAGACTGTATGGGTGGGTGTGTGTAAGAGTGTGTTAGTGAGTGAATGTATGTCCCAGTGGTACATGTGTGAGTAACTACATATGTGAAAGGCAGTATATATGTGTGTTGGAGTATATAAATGGCTATAAGTGAGAGTGTGTGATTGTGAGAGTGGCTGTATGGATGAGTGTGTGCTTGTATCAGTGATTGTATAAGAGCGTAAAATGTGCTAGTATTTGTATGAGTAAGTGAGCTGGTGTGTGTATGACTGTATAGGTGAGTAAATGGCAGTGTGAATAATTATTTGCATGACTGACTAGGTGTGTGAGTACCTCTATGGATGATTGGCGGTGTGTGAGTGTCTATATAGGAGTATGAGTGCATATGATAGTCCTGTACTGAGTGACCGTAAGTTTGAGTGACTGTACGGGTGAGTTAGTGGATGTGTGTGTAGACCTAAGAATCAGTGAGTGGGTATGTAGTTATTGGTGTTGGAGTGTCTATGGTTTTGCGAATGGCAGTCTGTTATTTAGAGTGGGTGTATCAAAGGTTATATTAGGGTGTGAGGAGGTGCATCAGATTATCACGTGGATGATGTCATCAGTGATGTCATCAGTGATGTCATCAGTGATGTCACTGACCATGTCATGAGTGATGTAATATGTGACGTCATCAGCAGTGCATTGCGGGCGCGAGTTATAGTTAGCTGGACTAACTATAACGGGGGAATTTCACGGGTTTTGTACGAGTGCAATGTCCAACTAACTATAACTGTCCCTAAAACCTATGGTTTTTTCAGTGAATTTCAAAGGTTTTTTAAATGCTAATTCCTAACTATAACATGTCTGAAACCTATGTTTTTTTCAGTGAATTTCAAAGGTTTTGTAAATGACAATTTTTAAATGTATTAATTGTTATATTTATTTTTTGGATACTGATTTACTACATTTTTTTAAACTATTTATTTTTACATATTTTATTTTTAAATTACATTGTAATTACATTATACATTACATTACAAAATATACTTTCTCTGAATGAATTACTTTAGTTTAAATACTTTGCAAATAGGCAATAGACTTAAGTACAGTAGTTACAGTTGTTGCAATGGGCAACACAATTTCAAACAATGCAACATTGAGCTCAATGTGAATTTCTAGTTAAATGCAATTAGTTACTTTATGGATTACTTTTCTAACCACAGGACTGGATCCTAGATTCAGTCCTGGGACATCTCCTGTAAACAGTTGAGTAAAAGCGTTTTGGTTACAGTAGTGATTTTTAAGGAATATTATTGTATTTTAAAAGTTGACACTTAGAAACTTTTTCACATAGAATCACCAATGTTATCCTATGGGAGGAAATTCACTTAGCAGGTAAGTAGTGTTATCGTTACTTTTTCTTACTCAGTGTTGGATCCTGGATCCAGCACTGGTGCATCTCCTGTAAACAGTTGAAAGAATGCGTTTAAGTCATACAGGCGATTTTTAAGGAATATTTGTAGTTTGTGAAAATCGAAACTTTGAAACTTTTCTGCTGAAAACCAGACAATGGATTCCTATGGAAGGAAATATAAGTTACTGGTAAGTACGGTTAGAATTACTTTTCAGGGTCAGTGCTGGGCTAAAAGATGCAGCACTGGGTTCTCTCCTGATAACAGGTGAGTAAATCGGAATTCGTAGTTCGGTTGATTTTAGAGGATTATTATAAAGTTCCAAAACTGCATACACAGAAGAATTTCCAAGTGAAACCAGTCAATGTTAGCCTATGGAAGGAAATTCAAGTTACTGGTAAGTATGGTTAAAATTACTTTTCAGGATCAGTACTGGGCTGAAAGATGCAGCACTGAGGTCTCTCCTGATAACAGGTGAGTAAATCGGAATTCGTAGTTCGGCTGATTTTAGAGGAATATTTGCACAATGTTGAAGGAAGGGGGTGGGGCCTGAGGTGACATGTCTGCAAACACACCCAGTGGCGCGTTTTAAGTTGGAGAATTAATTCCTTCTCAATCCCGAGGGTCCCTAGGGGCCAACTAGCCCACCAGATACCTCTAGTATGCCCCAGACAGCTGCATTGCAGAGAGGTGTTCAGAGGCCACGCCCCTTTTACAACACTCTGCAACGCAGCTCCGTGGCGCTTACTGGAGGTACCTGGTGGGCTAGTTGGCCCCAGGGACCCTCAGGATTGAAGGGGATTTAAGTCCCCATCTTAAAACGCGCCACGGGGCCTGTTTGCACACATGTCACCTGAAGCCCCGCCCCTCCCTTCACCACTGTGCAAACGCGCCCGTGGCGCGTTTTAAGTTGGGGATTAAGTCCCCTTGAATACTGAGGGTCCCTGGGGGCCAACTAGCTCACCATGTACCTCCAAAGCGCCACAGAGCTGCGTTGCAGAGTGGTGTAATAAGGGCGTGGCCTCTGTACACCTCTCTGCAACGCAGCCCCTGGCGCATACTGGAGGTTCCTGGTGGGCTAGTTGGCCTCAGGGACCCCAATATTGAAGGGGAATTCGTTCCCCATCTGCAAACGCGCCAGGGGCGCGTTTGCAGAGTGGTAAAGGAAGGGGGCGGAGCCTGCGGGCCGATCGTTTCCCCCCCCCACCCCAAGGGGGGCTGTGTGGGCCCCCCTTACTTTTTCCTATTTTGGGGCCCTTTTTTTTATTAAACGGGAAGGGGGCCGCGTGGCCCCCTCCCATGGCCGAATCCGGCCCCGGGGACCCCATCCCCCGGGGCTGGCCCTCTCCGTTGGGGACTGTGGGGGGGGTCCCCAATCCCCCCACAGTCCCGCCGGCTCCCCGCTCCCTTGGGAGCCGGCATTGCTTTTCCACATGGGGAGCTGCTAACATGCAGCTCCCCGTGTGGAAAAGCAATTTGCTTTGGATATTGGAAGCGAGAGCAGGTTTCCGTCCTGTCATAGCAAACTACAGTGTCCCGGGGGTAGGCACCCCGGGACACTGCAGGAGCCGGCCCTGGGGGGGGGTGGTCCCCAGGGCCATTACAGGCTCCATTGACAAAGCCCCGGGGAGGTGGTGGTCCCCGGGGCTCTGGGGGTCCGTAATGGACCCCCATATTGACATTTTTAGTGCCCCGGGGAGGTGGCGGTCCCCGGGGAGTGTGGGGGGGCTCGAGCCCCCCACACAGGTAAATTTATAAAAAATTAATAAAGAAGCCCCGGGGAGGTGGCGGTCCCCGGGAGGGCCGAGAGCCCTCCCGCACCATTTATTTTTTAAAGCCCCGGGGGGTGGCGGTCCTCAGTGCTTGGGGGGCCTTAGAGGCCCCCCCACATATTATAAATACCCCCCCCCCCATGCCCCCGGGACTTCGCCCACCCGGGGGACAATTAACAACGAAGCGCGGGAGACCACGCTTCGTTTTTTTTTTTTTCCGGCGGGATTCGCGCACCCTAAGCGCATCCCGCCGATTTTTTTGTTGATGAAAAAATGCTTTTTCTGCCCAGGGGGTCCTTGTGGGACCCCCTGAGCAGACCTAGGGGGTCAGGGTGTTTCTACCCTGCCCCCTTTTGCGCTTGCGCACTTGTTTCTGTCCCTCGGTTCTACCGAGGGACAAAATGGCTGCCAACACTTCCTGATTTGGAGCGTTGACAGCCACTTGACAGCCAATTAGCATACAGCTCGTGATCGGGAGGGTACGCGGACCCTACGCGCCCATAGATATATATGTGACTTTACTTTTGATTTTCTCAGGAACTACTGAACGGATTTACACCATTTAAGCAAAAGGCACGGCACTGAACCAAGGGCTACCTCTTTGCCAAATTTGGTGTAATTCCGTTCAGCAGTTCGGGCTGTAGCCGCGACTAAAGGTTCCTATGAAAAATGAATGGGGAAAACGCGTTTTGCGACCCCCCTTTTTTCTCGGCCCCCGCTTGACGAATCAACCCGAGACTTTCAAGGTAGGAGCAGAGCGGAGCGCCCCAACAAGTTGGAAACTTTCGCGAAGATTCGTCAACCGGCGCCAACGTTATTTCAAATAGAATGTCGCGGATTTCCTATGGATAATAGGTCCTAACTATAACTATCTACTGGCGACCGCCAGTAGATAATATATATATATATATATATTTATTTTATCTACTGGCGGTCGCCAGTAGATAGTTATAGTTAGGACCTATTTTCCATAGGAAATCCGCAACATTCTATTTGAAATAACTTTGGCGCCGGTTGACTGAATCTTCGCGAAATTTTCAAAACTTGTGGCCCGCTCCTATCCTGAAAGTCTCGGGGTGATTCGTCAAGTGGGGCCGAGAAAAAGGGGGTCCCAAAACGTGTTTTCCCCATGCAATTTTCAATAGGAACCTTTCATCGCAGCTACAGCCCGAACTGCTGAACGGAATTACACCAAATTTGGCAAAAAGGTAGCCCTTGGTTCAGAGTCGTGCCTTTTGCTTAAATGGCGTAAATCCGCTCAGTAGTTCCTGAGAAATTTGAAAAAGAAAACACATATATCTGGGCGGAGCCTAACCACACGTCATCGTGAGATCGGATTGGCTGTCAGCACTTCATCCTGGAATTGCTGGCAGCCATCTTGGGACCAATATAAATGATAGTACCCCATCGAAATGCATTGTAGTGAATCGAAGATTTTGAGGGTTACCAAAAGGAGAACTATAAAGGGTGATAACAGACTTTAGTTACATTAGAATTCATTTGTTGATGGTACCATACTAATTTCAGGAATTGTGGTGTGTTCTAAGGTGATTTTACCCTGTGAAAAACCTTCTGCTGGGATATCATTAATCATGTTTGAGAGAAAACTATTTTCACATGCTTGTCCCATACAGTTTTGGAAGGTGCTCCAGAAGCTAAAATGAGAGCATATTTTCTGTAAATTCACATTATCTTTCTCAGTCATGTGAGAATGAAGTCTGACATTCTCAGTAAAACATGTACATCCAACAAGGGCAGAGACTGTCAGTTGATTCCTTTGTGTTCTACTGCAGCTTCCCAGAGTGTTCTAAAGAACAATTAGAGCGCTAACAGTCTTACTTATGACAAAAGTATGGCACACCTGAAGCCATCTTGATTGGAATAAACTGGTAACTCTTAAAACATTTAATTTAAAAAGGAACAAAATGAGGGGTTCATTTTGCCATAGAAATTATGGTTAGTGCTGCAGAAAGAAAATTTAGGGCATGTTTTAAGTGAGATCTCAAATCCTCTTCTATTTCATTAGAAAATTCTGACATGCAGACTGAAACCATCACTTTCAATACCAGCAGTAGACTTCCAGTTAACTCCCTGGTGAGCAGTAGCTTTACTACAGTGATCTAATGAACAACTAGAGTGCTAACATTCTGAATTTATGGCAAATGTGTGACACATCTGAATGCCTTCTTGATGGAATCAAAGTAAAAAACTGAAAGCATTTCCTACTGAGGAGACTGCAGTAAATGACGAAATTAGGAAACTTCATAACAAATAAGTCTCCCAAGATGGCCACCAGAGAAAAAAAAAAGAGCCCAAATGTAGCACAAATATCACCCAGATGTAGCCAACATATAACCCAATGACAGAAGTGTGCAAAACACTTTTTATTTTTAGTTTTTCTGTAGTTTTATATAGTGCAAACTGGTCAGGTATTGGAGCGTTACATCTTACTTGGACCCCTTATTGCGTATTTTGCACGAAGTACATGAGATTGATCTTGCGAAACATTGAACTTTACGATTCTGTTAACCTTTAGTTGCTCTGAACCGGGCTTTGTAACACCCGTTTTTACCTACTGGTTTTAATTAATTCTCACTGTATTTTATTAGGAAAGAGGATTTACTGTTTTTATGTACACTTTTATGATCTATGTTTCTAAATCAGATCAAATAAAGTTTAATGAATTCTATGGCAGGACGGAGGCGAGGATTATGCACATCTTTCCTCACTTTATTTGCATAGCAGTTCAAAGAAAACGTAACACAACAATCATTAAACAAAAGACTACACAACCCATGAACCATTATAGGGGGGTAGTCTCCAAGGCAACTGTAGTCCAATCATATCACAGTCCATCGTATATAATATCGCGACGTCCCTTCCGCTTCCTCTTTCTTCACTGCTCGTCAGTTAAGTGCATTCCTTACATTCTTGGCTTAATCTGACGTTGTTGCTGTTTGTATAGCGGTTTCTTGTGCACGTTATAAGCATTATTGCCTTGGTATTGTTTCATATTCCCTGTGCAGCAGGCTCTTGCCCGAGCGCGTTCTCCCCCTTGCAGTTTCTCCCGCTGCGTGCTCTGCGCGCGGTGAGATCCTGTCAGGCGCGTCTGGTCCGAGCGAGGCAGCTCCGTCGAGCGCTCCCGCTGGTCTTTACGCGCGTTTGGGAATCCGGTCACTCCTTTAGTGCCTGCTTGATTCCTGACCAACCCTCGCCTAATTTTGACACCGCTACGCGGTGATTTCCCCACACGGCCACGTTAGTGACCAGCGCCACCTGGTGGTGGTAATTGGTATTGCGCCTCAGTCTATTCTTATAACAGCTTCGGGGAAAGCCCAGCTGTTGGAGCACCGGCGAGGGGGCTGTCTTAAGGATTTTAAGGGCATTTGTTCTGTGCTCACACCCTCTGCTATCATGTCTTCTCCAGAAGACCATTTTTACTCCTCCTACCAGGAAGTGGAGGAGGAATGGCCCCCAACTTCTCCCTCCAGCAGTGGACCAAGCCCTCTCTCTGGCTATTTCTAGGGCGCTGGCTCCTCTTAGGGATCAGGTTGATAAGCTGGCGAAAAGCATCCCTGGGGTGTTCAGTGACCCAGATCTGGTGGTGGCGGGTCCAAGTAGCTCCCAGATGGGGAATAAAAGGGCCGTTAAGCATAACGCGGGGCACTTGGAAGGATTTGATAAACTTACGGAGACCTTCCTCAAGAGTGCGCGAACGCTAAAACATGCACCCTGCCGGGAGCAGGAGGGGCCCGGATGAAATTGCGACACAGTCACCACTATTGTAGACCCCGACGGCGGGTTTCCCTTAGAGGGAGAGGGTGTATCGGAGGACGATTTCTCCTCCGATAAGGACTCGGGGTGTCCCTGGCGTCCAGAGTCCCACTCCTCTCAGTCCCCGGTTGGGGATGGGGTCCACTCGGACATGTTCGAGCCTACCCAAATTTACCATCCTAGGACGGCAGAGTGGACACCGGACGCAAAAGTTGCAGAGTATGTGGTGGGGAAAATCCATCAACCCCTTGAAAGGGAGGTCAGGAATAGGATGAGGGGAGAATGCCCCAGGCCCTCACTGAAGGGGAAGGTGGCACACACGCCTGAAATTGATGAGAAACTATGTACCTTTTTCTCCAAGTATATGAGGGATCCCAAGAAAGGAATTGATAGGTCTTGGACGTGGTAGGGCCCTTGACCCAAATTATTCAATTGACGGAGCGTTCCAAAGAGTCAGGATCCCCTTTGTCCACGGATATTGTGGCTGGTTGGGCACACTAACCTAAACCCTAAAACACTACCCCCTCCACTACCCAAACATAACTGCACTACCCTAAACCCTAAAACACTACCACCAGCACGACTCCCTACACTACCCAAACACCACTGCACTACCCTAAACCCTAAACCACTACCCCCAGCACGACTCCCCTACACTACCCAAACACCACTGCACTACACTAAACCCTAAATATACCCCCAGCATAACCTCCCACACTACACAAACACCACTGCACTACCCTAAACCCTAAAACACTACCCCCAGCAAGACCCCCTACACTACCCAAACACCACTGCACTACCCTAAACCCTAAAACACTAACCCCAGCATGACCCCCTACACTACCCAAACAACTGCACTACACTATACCCTAAAACACGACCCCCTACACTACACAAACACAACTGCACTACCCTAAACCCTAAAACACTACCCACAGCATGACCCCCTTCACTACACAAACACCACTGCACTGCCCTAAACCCTAAAACACTACCCCCTACACTACCCAAACACCACTGCACTACCCTAAACCCTAAATCTACCCCCAGCACGACCCCCTACACTACACAAACACCACTGCACTACCCTAAACCATAAAACACTACCACCAGCATGACCCCCTACACTAACCTTACACCACTGCACTACCCTAAACCCTAAAACACTACCCCCAGCACGACCCCCTACACTACTGCACTACCCTAAACCCTAAAACACTACCCCCAGCACGACCCCCTACACTACCCAAACACCACTGCACTACCCTAAACCCTAAAACACTACCCCCAGCATGACCCCCTACACCACCCAAACACCACTGCACCACCCTATACCCTAAAAGAAACCCCCATCCCATGCCCAATCCCCCTTACCTCTCACTCATCATGGTTCCTCTCTCCTCGTGGTTCCTGCTTCACGTCATCTCTGAGGGGTGGTGCACGTCGTTGTGAGGAAACGGAACAGCCTCTGTTTCCTTACAACGACATGAATAGTCTACATGTTTTTTAGAACGCATGGTCATTTACCATACATACCTTTACAACAAAATTCGTTGTAAAGGTATGCGTGGTAAATGACCATGCGTTCTAAAAAAATGCGTAGTAATGACTTCGTGATGTACAACGCATGCGTGGTAATGCATGCATTGTAATGGTATCCCAAAGTAAAAAAGTCGTAACGGCTGTTTACCGATCGAAACTGGCCCGTTCTTCAGTGAGACGTTTATTTGATTAATTAGGAGGAAGGAATGTGGTTTTTTTACCGAAAAGTGCATTCCCGGCTGTTGTATTGTGAAAGTGTCCGCGTGGCCTGGTTTCACTTCCGTTGAGAGAGTGGAAGAGTCTGGTTGGATCTAAAGGAGTTCTGTTGTTGGACGGGGCCGGCGCGACATGTCATCAGAAAACATAGCTAATGGAAAGCGTCCTCCCTGAAGTGTGGAGCAGTGCCATGAGAGGTCGAGTGTGCGTCCCACCGCAGTATGACCGTACCGCGTGACCCATGTGCCGCCTCCAGGGTACGGGAGGCAGAAGCGGTATCGCAGGTCCTCTTGAAGACAGTTGTAGCACTAATTCTACATTATGGTACTAGGGCATTTTAACTTCGTTGTTCCTGCCAGATACAAAGAGAAGATCCTGTGTTATTCAGTGCCCTCGTTACCTTTTTTGTGGGTTGTGGTGCTTGTCACTTCGCTGCCCCGCCGGTGCACACAACTGGGCACCCCACCTCGTGTGCCATCTGCAGCGCCTCTGCCCTCGGATCACTGGTTTCGGTTTCTGGAGTGGCAACATAAACAGTTGCTCCCAAAGGACTAGCCTGAACACTTAGGTGAATATCCCCTGCACCAGCATTCCACGGAAATTCTTTCCTAGCTCTCCCACGACAACGAGCACGGCTCCGCTCGCGACACCGTATGACGTCATCGGAGCCATAAGAGGACCTAGTCGGCGTGCTGACGTCAGTTCCACCCATTTTTTCCGTGCTACCGAGGCAAACAGGGGACCGAGACATTTTCACATGTATACATAGTATAATAAATATATATATATATTCACCGAAAAAACCATAGGTTTCAGGCACGTTATAGTTAGAAATTAGCATTAAAAAATCTTAGAAATTCACTGAAAAAACCATAGGTTTCAGGGGCGTTATAGTTAGTTGGACATTTCACTCGTACAAAACTATAGAAATTCCCCGTTATAGTTAGTTCAGTTAACTATAACTCGCGCGCCCGCAATGCACTGCTGATGACGTCACATATTACATCACTCATGACATGGTCAGTGACATCACTCATGACATCCAGTGAATGTGTGTTTTTCTGAAAATTAAATATGTTTTATATATGTATATCTCAAGGTCGATGGAAGAATAAATGGGTATATAAGTGTCTAAATGGATGATTTGTTTTTGTAAAATTGATTGTATAACTGACTAAGTGTATCTTAGTGAATACATGGGTTAGTGAGTAATGTTTAAATATGAAAATATCTGTATCAGTCTCTCACTTTGTGTATAAGTGGCTGCATGGGTTGGTGAGTAGCTACATGACTGTCTATATGGGTTATTAGTTGGTTTTTTGAGTATCAGTATGAGTGTCTGAGTGTCTGTATGGTTCGGTGGGGGGTATTACTTAGTGCATAGATGCATGAATGAGTGACTCACTGTTTGTATGTGTTGAAGACAGCATGTGTGCAGGACTGTATAGGTGGATGAGTATGTGTATGGCTGTGTTAGTGAGTGAATGACTGTCTCAATAGTTCCTTTATGAGTAACTACATATGTTTTAAACTAGTATATGTGAGTATTGGTGTATATAAGTGAGTATATGTGAGAGTGAGAGATTGGAAGAGTTCCTGTACAAATAAGCAGGTGTTTCTATAAGTGATTGTTTAAGAGAGTAAGTATGTGTAAGTTTCTGTAGAAGTAAGTGTGGTAGTGTGTGTATAACTGTATATGCAAGTAAATGGATGTTTGATACATTGTTTGCATGTGTGACTATGTGTGTGAGTAACTATGGATGAGTGGCGGTGTGTAACAGGATGTATAGGTGTATGAGTACATATGATGAGTGAGTACATGTATGAGTGACTGTATAGGGACTGTTGGTGAATGAGTGGATGTGTGTGTAGATCTTGGAATTACTGAATAGGTGTGTTGTAACTGGTATTGGTATGTCCATTGTTTTGAAAATGTTAGTTTGTATTTTTGAGTGTGTGTATCAAAGGTTATATTAGGGTGAGAGGAAGTCTGCCACTCTATCACAAGTATGATGTCATGAGTGATGTCATCAGTGATGTAATTTGAGATGCCATCAGTGATGTCATGAGTGATGTCACTGACCATGTCATGAGTGATGTAATATGTGACGTCATCAGCAGTGCATTGCGGGCGCGCGAGTTATAGTTAGCTGAACTAACTATAACGGGGGAATTTCTATGGTTTTGTACGAGTGAAATGTCCAACTAACTAGAACGCCCCTGAAACCTATGGTTTTTTCACAGAATTTCTAAGGTTTTTTAAATGCTAATTTCTAACTATAACGTGCCTGAAACCTATGGTTTTTTCAGTGAATATATATATTATATACACACACACCAAGGTGTATTGAAGAATGAGTGGGTGTATAAGTGTCTGAATGGATGATTTAGTAGGTGCAGGACTGATTGTATAAGCGACTCATTAAGCGTATCTTACTGAATGCATGGGTTAGTGAGTAAACTCTGTAAATGTCTGTATCAGTCTGTCTGTTGGTGTGTAGCTACATGACTGTCTATATGGTTTATTGATTTGTTGTCTGAGTATCTGTATGGGTGCCTGAATATCTGTGTGAGTAGGTGGGGGTGGGTGACTGTCCATAGATGTGTGAGCGGGTGATTCACCTGGTGTATGGGTTGAAGAGTACATCTGTGAAGGGCTGTATAGGTAGGGGGGGGGGGGTGTGTGTGTGTGTGTGTGTGTGTGTGTGTGTGTGTGTGTGTGTGTGTGTGTGTGTGTGTGTGTGTGTGTGTGTGTGTGTGTGTGTGTGTGTGTGAATGGATGTCTCAGTCGTATATGTGTGATTAACTACATATGTGAAAGGAAGTATATGTGAGTGTTGGAATATATAAATGACTATACGTGAGTGTAAGTGATTGTGAGAGTGGCTGTATGGATGAGTGTTTGCTTGTATCAGTGATTGTATAAGAGATTAAGTATGTGTTAGTATTTATATAAATAAGTGAGTTGGTCTGTGTAGAACTGTATAGGTGAGTAAATGGGTGTGATTGATTCTTTGCATGACTGAGTAGGTGTATGAGTGGCGGTGTGTGAGTGTATGTATAGGTGTATGAGTGCATATGATAGTGCTGTATTGATGAGTGACTGCATGTATGAGTTACTGTATGGGTGAATGAGTGGATGTGTGTGTGTGTGTAGACCAAGGAATCACTGAGCAGGTATGTACTAACTGCTATTGGTGTGTCTATGGTTTCGAACATGGTAGTCTGTATTTTAGAGTGGGTGTATAAAAAGTTATATTAGGGTGTGAGGAGGTGCATCAGATTATCACTTGGATGATGTCATCAGTGAGGTCACTGACCATGTCATGAATGATGTAATATGTGACGTGACCAGCAGTGCATTGCGGGGGCGCTAGTTATAGTTAGCTGAACTAACTAGAACGGTGGAATTTCTCTGGTTTTGTACGAGTGAAATCTCCAACTATAACCTCCCTCAAACCTATGGTTTTTTCAGTGAATTTCTAATGATTTTTAAATGCTAATTTCTATCTATAACGTCCCTATTAAGTCCCCTTGAATCCTGAGGGTCCCTGGGGGCAAACTAGCCCACCAGGTACCTCCAGTAAGCGCCACAGAGCTGCGTTACAGAGTGGTGTAAAAAAGGGGCGTGGCCTCGGACCACCTCTCTGCAACGCAGCTCTGTGGCACTTACTGGAGGTACCTGGTGGGCTAGTTGGCCCTCAGAGACCCTCAGGATTGAAGCGACTTAATCCCCCAATTTATAATGCGCCAGGGGGCACATTTGTACACTTGTTTTGTTAGGCCCTGCACCACTGTGCAAACGCGCCCCCTGGCGCGTTGTAAATTGGGGGATTAATTCCCCTTGAGTCCTGAGGGTCCCTGGGGCCCAACTAGCCCACCAGGTACCTCCAGTAAGCACCACAGGACTGCGTTGCGGAGAGGTGGACCGAGACCACGCCCCTTTTTACAACTCTCTGCATCGCAGCTCTGTGGCGCTTACTGGAGGTACCTGGTGGACTAGTTGGCCCCCAGAGACCCTACGGATTGAAGGGGACTTAATCCTTCAAGTTACAACGCGCCAGGGGGCGCGTTTGCACACTTGCCATATCAGGCCCCGCCCCCTCCCTGCACCACTGTGCAAACACGCCCCCTGGCGCGTTGTTACTTGGGGGATTAATTCCCCTTGAGTCCTGAGGGTCCCTGGGGGACAACTAGCCCACTAGGTACCTCCAGTAAGCGCCACAGGGCTGCCTTGCAGAGAGGTGGTCCGAGGCCACGCCCCTTTTTACACCTCTCTGCAACGCAGCTCTGTGGCGCTTACTGGAGGTACCTGGTGGGCTAGTTGGCCCCCAGGGACCCTCAGGACTCAAGGGGAATTAATCCCCCAAGTTACAACGCACCAGGGGGCGCGTTTGCACACATGCCATATCAGGCCCCGCCCCCTCCCTGCACCACTGTGCAAACGCGCCCCCTGGCGCGTTGTAAATTGGGGGATTAATTCCCCTCGAATCCTGAGGGTCCCTGGGGGCCAACTAGCCCACCAGGTACCTCCAGTAAGCGCCACAGAGCTGCGTTGCATAGAGGTGTAAAAAGGGGCGTGGCCTCAGACCACCTCTTTGCAATGCAGCCCTGTGGCGAATACTGGAGGTACCTGGTGGGCTAGTTGGCCCCCAGGGACCCCCAGTATTCAAGGGGAATTAATTCCCCAACTTACAACGTGCCAGGGAGCGCGGTTGCTGAGTGCTGCAGGAGGGGGCGCGGCCTCCAGCGCGTGATCCAGCTTTGTTAAAAAAACAAAACAAAAAAAAAAAAAAATTGTAGAAGGGGGGCTGTGTGGCCCCCCCCTTTATTTTCAATATTTGGACCTGGGGACCCAATCCCCCAGGGCCTGACCCGTTTTTTTTATTATTTTTTTTGTTTTTTTGTTTTTTAAACGGGACGGGGGCTGCGCGGCCCCCCTCCCGAGGCCAATTTCGGTCCCGGGGACCCCATCCCCCGGGGCATGGACACAATGTTTTTTTAAATTAAATGAATATTTAAGGAGGAGGGCTGCGTGGCCCCCCTCCGAGCCTCTATTGGCCCCGGGGACCCCATCCCCCGGGGCCGGACCCCTCCATTGGGGACCGTGGGGGGAGCCCCAATGCCCCCACGGTCCCGCCGGCTCCCAGCCTCCTGCTGACATGCAGCTCCCCATGTGGAAAAGCAATGTGGTTTGGATTTTGAAAGCGAGAGCAGGTTTCCCTGCTCTCGCTTTCAAAACCCAAACCACAGTTCGCTATGGCAGGGCGGGAGCCACGAGGCTCCCGCCCTGCCATAGCAAACAGCAGTGTCCCGGGGGTGGGCACCCCGGGACACTGCAGGAGCCGGCCCTGGGGGGTGGCGGTCCCCAGGGCCATCAAGGGCTCCAGGAGGGGGGCCACGCGGCCCCCCTCCCCTACATTGTAAAGCCCCGGGGAGGTGGCGGTTCCCGGGGCTGCAGCGTGCCCCCCGCGTTTTATGTGCAAAGCCCCGGGGAGGTGGCGGTCCCCGGGCGTGTGGGGGGGTTGTTCTTTTAAAAAATAGAAGCCCCGGGGAGGTGGCGGCCCCCGGGACTGCGGGGGCCGCGTGCCCCCCGCAAACCATTAATAAAGCCCTGGGGAGGTTGCGGTCCCCGGGGCTGTGGCGCTTACTGGAGGTACCTAGTGGGCTAGTTGGACCCCAGGGACCCTCAGGATTCAAGGGGGACTTAATCTCCCAACTTAAAACGGCCACAGGGCGTGTTTGCACACATGTCACTTCAGGCCCCCCCCCCTCCCTTCACCACTGTGCAAACGCGCCACGTGGCGCGTTTTAAGAGGTAGTTTTAATCCCCCTGCCCTATTATGTACTAGGGCCTTACAGAGGAGGTCATGCTAATCACAGGGGTAACCCAACGCATAGTGTTCCCTAGTGTATGTAGGTGTTTTCACTGTAGTCTAAGTGTCTTTTAGCATAGCACTGGCTCAAGGCCTGGTTAGTCCGAGTCAGTTACCACCAGTACCCGCCTGAAAAAGTTGTGGGCACAGGATGATTTGCAACAAGGACTCTTTCTGCTCCTCTGTTGGTTCTTTCTGCATATGTCTTGCTTCTTAATGCACTTTTCTTCGTCTTTGTGGACTTCTGTTGCTTCTTTCTGCATTTCTTTTGCTTCTTTCTGTTCGTTTTTTCTTCTTTCTTCACATGTCCTACCTCTGTAGGCATAGTTAGAAACTAGCATTTAAAAAACCTTTGAAATTCACTTAAAAAACCATAGGTTTCAGGCACGTTATAGTTAGAAATTAGCATTTAAAAAACCATAGGTTTTAGGGAAAGTTATAGTTAGTTGGACATTTCACTCGTACAAAACCAGAGAAATTCCCCCGTTATAGTTAGTTCAGCTAACTATAACTCGCGCCCCCGCAATGCACTGCTGATGACGTCACATATTACATCACTCATGACATTGTCAGTGACATCTCTGATGACATCTCAAATGACATCACTGATGACATCACTGATGACATCATCCATGTGATTATTTGATGCATCTTCTCACACCCTAATATAACCTTTGATACACCCACTCTAAATTACAGTCTGCCATTCTCAAAACCATAGACACTCCAACACCAATAACTACATACCCACTCACTGATTCTTAGGTTTACACACACATCCACTCACTCACCCGTACAGTAACTCATACTTATGGTCACTCAGTACAGGACTATCATATGCACTCATACACCTATATAGACACTCACACACCGCCACTCATCCATAGTGGTACTCACACACCTAGTCAGTCATGCAAATAATTAATCACACTGCCATTTACTCACCTATACAGTTATACACACACCAGCTCAATTACTCATACAAATACTAGCACATTCTTACGCTCTTATACAATCACTGATACAAGCACACACTCATCCATACAGCCACTCTCACAATCACACACTCACTTATAGCCATTTATATACTACAACACACATATATACTGCCTTTCACTTATGTAGTTACTCACACATGTACCACTGAGATATACATTCACTCACTAACACACCCATACACACACTCACCCACCCATACAGTCCATCACAGATGCACTCTTGAAACCATGCACCCAGTGAATCACCTACTCACATCTATGCACAGAGTCACACACACCCCACCCACACAAACACTCAGGCACCCATACAGATACTCAGAGAACCAATCAATAACCCATATAGACACTCATGTAGCTATTCGCAAACCCATGCAGCCGCTTACACACCACAGACAGACTGATACAGACATTCACACAGTTTAGTCACTAACCCATGCATTCAGTAAGATACGTTTAATCACTCACTTATAGTCAGTCACGCACCTACTAAATCATCCATTCAGACACTTATACACCCACTCATCATTCAATACGCCTTTCCCTATATATATTAAACATATTTAAACTTTACAGAAACACAGTCACTGGATGATGTCAGTGAGGTCATCAGTGATGTCACTGACCATGTCATGAGTGATGTAATATGTGACGTCATCAGCAGTGCATTGCGGGGGCGCGAGTTATAGTTAGCTGAACTAACTATAACGGGGGAATTTCTATGGTTTTGTACGAGTGAAATGTCCAACTAACTATAACTGTCCCTAAAACCTATGGTTTTTTCAGTGAAAATATATAACATAATATATACATTCAAGTATAAATATAAAAAGTATACTTTTTAGTCATAAGTAATATGTGATTTGTACAAAAAATGCACATATCTGAATACATACATATAATACGTATCCTGCATGTACAAGCCAATCAGATTTCGATTTTTTGTTATTTTGGTGTTTTTTGTTTCTGTTTTGTTGTTTTTTTCTCAGCTAAGTCCAGCGACAACAGAGATCTATAAACTTTAAAACTTAATTTCTACAAAAAGGCAATACAGGTTTACCTGGGCAAAGATCCGTCTTTCAGCCAACATTGGTGTAATTCTGTTGTGTTTGCTGTAGCTTGGTCTAAAGTTCCTATGGGAAATTGCAAGGGGAAAACACATTTTGAGACCCACCTCCCTCCTTTTCTTGGCCCCTGCTTAACAGCCTATTTTTCAGCCTTCGTTTAACAGATCACTCCGAAACTTTCCAAGAAGGAGCTGAGGTGGCTGAACAATTTTTTGGGAAGGTTTTATAAAGTGAAAAATCGTCAAATGGTGCCATAGTTATGAGCAAAACAAAAAAAGGCTCTTCCCACGGAAACTCTGTCCTCACAATAACTACACAGTGGTGACCACCACTGTGATATGTGACTATACAGTCAGACTTTACTAACATCTGGAAATCCTCTACTTCCGCCAAAATCACTACTGCTCTATACCCATGTAAACTGTAGTCCATCACAGATCCTTCTGGACACCAGACAGGCTAAACTATCTGGGACTTCTCAACTGAAACAGTTGTTGGAACTGTAAGACGGCTACAGGAGACCTGGCACACATGTTCGTTCAATGTAAATATGATCATCCTTTCAGGGGTGAAATATAAACATTTATACAACAGGAACTCCATACACACCTGAAACTAAATTTTACAGATGTCACACTAGGATTTTTTAACGCACATCTTCTACCACCTATGAGCCAAGAGTATTTGTTACTGATAGACCTTTTCTTAGCTTACGGATCACCTATATACTGTCAGATTGGAGGAACACAAATATGGGCATGGTTATGGTTCATCAGAACAGCAAACAACATAACCTACTCTAACCTACAAATACAACACTCACAGAGCTAAATGTAGGATAAACTAGACATTTGTCAAACAAAACACAACCCCCTGGACGCTGCAGCCTCCAAAAAAAACAACCCCATACGTAGAGTGAACACAAACACTTTGGTATGCTTCAGGCTTACCTTCTCCTCTATTTACTTCATGCTACTCTAATATAGCAATAATTTACCATTGGCCAAATGATGCCCACTGGCTATTAAATTAAAGAAGGGTATATTTAACACTGTCCAGTCGCACCTCTGCCTGCGCTGATCGAATGGTATTTCATAAGTATGTATATCATATGCTCGGGTATACTTGCTGTACAACACTCTTGCATATATAACTTTTTTCTTCTTTTCCCAAATCAATAAAAATGTAAAGAAAAAAAAAAAGGGAAATGTTCAGTCAAAATTTTCATTGAGTTCAATAAAGTATGGGGAAACCAGAATATCTGACCACAGGTTTGAGAGGCTGAGCTCATGAAACGACTAGACAGTCGTACTAGCCACAGGGGACTAAGCTGAATTTTAGGTTTACTCATCTGGAAAGTGTTTAACAATGAAGTAACAAACCTCCTCACTAGCAGGATGTGATCAATGATTAATAGTTTTGAAAGATTAAGCAGTTTGTAATGTTTTTCTAACTACCTACAGGGGACACTTTCCCTTAGTATTTGTTACAACAATAGTTAGAGCTAGCCTATGCTTAAGAAAAAAAGCGTACACAGAGACTTCAAAACGTCAATCTTGAGTTTAACCAACAAGTGATGATACGCTACCTAGAATGAAACCACATGCCCAATTTCCATCACGCCGTTGAGGAAGTGAAAGCAGCACGTGTTCACCCAATGCTTAACTTACTAAAAAAAAAAATAATACAAGGCCCCAAAGTTTCTCTCAGGAGTCCAGGCTGAATACCAAGGCTGTGCATAGTTTTATTCAACTTAAAGCCTTTTATTCCAACCTCTATACTTCACTTATCTTTATTTCTGTTAAGGGTTCATTTTAAAGCCCCGCTAGCTCTCTTTTTTAATATTCTGCTATCTTTCTCTTCCTCCCTTCTCTTGTTCTGGATCAAAGTTCGATGATGATAAAGAAGCACTGGTGCTCACCATTGTGGCTGCTTGCACAAATTAAGCACAGACTTTAAGGTTTACAGTGTAATGTGCACAGACTTCAAGGTTTACAGTGTAATGTGTGCTTGTTCGCAACAAATGATCTCTGGCAGTTTAGACTGAGCCTGCAGGATTGGAGGGCTAGTGCATCGGACAATCAGACTTCCAGGAAGCCTTGTCTTTGGAAAAAATACCCTAATACTGGATTTAGATAAAATTGTACCAAAGCTATCAAATAAACCAATTTGGGAGGCGTGGCCGCTTGACTCCGTAGCTCCGGAGCCGCCACCCGATTATTCTTCCGCCGCCTCTCCCATCGGGCCTAAACTCGACTGCCCGCACCAGAGCCGACGATGAGGGTGTCCGGCTGCTGAACGGGCCGCTTGAGGTCCCAAAAGGTGCCCGCTGCGCCAAGATCGGATCGAGCGTGCTCTCGGGCCTGAGGCGGCCCTCGGAGGCCCTGAGAGGACAGGGGTCTCGGGTGAGTCCGAGGGCGGGGCCCGAAGAGCGCGAGGCGGACTGCAGGCTGACTCCAGCTTCGGGTCTTGAAATAGTGAGCGGATTGGTCCGGATGTGGCGGGGGCCGCGCTGAAACCTCCTGCTGTGGACGCCGCTGATCGGGAAATTCTCTCCTGCTGCAGACGGTCCACGAGGTAGGAGGCGCCATGTGACCCAGGCAGCCCTTCCTCCCCCAAATCAATAGCGGTGCTTCCACCAGTAGCGCTAGGTTGCATCTCCCTCCCTTGTTCCCCTTGAGTTTATCTTTGCTACGCTGGGAGATTGGGGAATGGTAGGGATATTGTGATCAGCTGTGGCCTGAAAAAACATGCTACTACAGATTATTTATGGCCTGCGCCTCTCCACTTTCACTGGCTCGTTGAGGCCTGAGGCCCATCATTCGCCACACTGAATAACTGATGCCCTTGCGACATGTAACCCCTCGCATTAAATAATCTAACAACGGTGGATGCTTGTGACCTTTTTTGCGCTGGGGCCTGTGTGCTGAGGGTGAGTTGACGCCGAGCATCGGATCGCCCTACTCCTTATGGTCCGTCTTGGGGGTGCTACAGTACCTGCTCTCGACTGAACAAAATGGGACGCACTGACGCCAAACAACGCCAATTAAACTTCGAGGCCGGGAAGACTCCTAGACGCGAGGAGACAGAGGGCACCACTGAGACGGAGCCACACCAGTTGGAAGGCACCGCCGCAATCATGGCTGAATTGCGGGCCGGCTTTCAAGCCATTGACGCCCGCTTGGGCACCCTTACCACCAGACTAGACGACATCTATGGGCGCCTGGAGGTACAAGATACCCAAATATGGGGTGCCGAGCAACGAATCTCCGCTTTGGAGGATGCGCAACCCACTGTTCTGAAGCGGCTGGAGAGGGCGGAGAGCCTGCTTAAACTCCTCGCTACCAAAACGGAGGACTTGGAAGCGCGCTCGCGCAGAAATAATATCCGCATCGCGGGAATAGCCAAGTCCACAAATACGGGCCCCATGGCTAAATTAGTGGAGACAGTCCTCTTGGATATCTTTGGAAGGAAGGCCTTTTCTGGCACCTTTGCTGTGGAGCGAGCACATCGGACATTAGGGGCCCGCCTGGCGCCAGGCACAACTCCGAGACTGATCATTGCCAGGATCCTTATTTATCAAGACCGGGACGCTGTGCTCCAGCTGTCGCGGGAGTGTGGCTCACTCAGTTTCCAAGGATCTGACATCGCAATTTTCCCGGATTTTACAGCAGTTGTGCAAGAAGCAAGTCGTAAACACATGGACATTAAGCGCACCCTCCAAAAAGCAAATATCAAGTATGCAATGTTATACCCAGCTCGACTCTGCATCCAGATCGGTGGCAAAGCACACATCTTCGACACCCCTGAAGATGCTGCGAAGTTCTGGCAACAACACCAGAATACGAACAAGCTGCATAAGCATGGTGGAGACCAAGACCCTAACTCTTAGCATCTGATGGCCGCTTCGTGATCCGGGGTGCGATTGGAGCACCCTTATTGCCCGATATGGAACAGAGGAGACCTGTGATCTGTATCTGAGAAAACAGAGGAACATTGTACATGGTCTGTAAGTCGTGAATATACTTTGCAGAATTGCCTCGCTCTGAACACTCCTAGCTGCGGAACAGTTATATATTGAGCGGAAATGACCCAGTTCTTTATGCATTCCCTGCATAGGCGGCTCCTTCGGAGTGTTGCCTAACCCCCTCAGGATGTTTTCCTGCTCTCTTCTTTTCTTCCCCTTCCCTCTCTCTTTCCTTTCTCTCCTCTCTGTCGAATTTCGATTTGGATTCACCAGGTGCTTCCTTTTGTGTATCCGATGTGGGTGGGGGGGGGGGGGCAGGGTGGGATTGTTTTTCATAGTTAATTGTTTTACTTACTTTTGGTACAGAGCAACGGTTCTTTAATTGCTGATGGTGTGACTTACGTATTTTCATGATGCAGTGAAACGTTTTGCGCAGTTTATATGACTTCCCCTGGTGAGCGCAGCTTTGGTCTGCGCCTTAAATGTCTATCCTGGAATGTGAGAGAGCGGTCTAATCCCAGGAAGGGACGTCAGGTCCTAGCTTATCTGTCCAGGCACGCTTTCCAACTAGCCTTTCTCCAAGAGACACACTATGCACCGCTCCCGGTGCACGGATTTGCATCGTCATTGGGCAGTCACCGTTTCTTTTCCAGCTATAGCTTGTATTCACGCGGAGTATGTATATTGGTCCATCAATCTCTCCCTTTTCAGGTCTCGGAGGTGGTGACAGACGACGAGGGCAGGTATATTTTAGTGCTGGGTTCACTGGGAGGGATATCACTTCTTTTAATTAATGTATATGCACCAAACGTAGATACCACTGACTTTTTTCCCAAGCTTGCTGCACAGATTGACCATCTTGACGCAGACAATATACTCATGGGTGGGGACTTTAATCTCACATTAGACCCCACAACAGACACTACTTGTCCAGGGCTCATCAGGAAACCGCATGCAACACAGGGCCTTACCACACTATTGCAGTCCGCATTATTGGCAGATCCTTGGCGCACAAGACACCCAATGGTCCGGAACTATTCATTCTATTCGGCCCCTCACGGTTCTTGGTCCCGAATCGACCACTAGTACCTCACGCCGCGGCTTCTACTGGAAGTCCAGACGATTGATTATCTGCCCCGTTCATTGTCCGATCATGCTCCCGTTCTTCTTGCGATTGTATTCCCCATGATCCCAAAGTAACAACCTTTATGAAGGTTCCCTGCCTCGGCTTTGCTCGACTCAGTTTTTCACACGGAGGTGGGTGACTCCATTAGGGAATACTTCCTGATAAATGAGGGAACAGTGACTTCACAATCCATATTGCGGGACGCCTTTAAGGCGTATATACGGGGGGTCTGTATCTCTAAGCACGCTGGTGTGTTGCGCTCTATAAGGAGAGATTTGGAGGTTGTAGAGGGGAAACTAAAAAATATGGACATAGCTGCACAGACTACCACTTCGCCCCAGAGGCTACACGAACGAGCAACACTACTGACCGAATTCACTGAATTAGCCTCCCAAGAAGTTAAATACCTCAGCAAATACGCGATGGCCCGAGCATACGGGGAGAGCGAGAGGCCCGGCAGGACACTCGCCCGACTGCTCCAGCCTCAATATCAAATCGGCGTTTATCATGCATCTAGACACGGACACTGATACCACATTGACGAAGGGGACGGACATTACTGCTGCTTTTCTTTTTTACTATACTCATTTATATACAACGCGCAATCCCCCAGCAGGACAGGCCCTGGCAGATTATCTGCAGGAGGTAGCTATGGTCTGGATATTAGAGGAGCAATGCGATTTTTTGGCCTCCCCGATAGATGAAGACAAAATTAAACCGGCGATAAGGGATTTGGCCAGTAGCCGAGCTCCCGGCTCCGACTGTCTATCAGGGGAGTTTTATAAAGCCTATCAACACGAACCAGCCCCACGACTGCTAGATGTATACGATGAGGCCCTACAGAAAGGATCTCTCTCCCCTACCATGCGCAAAGCCATAGTCGCACTGCTGCTCAAGCCCGGGAAATCACCACGCCATTGTACATCTTATAGACCGTTGTCCTTACTTAATTAGGACTATAAAATTCTTGCCAAGATACTGGCTACCAGTCTATCGTTACTAGCCGATACTATATTGTGCCCCTTTCAAGCGGGTTGTGTTCCTGGTAGATCCACTGCACTTAACCTGAGCGCCATATTTTCAGTGATGAACAAAATAGAACCTCTACTCTATGCCGAGAAGGCCTTCAATTCATTGGAGTGGCCTTTCCTGTACGCGGCGATGCAGAAACTTGGTATTCCAATCGGATTTCTGAATTTGGTACGACTTTTATACTCCGGCCCAGTTGCCAGCCTAAAGTTAAGCAGTGAAATAACAGCTCAATTTCCTTTCACACGTGGCACCAAACAAGGGTGCCCCCTCTCAACCCTGTTATAATCGCCTGGCAAGACACATACAGGAGAGACATCTCCACTGTGGCTTACAATTTCACACGGGACCCCTTGCCGCCTCGTTTTATGCCAACGATGCCATGCTGTTTGTGCGGAAACCGGCAACGAACCTGTCCCCACTATTACGAGAGGTGGTCCGGTTTGGAGTATACTCGGAGCTGGTCATTAATTGGACCAAAACAGAAATCTTCCCCTTGACACCGGCTACCACTCAGGAAGATTTTGAATTCCCCCTGAAGTGGTGTATTGACCCCCCCCCCCCAAATATCTGCAAAAGAAACAATTGATGGACGGAATGCTGGACAATGCAAAAATTTACCCCCAGTCACAAGGATCTGGGTTAAATCCATCATTCTTTTGCTCACCACACCACCCCAGTTTGGACCAAGCCATATGCAAATCAGTCTTGACCCTGTTCCTTGTGGGAACAGTCCAGCCCGAACTGCCAAGCCAGGTCCTCCCTGGACCGGAAACAAGCATCCTGGGACCAGTTTCAGGGCATCACCCTTCATCAGCCAGGCTAGCTTGAATCCAGTGGTGTAGTGAGCACTGGACCCACGTCTGGGCATACCCTTCCCACTTAGGGCGACATATGCAAAAGAAACAATTGATGGACGGAATGCTGGACAATGCAAACATTCACCCCCAGTCACAAGGATCTGGGTTAAATCCATCATTCTTTTGCTCACCACACCACCCCAGTTTGGACCAAGCCATATGCAAATCAGACTTGATCCTCTTCCTTGTGGGAACAGTCCAGCACAAACTGCCAAGCCCTCACCATGAAATTTTTCGATAGACTCCGGACCTTGCTCATTCGCCTTATCTGGGAAGGTAAACAACCGCGTATAGGCTGGAACACCCTACTTATGCCTTATGAACGGGGGGGATTTGGAGTCCCTGACTTTTATTTATATTATGTCGTCACTCAAGTCCATTTTACATATTACATATTACTGGTATCACCCTGATGCCCGACTCCAGTATCTTAAACCGGAGCGATCCCAGATACATACTAATGTGTTATCCGCTATATTGCCACATGGCCTGCCCCGATGCCCCTCTGAAATTCAGGCGCTGCCCACTAAGTGTTGGGTGTGGACAAAACTAAGACGGTATTTACAAACTGAATTTTTATACTCGGCGCATATACCATTAGCAGATAATCCGTGGCTACTCCCCACCACTGAAACCCTTACCAAGCGTACATTACCTAGACACGGACTCCGGGAGGTTGGGGATTTGTTCAAAGATTCAAGACTGTGCACCACGGAAGAACTCCTTTCCCATGGGGATGCCCCTTAGATGGACAGATTCCTCCTTCATAGGGTCCAAGGGTCCCTGATTGGGGCAGTTCCAGACGCTGCGAGGGAGCCGGCGGACTTTCCCCCTCTCACGCTAGTTATAGCTTCACCGGACGGAGCCCATTTGGTTTCGCGTCTATATCACTTCTCACTATTTCTCCGCCCTGCGGTCGGCGCGTGCAGCCTGGGAACGGGATCTGGGTATACCAATGACCGACAAAATATGGCAATACTGCTGCGCACAGACGCGTTATATTTCGAATAAGCCTCGCCATAAACTTCTACACTTTAAGTATATACACCGAGCTTATATAACCCCGCAATTGTTGGCCAAGATGGATCCCAGCACCTCCACAAGTGTGCTATATGCGCTGCTTCTAATGCAGACTTCTCGCACCTTGCATGGAATTGCGGGCCGATTCTGGCGTATTGTGGGAGAGATCTTCCGACACCTATCCCTCATGGAGGAACAGACTATACACCCTACACCATTGACAGCATTACTGGGGTATGTTCAACCTTTGAAGAAAAGTAGAAGACTATTTACGGCTATCGCTCTACTAAACACGAAGAGACTGATCTCTCTACATTGGGGCAGTGCACAAACCCTGACTGTTAGGGCCTGGCTCTGTGACCTGATTCACTGTGACACAATGAGCGACATATACGCCACACTGTTGCCACCAACTTCACGCCTGCTTGACATTTGACAACCGCTAGAGAGCTACTTACTGGCATATCCCCTGGACGGAGACTGAAACCCTCACGTAGATATATTTGAACGGTGTATTGCACTGGAGGTTGAAATAAGGTGCGGATTGCCGTTTAATATTAGTGATTGTAAGAATATGTACATGCCTCGAATCACTGCAAGAATTGTAAAAGCAATTGTATTTGATGAAGTCCACTATGGGCACGATTGTCACCACCTTTGAAGGAAGCTCTCTGTACCTTGTTTAATGTTGGGTTATGCTCTTTGTTATTATTGACCTACTGCAAATGATTTGAGATGCTGTATCTTACCATGCGCTTATGAGTGCGATTGTACATTGCAAATCTCAGTAAAGAATTTTTTTTAAAAATAAAAAAACCAATGTAATCAGGAGTATGTCATTCCTTGAGTGTAGCCTGGAATTATTCAAAATACCTATATTCAGCGGAATATTGTTTCTTCACTAGCAGCATTTTTTCTCAAAGCCTGTCAAATGATGAATCTTGTAAGAGGGAGACATATTATAAAGCAACTGCTGCAAGAGGATAAGTCCTGCTAGAAGAAATGAAGTTTTGCGGCACTATGCCAATGAGCATCTGTTGGCCCCTAACGTAATAAAACAGTGCAGCCTACTATATCTACGTTGTACCTCTAAGGGGTTCTTTCTTAGGAGGATAATTTGCGGTTTAATCTTGGTGACACTTTTAAAATAGGTTAGGTTAGTTCAGCAGGCTTATGCCCTTACTTAGGAGGTGCTTGTGAAGCAATGTCAACACCGATCATGTTACAATCTGAGCTACTGAGTCACACTTTCATTCATGTGATGTCATTCACATAAGCAATATGGAATTAGGCAACAGGAACATCAGATATGAACTCTGCAAGTTTCAGGTAGAGAATGCAATAGAAGATGTTTGCAGTGAAAACTGTTCAAGGAATTAGTTCACCATTCATTCTTGAACAATGGACATTGCCCTCCTAGCCTGTTGTAATCTGTTCTCTGATCACCCCGTGTCAATATTTGGAGCGGAACGATCAGAATAAAATCCTGACTTGGATCCTGCACTTTAATGTCTCAAAAATGTATCCCTTTCTCTTTATTCAGGCACACAGGGGTGTATAGGAGTGCCTCTCCTTTTAAGCTTCAGTTTATTGAAAAAGACAACCACTCAAAGAAAAAAAATGCTCATAGCTAGAAGCTCAATAACTTACAGAATTATTTTTTTTAAAAAGCTAGACATATGCTAAACATCTTTACCATTCAGCTAATACAAGGGTCAAGATTACCAAGAGTTCAGTTTATCTGCATTTAGGCCTCAACACGGAACAGTCGGTCTCAGACATTTGAAGAGACAGCTGTCCAGTCATACTAGGTTTTAAAAAAAGCTTTGCAATGAAGTTGGCAATGTAGTGCCATAGCTAAGGAGTCCTGTAATCAATTCAGCAAATACCGTGCAGCGAACAGTATACATTTTTTTTCTCTAAGTATTGGGCAGTCAATGGTTATTGAGCAGTATATGTGGCAGGTATTTCTATTTAGCACTCGTGTCCTAGGGACACAGGTACTACTTCATTCCAAGTAGATAACCTAGTTACTATCAGAGCCCTTAACTCTCCTAGGATTAAGAGAAGGAGTCGTCGAGGCTCACACCAGGAGGTTGAAAGTAATTAAAATTAATTATTTAATTTTCCCTCGTTGTCATCTGTCGAAACCATCCCCCACCCAGCCCCACCGCGCTTACCTGCCCGGGCCGAGGCTGGCGACCAGTTAGTACATTACTAGTACAAAACGTTTGTTTTTCTGGGACAACAAAAAAGGAAGTACATGGTACTGTGTGAACTGGAGAGGATGCAAGTTCAAAATGTTCAGACTCCTTGAATGCTTTTCTGAAGTCCCTGCCCTCTAATGTCAACTTGCTTCCTGGGTCCGTTTTGGAGATCTGGGCTGCAAAATCCTCATTGTTTTCTGGGCAGCTCACTTTGTTGAGTGGCACTTAATGTGAATTCAATCAGCTGGACTTTGTCATTGTGTTTCTGATTTAAGAGCCACCTCTCTCTCCCTCTCTCTAAGCATTTCAGATTCAGCGGCTCCTCCAATACGTAATCTTTGGTCCCCGACCTTATAGGAGGGTAGCTCCAGCCAAGGACTTTTGAAGGCTACGAAGCCAGTCATGGCTAGTGCACAACCGTGAAGTTCTGACTAAATACAAGTTACTGGATCACGGGGACTAGTATTTACCCCGCTATTGGAACAACAGCAGAAAGCTAGAACCAACCAATGGTGAGCTTTCTTTAGAATCCAAACACTCTCCAAATAAAGGCAGAGAGTATCTCCCCAAGCTAGATAAGATGATGGTGGAGTGAGCAACTGGTATCAGCAGCTAAAGTTTTTTTTTTGCATTACCGACAGATGATATACAAGCTTCAGATCAACAATCCAATGCTCGGCAGAACATGAGAAGGCAAAAAGGAGGGAGGGAAGCGGAGGGTCAATGCTGCCCAGAAATGGTTTTGGAATAGAGCGCCCAAACGGACACCCTTACAGTTTTGACGCATGCACCTACAAATCAGATATGCAGATTGAGACAGCCACAGGAGGACAAAACCAACTCTAAGGGTAACCAATATTTTGTGCAAGGAACACCATGTGCCTATCCAAGATACCAATCATCACATTCACGGATAGACATGCCACAAAATTCACGAAAGGAAAGTAAGCATTCTACTTATGGAGGCTGCACGGATTTAACATGAGAGGTGCTGGTAGACCAAATGGAAAAAGGCCTATGTGCCTGAAACCGGAAAAGGTTTGTACCTGCGATCAGTATAGCATGGTGTAATAGGGATGTAGCCACCATAAACTAAGGGTGGGGTACATTTTGTGCACACTTCATTGTAAGCACAGCTATTTAACTTCTCCATAATAAATGAAGCACCCACACTGGACACACAATGGTCAAGTCCACTGGAGACGGGAAACCAGATCATAAAATAAGAACAGGGACTGGGTGGAACAACGTTCTAGGTCTATACAAAGTAGGCTGCTCTGACCAACATAAACTACCTAACACCCATATGGGCCCACAAGATTCCATATTGAAAGCATTGCTATTTACTAGGCATTTCAATCTACAAGTTAACAGTCCCCACAGCCAAAACATACAATGTCCTCAATGCTATATTACTTACGCAACTATGCCTGTGCTACCAGCTTGAGGGGCTGATCAAAGTCCCATTGTGAATGGAGCATATTGCACTAAAACAAAACCCCTTGGCTAGAACAAACATAAGAACTTGAGCAAAAAGAATTTGGTTACTGCCAGTGTTCGAAGCATGCAACCTTGGAATATTCAATTGGAGCCTCACAACGCAGATGACCGATGTTGCTGCTTACTAAAGAGAGAAATTATTTTTCAGGAAACTGACATTGAGTAGCCTCTAAATTAGACTTACCTACATAAAATTAAATTTACTGAAAAGGCACCAATACCATTAGGAAACTGTGTCAAACAAGGGTTTTCCCTGAACTACGCACTAAGCCTCTGAGTAAAGAAGGCCCTACACCAAACCAAAGCCATTGTTATGGTATCAATTTTATTAAGCACACTGCTACCTATGCAGGTGTAGTAGTGATAGGAGAAAACTGATTGACACGGATATGAGACTACTGCCCATGAAATCAGGTCTTCAAAGCTTTCCTAAAAACCAACAAATCCTGCATCCTATGTAGCGTTACCAGAAGAGTGCTCCACAATCATTGTCCTATCTATAAAATGTACCTCTCTAGCAATGTACAGAGTCTCTGTTCACACCCAGATTTAACAAGGTGCGTTTTGAAAAACTGGAAAAGGTTATATTATGCCATTACTTACATCTTGGGTTTATTATAAGACAGGATAAAAGGCCTAAGAAACATAGCTAAGTCTGCACAGGAAAGCTAATAAAGGCTTTTTTTCAGCAAGCCGACTGATGGGCACTAATGCTGTGAAAACTATACAGTAATAAAAGGGAGCTCCGTAGATCACTGCTTTGGGAAATAGAGACGCAGGACATAGGCCTGGAGTACTGTTTCTGGGGGTACCAGTAAAAGTTTATGCTTTGCTTGGACGACATTGATCATTCATTAAGTTAGCAAGTACATAACCAAGGTGATTTCAGTGCCATCAAACACATGACAGTATTACCTCAAGTTATCATGAAAACAATTTCAAATTTGATACCTAGGGATATTAATATATTGAGATACCTAGTAGGACTATAAACAGCAAAGCACTAATCATTACTCACTTTTAGCAACTGTTTCCATAGAAGGTTCAACAGCAGCTTGTTTCAGTTCCTCACGAGCAGACTTAATACGCCTGAAACCCATTCTTGTTTTAGTTGCATAGCCCTATCAAAAAAGAAGAAATTGCATTAAATCAATTAGCACAACTATTAAAAAAGACTTTAATACATGTATATTAAATAGGTCAAAGTGAAAAAGCCTCATGAAATAAGATCTATAAAAGGTTTGCTGACAAGGGACTATAAGACCATGTGCTTATTTTCTTTGTATTGGGTATGATGTAGCAAGGGCATAGGGACCTTGGTCCTAAACTGGAGACACCACTAGAAGAAAGACTATTACTAAGAAGCTTCATGGGGAAGACCTGTATACGTAGTGAGGAATCATGCACATGAGCAAGGGTACTGGGAGGTGAGAATTTTAAGTTACGAATGCTGGGGACAGCAAGCAAAGATGTGTGTAAGACATCCAAATTTGGATGCAGGACAGGAGGAGGTTCCTGTGACATGCTCCATTTGTGGTGGAGTCAGCAACTGGGCTACTGTAGGTATGAGCAAAATTCTAAAATCAGATATTCACAGTTGACTAGTTATTGGAGTTTGTCTTGCAGGTACACAATGCCTGTCAAGGCAATGAAAGAAGTTGCCTACCTGTAAATACCATTCTCCAACATTTCATATATTTCATAGATTCAGAGTTTGAATCATCCTTTGTTGTAAGGCTGTGAATCTCAATTGATTTAATACAGCAGTAAAAAGCAGTAACATGCCCAGTCAAAAACCATAGTGTTTTTTGTAGCAGCTCATTCAACCATTGAAAACTGCCCAAACTCCAGTCAATGAGGTAAAAGTGCTCAGCACTCCTCTTCCCCCAAAGCCCACCACAGTTAAGTACACACTACGAACAAAAAGTAAGGGGTCTGAGGTAGATGCTATTAACAGAGGGAGAATTAACGGGTAATGGGTTACCTGCTATGAGAGGATAGCACCCGAGACTAGCCCTGATGAGGCCGCTTCTGACCCGGAGGATCTACCTGCGCTGTCAAAGACAGAGAACCAGAGACCTGCGCCCGGCAGACCCCTACATGACAATGTGTGTCACTCGAGGGGGACTGAGTCTCTAGATCAGTGGTCTTCAAACCTTTCACTGCCGCCCCCTCCCCCGTGCAAAAAAAGAAAAACAAAAAACACATCGGCCACCCCCTCAAACTTTTGCACAATTATTCTATTAAACTGCCAATGTTTAAATATGTCTAGACTTATTTAAACATTGCAGGTAAGTTCTGCAACCGCTTTAAAAATGCAATCAAAAACATGATTGCCAAACATACTATTCTGGTCAGGCAGGCCTAACTAACATGTAAAAGTATCCTTAGTGTGATTATTAGAAATTGGGGGACGGGGGGGGGGGGGCTTTGAAGAATATCTAGAGTCCATTCCCTTTTGACACCTTCTCCCAGCCAGCCAGGATATAAATGACAAAAGATGTTCGTGATGGCCCATTACAGAGCACTGTTATCAGCAGAATGCTTCTTTTGGCTAGTGCCTGGTGCCCCCCTGGGATCACTTGAGGCCCTCCCAGGGGGACTGCACCCCAGTTTGAAGACCCCTGCCCTAGATTATGGTGTAAAAGGTGCACCCAGCACCTGAGGGTTAAATCGCACTTGTGGACCCCAGCACCTATTGTGCCACCGACTAGAGTGGCAATGCAAACTTGGCTACAAGCCTACAGTGAGTAGCCAGACTGCTGTAGTGTAAAACGTGCAGTATGACCTGGTAAAATAACCCTTTTTGACAGGTATAAACCTCACTTTTAAATATTAGTAAGTAACCACTATGGAAGACTTGCAGCCCAAAAGGTACAGTGTATGATATTTAAAAGTGGAACATGTAGTAATTAATATAACCGTCTCCCTACAATGACAAGGCCCAAAGAGCTGTTTTCACTGCAGCAGGCCTAACTGCACTATGTAGAAAACCAGAGTACAGATCAAAATACTAATACTGTATCTCGGGAATGGGACCTGCACAAAAAACAAACAACTATTTTTAATAGTTACTAAAAATTTAATTCAATGGTAAAGTCACCTTTTACCTGCTTCAAGATCCTGGACGCTAATTTACATTAGCTTTCCAGCTTCTCCTAGCCTGTACTTGGCCCGAGTAAGGTGTGAATGAGGTGTAAAATGCCTCATAGAAGCAAATAGACCGAACTGAATGGGCAGAGAGGACTCGTCAAAACTCCACGGAACATTCAGAGTGGATGTTGTGGGCATACTTTAACACCACATTGTAAAATCCTGCTTCAGAAGTCTGTTGAGCCACATATAACACACCTGAAAGGGAAAGAATAGGATGCCAAGACAATTATTATGTATCCCCTTTCAGGTTGCTGAAGGACGCTGCTTTTTTCTTATCAGACTTCTGCCTCTGGGTTTGTTGTGGGTACAGTGCTTGCTTCAAAATGGATTTTAGTGTTAGCTGAGGGGGGACACTGGTTATTTCCCTATGGCACTCCTACACCCAAGCACAGACTTCAGAGCCCAGGTTTTCTGTGGTCAAAGAATGTCGCTTGAAAATGGCCTGACATGGCATTTCTGGGCCTCTTTGCAGTAATGCAAACAGGAAATACTGAATAGGTGAGTAGGACCTATGAACTTTAACCCCGTTGATTAGGGATTGCTCAGGAGTCACCCCCATCCACTAGCTGGTGCCAGGTATAAATGTAGCACGCCAAGACACCAGGACAGAATAGTTTCAGGACCTGTGGATGCTCAGAAGAGGACTGGACCTGCTGTCTCTAACCTGAGAGGAGCCCGAAAGAATTGAAACTGCTCCCTCTTGTACCCAGGACAAGGAAATGGAGTCCAATTGTTAGATGGCTGACGTACAGTGTGGCTGCAGGGAGACAAGCAGCAAGAGGGCTTTTCTTGGATGCATCCAGCTGACCAGTGGTAACTGGACCTGGACTGGCCTCTGCCTGACACACGGAGTCTCCAAGTTGCTACCAGAGGTCCTGGGAGTGTCACAAATGCAATTCTGTGATTGGGACTTAGTCTTTTAAGTCAGAAGGTAAAGTTGACTAGGACGAACTTAGTTGGTGTATCTGACCCACACTCCATTATAGTCTGCCTGAAATCACACTATTGGGGCACGGTCTACTGAGACCATTGACGTTTTGTGTTTTTTGGCACTATTTTTCCTCAAATAATTAATCATTCATACCTTTGTTTCCCCTTATTGGATTTTTGCCATTTCAGTGTCATTTTATTTATTAAATTTGACTCTTTTCTTTACTAATTCATTTTGGGATTTTTATTGTTTTGCAGTTTGACTTTATTACTGTTTTAATACTTTATAAATACTTCACACATTGCCATAAGCTAAGCCTGTCTGCTCTGTGTCATGGCAACCAGGGGGCTGAGCTCAGGTTAATTTTGTGATTTTGAAGGTTCACCCTGACAAGTGATGCGATTATTCCTTGCGGTGAACAGTCGACTTCCCAAATTATAATTCAATTTATTACACGCACCCATTGCAAGTGCTTCAGCACTCCGGTCCAGTCCTACGAAGCAGTATCAGAGACAGTCACCCGGAGTTTGTTTTGGCAGGCAGGCAAGCTCCAGCATTGTTGATGGTCTTGGGTTTGTTTATAGGCCAGCTTCTGGGCATCAAGCTGTGGTGTCAGAGGCCATGATGCCACTGTGGGCACTTCTTTGGTGGTGTCAGAGCTCTGACTCAGCTCACGCTGATGAGACAGCATAAGGGTTCACACAGGCCCAGCCAGTTGCACAGTGATGCAAGCAATTTTAGCCAATTCTTCACAACTTACAGTGGCGTGATCCACTCGGGCACAATGTTCATGTAACGTATGTACCACACACACTTAACGTGCACTGGGATGTTAGGGTTAGGGCTAAGGTTAGCGTGCAGAAGTGGAACTTTACAAGAGTGGGTGAGACAGCCTCCACTCTGGTGACAGATAAAAAGGCCTGGTCACAACTACTGATTTGTTAGACATGTTTAAGCTGCTGCCACTGCTCTACATGCTGAACCCATGACAGGGAAGGGAGTCCCTTATTAAACTAATGAGCGCCTGTTTGGTGATCCCCTCTATGATCCGGACGGATCCAGAAACCTTACTCACGTCAAGGGAAAGACCTAGGCCTTTGCAGACATACTAGATTAGCATTAGGCTCAGTCCACAATCAAGCACTCGGGAAAGAGGAACATGACCATAGACCATGCATGGGACATTCCCATTCCAACATATGTCTAATAAAAACAAAGTGAGGTATGGCTGCAGTTCCTTTACCAGCACACTATCTAAAACGGTTTTATACATTTCCAGATTTGCACAATATTCGTCGTTATGTTTAAAACTCAGTAGAGGATTTATCCTTTTCAAAGCTGGTCGTAACTGACCAAAGGACTAGGATTGTAACCATATTGATGGAAAGTACAAACAATTTTAATGCATGATGGAAATTTACTATTCAAGTATCTTGAGTGCCAGCATTGGCAAAAGGTTCGCACTTCAGGAATCTGTTCGGGCATGAGTTAAGTGAAAAATCTAAAGAATAATCGCTGCCAATGCTAAAACTGAAGTACTTGACAAACCAAGGTCAAGACACAAAGCTAAACTAGAATGGAAAATCCCAGGGCACAGAATTTCAACAAGATCTTACCCTCATGTATATTTAAGAATAGTCAATAAGTAAATCGAAATATTATGGAGCATAACTTATTGTAGTAGGTATCTTGTTTTTATAGTTTTCCAACGCATGCTTAACATTTCTCCTCCCGAGACCTATGAAATTGGTTTAGGGCACCAACATGAGCCTAGGGCCTTACTCCCTTGCTGATTAAAATGTTGATTGCTATTCAGATTATAAGAAAAAACCCAGCCAAAATAAGGGTATGATCCTACTGTTTCATGTTTGTCCTGACCTAATAACCAGCTTTAAAGGCAGGAAAAAACACTCCTTAAAGGCTACTCTTTTTATAACACTGATCTTCAAAAAATGATTAGGCCTGGGCAGTGAACTCTGCTCCGTTTGCAGAAAACTCCACTCCGTGTAGCGGAGTTTTTTCCCCACTTGCGCTCGCCAACGGTAAGTTGGCGAGCGCGAGATGCCTGCCACTCGCGGAACTTGGCGGAGTTTTTTGGTCACTTCGCAAACTACGCCCAGGCCTAAAAATGATTTGCAGCAAAACAATTCAGCTCAGTTAGAGCTTGTTGAAGACCTATTGGGATCAAGTCATAAAGGACATCATCAGCGTCCATCAATACGTGCAAGGAACTGGACCCTATTTTAGGGCGAACGTTTTTCAAATGCACAAAGTGTTCTGGTGAGTATTGTAAATACAATGAAAACAGTAAAGGGGCTAGAAGACATCCTTGGTTCAACCTATTGCGAGTTCTAATTCCTGCTGATCTTCTTTTCACCCCCTTAATATTTTACATTGTGTAGACGAGGATAACACAATTAGCAGATACAGGGGATTCGCTGGAATGGCCACAATAAATAACCCTCCTTGTTTGCAGGCATAACTCCCCTTATTCGCTACTATACAGTACTCACTCTACTTTCACCTAAGTACAGCACTCCATTTCTTTGTAGCTAGGTTTGTAATTTGCCCCTTGATATACATGTGTCAGCCCCAGCTATTCTGGATAGAGGAGAGTAAGAGACTGCTCTTCATTGTTCTTTGCCCAAGTAGAAGCCTCAGCAGATTCCTGTTTCAAGGACAAAAGACTGACAAAGCAGAAGCCGACTGTGTGTCCGTACTGCTGAAACTCACTGCTGCCTATCGAGCGCTCTGATACCCAGATGAGCAGTGGATTCTGCTCTGATAGCAAATGACACTCTCACTCATTTGTTGTGTCACAATACACTACATCATCTGTGTATGCAGTAGTTTCCATGAGTACTACAGGGTTACCAAATAATTACAAGTCAACTGGCCACTGAATGGTTTTAAAACGCATTGGTAGGGAGAAAAAGGTGGAAGAATCCAGATGAACAAAAACGTTCTTTCAATACTTTGAAGCAAATAAAGGTTTCTAGGGTTTGATTCCAATTTTGAAGTTTAAGTTTAACAACGATGAAATACAGACAAATTCATGCGCGCAAAGCTTGTCCAAGTCAAAAAGGCAGATGAGCTACATTAATGATCACCTCACCTGATTAGGTTGCAAAAGCCACCGACTGTTCTTCACACAAGAATTTCTCAATGCCGGCGAGGCCTGTGTTAGGGCCGATTGGAGACCCTGTGAAGGCAAGGCGCGTAGGCATGCTACCCGTGCCAGCAGCATGGTTTATCTTAATCGTTGGGCTGCACAGCAAAGTGAATAGACAAAACCACGTTGCAAAATCTAGACAAAACAGATCAAAATATTATCTGAAATAAAAAGTAGAGCAGTCATCAGCCACATTTTAGATCATAATTACTTTTCCATACAGTAAATTGAAAATGCAACTTAGTAGATGTTCTTATAAACTGGTAAAACAGTTTGTGCCACTACAATAACAGAGAAAGGAGAAGCAAGCAAGTCAGCTTGCAGAGTAAGAAGGAACATTAACTTAAATTTCTGCACCTGGTGGGAAAGACACACATGTATCTACATCTGTGCCCTGTAGAGTTCCATTACTGCATTGGCACAAATGATCTAAATCAGGGATCTCCAACCTTTTATGTAACTAGAGATACTTATGTTCAATGAAAATCACCACGAGCCACTAACATTATTAGTGCTGTAATAGGGACCATGTCAGACAAGATTATATTAGTGGCCACCCCATGCATCATTACCAGCAGTGAGCACCACAGTGCATCATGCAAGGTTGCCAGCACTACTAGAACAAGCATTGAAAATGCAATAGGTCTCGCATTTTTTTGAGTTAGAGCTTTTGGCGGTGTAAATGGGAATGTGTTTTACCTATGTGTTATGGAGTTGTATGTATGTGGTGTGCAGTGGAATTATGTGTGTTGTATTGGGATAGTTAGTTGTGGAGCAGTATGAACCATAAGTAAGGAGAGCGAGGAGAAGAGCTGCAGGAGGTACAAGTAAGGAGAGCAAGGAGAAAAGTAGTGTGAGGCACAAGGAAGGAGAGTGGGGAGGAGAGCAGCGTGAGGCAAAAGGGTGGAGAGGGAGGAGAAGAGCACAGTGAGGCATCAGGAAGGATATTGAGGAGGAAAAAAGTAGCGTGAGGCAAAAGGAAGGAGAGTGATGAGAAGATGAGCCAAAGATACAAAGAAGGAGAGTGAGGCAAAGAACCGTGTGAGGCACAAGGATGGAGAGTGAGAAGAAGAGCAGCAGGAGGTACAAGGCAGGAGAGCAAGGAGAAGAGCAGTAGGAGGTACAAGGAAGGAGAGCGAGGAGAAAACTCTCTTTGTACCATTTTCTTTTATCTTGGTCCTGGGGTGGTGGGGTCCCTCTGGGTGGAGAGGGAGGAGAAGAGCACAGTGAGGCATCAGGAAGGATATTGAGGAGGAAAAAAGTAGCGTGAGGCAAAAGGAAGGAGAGTGATGAGAAGATGAGCCAAAGATACAAAGAAGGAGAGTGAGGCAAAGAACCGTGTGAGGCACAAGGATGGAGAGTGAGAAGAAGAGCAGTAGGAGGTACAAGGCAGGAGAGCAAGGAGAAGAGCAGTAGGAGGTACAAGGGAGGAGAAAACTCTCTTTGTACCATTTTCTTTTATCTTGGTCCCGGGGAGGTGGGGTCTCTCTGGGTCCTCCCAAGGGGCCTAGGGGGGGAGTGTGTGAGAGTGTGAGTGTGTGTGAGTGTGAGTGTGAGTGTGTTGTTTTTTTTTTTTATTAAGTGTAGTAGGGCAGGGGACGAAGTCCCGGAGTCCTCTAATGGCTGCCAGCAACATTTTTCTCATGTTGATGACAGCCCCTCAGAGCGCTTGCTTCTGCGGGAATCTGACTCCCACAGGAGCGAGATGGCCCAAGGGAAATAAAGCTCCTTGGGCATTTCAGAACACAATTTTTAAGTTTGCGCTCCCGCAAGAGTCATTCGAGCCTCTTGTGTAACCAACCTTCCAGATATACAATTATTTAATTTTTTTTAAAAAAAAGCAGAACAGATTTATAAAAAATCACAAACAGCACAATCTGCGGATGAAGATCTAGCTTCCTGCCAAATTTGGTGTCATTCCATTCAGTAGTTTTTGCAGTAGCCCGTCTTAAAGAAGTCTATAAAAAATGCATAGGGATTTTGCATTTTGGGATCCCCCTTTATTTTTCTCAGCCCCCACTTGACGGATCACTCCGAAACTTTCCATGCTCAACCTAGAGTCTGGGTACCCCCGGGGTGGGACCCAGGAACCCAAAATATAAATTTATCAATAAGAAAAATACTTGTGGTGAGAGACCACAAAGAAGAAAAAGAGCTCCACAGCCACTCAAAATATTCACTGCTCTGGATCAGCGCCGAATAATGCCCTGTGAGGACTTTATTTTTCCATTTTCCATTTGTGGTGGTGCCCCAAGGAGGGGGGGCACCACAAATTATTTATTTAAATGTTGTGGGGGGCTGCAGGGAGCACAGCAGCACCCTAGAAACATTTAAGGAAAACTCATAGCAAGTCTTCTGGGTCATTAAATACATGACCCCCAGGAGAGCTTACTATTGTGTTTTTAAACCTGCTGGAGTTGTATGCTTTTCAGCTGAAGTGTGGGGACCCCATGTTTTGGTCCCATGGCTGCATTATGTTGCTTGAAGAGTGTTAAAGAAAGACTGAAACACATGTTTATGGCTGTTTAAATTAAAAATGCTTTATTTAAGTCATTTTGGTATAATTATTATTCTTGGTTGTTGCTGTGTGTATTAATAAGGAATGTATTGGATTGTGGATATTGATAAATGATTGTGCAAACAGGTCTGTTTTATTTAAAATGAGCCCCCTTCTATTACTTTCCGTTTAAACCCCCAGAAATTCACTGAGGAAAATCAAATGATAAAGTTACAGTTAGGAATGGTAATAAATTAGTAAAATCTTGGCAATTTACTGAAAAAAACCCAAGGTTGAAGTGACATTATACTTGAGTGAAAATTTCAGTTAAAATATGTGTTAAACTCTAAAACCCAATGGAATTCACCAGTTATAGTTAACTCAAGTAACTATAACTTACGGCCTCACCATGCACTGCTTATGACCTCGCATATTAAATCACTCATGACATGCTATATAACATTATTGATGATATGTGAAATTACATCATTGGTGATAACACACTGCATAACGGGGTGCAGAGTTACAGTTACTTCATTTAACTATAACTGGTGACTATTAGTATTTTTTAGAGTTTAAAACGTTACGTTTAACTAACTCCTTACGTTTTAACTGCCATTTTCACCTAACTATACCATCACGTTAACATTCATTTTTTCAGTGAAAATGAATTCTGTGTAGTGCACTGTAGACAAAGAACCCGTTATGTTCCTTCACATTTCTTAGCCTGGCTGCAGTCATTTCCTGGGCTAAGGCTGGGAATAGCAATTGAGACACCCAGGAGCGTAGCTTGCATTGGTGAAGCGAGTGCTGGGGCCCTGAGGCCTAGGGGCCACTGAACCCTGATTATTGCTGTAATTTATAATTCAAACAGCATACATTGGAGGGGCATTTCCTCCTTTCCACTGCGGCCCAAGACATGCTGGCTACGCTACTACCCAATTTGTTGAAGTACATCTCTGGGGAGTGATTCTGACTCGCATGTTATTCTTTGGTACCACTGTGCTGCTTGATGCTAACATTTCAACTCTTACCTCTCACTGACTCACTTATGGCTGTCAGTGGATCTACTGACTTTAGTATAGCCTTATACCAGGACTCATTGCTTATCTGTTAATTTAACTTTCAACCACAATATAATTCCACTGTTCTCTTACTGTTGGCTGCTAGGATGTGCTAGATGTCTTCAGCTCACTAATAAGGTGAGTGTCTGTCTGTCTGGTGCGAACTATGGGCAAATACATCTTAAATAGTGGCGTGCAAAGCTTGTTAGTTGCAACCTTCAGGTATTTCTCACAAACACTACGAAAAATATGCAGAAGTTGCATGAAAATCTGGACTTTCACAATGTTTTTAATATAGCATATGCCTCATTTTCTCCATTTTGTTTAAAAGGGTAGTTTGGCATACTTTTCCTTCTCAGATGTTGTCCCCTCGAGGAAAAGAAACTATTTTTATGCACTGACGTACACAATGCTGATCTTCAAGACCCAATCTACATATTTTGGAGAGTAGGAGTGATAAGAAATGTTATTAGGCCTGCTGCTGAGCATGACGTTTTGATTGTGAGACAAATACATATGCATAATATACTTACTTAGAAGGGCTTTCAGCCAGCCCTGTTCATCCATTAGTCTACTGCAGTGTCATTCTCGTTTGGCTTCCACCCAGGACAGCTTTCACTATGGGAGTATGGGGCAGCCCACTTGCACCATTGCTTCCTTTCACAGTGAGCGATGGCTTACGGCAAAAAAGTAGTCCCCTGCCGAATTGGAACTTGTGGGCCAGTGTATTTTTTTTCTGCATAAATTCCTCTTTTTTTCTACTTTGAAATGTTCCGGCAGCTCACCAAACGTTGCTTCTGAGCCTTTGCCGCCACTTGCAGTGCATTGCATCCTGCAAGTGCACTGTACATGGTGTCCATTTTTCAACGGGCTCCATAATGGCTGCTTGCACATTTGCACGCTCCTGCGGCCATCTTAGACTGGGCTTCTAACGCATTCAAAGATGGCACTCCAGGTGTACGCATGCTCACGTCCAGGCAACCATCTTTTAATGTTTTGCAAAACTTAATTACAAAAACATTGGTCAACGTTTGCTTGTGCATGTGCACGAATGTACACACATGGGCAGTCCTAATTATTTTGTCAATGCCTGTTTTGGGTATGTTTATTGCATGCATGAGTTCTCGAGCATGGGAAACGGTGCTTGTGTCTACGACTACTCCGTCACCGCTGCAGAAGAGGTAGGACCTTTGTAAGCGCAAACAGAAGAACGATGGACGCTGCTTCTTATAATGTCTTCTTAATGTATTGTATGGCAATGGTTGTTTGTTGTACTAGACCACAAAAATAGTCAAGTACTTCACAAAGCAAGACATTCCAACTTACAGTTGGCGTTTATATGGTTCAAGTGTCCCACAAGGGCAAGTACAAGTACAACCCTATCGTTTCAAAAGGGAAGCCTCGGTTTACTTAAATCTTTAGTTCAGAATACTGATTTAAAAAAATGTATTGCATTATTTGTTTTTATTTTCTGTTAAAAAATACACAGATGTGCCTAAAATTGATGAGCCTGTTGGGTTTCTTTGCGGTCCACTAATTCTGGCTCTACTGTCTCATTAATGCTAAGAAATGAAATCTAAATGTCTTACCGCTGTGAACTACAGTTCGAAAATGGCAGTATCCTACTTGCTTGTAAGAGTGCTGAGAAGCAGGGATGGGCTCATATTCCTTGTTTTTTTACACAGTGTTCTGTGTGTGAGTGTATACCCTGTGCATTCTCTACCACGGTTTACATTTAAAAAATCTCTTAATATAGTTTAGAGTGCCAGAATCCAGGGTACTTTTCTCCTAAATCCTACGTGTCCCTTACAGCTGAAGTACCTAAAGCCTTACATCTCATTGTCATATGTCATTCATCACCGATCGCTTCTGAAAAAAGAGGAGCCGAACGCGAAACAAGTGGTGCGCGCGCACCACAGAGGAGCGGGGGGGAGCGCGGCAGCGAGACGAACGCGCGCTGCTGCGCGTGCTGGCCAACGACGGGAATGGGCGGAGCAAAGGCGGGACATGCGCCCGCCTTTGCCCAATTGCGTGCTGGATTTTTAGAAAAAAAGCACGCGAAAGCCTATGGCAGCCGCGGAAAGAAAAACCACACGCACGAGCGTGTGGTTAGCTTTCGAAAGCCCTTTCTAGAGGTCTCGCGCTGCGGGAGCAGTGCTGCGCACTGCAACGCTAGGCGCGAGACCTAAAAAGGTTTTTTCACATTTGGAATGCCTCTACATGGGCATTCCCCGGCAGCCATACCTACAATGTGCCAGGCACCAGGCTAATATTACATGACTTTTCCCTCAAATATAAGCCTTAAATATATTTTGGAAATCTGTTTTTTTCTAAACGTCAGCTTATAAATTCTGAAAACACACACATTTTCATCATGAAGATACCTTTCAATTTTGGGATACATGTTTAAATTCAACCAAATAAAAGCTTCTAATTTAGTATGCTGTACTGCACACTGGAGAGCTACTTGCAAGTAGCTGGAGAGCTACCTGTAGCTCACAAGCTACTCGTTGGAGAAGCCTAATCTAGATAGTGCTTTTGGATCAGTGAAATTATACTGAAGAAATGTTGTTTCAATGCTCTAGGGTTTTAGACTTGAATTGGGGAGGGGGACATAATTGATTCGCATTCCCAGAGACGAAAAGACTAAAAGGTGATCTAGTACAATGGTACTCCAACTACCAAATTTCATAGGCCTCATAAGGGAAAGAACAGACTGCATGAAACTATATTTTTTAAGTATTGAAATAAAAAATTCAGTTATTTCCAATAACAGGATTCCGTTGCCTTGGGTTTTCCCTTTTTTTAAAAAAATGTTTTTATTTGTTATGAAGGGCTCCAAACGTTCCACGGTCAAACACTGAAGTGGGGATGGGAGAGGGAGAGTGGCAGAACTACCAAGAACCCTGTGGTAACAAAGGGTATGATTCCCAAAAGAAATCCAGAAACTTACTCCCGTAGGCTCACGCCTACATTTTGAACATGTCCATTTACTATTTTTCATTTTATTAAGAAATGTGCAACTTTCCCAGATATATTTTTGCATGCAGAAATCTACAAACGATTTTCCACCCATCAAAATGCTACAGTAAATTTCATTTGCACTGCCTAGTCCCCCCAACAGTGAAAATATCCATGTGGAGGAAGAGACGTCCTGTTACCCGCATCCTCATTAATTTTCAGGCCGTTCCCCATTTCCAACCGGAAGCGTATTTACTTCTGGCTGTGACAGGACTGTTTTCAGAGTATGAAATTGTATGCAAAGGATTGTGACTATCCACACACTCGAGTTTGTGTGTGTCTTTACTGCTTTTTGCAATTTTGCCCACAATGGAATACCCATAAGACCAGATTTATTCACACACAAAATGTCATCAGCATTGTGAATTGTATGTGTGAAGACATTCCCCGCTATTAGGTACCTTCCCAGCTATTAGGTACCTTCCCAGCGTTGAGCAAAGAACGCACGGGCCTCATCCTGAGTCTCCACTGGATCCAGCCTCTCCCCACATCTTACTTCAGGGCGGGGATCCCATCCTCTCCAAAATGGCTGACCTCTCGCTGTCCCTGAGCACCGGGATAGTGCCTAAGAAGTGGAAGCATGCCATTGCAGTTCGGTCTAGACTGTTCTCATGGGGCACAGGGTCAAGACTGATTTGCATATGGCTGGGTCCAAACTGGGGTGGCGTAGTGGGCAAACGAACGATGGATTTAACCCAGATCTTTTGACTGGGAGAGAATGTTTGCATTGTCAGCATTCCGTCCATCATTTGTTTGCTGTAACACTTTTTGCCCCAAGTGGGATGGGTATGCCCAGACGTGGGTCCCTTGCTCACTGTGCCACTGGATTCAAGCTAGCCTGGCTGCAGAAGGGTGACATACCCTGAAACCGGTCCCAGGATGCTTGTTTCCGGTCCACGGAGGACCTGGCCTTGCAGTTCGGTCTAGACTGTTCCCATGGGGCACAGGGTCAAGACTGATTTGCATATGGCTGGGTCCAAACTGGGGTGGCGTAGTGGGCAAAAGAACGATGGATTTAACCCAGATCTTTTGACTGGGAGAGAATGTTTGCATTGTCAGCATTCCGTCCATCATTTGTTTGCTGTAACACTGTGAAGCCTCTACTCAAGAAGCCTCAACTTGATCCCACGGTATTGGGGAATTTCCGCCCCATCTCACTACTACCCATTCTGGGTAAAGTTGCTGAGAAACATGTTAATAGCATCATCTCACAGTTCCTGCAGGAGAATAACATCCTGCACCAGACTCAGATGGGGTTTCGCCCAGAACATAGCACAGAGTCTGCCCTCCTAGTGATAACTGAGAAATTGAAAATGATACTGGACCAGGGGGGATCTGCCGCGATTCTACTCCTGGATCTAAGCGCGGCTTTTGATACCGTGGATCACAAGATCTTAATACATAGACTTACAGAGATTGGGATCCAGGACAAAGCCAATCAATGGCTTGCCTCTTTCCTCAGCGACAGATCGTTCCAGTGTATGGAATCGGCCATCCTCTCAGACACATTCCCGGCCCCTTACGGAGTACCTCAGGGCTCGGCGCTCAGGCCTACCTTGTTTAACATTTATCTAAGTCCTCTAGCACATATAGTGCAGGGGTTCGGCATGTCAATTGTGTCTTACACTGATGACACTCAGTGGTCTCAGTGTCAGAGGAGATGAATTTGAATCATCTGCAGCTGGTACCGTGCATGGAAAAAATAGTAAACTGGATGGCTAACTACAGCCTAACACTGCATGGCGACAAAACGGGAGCTGCTGTTCCTGGGCAACGGACCAGAACCTTAGGAAGGGGTCAGTAGGCCAAAGGGTTGGGGTCCACCCCTCGCTCCGAAGCCATCCATAAAAAACCTGGGGATGTGGTTAGACCAGAACCCTTCCATGGAAACAAGCCAAAAAACTATTGGCAACCTGTTTCGGTATACTGTGGATGATCCGTAAGATCATTGACCTACTCCCAGAACAGGCCCGTAAGACGGTGGTCCAGGCCCTAGTGGTCTCGCGACTGGACTACGGCAATTCCCTGTACCTGGGGTCCCCCAAGTACGTGCTCAATAGGCTACAGGTTGTCCAAAATGCTGCGGCCAGGATGCTCCTGAAGATCCCGAGACAGGAGTCAGTGACATCCTCTATGAAAAAACTGCATTGGCTACCAATTCAATCTAGGATTAGGTTCATAGCCCTCTGCTTAGCCCACAAAGCCATGAATGGCAGAGGTCCAGCCCTGCTAAAGACCCTCGTCGCCCCATATGTCCCCAATAGGTCCCTCAGGTCCTTGTCCGACTTCCTTATGAACATACCAAGGATAATGAGATCAAGATGCGGTGGGAGATCCTTCTCACACCTGGTCCCAAAACTCTGGAACTCAATGACCACAGAACTGAGACTGGTTAAAGACGAACAGAGTTTCAGCAAAAAACTTAAAACTTGGTTGTTCCCATGATTCCCTACCTCTACCCACTGCCTCCTCTCGGTAGCGCTGTGAAGCCCTTGGGCAGCTAAGCGCTTTATAAATCCCATAAACAAACATCCACTTAATAAATTAAAAAAAAAGACAAAAATCACATTCTCTGAATTAGTTATGTTCTTTTTCACTTGTAAACGAAAGTAGTAGTGCTTACCGTAAAACTTGGATAAGCACATATCTTTGAAAATCAGACCCATAAAGAAGCATTTTCTTTACTAATTTTAACTTCATATTTCTAAAACTGAACCCTAACCCAAAAAGAAAGTAGGATGCTGAACAAAACCAACTTAATAATTCTACAATAACTCTAAAAAAGCAAGAATAAAAGTTAAAAACAAAATAAACAAAAAAAGAATGCAATAAAGATAGATAACAAACAAGACAAAAGACCAAAAACATGCAAGAGGCACGCAATCCTGATCAATTCTTCTTTAGTGTATATATAGTTCTATCACTTCAAGGTGAACATGTGTTTACAATTTCTATCACTTCATCAGAGCCATAAATGTATTACTGTTAGTCATATGTTTCGGAGTTCACTCACTCAATAAGTTTCCTTATATTCCTGCAGTTTAATGGCAGATTTTATATTCCTTTTAGTGTCTCTTCAGTAACTGGCAAATTTATGGCCCTCATAAAGAGACAGAAATCACGAAACGCCTGTTGGCCTATAAGTGATAGAACTATATATAGACTATAAAGAAGAATTGATCGGGATCACAAGCCCCTCACATGTTTTTTGATATATTTCTTTTGAATCTTCCTATACCAGTTGGGCAAGTTGGTATATACAAGAAGAAGCGGGCCGGTAGTAAAAAGAGTGTGATTCCCCATTTTTGATATACGAGTAAAAATACCAGTAATCATGACAATCATAGGAAAGTAAAGTGAACAAACGTGTCTTTAGACATTGCAAACATGTATCAAAGGCAGCAAAGTGTTAATCTTAGCAGGAGGAGAGTTCCACACAAGATATTTTCTGAGAAGGCTTCTTTTGGGCCAGATTCACAAACCAGTTTTTGCACTTAAGTTTAACTAACATGCACAAATGGTTTGAAATAAATATGCTCGTTTTCCACAAAAGATGAACTCGCGCTCATTACATTGTTAAACACATGCACAATATTACATTAGCCTATGGTGGTTAGTATTGCACATGAGTAAATCCTACTTCAGAGGTGGGGAATGGACGATCCAGAGCAGTGATGACATTAATATTTTGGGAACACCCATTTGAGGGTATTCATAAACTTTTTTCTGACTTATTTCTACCTTGGAAGAGGCTAGAGATTTACTCCTCCACAGGCAAGAGTAAATCTCTTCTCCATAATGGGAATGGTTTTAGAATCATTCCAAAACCAGTGGGGTGTATGGATTTCTCAAGCGACTACAATATTCTCCCAGTAGAGAATAAAAATGCAGTTGCTATGGGGTGTTCGTATGTGCAGTTTTACACTACATAAAACTCTACCTGTGAAAAACAATTTATATAGTCACATGCACGAAATCACAAATGTTCTCCAGGAGAACCTCTGGAAATCTGGGACTATCACGTTTCTTGGAAACGTGTGGAATGTCTTCATTTTGTAAATTTGCATCCACGTGAGTGTTAACGTTGTAGCTGTAGAATCACAAATCTGTTTTGAGTCAGTACCTAAGATTCAATGTATCATCTGTGTGGCTACTTATGTAAACAAATGGAGCACTGAAAATAAAACACTGCAGAAGCAATTACTTTCAGTTTGAACGCAACAACGAACAAGCATTGGCATAGCCAATAGGTCTCACCTTTGGGAACTAATAACTGTTTAGGCAGAGATATTGACTTTGTGTTTGTTTTTAAGCTGTGTTGTATAGAAGTTTGCAGTATGCTGAAAAGTTATAATAAAGATGTGTGAGAAGCATTTTTGTAACCTTAGATATGACCAAGAAAGTATTATGTACAACAGAATGACTATATTAAAAAAGTATTAATAATAATTAATGACTTGAGCTTTTTTTGATGTTTGAATGCTGGCAACTTGTATCTGCCTGTCCCAATGGTTGCTTATTATGGTTTTTATTGTTAAAGGGGTGGGTATAAATAACATGAGAGTGAAGGTTAGTTAGTTAGTTAGTGAGAGTGATAGATTTAGTGAGTTAGTTAGTGAGAGATAGTTAGTTAGTGAGAGTGAGAGAGTTAGTTAGTGAGCGTGATAGAATTAGTTACATACAAAAGAAGTGGAGTGAAAGAGAAAATCTAAAGCAGGAAGAGTGAGGGGAGGAAGAGAATGCGAGAGGCCCCGGGGGAGACGGAAAAGCAGCGATGGGTGGGAAAGTGGGCAGAAAGGGTAAGCCGACAGATCCTAGAGAAGAAAACAAGTTGGCCCTTGGACAGGGGCAGACCTCGTAGTGGAGGCTGAGACTAGGCATGAATTTAAAAGAGGAGGCTTCTCCATGAAGGTAACAGGACAGATCTAGGCCGTTCAGGTGGCAGCAAGTCAGCCACCAAGTGTCAGACATGAAGGGTGCAGCTGGATTTTTGAAGAAACAGATATCAAATGCAGTCACCGCGATAATCCGCCCCCTCGGGATTAATGATTCTCTCGTGAGTAATGCGTCTCAACTCTAGGGAAGGGCTGGTCTGAAACTCTCTACTTTCCCTTCTAGATTTCTGCAGCAGGCTTAACTCCCTCGCCTCCAGGCCAGGGGAGCCTTCCCGCAGCACATGGTGCAGACAATGCATAGCAACACCCTAGACTCACGCACTCTTCGAGGTTCGAACCGAGGAGAACGGGGATCACTTATTCAAGATGAACGCTTATTTTTAATTTAAGAGGGTCGCCCTGGCTCCCACAAGGAGTACTGTTGTCATATTTTGATAGCAACTACCCTTTTCTTTCTCCATCCACTAAATTATTCTCGCACAATTCCCTGCTCAGTCAGGGCAACAATGTATCCGATTACAGCACAATTATTTGAACGGTTTATTTAATAGTGGGCACATGTGTCCAAGCACCGAAGGGCGATGCAGCGTTCTGCGGTCCCGCTTGAAGCAAGGCAAGGAGCCGCAGCCTTTCAAGGCCCAATCGTAGGCGGAGAGCGTGCTGTGCCCAGGGACTGCCTCCGGGGACCGGGGCCCGCACCAAAATCATACTGTACATGGGGTGCCCGGAAAGAGCGGGGAGAGGTGGCGTTTCCCATTGTTTCGCGAGGCGCGAAATCATATAAGTGTAGCTGCGTGCACATGGAATGGTGCAGTGGCATACGGCCACGGACTTGTGCACGCACAAGGAGGGGAACAGTTCCCCCAACAACACATGAGATTACGTCGAAAAGAGTAGACTGCACCCAGTCGCTCTGCTGCTGCCGAATTCAAGCGACCACGGGTCACAGAAATAATTGGCAAGTCTCGATTATGCCTTTGTGGCAGCTTCAAAGCCTTGCAGTGATCGACGGGAAGAAGGGAAAGTTACCACCTCCAACCAGATGAGAAAGTGTCCCGGCAAGTCGAACAGCCACAACAGACCGATTCTCAGCATCGAGTGGGAGCTGAACGCTACCTGGGTACGCTGCCAGCTTCAGTGATGCTCGCGGGAAAAATGCTGATCTGTTTCCAATTAACGCGACCGCGAGCGCGATAATTGGAAACAGATGTCGCTGCTGCTCGCTCCCGAGCTCCCTAGGCCAGGGGAGAGAGAAGGCGGGACATGCACCCACCTTTCGCCAATTGCGTGCTGTCTTTCTTAGAAAGACGCATGCAAAGGCCAATAGCGAGAAAGCAAAAAAAAAAAAGCACACGCACGAGCATGTGCTCAGAGTTTGAAGCCCTTAATAGAAGCCTCGCAGCGCATGCGCGCTGGCTCAGGCGAGACCTAAAAAGGGTCTGCCTGCTTTAAAAAAAGAAAAAAAAAGCCGCTCTTGCCCACATTAAGCCACTAAAAAGTACATTTCTAGTTATTTATTTGAACTCCCAAACAGGAAGCTATGTTACACTATCTTCTCCCTTCAACTTACCTCCCAGAGTAGCTCAGTGCAACTGAAATTGCATTTATATAGCACTTATGACACCTGACGAGGCATTGAACCCACTAACACCAAGCAGCACTCTGCTCCGGAGCCCAAAGTTAGTGATAAGCCTAGTGGCTATTGTTCGTTACTGGAACTTGCCTCGTGCTCTGAAGGATACCATTCTATACATTTACTTCAGTTTCTTTCTTGTAGATTAAATGAATATGATTATGGGATGATCGGTTATGGGTGTGTGCGAGTACATGATGAGGGTTGGTGGGATTATTAGATGTGCTAGAGATTAGGTATTGTTAGGTTGCAGAGTATGTCTTTAAAAGAAGGAAAGATCTGTGACACAAGGTGTGTGTAATTTGCAGAAATACAAAAAAACTGATTAAGATAAACATGCATGCGACTTAGAGTAGGCTGTGATCAGAGTGAGGATACATGCTGGGGTGGAAAGATGTGAGGAAATTTCGAGGCAGCCTGGACTTTTGTCTTTCCCCTAATCACTCTTCAGTGTGGTTGATGAAAGCCAGGAGGAGTGTTGTTAGTGATCCAGATTGGAGAAAGCTCCAGTGCTACCTGTTGTCAGAAGCATCAATTTACACAAATGATGCCTCTGTGGTGTCTGCATTTTCACAACAGCTTTGACTTGCATTAAACCCCAATGATTAAAAAGTCTTAAAAATACTACCCAATGGAGTCCACCTAATGTTCGTTGTTAAAGTCACTTGGTTGGGTCACTGAAAACAAGTGACGCAGCTGGGGTTAGGTGGAGGTAAACTGACTGGAGCGACGACCACAATTATGGCTCGCTAGTTGACCTTCTGCAACCCTGGGTGCGTCACGCGGGCTCTGAACTGGTGCAGTGGGATAAAACAGCGTATAGGTTACAGACAGTGCTTTAAATGGGCCGGTACTCACCGGTACTGAGTACCGGCACTTTTAATTTTTTGCCTTGTGAGTACCGGAACTTCTCCAGGCCTGAGGAGAGTACTGGTACTCACTTGGGCCTGTCCGGTTTTGGGCAACACTGTCACATGAGCATACACCTGCACCCCTATCTACCGTGACCATTTTCCAGTGAGCAGCCTCTGCTTTAAATGTGTCCGTGGCGTCACCCTCGACACTGCAGGATGGCAGAAACTAAGGGAATCCCTCTAGAGGGAGCTGTTCGCTATGGCTTCCCCTTCCTTCTTTGCCAACTGCACCTGTTAGCGCCCAAACTTCCAGTCAGGACCCAGGGAGGAATACTGAATTGGATCTCGAGGAGGCCATCATGTTCTCTGCAGGTTGCTGCCGCTCGGTAGCAGGGCCATTCTTTGCCTCAAACTGGAAGTGAGGTACGGGTATAAAGGGAAACGGGGGTAACGCCAGAAACTTAAGGAAGGGAACAGGAGCGGACTATAGCCGCCACCTTTGTTAGACAGAAAATACTGGCCATGCTTCTCTTTACGTCTTCTTATTCTGGAACAGCCAAGAGCTTGGAAGTGAAAAACAATTCTTGTAAAATTGTCTTGACGGTTTTATTAAATGACATTTAGCTGTTTGTTTTGTTAATCATTCTGAAACATTTTAGACAGCCCTCGAAGACGTTTTGACAGATTTCTTCATTTAGTTGCAGGTTTAGGTTTATGTCTTAGCAGGGAAAAACGATTGTTTCTCTGGTTTTCTCAATATTTCTACCGGCCAGCATCTAAAAATGCAGCAAAAACGGCCATGTGGCTCTGGTGCATGGGGCTGGCTCCTGTCTTTCTTGTGGAGTAAATTAGGGGGGGGGGGGGAGGGGGTCGCTCCAGTCCTTTTGGTGAGATCAGGAGACTGGCACCGATTTTCCCTGGTGCAGTGAGATGAGGTGACTTTTTTCTTCCTGGTATAGTGAAATGAAGGGACTGCTCCTATTCCGCCTGGTGCAATAGGGCGCTAACCTTACTTAGGAAGGCCAGCAGTCTGCCAAGATAGGTGTGTGATGTGCAGGTCTCACATTCGAATCCTGGTAGAGATGTTTCAGCAGTTAATCCTTCCAAGGTCCATAGATTAGATATCAAGTTCAAATCAGTATTAAGAATTTCATATAATAATGTTTCATGTAAAGAGTTTAGTGAAAGCGGTGTAAAATAAATGATTTTTGTTTTAGCATGTGGAAATGTCCTTCCTTTGTCACAGGCCCACGGAGTAAGATAAAAAATAAAAAAAAAGTGCTGTGGGTTAAGAAGAGAGCTGAATTGCTGAATCCCATGAAAAACTCAGAGTGTGTGGACTCTGCGAAGATTTAGGATAACCCCCTTAGTTATCTGCTTAACATGGCATAGCACGCACATAGCTAGAATCTGTTGGACCTCCACATTCCAAAAAGATGTAAAGGTATCTCATCCAGGTGGGTGTAAATCTTAAACATACATTAAGAACAATAAAGAGCACTGCCTTGAGGCCAAAACTAGTGAGAAAAGGTGAAAGTTACTGGGGACTCTGAACTCGGATTTGCATTCTCACAGTGGCGAGCATGTTCTGTGTGTTTGTGGAATCAATGTGTGGCACAGTACTTGGGCATCTCCAAAAATGATTTAAAAATCAATTTGAGGGGGCGTGGCCTGAGCGCGCATGGAGTGAGACGTGTTCCACTGAGTCTCCGCTCCAGCGCCTCCTGCCCTTACCTTTCTCTTAGTCTCCGGGCCCTGCTTGCTCCCGGGTCGAGCTCTGAGTCCTGTTGGGACCTCCTGGGCGGTGTTCTGGGACGCGGGAGCCCTTTGGGAGCCCAGCATCTTTGGTCTTTTCTGGCCGGTCCCGGCCCGACTTGCTGCGCCCGCCATCTTGTGCTCCAGCGGCCGCTGCGTCCCTGCTGGCGTTGGATGCCTTGCCTCGAGCGCGGGGAATGGAAGTGACGGCGGGGTCTTTGGTGGCCTGACACCCGCTGGCCTGCTGTGATCTTGCGCTGCCGCCCAGACGTCTGTGGCTGCTCCTCTTCGGCTGGAGCCAACCTGCTCTTCACCGGCCGCCATTTCGGGCCCCGGTTGATAGCACACCCCCGCTGGTGCCTGAGATCCTTCCTGAGAGGGAGTGAGCGGCGCGGCCATCGGCGGTGCGGTCCCTGCCATCCGAACATCCACCGATCTCCTGGTGTCCTTGGCTGCTGCTGGCTCCGGCGCGAGGCTCCCGGTGACCGCGGAGCCGGACGGCGGCCCCCCTGGCTTGCCGATCCCGGCTGGAGAGACACCCTGTGGAACCATCAGACCGCGGCTAGTGCGGTACTGGTACCGGGACGGGGGGCCCTCTCCGAACACTCGTGGGACCTTTGCAGGCCTCTTGACGCCCAGCCCGCCATTTTGTCCCAGTCTACGCCTGGCGCTCCCCGGCTCCGGCCTTGGTCCTCCTCCTGGAGCGTAGTCTCTGTGGCGCAGAGCGGAGGGGCACATACACTCCCGGTGGCCCCCCACCACCGGAGCTTGACCTGTATTTCTTGCCTCCTGAGACCTGCGCTCCTGCTGCAACGGCCTGTGACACTTCTGGGGCTTTTTCATCTTTGGTGGACCCTTACCTGCCTGTGCTGTTCCCTGCCTGGCGGTGGACACCTGGTGGGGCCTTCACTGCGTGTCTGGTGCTTGTCTCTGCCCCCCTGGGTTGTCCGCCCCCCCCCGCCAGACCTACTTACCTTGCCCCTTGGTTGGGGGCCCTGCTGGTCCTAGGGAGCCGGGGATCTGAGTTGTGCAGTTCTTCCGCCGGCAGCCACGTGCATTGCTCTTCCTCCTTCTCCCTTTCGCGCATGGGAAGCCTTCCTGCGTTCTAAGTGTGGCTGGGCGGGCCTTTTGCACGCTGTAGGGCCTCTTCTTCTTGGCTGTCTCATCGCCCCCCCTCCTTGGCATTGCCTCGCCTGTTGACCTCTGCATCTTCTTCGGCTGGACCTCTGGTTCTTTGGGACCCCATCACCATGCCCCCTAAGCACAGAGGCAATAAAGACGCTGATTCGGCAGCCTCCCGCGACAATCCAGTGACCTCCTTATGGGCCAAGGCGCCCCCATTTACCCAGGAGGATCCCCTTGTCTCCTCGGGGCTTCCAGGCTCGTCCGCCCAAGCAATACCAATCACCCAGGCCTGTATGTCGTCCTTCCTGCAGGAAATCAAATCCGAAATCAGTTCTCTTCGACAGGACTTCAAAGTCGGGTTGCAGGATGTCCGCAGGGATGTCGTGGTGATTGGCGATAGGGTTGATGGCCTTGAAAGGACAATGGACGCTAGGACGGAAGACATTGATGGCCTCTGGAAGAAAATATCCGAGTTGGAGGATCAGAATATCTCCCTGCAGTTGAAGCAAGAAGATCTGGAGAACCGCGGCCGGCGGAACAACCTCCGCATCCGAGGCGTGCCATTGGGCGCGGAGGGGACTGATATCTTGGCGTACACGGCAGACCTCCTACATGCTATCAGCGAAGGGGAAGGTACCTCGCCACCTATGCTGGATAGAGCCCATCGCGTCCCTGGCCCCCGCAACCGTCCCAACTTTGTCCCCGACATCACCACAAGGGTCCACTTTTTTGCGGACAAAGAAGCTATCCTTCGTAAAGTGCAGGGGATCCGGACAGTCTCCTATAATGGGCTCTCTATTCAACTTTTTCAGGACCTTGCACCTTCTACGCTTCGCCGGAGGAAGGCCTTCAAGCCAGTGACTGACAAATTGCGGGACATGGACATTAGATACCAGTGGGGTCATCCCTTTGCCCTGATGTTCACCTGGGAAGGCCGACGACGAGTTATTCGGTCTTTACAAGAGGCGTTGCGCCTCCTCCGTCTTCCTGTGGACTTGGACACTGATGATCCTCCTTCCTCTCGCGCTCGCCCCGCGGAATCGCTCCGGCCGGAGTGGTCCACTGTCCCTCCCCCTCGCTCTAGACGTCTCTCGAGGGACCTTGATTCCACACAAGCCAAATAGTACGCTATCAATCATGTCTGCTCCTTGAGCGCCTCCCCGTCCCTTGCGATCTAGATGTTTCCTCTGCAGAGCAGTGCTTGTTGATGCTTCTACCTGGGGTCCAATTCTTGGGGCCCTCTGTCCGGGCCCGGAGTCCGAAATATGTTGTGCATTTTTCATTGCCTTGCGGAGGGCTGGCAGCGGGGGCTCCTCGCCTTCTGCGTGCCTGCCGCCCCCCGCCCTCCCCAGAGTCCTATAGGAGAGTGACTTCTCTAAAATGCCCCGCCTTCGGGAGTCCGGGCTGTTCCGAAATGACTCTTTATTGCCTTGGCCCAGTTGGCCTGTTTATTCTTCTTTCTCTTCGTTCTTTCTTTGGTTTCCTCTTCTTTCGCCCCTCTCTGGGCTCCCTTTGGATGCGTCCTTGCTTGAACCTGCTGTGTGGTTTGGCCCTGGGGGGGACTGGGGAGCTGTTGTATCCTGCTTGGGGCAGGCTGGCCCTGTCCTTTTGTGCCCAGTCCATTCCCTTTGTCGTTGCCCTTGTTAGCGTGCCCCTCTTCTTCCCTTGTAGGACCTCGGGAGACTCTCTCTTTTGGTCTTGGGGTGGCTTCCCTGCTGCATTCTGGGAGAGTGCCTGCTGGGGTGTATGTTTTGGGGGTTTCTAGACCTCACTGAAGTGGTTGCAGCGTGTTGCCCCCCCTCCCATCTTCTCTTCCTCCCCATCCGCCGCCACCTGTTGTCCCCCCCGCCGCTGCATGCGCCTGGTTTCACTTCCCATCAGTCATGGCCACCACACCCCGTTTGAAACTCCTGTCCCTCAATGTGAAGGGACTCAATTCCCCTAACAAGCGGCGACAGGTATGGCGATACCTCCTACAGCTGAATCCTGATATTTTCCTTCAGGAGACCCATCTGATCAAGGCGGACGTAGCCCGTATGGCTCACCCTCGCTTTCCGCTTCAATTCTGGGCTTCTGCCCCTTCTAAAGTAGCTGAAGTAGCAATCCTGTGTTGAGCTGGCATTCAGCCGGGGGCCTCCAAGGTACTCCGCACTCAGGATGGCAGGTTTCTCAAAGTGGCGGTTCGAATTGGTCATAAGTCCATCACTCTTTGTAATATTTACGCCCCCAACCAGGCACAAGACTCCTATCTCCGGGAGACGCTGCGGGGACGAGTATCGTGCACGGACTCTTCTCTCGTCTTAGGGGGTGATTTTAACTTGGTGTGGGACGCTAACGAGGATCGTAGCGACGGTTCCTTTCATGGAGCCGGGGCTATGTCTTCCGCTCTCAAGAAGCAATTGACAGAGCTCGGCCTAATTGATGCTTGGCGCTATCATTCTCCTGACATGCGCGACTACTCGTATTACTCTCACGTCCATCGCTCCTATTTGCGCATCGATTATCTCTTTGTCTCACATTCTCTAATCGGAGAGACGCTTTCGGCCTCTATGTCAGACATCTCGATCTCTGATCACGCGCACCTCGAGCTTCTCCTCAGGGATCTGTCTTCCCATCCTGGCCGCCCATCGCGTTGGCGGCTCCCTCCCCACATCCTTCGCGACCCGGTTGATGTTGCGAACTTAGAGCTGCCATTATCTCTTATTTTGAGACAAATGATTTGCCAGAAACTCCTTTCCCCGTGGTCTGGGATGCCTTCAAGGCCACTATTCGTGGTCATATCACGTCCATAGCGTGCGCTCAGGCTCGGGAGTCGCGCCTGTTTGAATCTACTCTCTCTCGCGACATAAAGACGCTTGAGCGACTTGATCAGGCTCAGCCACGGGCTGCTCACAAACGGCGCTTGGCCGTGCTTCGAGGTCAGCTCCGTGCACATCGCACCAACAAGGCTGAGCGGGCCCTACTGGCTCTCAAACAGCGCTACTATGAGGGAGGAGATAAGGTGGGCACGGTCTTAGCTCGGCGACTGCGGGCACGAGCGGCCAAAGCACATATAGCCAATATTAAGCGCCCTGATGACACTCGGGCCACTACCGAGATGGCTAAACTTGAAGCATTCCATACATATTATTCGTCTCTGTACGCCAAGGAGACGCCTCTTCCGGAGCAGATCCAGGCTGTCCTAGACGATTGCCCTTGGACTCCGATAACGCCATATCATGCGCAGCTACTGGAGGACCCTCTCTCTCTCTCTCAGAGCGAGCTTGCGGGTGCTCTGAAAGACCTCCCTCTTGGAAAATCGCCGGGCCCAGACGAACTGCCGCTTTCCTTTTATCGGGTCTTTTTTCCGCAACTTCAGCACCATCTTCTTCGACTCCAACTCTTTCACGGACACGATCGGTCCCTCTTCCTCCATGGGATTGGCCGAAATAGCCCTACTTCCAAAGCCAGGCAAAGATCCCACGCTGTGCTCCTCCTTTCGCCCTATTGCACTCCTTAACACGGATCTCAAAATATACACCAAAATTTTAGCTAAACGCCTGGACCCCCATCTCCCAGGCCTGATCGATCCCGACCAGGTCGGCTTCATTCGGCAGCGACAGGGGGCAGATAATGTGCGTCGGGTTGCACACCTTGTTGGGAAAGCCCACCATTAGAATATACCCGCCTGCCTGTTGTCCCTCGACGCGGAGAAAGCGTTCGACCGCGTGGACTGGGCCTTTCTTCGTGCGGTTCTCTGCAAAATAGGGCTTGGCCCCTTGATGGTATCTCGTATCATGGCTCCCTATCTCTCTCCTACGACTCAGGTCCGGGTTAATGGTCAACTCACCAACCTCATCTCCATACACAGAGGCACACGACAGGGCTGCCCCCTCTTGTTCGCCCTCGTGGTGGAGCCTCTCGCCATCATGATTCGTCAGGCGCCAGACATACATGGCATCCCTCTTGGAGGCCAACAACACAAGGTGGCACTGTCCGCGCACGACCTCCTTACATTATCGCAACGACGCACGTCTCTTCCCGCCCTCTATCATCTTTTGCGTCTATTCCAGCAGGCGTCGGGCCTTAAGATCAATCATGAAAAATCTTGGGCTTTGAACCTCACTATACCGGTAGAGGAGCTCCCGACGCTTCAGGCGCTGGTTCCCTATAGGTGGGCACAACACTCCATCAGATATCTTGGGCTCAATTTGACTCCTACCCTTGCCACCTGGTCGCACGCCAACTGGCAAGAATGTAGATGGTCCGTGCTAGAGGACCTGCGCACCTGGAAGCCTCTCACTCTCTCGTGGCTGGGTCGTCTTCATGCTCTTAAAATGTCCATCCTACCAAAAATTTTGTATGTCTTTCAATCACTCCCCACCCCTATCCCACAACACCCGATCCAAAGCATGCAGCGTGAATTCACCAGGTTTGTCTGGGGGGGTCGCCGCCCACGATTTTCCAATAAAATCCTCATGTTACCTCGGGATAGGGGGGGGGCCTAGCTTGTCCCAACCTGTTGGAATACTACTGGGCGTCACACCTCCGCTTCATCTCTGAATGGATGGCTTGGGAGAGCAAGATGGTGTGGTTCCACATGGATAGGGCGGTAACTGGGCGCTCCATATGGGACTTACCCTGGCACTCCAGGGTTTCTCGCTCCCGTAGCGCGTACTTAGCCGTCCCTACCAAGACTGTCCTTGACATCTGGGATAAGGTAGCTGTATCCAAAGGCCTCACCACCTTTCCCTCTCCTCACACCCCCATCGCTGGTAATTCGCTCTTCCCACCTGCCTTGCACCCTCCCGCTTTCGCCGACTGGCTGGATGGCGGGTGTAGAACGATACGGGACCTTTTTGTGGGTGCCACCTTCAAGACTTTCGAACAATGCAAGCGGGAGTTCCAACTCCCCAAAGGGGCTCGACTACAATACTTGCAACTTCGACACTGGGTACACGCCGAATCTCTGGCGCCGGCAGCCACGTGTGCCCTCACCCCCTTCGAGCGTCTGGTTCGTTCGTTTGATACCTCTAGGGGCCTTATCTCGCGTACTTACCACATCCTCCAACATTCCCCGCGGTTAGCCCCACATCCTTACCAATCTCGATGGCAGTCTGACCTGTCCACGGACATCACACCCGCACAGTGGGATCGCCTTTGGCATGACATTCCGAAGGTTTATCGTTGTATTTCGCAGCGAGAAACCGCCTATAAGGTGATGACCCAGTGGTACTACACCCCCCCAAAGATTACATAAAATGTTCCCTACGTCCTCTCCTCTCTGCTGGCGATGCTTGAATTCTCCCGGAGATTTCCTCCACATCTGGTGGTCTTGTCCACTTCTGGCCACCTACTGGAAAGAGATCCTCAGCCACATCAAATCGGTTCTTGGCTTCCCCCTGCCTGAAACTCCAGCTACAATTCTCTTGGGTATCAAGCCTGCTAACCTGCACGCGCTGACACGTAGAGACTGGCATATCTGTCTTCATATGCTGGGTGCGGCGAAACAACTCATAGCCCTATACTGGAAGAAAGCAGAGACTCCCCCAGTCCCCATTTGGTTCACTCGCCTATGGCATACCATGGCAATGGAACTACTCACTGCGCGCTTACAGACCCGAGACACCCAATTCAGCGAACTTTGGCAACCATTAATTGATCACTTCTGTAGGATAGAACATACCCATTTCCAGCCCCCGAAACTCCGGGCTTTACGCCTCTTCGAAGACGCATTACTTCCCTTTGCCTTTAACATACCCCCTTGACCCCAACGCCACCACGCTACTACTTGTTCACCAGGCCACCGTCCCTGCAATAACCACCCCCCGTATTCCACCCTCCCTTTCTTTCTCTCCTTTATTCTCTCCTTTCTTCTCTTCATCTCTTTCGCTGGCTTCCCCCCCCCCCTCCCCTTTTTTTTTGTTCTTTTTTCCCCCATCCTCTATTTTCTGTAAGTCTTGGGGGGCTCACTCCCTTCTCGCCTTTCTCCTTCTCCTTTGTCTGTCTATTGTTTTATGTTTGAGTTTGTTCGTTTGTTATGGTTCTATACATTTGGAGACGCTTAAAAGCTTACACCTGACACCTTCGATTATCATACTACGCGGCCGGCCCCGACTGGGTTGTAGGCGACTTGCTGTGTAACCTAATATCCACGCACAACCTACTAATGCTACACCCATGCTTCCTCCTTGTTCACTCCATTATGCGGCCGGCCCACTCAAGGGTTGTATGCGATATGCTGTGTATCTGTTTATTCTCCTCTTCTTTAATAAAATAGATTTATATCAAAAATCAATTTGATAGGGAAGCTCAGTGCACCCATCTAAAGTAAGCCGCTCTGGGTCAGGCTCCAGTTTGCCCATGCCTTAAGTCTGCCCTGCTCTGTAGACACAAGTTTGTGTGTGATTTTATTTGTTTTATTTTCTTTGAGAATATTCCAGACTGCTTAAAATGGTGAATTATTTGTTATTACTGGGCATTAACATATACTTGTGAACTCCGAATTGAGAAATGTCAGTCTTACCAGCTTGATTAGCAGCGGATTCTTGTGCAGGGGTATGCCATGTGGTGCAGTGGGGAGGTTGGAATACTTTGGATAAAGTGTAGGCGTTCTTTGGCACCACTCTCTTTAGAACAGCAGACCTAAGGTGTCTGAGGGATGCCAAGAAGGGGCACATATGATAAAGTGCCCACTCTCAAAAACCCATTTAGCCCCACAATGTATCCATGTCATCTGCATCTCTTGTATGGTGGGCATTCATGGTACCTCTGGGCCTTATAATAACATGCATTGACATAGCCAATAGGTCTCGCCTTTGGGACCTTATAAGTGTTTAGCCATGCAACACTTGATGTTGTTGCACCAAGGATACTGTGCTGGATAACTAAACACTTATAAGGTCCCAAAGGCGAGACCTATTGGCTATGCCAATGCTTGTTAAAATAGTTACTTGAGGTTTAGTTCCCTGATCGCAGCTCTGCAACAGAGGTCTTTCCTGCTGCTTCATAACTCACTACAAAATTCTAAGGATTTTGGGAAGGCCAGTGCTGTCCTGGCTACAGAATTTCTGCAACCTCCAGTCAGTCTGGAACTCTTCACTGTGTTACCTGCTGATTGACTCTTCACAGTAAACCATTGCAGAGATCGTGCCGCAAGACTCGTAGTCTAAGAGCTTTGCAGGAATGATAGACCAGAATGACTTGGACGCATTGTGTAGCTTGACCCACAGATTAACAAAGTCCCCTTTCAATTGAAAGGTGGAAATGTCAATTTATTTTCATTATCCTATGGAGATAGTGTTTTTGGTGATATTGGGAACCATAAGAGCTAGAACAGTGAGTATTGCACCATTGTAACTAGTTTATTATTGATTCGCATAGTAAAGATTTCAAGGCAATGCCCCCTGTGGTTCAATGTATTTGATGCCAACATTCATATCCCCTCACAGGAGTAATTCCTGATTCACTGACTATAGGGATAGTCACTTAAGCTATGGGAGTCTTGGTTCACTATTACAGTCCAGAATCCTGGGCCGTGAGCTGGAACAGTCAGTTCCACCGTTTACACTACTGAGCTCACTATACAACCCACAGGTTCCCATGGATAAGCCTTAAAGAAGAAGAAAAGTGTCAAGTGCGGGATTGCACACATCAGGATAGATGCACAAAGAAAATGGAGAGGGGTACAACAAAAGGAAAGGGAGGGCGACGAGATGGTGGAGTGCATAGAGACACAAAAAAAGGAGAAAAGAAGGATAGCGAAATTCATACAGAGAGAAAAATTAAAGAAGAGAGCTCAACAGTACACACGAGAAACAAAGAAGAGAAGTACAGCAATGAAGGGAAACGAAGAGGATAGATCAGAGAGGAAATCTGGCATTTATGGAAACAGAGAGGAAGTACTCTGAAGAGGCCATGAAGGAGAGAGGCTGTGCAATTAGGAAGAATTAAGAAGAGCATAGGATGGACACCAAATGAAAGGGAGAGGAGAGATGGGCATTAATGTCTAACCAAAGACTGTAGTATATGTGAGGCGGACTCGGAAAAGAAAAGTTGTGAGGAGGGAAAGGAGGGGACGAAAGGTAAACCGAAACGTGCCGTAGGCTCACAGGTAAACTATTGTTAGACCCTACCTACGGCTCTATGCATCATTAGCGCTGCTTTGTGAAACTTTTCTGATCTAGATGTTGGTTCTAAGTAAAATTAATTAAAATAAAAAACAAATTAGGGGTGGCACAGAGTGAGCATGAGTGCAAGGCGGCGGCGTTCAGCTGGTGTTAAGCTAGCGGCGGTTGTATAGGTACAGCCTGCCATACTTTGCCTTGTAGCACTGCCGTTATCGCACGCTGGGGTCGGAGTCTTCTGGGTGTGGTGTTCGCTCCGTTTCTAGGTAGGGTGGCGGGGTCTTATTCGCTGAACTAACGCTGTGCAGTGTCAGCGTCGGAGAGGCGTGGCCGGAAAAATCTATGGATTGTTTAAGTATATCTAATGGTTGTAGGCAGTCTGAAATAGTGCAATCCTAGTATTCGTAGTTAGGTTGTAGGTCTGCGCTGCCTGGGACGCGTCTCAGCGTGAAGCAGCATGGTGGCACATGCTGTTGGGAGCACCGTGTTTCCCAGGTGTACAGCATATCTGAACGTATGAAATCAGTGCTTAATTTGTAAAAATAAATAAATAAGCGCCAGGCGCTGGTCAGGAGACCACTGCAGCTTGCCCCACCCATTGCCTCTGCCAGCGCTGCCAATGACAGTACCAACACAACTACGACCAATCACACTCCTGCAGGTGTGACAGTTCAGTCTATTCTAGGCCCCCAAAACTATAATAATGGCTTAGGCGGCGGGTAGTAGTCATTTTTAATGTTTATTTAATGTGTTAACAACTGTTGTTGTGATACACAGCCACCATGTAGCAGACTGACATAAGCGCCGGTGTTGACAATTAAGAGCTTGTGCCCAGCACCAGAAACCACCGGCTCAAATTAAGCTCTGAAAAGGCTCGGTTTAGGGTGTTCTGCTGAGTGTCCTGTTTCTCTATGCGAGTGCAGAGGGCAGACGGTGCGAAGCAGACTAAAAGGCAGGAAGGTAGCGGCTCGGATTAAGTCTATACTACTTAGACTAGCAGAGCACACACACCTCTGCTTGCACCGACAAACACTTCAGAAAGAAGAGGGCACGAAAGATTAGAAAACCTTGAAACTAGCAGGCTTGATGGGGATTACACTGCAGTGGTGACGCTGGAAAATTGCAGGGGACAAGTGGATGTGATTGAGATTTGACTGCCTCGGACCAGCACCTCCCTGAAGTGCATGCAATATTACCATGACGTATCCGTTTTTTACTGTTTTGTACCCACTCATTTAAAAGGAAGCCAACTGTTGACCTGGATGCATGTTTTCTTTAGTGGAGAAAAACTCATAAGTTAACGGGCCTTTTTGATAGGTTCCCCTGCTGTGTCACCGCCTTCCAGGCAACAGCTAAGCAAAGTGACAGCTCTGAATGTTTAAAATAAACCAGGAGATGCCCTCGCATGAAGCTTGGTGCTGCAGTCATTCCAAGCACTTCACGCTTAGTCTTTACCCTTCTGTCCAATTACTCGCCCCCGGTCTGTTTTCGTGCATGAAATGGGAACATGTAGGTGAAAGTATTCACTATACCCGAGTATCTGTTTCCTAATGAGAAGTGCCGGTAGTTTCCCATTCGAAGTATAGAGCCTACTACTGAGACGTGCAGGAACTCTCACAGTCAAAATAAAGGTGTGCAGCTACTTAGTACTAGTTAGTACCTGTCCACACAAAGCACCGCTCCCTTTACGTCTGTGTAAATGAAGGTGGATTGTAAAAGATTTTGTTCAACAAAAACACGGAATCTTGGTTTTACCTGCTTGTCCTTCTGTCAGGGGCTGGGTGGATCAGTGGTTTATAAGATCACGATCACTAAACTACAGACCTCTTTAACCCCACGAGCAAGTTCTCTGTGTGTTTGTGGCTTAAGGACGACCAGGGCCAGTCTACAGACGCCTGCATTGTTGCGAATAGCATTGCTTCCAGTGTTGTCAATACAGCAACTTTCGCGCGACCACCAACATTTGCAGAGCTTGGAGACATTCAGGTTGAAGTGCAAAGGAAGCGCAAGAAAGATAACTAAAAATGTATACAATCTAACCCAACAAGCAACCAACCGCAATTGTGAATTTTTGTAACAAATGTGGAAATCTTCCCGTCGCGGCTATTTTTTATACACATAAACCTAAGTGGAAAAACGCCGACAAAGTAAGTCATAAGTAAGGTCGTTAATGTTTAAAGCATATCATTAAACTCAAATCTTCGTTTAAAACAACTGGGAACAGTGAGCGCCACACAGACAACACTGCTTGCATTAGCAAAGACTGTATTACACTGAAGGGCACACCGAATGCTACGCCCATTATACCATCACTAGCAGCAATAGACTTCGTGTTTCCGTGAAATGGCATGTGTGCATACACTGGGCTAGGCAGACAGAAGCACATGGTGTCTGTGTCAGCCCCCACCCACCCTTTAATCTGATAACATCTTCAGTTTCTATATTTAAACAAGCCAACGGACCAAAAACATGATACACAGCACCGGGGAAACTTTTCACGTGGATTGTTCACTTCTTCCCACCCCAGTAAAGGAAGTAAGTGATGGCTCCTTAAATTCACGCGAACCCCGCAAATAAAACATACAAATCTGGCAGCAAAGTCTGGGGAAAAAAATTGTATCCAATCAACTTTCAGTCATTGCATATTTTACGGATGAATGGTAAAACAAAAAAAACAAAAAATGTAATCAACAATGGCAGCAGTTTTAGTGCACTAGTTCTAGAAACGTCTAGAGCCAAAAATTCTACAGTAACAGTGCAAACAAGTTTTAGAATTTATGCTGGTACCCAAGGTATGTTTTGTAAAACAAAGTTAAACCTTTTACCATATAATTATTGGCTTAGCTAATTGAAAAATACCAACTACAATTCAAGATGTATGCAGAGAACATTCAAGTCCACAACATCTTGAACAAGCTTAAATCAAAGCAAGCAAGACGCGGGGCCGCGAGACGCGCTCTGTGGTGGGGGAGGGGGAGAAGCGTTGAAGCGCGCGCTTGGGAGAGCAAGTGAGAGGAAAGCCAGATGGCGCCTGATCGAGCGATGCGAGGAATGCGCATTACTGTGCACGTAACCGCACGCTCTAGGCCACACAAAAAGCTGTGGTCGGCTTTTTAAAGCCCACTCACTAAATGTCTCGCCAGAGCAGCGCATGCGCTGGCTCAGGCGAGACCTAAAAAGTTGCCATGGGAGTTTTCTGTCTTTAATAAATACTCCCTCTGTAACGTGCACATTTTTTTGAAGCATTGTTTATGAAGCTGTAAACGCCCTACTTATGTAAATTCCCTGTGGGACTGTCCCCACCCATTTCCACCACTTCCGATTTCAGATCTCTTGAGATATGTCTGAGTTGCCTCTAATTACTTCTTGGCCCCAGGTCCGTCTGCATCAGTAGGTGGTGTAATATATCCAGTCTTACAAATGAGGCTTTGTGATCTGGGTGGGTTGATGGCATGCATTAGTGTTCCTGGTGGGGTAAGATTTAATAGCTTTGGATTTAGGATGAAGGCAGCGTGAGCTTCTCATTATGCCTGCCAGCGGGACACAAAGGTGCACATTGAATCCTTGGATGCTCAGCATAGTGCACAGAGCAATAGTTCCATATTTGCCAATTTTAATTATGATTATGTAGATAGGTGTGCAAAGGAGGTAGGCAGCTGATAAAATATTGACAGGTGAGGAGAGAGAGACTGAATGAGCACATTTGTGGGTGTGAATGAGCACAGTGAAGGGGAGGTGAAGAAAGAATGCGAAGTACAGAATAAAGACATTTGAGAAGACAGATACTGTGAATATTTCAGATAGAAAAAAAGGTTGCAAGTGTCTGCCCATAAAAAGGGCAGAATGGGATTGATTGACATTCCAAAGACCAATATTAAAGGTATCCTTTTGTACATGCAAGAGCAACAAGCATACTCTAAAGATAACAGAAATGTATCTATTATACGCACCAAGAAAATCTGGATCCCATTAAATGTTTGCCTTTAGCTCCACCCTCAAGCCACACACCCTAGCCCGCCCCCTAGCCCACAGCCTAACTTAGTGAGTACCTGCACTTATTTTTTTCCATTTAAAGCACTGGTTACAGATAACTTAATGGAAACTAAACTTTGATAACATTTCTCTTAACAAACAGGAGTCATTTGACAGCTAGTGGGTGTATTGAAAAAGTTCTTCAAATAATTACGGTCTCTTCAGAACCATGCTGTTGATCTGCAACAGGTTACTCATCTTTGACCCGTAGGATCACATTGAATAAACTGCACACCTGAAGACTTGCCTCTCTAAAAGTTCATCCTAGATTAAGCAGTCACTTTGCTCTACATGTAAAGAATGAATACAGAAAAGTTATTTTGATGGTTATTACGTAAATTAACATCTCCGTAGAAGAACTAAATGTTAGCACTGTTGAGCACAGGGCGGAACCTTAACAAAATAAAAGTAAAATAAAGTAACAGGAAAACAAACACAATTTCAATGACTGCTGAAATAAAGATAGTGGGGAAGAAGCACGCCAGAAGCCGGCTAGGCAGAGAAGCCATGTCTCATGTTCATAAACTCTTGTGTACCCCTTGAATTGTCTCGCCTAGTAAACAAGTTAAGTTACCACACGACTGGGATAAGAAGGGACTATGAGATAAGAAAAGCTTGTGATGAAAGTGAGAGCTAACTGCTGGCAGGAAACGGACTTAATTAAATGTATTAATAGAATGTAAATATGCTTTATTGTTATTTCATGCTCAAATACTATATACCGTGTACAGAATAGTATATCATTTTGCGTTTTATTAGACAAATAAAATAAACAGCAGTTATGCGATGTAGAGGAATTAGACGCTTCCTTTCAGAGGATTTATGGTTGGGGCATGACAGAGGGCTCTACACAGCTCTATTGGCATTCCAGATAAAGAACGCTGCAAGCACAGAGGCAGCGCTTGTCTCAGTACACATCCGCAATTTCCCAAATTGCAGACTTTATAAAACATGATGCCCCTTGCGTATCCTTCGCTCATCCAAGCCCCAAAACAAGACTCAACCGCCGCCGATTACAAACCGTCATAGACCCTCCATTACACACACTGAAATCCATTCTCAGCGTCCTCATTTGAATCCCAGAGTAGTATATTGTCGAAAACCATAGAAAATCCCTCATTGGAGTCCTTTAGAATGCCCCTCGAAAGAATTCCTAAGAAAGTCACCTGTGCAAACGCTAATTCCGCTCCCAGGTACTCCTTCAGTGCGGTCTGACTTTGACAGTGTTACCCAATCTCCACGCACTTGATGTAGCAGCTTGTAATGTCAGAACAGAAGCTGCGACTCAACCACCTTACCGAAACATCCGGCCCGTATTCAACGAAGGAACTCGCGAAGCCCGCCGGGAAATAAAGTCCACGGCTGCCAGACTGTCCCTTGACTCCGCATGCAATACGAAGACCAGAAACTACAGTAGAGAACGAATGACGGTCGCAAACCAATTACAAGCATTCACGTGACTGAACGGTTGTTGCGGCCATGTTGGAACAGGACAGCTCATCCTTACTTCAAGTCATAATTCAGCAGTGATGCAGCGATGTTATGACCAAACGCAAACTCATGCTGCGCGTATGCCGTTTTTAGCGTAAGCAAAACGTCACAGTAGATGACTGTTGCACGAGATCAAAGAAGAGGCGCAGTGGTTGACCGGCTATTTCAGTTGTTGTTTCGCAGGATATAATGCATATAGTTAGCTTGACCTTTAGAGTGGTTTTGAGGTAAATTAGTCCCAGTAGAAGCAGGAACTATGTGATTCAGACGTAGGTGGCAACATTTTAGAAAAGGAAAATAAGAGATTTTAGAAAAATAGTCAGGAGATTGTTTTTCTCCCATTGACGTCTATCAAGTCCTGAATCGGGTCTATTGTCATGTATGGGACTTGAAAGTGTGCTGCTACAGGATCGTGTTGTGTTTTACATTCCTGTGTCCCTGCGAGGACACCGTATGTGTTAGTGCATTCCTGTGTCCCGGCGTGGACACCGTACCGCCTGTTGTTGTCACCAGCTGTCAGTTGGTCTTTGACAGTTGTCAGCTGATGACCCACGTAGCAGCCGCGTACCCTGCGCTCCGCCTCCTGTGGAGCCTGTGTTGGTGAACTTAATAAATAACTTATTCCACTTCCATCTACACCTCTCCGGAGAGTTCTTTACAGAATTTGGCGACGATCACCAACACAAGAACCCACCATAAAAACGTCCTTGAGTAAAGCTTTGAAGAATCTGTCAAACCGTGACTAAAAGTAACTACAAATTAACAAATACAAAACTGCAAGCATCCAGCTATACATGCAGAGAAAAGCATATACGCTCGGAGGAACACAAAGAAAAAAAAAGGTCAGTCAGCCAGTCTATACTGCGTGAAAACTGAATGAAAAAGTCTGCACAATTGGAAGAAAAGTTGACAAGTTGTGTACAGATCGATTTAATGGAGTAAGAACTGGTGAACGAATTTCAAATTAAAGGTTGATGCAATTTTGGCTTAAATATTCCTGGTGTAATGTGTGGAAAATTTAAAAGAAATGCCTTAAACTACATGCTTACACAAGAACTGTGATTTTAAAAGAGCCACAAAGAATCCACTTTCACCAGACTGATTCACCGCTTTTGTCAGCCTACCAGTGCTACAGATCAACGGCGTACTCGTGGCAAACCAACGGTTTCCTTCACTGGCAGTTTAACGTATTCCCAAGGTTTTCAACTGACTGTAAGCTGCTTCCCTACGTCATCAACAGCTGAAGCATCACGAAGCAGATGGGCATGACGCACTCGCGTATACGCTGTGGCGGACATCTTGTAACGACGAAGTCAGCATTCTAGCCTACTGACTGAATTACTTCACAGCTGGAACTTTGCGAACGCAGAGCCAGAAGTCAACGAGCTCCCGACAATATAACAAGCAGTCCAACGAATTTCAGGTACTGTTGAGAAGAGTTTCAAGCACAAGCCATTATATGCATACGCTTCCTACCATATAGTGTTACGAGCCACGTGATCCTCAAAGTTCAAGGACACAACTTTCATACTCGCACCGTAAAAGACCCGTCTTGTGCTGGCTCACTCTGCAGGTGCTTACCTACACATGCTAGTTTACACAGTTTTCACCAATTCCTGCACCACTCTGATACTCTGTTTCCACGCAAGTGACACTACGCATCCATCTCACCCAGTCATGGCAACCGGGTACTTGTGGAATCTTTCGCCTCCACAATCATTCTTGCCCGCTGGGGGTGAACCCTTACTTAAGTGGGAAGAGTGGAGAGAGTATTTCATAAATTACATTTCCACAATTGACGATGAGGAAGAGCTAAAAGCAGAGAAAAAGTACAAATTGCTACTGCACTGTCTCGGCGCAGGTGGAATTAAGGTGTACAATAGCAACAACAAAAAAGTAAGCTGAGAATGAGGGTGATGTTTTTTATGAATGCCATAGATGACCTCAGTACTTATTACAAACCAACGGTTTGCGTGGGTGTGGACAGGTATACGTTCTTCCATAGAAAACAGGGGAAGGAAGAATCTATCGATGATTATGTGTCTGCACTAAAAAAACCTAGCCATCATTTGTCGCTTTGGGGGCTTACATGACGAGTTTATTAGAGACCAGATCGTCTTGCAAGGGTCTAATTCCGACATTCAGGACAGTCTATGGGCCAAAGGCGAATACCCTCTACAAAACATTATTGACATTGCGAGAAAAGCGGAGCTTGCAGGTCGCTGCGCAAAGGCAGTTCTATTGGAGAACAAAGAAAAGAAGGAGGGGGACACTGTGAGTAAGGTAACGGAGTACAAGCGCACCCCCAAACAGACATGGAACAAAAAAGGCTCAAAACCTGCATACAACAAGCCACAGAGTAGCAACAAGAGGCGTTGCTACAGGTGCGGAAACACCTCCCATATGGCAGATGACGTGAAATGTCCTGCTCGCGGCGTAAGGTGCTCATATTGTGGCGTCATCCGGCACTTTCTGAAGGCCTGCCGGAAGAAAAACACACGTTCAGTCAAACTCGTTGATGAGGAAGAAGCAATCTACCAAGACATGTCTGATGAAGACGACGTCAACATGTTTGTTCTAAACATAGATGACGAGCAGGTGGATAAAATCAGTGACGCAAGCGCCCCAAAACTAAGAAACCAGTCTGCAACATGACCATTGGGGGGGTTGAAATCAGCATAGTCGCTGACTCAGGTTCCCCATACACTATCGTCAACAATAAAGTCTGGGAAGAGAAGTTTAATCGAGACTAAGAGGAACCCCTTACCATCCAAAGGAATAGGGTTTATACACAAGTATCACAGACTTTTTCCTTTGGAGAAAAATAAATCCTATAACTGCTATATATTTAATCTATATCATACTTTCCCAATCACTGCCAATCATACACATCCTCTACAAGCATTGGAAGTGAGACCATATAATCCACAAAGACAATCATAGTGTCCAGATTTAAAAAAGTACAAATCGATTTATTATTGTTTTTTTTTTAAAAACTCATCAAATACACAATTTTAAAAATATATATAACAATTTTACATATTATCATCAATGTCTTACATTCAATATTGACCAAAGCATATAAACAATTCCTAGTAAAAAATTCAAAATTCTAAATAAAAAAGAGAGTACATATCACTAGACAAAAGCCACTTTGTCATTAACAGCGTACACATCCACAAAGAAAGACTTGTGGGGGCTAGTGCCTGGTATTGGTCAATTCATAAAATACTCTTTGACCATAGCCGCTTGGTGGATTGTTTACTTTTCAATAAGGCGTCAACGCGTTTCGATGGACTCCTATAATGCCATCTTTCTCAAGACAAAGGAATTTTTGGAAACTATCAAAGTAATCTACAATAAACATGTGATCAATAAAAAAACCTCTCTAAGGCGGTGATGGCTGTTTCATAGACCCTAAGTCTGTGCTTCTCAGATAATGAAGATAGATGCCTGCTGTTTTTTCTCTGGATTGTAATTCAATCCTTGGAGTTGGTCTACAGTCCGCAATAGGAAGATTTTAATGATTAAAAATAGTCCCAGAAACGATTAAAAGTCAGGGCTGGTTTCTACGATTTGTTCAGCGTGATGATGATATACAACAAAGATTATCTCCTTTGGTGGGTGAAAGTCTGTATAGGAACACCACTTCACCTGCCATCCATAGCGCACAAAAGTACTGGCTCAGTACCTAATTCTGACAATGGCCAGACGTGTTTGCCTTCTTTATAGAAAGGTATATTTATTGATATCCCCTGTCGCCGTCTTATGATGTAAGCGTTCAGGTTCCCCTATGATAATTAGGGTTGTGTTAGTTGCACGCTCCTGCGTGATATCGATTCTAGCTTATATTACCCGATAGGATAGGATTATTGAGCACATGTTTATTGTAGATTACTTTGAGAGTTTAAAAAAATTCCTTTGTCTTGAGAAAGATGGCATTATAGGAGTCCATCGAAACGCGTCGACGCCTTATTGAAAAGTACACAATCCACCAAGCGGCTATGGTCAAAGAGTATTTTATGAATTGAACAATACCAGGCACTAGCCCCCACAAGTCTTTCTTTGTGGATGTGTACGCTGTTAATGACAAAGTGGCTTATGTCTAGTGATATGTACTCTCTTTTTTATTTAGAATTTTGAATTTTTTACTAGGAATTGTTTATATGCTTTGGTCAATATTGAATGTAAGACATTGATGATAATATGTAAAATTGTTATATATATATTTTTAAAATTGTGTATTTGATGAGTTTAAAAAAAAAAATAATAATAAATCGATTTGTACTTTTTAAAATCTGGACACTATGATTGTCTTTGTGGATTATATGGTCTCACTTCCAATGCTTGTAGAGGATGTGTATGATTGGCAGTGATTGGGAAAGTATGATATAGATTAAATATATAGCAGTTATAGGATTTATTTTTCTCCAAAGGAAAAAGTCTGTGATACAAGAGAAGTTTAATCCTTGCATTGGTGAGCAACTTGATAAAGCTGACATCACCATCAGGTCATTTACGGGTGACCCCATAGATGTATGTGGTTTCAGGAAGCTAAATTTCGCCTTCAAGGGGAGGGAGTCAATGGGAAAATTGTATGTGTCCTCTGTGGGTCCCTCAGTACTCGGGTGGATGGACCAGGGTAATCTTGGAATTATACTCGACCCCAGCAAACCTGACCCTGTCTTAGTAGTCCAAAGCAACGATGACTATGGCAAGGCCTTGCTGAGCAAGTACCCGAGAGTTTTTAGTGGCGAAGTGGGTGCCCTTAAAGGGTACCAACACAGAATTAAAGTAAAACCTTATACCATTCCAGTTGTACATAAAGCAAGAAATCTGCCATTCTCCATCAAGGATGAAGTGAAAGCGCAACTGGACAAGCTTCTAGAGGACGGCATCATCGAACAAGTGGAAGCTTCGGAGTGGGTTGCACCATTGGTCGTGGCCAAACGACCCAATGGAAAATTGAGGTTATGTGTAGACCTACGGGACCTAAATGACAACATAGTTGTTGAGCAGGTTCCTCTCCCCAAAATAAGCGAAATGTTGGCTACTACCAAGGGGGTTAAGTGGTTCTCAACCATTGACTTGAAATCGGCTTACCACCAGGTGCCCCAACATCGCGACAGCAAGAAGCTAACCACCTTCATCACGCCATTTGGGTGTTTCCGGTTTACCAGGGTACCCTTTGGGCTGGCTTCTGCTGCCGCGATGTTTCAGAGATTGATGCACAACATCTTCGATGGGGTCTCTGGCATACTAATCTTCCAGGATGATATCCTCGTGATGGGCAGATCTAGGGAAGAACATGACAATAAGGTCAACCAAGTTTTGGAAATCCTGAATGCCAAGGGGTTGACGGCCGAGCACATAAAGTGCAAGTTCGCATGCAATTCAGTTAGCTACCTCGGTCACGAAATCACTGGTGACGGTATCAGCCCCAAAAGAGAACTTCTGCAAGCCATCAAAAATGCTCCAGTGCCAAGCAGCAAGGACGAGTTGCGATCCTTTTTGGGTTTAGTCGAATTTTACGCGAAGTTCATCAAAAACTTTTCGTGCAAAACATATGTATTGAGGCAACTACTCAAACTGAAAAACAAGTTTGAATGAACAGATGTGTGTCAGCATGCCTTCAGTTCATTAAAAAAGGAAATGTGCTCCGCATTACCCTTGCAGGGATTCGACCCGTTACTGGAGAACATTGTCACCACAGACGCAAGTTCGAAAGGTCTGGGCGCAGTACTTACTCAAAAGGACACTAAAGGTGTGGAATATACCATAGCTTTTGCTTCACGCTCCTTGACCCCCACTGAGGAGAAATTCTCAGTCATAGAGCGTGAAGCACTAGCATGCGTGTGGGCCCTAGAACATTTTAGACAATTTGTGTGGGGCAACTGGGTCACCTTATGCACTGACCACAAGCCCCTATCTAAAGTATTCACCACTAAAGGACTGTATGCTGCTTCACCAAGACTGGCGAGGTTATCTGTGCGCTTATTCGATTACAATTACACCATTCATTACGTCCCAGGGGTAAAAAACGTTGTGGCAGACTTCTTAAGCAGTATGCCTGTTGAGTCGGCTGACCTAGACAAAAGATCTGAGGTTGAAGAGTCATGCATAGCCAGCGTTGATGAGAAATTTCATGGCATTTCAAGGGAGGAGTGGCTAACTGAGCAATCTAAAGACATTGTTTTATGCTAAGTTATTAAAATGTTAACCGAAGGGTGGTCATGCAAGAACAGGTTATCCAACTCTTTGCAACACTTTTGGGAGGTCAAGGATGAGTTATCACACGAAGATGGGTTGTTATTGAGGGGTGGTAGAGTTGTCCCTCCCAGTAATCTTAGAATGAGAATACTTAACTTATGCCACGAAGGGCATTTAGGTATAGGGAAAACTAAATGCAGGGTCAAAAATAACTACTGGTGGCCCGGCATTAGTTTAGCAGTGGAAAGGATTGTCAGGGATTGCACCCTATGCCTCAACTCAGATAAAACTCAGGTCACCTTCAGACCACCACTGCACCCCATTCCGTGCCCTTCCATGCCATGGGAGAGGATTGGGGTGGACATCATGGGTCCCATACCAGAATGAATGGAGCAGTGGTACGTAATCGTCATTATTGACCATTTTACAAAGTGGCCCGAGCTAAAGTTTGTCAATAAACCTGATTCCTTGTGCATAGTCAAATTTCTTGACGAAGTGTTCACATGTGAAGGTCTCCCCAAACAGATAGTCAGTGACAATGGGCCACAATTCATGTCCGACGTGTTCAAGACTTACATGCAAAGAAACCAAATAGAGCATAAGACCACTTCTGTTTACCATCCCGCGGGTAACGGTGCAGTTGAACGCTTTAACAGGGTCATCAAAGGTATAGTCCAGTTGGCCAGCAGTAACAACCTAAGCTGGAAACAGGAGATTCTCAAAACACTTTTGGCTTATTGCATAACTCCAAGCGACACCACTGGCCATAGCCCATTTGAACTCATGCGGTAAGGGAAAGATTGGTGCAAGCACAATCCAGTTGCAAGGCCAGGTACGACCTTAAGCATGGGTGCAAGCCAGTTGAGCTCAGGGTCGGGGACACAGTCAAGGTCAAGAGAAGTGGGCACATAAGCAAGGGCCAGGACAGGTACTCCCCACCCCTATTAGTACTCAAGGTGTTTTGCAACTCTGCTCTCTTGAGCGACGGTAGGGTGTGGCACTTCTCTGCCCGCTCTGTGTGCAAATAAACCTTTAAGGATCCAGACGGAACCATACCCACTAATCCCTCCAGTGAGCTTCCCATAACCAGCAAGCATAGCAGTGTCCCCATTGGAATGTTTGACGATGAGTCTGACTTTGAGACTTTTACCTCCAATACCACGGCTCACAACTCTACGTTGCAGCCCACGACCGCAACCGTGCGGGTTTTACCCAATCTCAGCACCACGGGTAGAGTCGGTAGACGGTTGCCCTCCAGACCTTTACATGACACCCCACTCCCCGTCAGCACAAGCTGGGCCGGGAGAAGGTTGTTACCTCCTGTTAAACTTTCAGATTACATTTGTGGGTAATCCTCTATTTGCATTATTATAATCTTCCATTGTTTGATTCATTGGTCCATCTTTCTTTCTTTCTTTCTTTCTCTCTCTCTCTCTCTCTCTCTCTCTCTCTCTCTCTCTCTCTCTCTCTCTCTCTCTCTCTCACTCTCTCTTTCCTTTCCCAAGGGGGGAGGATGTGTTGGGTTTACATTCCTGTGTCCCTGCGAGGACACCGTATGTGTTAGTGCATTCCTGTGTCCCGGCGTGGACACCGTACCGCCTGTTGTCACCAGCTGTCAGTTGGTCTTTGACAGTTGACAGCTGATGATCCATGCAGCAGCCGCGTACCCTGCGCTCCGCCTCCTGTGGAGCCTGTGTTGGTGAACTTAATAAAGAACTTATTCCATTTCCATCTACACGTCTCCGGAGAGTTCTTTACAGATCGTATATCAGAAATGCATACATGTTTCTTTTTCTTTACCGTTCAGGAGCATGGAGAAAGCGCTGTATGGCAGGCAGAGAATGTGTGACAAAATGTTTTGCACTGGCCTGCAGCAGCAGGTTACTGGCATTGACTACTGTGAGTCACTAGACCAGTCCTGGCTGAAGCCCTCCAAGGAATCGGGAGTCGAGTTTTGAAATCGGTAGTCTCCCGTCTGAATCGGGAGGGTAGGCATTTTTGGTCTCCTCACCCCTCTTCGCCCAGCAGCGCATACACTTTGTGAGACGGCTGTGATGTACAGCCGCGAAGGGGTCACAGAGCAGCAGTGGGCGACACAGTCAGTATTTTCTTAGTAGTCCCAGGACCACCATATTCGCACCTAGTTGCAGCATAGCATTCACACCTAATTGCAACAGCAAAGATCATCCATCCTTACAGTTACAAGATTCTCAAAACAAAAAACTGGGCAGGCTATAGACACTGAAGTAGGACTACAGTTTGCAGCAACAGTCGGCATACAATTAGGACTATATGACAGCTGTCATAAACTTAGAAAAAGGACTACAATGATAGCCTCCTCAACAGACATAGATGAAGAATTACAGATGACAAATCAGAGGTTTTTTATTGGTTGTAACCTTAATTCCATTTCAACATACTTTACCGCACCATTTTCTATAGTTGGTTACCACCCTTGCCTTGAAACTATGTGTTCTTATTAAATAAGTCAATATACATACATATATATGCAAAATCAGTTACTGCTGTTTGTAGGACCAAACTGAAAGACAGCTACAAATGCTGTTTGATATAAAAAGGCCTATTGTTGCATTGCACAGTACTTATCTGAGGAATGGATTTGCTGCAGCACCATTTTGTTTTGCAGCAACCGATTGTGGAACTCACTGCAGCTTTGTTCAAAGTTGGCCCTTGTGATGAACAATGCTTTCAGAGTCTCAAGTTCCATTCAGTTTCTTTTATCAGTCCATGTGTTATTCATAATGGAAAACATTCTTTCCACTGGATCATTAATTCCTGGTGGGCATAATGCAAACTGGACCATCAGGCCAATGTTCTTCAATGTAATATTGTGAGTTTGGAAATGGATGACTATTTCCACCCAACGTTCCTCTGTAGTCTTCTTCTGATCATCCCATTCTGTGAGTCTATCTGCTATGTATTTTCGTACACAGGTGATTTCATCAAAATGCTCCATTTAATCCATCTCAAATGTGATTGATGCAGATTGTACAAATTTCAACGTTATCCCAGACAGGAACAGTATCAAGAAGGATCCAGGAAAAATTGTTCAAGTCAGAAAAAATGCCCCCCACTCTTCCAAGTAATCAATACTGCTGTTGTAGAAAGCACACACAGAGTTACAGATTTTCGGTTCTGGTGAGAGTCCTTGTTCTTTCAGGGATTTAAGAAGCTCCTTTGCCCTAAGGCCCATGAAGCAGGCATCTCTCCTTTCATTCACTTCTCCTATTAATTGTGTAATTTGTCCTGAAATATCTATGGCATTTGCATGCTGCTTTCTCATCTGTTTTATTGTGTCACTAAAAAGAGGTAGTTGGTTGCGCAAATACCAGAGCCAGATTTCAGCAAGAGGCTTTAAAAAAATCATTGCAAACACAAGGAGATGATGGACGGAGCGCTGAAACTTTTCAAACACTCACCCCCAGTCACAGATCTGGTTTGAATCCATCATCGTTCTTTAGCTCACCTCGCCACCCAAGTTCAGACCCAGCCATATGCAAATCAATCTTGACCCTATTCTTCATGGGAACAGTCCAGCCCAAACTGTCAATCCAGGTCTTCCCTGGACCGGAAACAAGCATCCTGGGACCGGTTTCGGGGTAACAACCCTCTTCAGCCAGGCTAGCTTGAATCCAGTGGCAAAGTGAGCAAGGGACCCACGTCTGGGCATACCCTTCCAACTTAGGGTGAACAAAGCAAACACAAGGAGATGATGGACAGAGCGCTGGGGATTTGCTTGGGACAAAAAATAAGAACGTAGGGCTGGGAACAGTTTTAGGACCCTGTCAACTGCCGGAAGTAGGGAAAGTCAGCAAGTGTTGCTAGTATTTAGGAGTCGTTGATAATCTATATCAGCACACTCACAAAATTATTTCAGTTCTTCAACTAGGACAGTGCAGATGTGGAAATATTTGTACAATTTCAACAAAAAAGATTCTATGTCCATAGGCAGCCCATCAGCAGCGGTTTACACTGCATTATGGACAATGTGTGCTGCACACCCTATCCCAAGTACTTTATTATCAGGAATAGGTTCCTTAAGCTTGCAGAACACATTGTTTTATCCAGCTCTAACCTTTCCCCTAAAGTTTGTGTTAGTATTATCTGCACAAAACCCAACTACTTTTTCAAGCAAATTACACTTTTGAGGCGCTTGGTACAGTTCTTCAAAGAGTATTGCAGATGTTTTACCAGGAACAGAGGTAAACTCTAAAATGTTCACTTGAACACCCTCAAAGTACTTGAAATACCTAATGACAATTGGTATTAATTTAACTTCTTTCCTATTGGAAGCATCAATAGACACAGATATGTTATTCAAGTGAAAATTTCTATCAGTCATTGCAAGAGGAGCCAGTACTTTTGTAATCAAGGCTTCAATCTTGGTGTGAACACAACAAAACCTTTCATCATGCAGTTTTAGAATCAATGCTGATGTACAGTCCATTGACCAAAAACTGTGGTTATGCTTAGCAAGATGATATGCTAATGTACCTTCAGCAACAGCCCTACTGAGTTCAACATGTCCAGGGGCTGCCTTTCCCAAAAAAGTGGTAATATTGCTTTTGCAGCTTGAAGCTTCGACCCACAACTTGTGTTATTTTTGTCTTTGTGTGCCTCTTTATATCCGACTTTCGGGCATGGCTAATGGAGAATGTAGATTTTCCGATCTTGCAGAACACGTTGGCATCACTGTTCCCGACCTTACTTAAAAAGGGGAAAGATCGTTGCATCTCCTCACTGACGGAACACTTTTGCTTAGGCATATCTCTGGTAGGTAGCTAGCCATCCTTTCTGTTATTGAATTTGGAGAAAAAAAGTAATGTAACTATGATACGTACTGATTAAAAAATGTAACATTTTTTAAGTGAGTGCACATTTACACACACTAGCAGAAGAACTGTGCCTCGCTTCTTGAGTGTACAGCAGTACCACAGAGGCATCATGGCTACCCAAAGCTCTTTTTATAGAAAACACATTTTATTTTTCAAAATATCCGGATTGAAGCTCCAGGGACCAAATAGTGCCTATGAGTTCGAAACGTTTCAGAAGAGAGAATTAATCAGCATTGTGGAAAAATACTTGCAGCAATGTCTTTAACTTTGAGGATAAAAATCAGATGGAAAATGTCCAAGAAGTCATTTTTACCCTTCTGCCAGTTATGTGATCATCTTTGCCAATCAGAGGTTCTGGTATCAAATACCACAATGCAGTAAAGTGTTGCCAACTTAGGAGCTCAATTTATGATTGCAACAAGCATTTTGGGATGTTACTTCTGTTCAATTTAATTATTTGAGGTATCAGCAATTAATTTAATGGGTTAAGGAGAAGCAGTCAAATCAGACAATTGATTTCCCCCAAATATACTGCTGGTACAAGAGAAAAATATTGAAGATCCAAGCACAAAAGGATATGGCATGTTGAAGCTTTCTTTTAGGCTGAGGAACGCCATGCTGCTTGAGCTTTAGGGTGTTTTGAGTAACCAAATTTAGAAAAAGATTAACGTAATCAATATTGTTTGGTATCATGAAGGCTTGAAATAGCTGAAGTTGGGTGGACGGTTTTTCTGAACATGAGGCCCCAAAATTTTTCTTGCCCAGAGCTCCAAATGCCCATAAGATGGTAAAGGGACATGCAACCAGACATGCCACACAATGACACTCAGAACACATTGACACGTATAATTTTGGTACTGCATTTGCATAGTGCTTCATACACTGCTATCTATCTATCTTACTATCCATCTACCTGTCTATCCATCTATTTCAAATCTATCTATCTATCTATCGAAGTCTAACTAGCTATCTATCTGGTTATCTATTTGCAAGGTTATCGATCTATCTCTGTCTGCAGGGTCTGTCTGTCTATCATTGCAAGTCTGTCAAGGTACCCATCTATTTATGAAACTGTCTCCGTCTGTCTTTGTGAGCCTCTATATATGTTTTGCAAGCCTCTCTATTTATCTATCTTTTCAACATTCTCTATTTGTAATAAAGATTTACAAAAATATTCAAAAAAGTATTAGCAAAGGCAAGACTCTGGCAGCCAACACCAGATTGGTTGGCTTTTTTTAGTTCGGGTGTTAGTCTTACCTTTTGATTTTACTAAAATTATGTGTATAACATAGTAACCTATAGGGGCTTTCAGTCAGACTTTGTAGGAGAGTAGGATCTGCTTCACATGGGTACCCCCACTTTTTGCTGATGCTTCACTGTTTTTCGACATTAGTCTGGCTGGGGCCCTGCTAATCAGAACCCCAGCCTAGCTGCTTCCTCTCTAAAATGGTTTCCATGTGCCTTAGGCACATCACTGATTGGAATCTGGAGTGCCCTTATAAGTCCCTAGTATATGTATACTATGTACCAAGGGCATAGGTACCTCAGAGGCCTACCAGGGGCTGCAGCATGTATTATGCCACCCCTGGAAGGCCATCCAAACTGACACCACAGGTCTGCTACTGCAGCCTGGGTAAGGTGGTGCATGCACCCCTTACTGTGATATAGGTTACCTATATCACTAAATACATACACACATATAAACCTATAAGTCACTCCTAAGGCAGGCCTTATCAATCCTGAAGGCAGAGTGCGTGGTTCCTATGTGAGAGGGTGCCCCTGCATGAGCAGGGCCCCTCTGCAGCGTTCGGAGACCCTTCTCTGATGCTGTTTGTAGTGCAGCCTGACCATATACTCTTAAGCGCATTATAACCTCGCGTTAAAAGCTAACTTTGGAATGGCTGCACCTAAACATGTCGTGTTTGGTGTCAAACATCTTGGAATACTACCCCCCCGCCAATTCTGGCGGCGGGGGTAGCATTCCACCCTTCTAGAGGGAAAGACATGTTAACTCTGGCTAGCCCGGTAACTTCTTTCTAAAGCCCTGGCATCACAAAATGGATGCTGCTGCCACAGACACGAGTCTGGCCTCCTGCTGCTGGACGAAACTCCGGCAGGGAGGCCTGGACAATAGGTTTCCTGTCCCAGGGAGGTGTGACCACCTCCCCAGACAGGATAATGTGTATTGGGGCTGGGCGGGAGCACTTTCGGGTGCTCTGAAGTCCTGCACTGGGGGCACATTTGGTGTCCATGTGCATACCCCAGTTCAAACCAGATCAGGGGCTTGCAGCCCCTGCTTTGGCGCGAACTGGACAAAGGGAAAGGGGTGTAGCCACCCCTCTGCCCTGACCCACCCATAGGTGGGGCCACAGAGTAGTCCAACCCCTAAACTTGGTATAAGTATAGGAACCCAGTCCTTAGGACTTTAGATTATCCCTGGACGAAACTCTGAAACAGAATCCTGGACCTTCGACGCTCTACTCAAGATTAGAGGACAGAAGAATCTCCCTTGGGGTCAAGGAGTGACTCCCCTGCTTGGCAGGCACCAAAGACACATCTGTCCGGTCTGCATTTCTGAAGCTCCCGTCGGACGCCGAAGTCTTCGCATCACCAGAGGTGGATTCTCAGACTTCACCGAGGCTACCCTGAGTCCCCAGCAAAGCTGAGGCCCGTAGCTATCGTGGGTAACGTGAGACCGTGACCCCTGGACAACGAGCACATTTGCAAGTGCATCCTCTTCTGGGTCTCCCACGAAGTCGTGCTTTGGGCTCCGAGTAGCCCTAGCCTCCAGCACCAACTGCACCGAAGATCACTGGCCTCCACTCCACGAGTGTCCTGTGAGCCAGATCCACGTGCGACGTCTCGAGGCTCCTTCGCGGTCGCTAGCCCGTTGGCTAGTAGCCCTTCACGAAGGCCAATCTTTTTCTTCTTGGGCATCCTGGTTGCTCCAGGCCTGCCCTCACTTACCCTCGCTGGGTGAGTTCCCCAGACCTTGCTGGTCTGCACCATCGACAATCTTCATCTTCACCGAGACTTGCCGTTGCCAAGGCTTGTTGGGTCCAATCCGGTTGCCGACACCTCAGCACTCGACAGACATTGTGTACCAGCCCGAATCCTGCTCCTGGTCGCCGACAACGCCTCCTGGACCTCGTGGCTGAAGAGTCAAGACGACCGTCAACGCACCTGAAGCACTCGACATCGGTGGGCATCTGTCCATCGCCTTCCTGGTCACTGGCTAGTGACCCAGACTCTGTCCCCTCTGCTTTCAGGTTCTTCAGATCTCCGATCCACTCTTGGATCCACCCGGACACTTTCCACTTGGTCGCCAGCAGCACTTTGCAGCAGATCGCCATTCACATCGACGACGAAACCCGACCCCGAAAGGCACCTATGCACCCGGCTTCCCTGGGTGAGGTAACACGAGTACTCCGGTGCTCCAGTTGGTAGAGACTCTTCAAAGTACTAGTTCTCAAAGGGTTTGCTCCAAGTCCTCCTTTAAGTGTCCCTTTTCTTTAATTTCCTGATCGCGACTTTCTCCATAGAAGTCAACGGCGTATCGCGGTTGTGTATTTACACTGCACGCGTCCCCCGTGGGTCCCCTGTGTCACTACCTTGGGTGGTTCCTTGTGGTCCAAGCACTTCTAGAGGCTCTAGGCCTAGTGTCTAGTTCAGTCGTGGTTCTTATACCACTTTATTGGTATATGGTTTGGTACGCCCCTAGGGCCCAAACGTGTATTTGTGCTATTACTGTGTTTAAATAACTTATAACTTGTGTACTTCGAACTTTAGCCTCATAAAGAGACTAGAGGGGTGTGTTTAGCAATAAATACATATATTTTGAATATATACCTGGTGTGGTGCTCTTTCATTTGATCACTCAAGAGATTATAGACTGGTAAAACAAGCTGCTTTACATTCCTTCAAGACTTAGCCTGAAGGCTGCTCTCCATAGCTACCACTAGGATAGCTTTCAATAAGGTTGTCTTTAACCTATCTCCAATAAGGGGTTGTTTGGACTGTTGCAAGGTGCCCACTATAATTAGTGGACAGCATATGCCAGGCCAACTTCTCACATTGGTGTGCAGCGTGTGGGATTCCAGCTTCCTATTGTTTTACCAGATAATCTCAATTGAATTGATCAACTGAAAAACACTAAAGGTACCTAAGGTACATATAATTTAAGCTTAGAATACAGTAAGTTCTACTGAACTTAGAGTTGTGTGTTAAGGGATAGCACACCCTTTCTACAACTCAAGAGAGTTTAGTAGGCCACACTAGAGTAGGTAGTGCATACACCACACCACACTAGTAATGTCTTTAAAGGTAGGATCTAGAGAATCCTTACCAGAAGCCACTGGGCTTCTTCCCTCCAAGTATGATACCCTCCCATTCTTGGAATTGAGAGCATTATGTAACTTGAGGAAATTAAGGACAGGCCAAAGTCCCACCACCCAACACCTTAAAGAGTTGTTGGTGGCTTATGACCTTAGTAAGCCCTTGGGGACTGAAGGGGTAGGAGCTGAGGGTGGGGCAGAAGAAGAGGAAGGGACCAGGGGTACCAATACCCCCAGCCCCCCTCTGAAACTGGCCAGGAGGGTAACAATGACCCTGACCTGGATAACCCAATCCCTCCTGTGGAAGATGAAGAGGATGATCAGGATGATGCCCTCTTTGTCCCCCAGGAAGGATTATGAGTGTGCCCAGAAAGTCTAGATCTCCTTCTCAGGAGTCTAACCACTCTGGCACCTCAATAGGGAGCTCTGTCTCATCTCATAGGAGGGAATCCTCTCATGAGAGAAGAAAGAGGCTGATTCAATATGAGGAAGCTCAGCTTGAACTCAGAAGGAAGCAAGTAGCCTTAGACAGGGAGTCCCTAGATCTCTTTAGAGAGAAAAGAAAGTTGGGACTAGAGTCCCATGGTGGCAGCCATGTCCCTAGAGATAGGGAAAGGTCATATGACCATAGGAACCTGAGCAAGATTGTCCCTCCCTATCAGAATGGGGATGACATCCACAAGTGGATAACTGCTCTAGAGAGGGCCTGTAAAGTACAGAAGGTCCCTCAGGAACAGTGGGCAGCAATCTTGTGGCTCTCCTTTGCAGACAAAGGTAGAGATAAGCTCCTCACTGTTAGAGAGGAGGATGCTGATAATTACAAGGTCTTGAAGAGTGCTCTTATTGATGGGTTTGGCCTAACCACTGAACAGTACAGGTTGAAGTTCAGAGATACCCAAAAAGCACAGACTCAAGACTGGGTAGACTATGTGGATTGTTCTGCCAAGGCTCTGGAAGGCTGGTTGATGGGCAGTAAGGTGTGTGACTTCTCAGGATTGTACAATCTGATAATGAGGGAGCAGATTCTTAATAACTGTCAAAATCAGCTGTTGCATCAATACCTGGTAGACTCTGATCTGACCTCTCCCCAAGAATTGGGAAAGAAGGCAGACAAATGGGTCAGAACCAGGGTGAAGCAGAAGGTACAGAACCAAGGTGGGGACACCAAGAAGCAAGATTCTAAGAACTCTGAAAAGGGTGGGGAGAAGGGTAAAGATCAAAAGTCTTCATCAGGCCCCCAAAAATCTTCTTCATGTGGGGATTCACAGTCTACAAAAGGGAAAGGCCAAAGAAAACCATGGTGCAAGGTCTGTAAGCAAAAGACCCACTGGACCAGTGATTGCACCAAGTCCAAAGACTCAAGTCCAGCACCCACCAATGCCCCTAAGGCACCTGTTCCCCCTAGTACAGTTACAGTTGGTGGGAGTGCTCCAGCCAAGGGTTTAGTAGGGTTCACCCTGGGTACTGAGTTGGGCTCTGACCTAGTCAGAGAACTGACTCAGGCTGTGTTAGTCTGTGATGGAGGCATGGATGTGCCCTCCTCTATGAGTCCCAGTAATCTGGGCAAGTACAGACAACATACCAAAAAGCATACAGCAGCAGACCAAGGCCAAGCACATTAGATCCCACCAGTTTCATAAAATATTATTCAAGTGCAACTACTTCCGGCATCCGCTGCTGGAAGATGTCAACAATAATACAAGTCCATAAAAAAGGAAGGTGCACTTATAAATGAAAGCAATCAGGAAACATGTATTTATCCAAAGTTTCTTTTCTTTATTTACGTGGTTTGGTTAAAACCGGCACACAGCCAACGCGTTTCGTTCCCTAGTGCCACGGGAACTTCGTCAGGGCTGTAATAATCACAACACATAAAAAAATAAAACATAAGTATACATATAAAAATCACATATACATACACCATACACTAAAGAAAAATATAACACACAAACAAATATAATACACATACAATGACCCAAAAGAGGAAGAAAGCATAAACCAACGAAGTGTTCAAGGATACACCATCCCTAAATTAACAAAAACATATTATTTATTTCTTATTACTATTTTTTTATTTTTTTATAATAAAATAAAAAATGCCACTTGAATTTGCTAAAGTATCGCATAAGAAAGGAGCAGAAAAATATATATATAAATCATGTAACACCAAACTATAATAAAGAACATACCATATTTAAACAAACAAAAATCTAAAACAAAATATATAAAGTGGGAAAGCAAAAGAAAACAGAGAAAACAATACACGGAGGAAGGAAAGCACAATAATGCAAGGAGAAAAAAAGGAAAATAATACAAAAGAAAAAAAGAAGAAAAAAAGAAGAAAAAAAGGGTAAAGTATAAAGCTTAAATAAGCAAGACAAAAAAGAGTTAGAAAGCAATAAACCTTAGAAAAATAGAAAAAAGAGGAGAACCATAATCCGTCTGAAAGCACAAACCTAAAAAGGTGACAGGTTAAACTGTCGTATATCGATATATCCAAAACGTCACCATAGATCGCATTCAACAAGATATTCTGTATATCTCACCTTATTGGTAATATAAAGGGAACGTACACAACTCAGTTACAGGTCCAATTGTTATCACGGTATACCGTTTCAAGATCAAGGTCGTACGTCCCCTAATATGGTCAAGACACCCTGTATACAAGGTCTTTTTAGAAAATATTCCTATAGGTAAAAGAAGATAAACAGAGCAAATACTAGACAGTGTATAAACAAGAAAGGTAAAAGAAGGCGAGGTATAACCTCGCCAATCACTATCCAAAAATAAAGAACAAAAAACTCGGACCATAAGCTGTCTCACCTTTAGATTAATTAAATGTAATGAGGGAGTCCGACAATAGGGAGTCCCAGACGGAGCACTGCTCTTTAAATTTCAACAGGTCAACTGCCAAAAAATAAACAGTTTATTAAGGAAAAGAAATATATTTCCAAAAAGGATGAGAGAAAATTATTTTGCTCCATGTACCACGTAAATATCAAACAAAAAACGGACCAGTGTTTATATGACCTATGTAACATGGCCTTAGTTATATAAAACACCAACATACTGACAGTAATCAAATTCTAAGTCGTATCGCGGTCTGAAAGGTACAGGTCCTAAGTGGCGAATGAGCCAATATACCTAACAATACACAAAGAAAATTCTCAGTATGAGGCAATCATGTATACGATAAACCACAAATAAGAAATACCAGACGATTATATGCATGTGCAACCATATAAAAATACTAAAAAATAAGACCAATATTCAATTATAAGAAAGAGGCCTAAAATATTACAATATCCAATAACGATGAATAAACGGCCCATTTTTATCATGAATAAGCTAAAAAGCAAAATTGCTAGATTCAATCTATCAAAAATTTAGATAGCGCAAAACAAATGCAGCATCCCCTCACATATAGTATATTGAAGTTACCCGAAAGGTATTTAAAAAAGGGGGGCAGAGCCCCATAGCGTTCTGCAATAAAAACAAAGAAAGGGCACATGTGGCATAATAATAGCAAGCGTAATGTCGTTTAGTACGACTAAAATCAAACAAGCATACTGACGTACCCAGTAATCACCTATTCTCCAGTGTGAATAGTTCCCGACGGCATGATAACCGGCAACACGATAGTGCAAGCTCCCACGCCATTATTAGCAACAATTTAAGCAATCCCGAGGGCGCAAAATGACGTCCAATTCATGCGACCGAAATGCATCACATAGATGCAACAGAAAGAAACCGCGAGTCCGGCGGCCATCATGGAAATGTAATCCAGATGGGAAGAAACATATTATTGCCATGCAGTTTAAGCATAATGATAAAAAAAGGATGTTGTATAGTTTTATAATGCAAAAAACCAACTCCAACATCATGTATCAGCTAAATTACAAATTTAGAAAAAATATATGTATATATACGGGTAAGTTTCCAACGTATCGTACCCATAATGTAATAACGTCTTCTAACGAAGAATAGTCTAGTTTGTAGACAGAACTGAAAAACGAGGTGAATAATTACATAGAACAACACCCAAGCCAGTTACGGCGGTGTCATCAGATGCCAAAATTTTTATTTTTTTTATATTTTGTTATATAAATAAAAGACGACCAACCCAGGGGCCATCTTGTAGTGTATTCTGAAATCAATTTCTACAATAATCCCATCACAGTATTTTCTAACTCACTGACGGAACAGCATATTACCCAAAAGATCTCTTGAGAATCAATATAAAACCTTAGAAAGGGATACATACCGAAAAAAAGAGGAAAAAGAAAATGAGAGGATAAAATTAAATACATACATTAACTATCATTTCAAAACAGAAAAAATGATAAAAATTACAAATTTTAAAAAAATATATGAAGCTACAATCACAGTAAAGAGATTTTCTCTCCAAAAAATTAATTAACTCAAAAGGCTATTCCCTTCTACAGAGGTATGATGAGAAGCCTTATTACAGAGTATTAACAGATACTTAAAGCCACATCAAATGTACACAATATGCACCCTTCTATCCAAGAAAATAGTGTAATTCTTTATCAGTATTGTGGCCTTTCTCAGTGGCCTTAAGACGACATATCCATTTTGCTTCCCTCTGCCTACACAGCAGTTCACGATCGCCACCCCTAGCTCCCTGGGGTACATGGTCAATACCATGAAACCAGAAAGAATTGTCATCGGGATGTACCTTCATATAATGGTCGCTCACAGGGTACCGGCTATCCTTGTTAAGTATAGCTCTACGGTGTTCCTGGATGCAAACTTTTAGAGAGCGTACAGTGCTACCCACGTAGATGATATCACATTTACAACCTAAAATGTATATAACGTGGGTAGTATTGCAATTGATAAAATGAACAATTCTATGGGAATTAGAGGTATTATACGAAAAATTTGTAATTTTATTCCTGCCAAAAGGACAGATGTTACACGTACCACAAGTAAAAAAGCCGAGTGGTTTAGGTGGCAACCATGTCTCACGTGGATTCATTATATAACTTGGACACAACGCATCGCGTAGGGACCTCCCTCTACGATATGTCATGGAGGGTTTATCAGTTATACTCTTACTTAGGCCAGGGATATCAGTCAAAATGCCCCAATTCTTTTTTAAAATGTTGTATATTCTGCCACTGTTTAGGTTGTATTGGGTGACAAAACTAGCTGGTCGTTCCTTCTTATTTCCAGTTTTCACCACGGGCTTATTACACAGGGTATCCTCCCGTTTGAGGTGTTGCGCTTTATCTATTGCTTTGTCAATAACCTTTCTGTCATAGCCTCTCTTTAGAAATCTGTACCTAGTGTCCTGAATGTTCTTATAATAAGTATCTTCCTCACTGCAGTTTCTTCTTAATCTTGTCATTTCGCCATAGGGGATGTTATTAATGACTGTGCGTGAGTGGGCACTATCTGCACGTAAAAGAGCATTACAAGCTGTATCCTTTCTATAGAGAGAGCTTTGTACAACTCCCTCTTTGACATAAAAATGTATGTCCAAGAAATTTATTTTGTCTTTATTATGAGTCATAGTGAGTTTCACATTAAAATTATTTGAATTCAGGTAAGTATGATAATGATCTAACTGTTCCATGGACCCTGACCATAGGACAATGATATCATCAATATATCTCCCCCAGAAAACGATATGCTCAGTCCAGGGGGAGGCACGTCTATTCCAAGCAAACTCCCTCTCAAACCACCCCATGAAGAGGCAGGCGTACGAGGGAGCAAATTTCGAACCCATGGCAGTCCCAAGTATTTGATGGAACCAGGTGGTATCGTGTAGAAAGAAGTTGTTACTCAAAATGAGATCTATCATCTCTAATAGCATTTCATTAAATTCATAGTGCTCAGCACTTTCCCTATCCAAAAAGAACGGACCACAAGTACTCCAAACTCCTTACAAATACAAGTGTAAAGGCTTTCTACATCAAATGTAACAAATGAAAGCTCATCGGACCACTGAAGGTCCTTGAACTTGTTCAAGATATCTTTACTGTCCCTGATATACGAGGGAAGGTCACTAACATATCCTTGAAGTCGAAGGTCCACAAATTCGGAAATTTTCTCCGTAGGAGAGTTTATCCCTGATATTATGGGACGGCCAGGGAAATTTACCCCCTTATGAATCTTGGGTAAGATGTAAATGCATGGGTATTTAGGATTTTCAATTCTGAGATATCTGAACTCATCTTCCGTCAATAAACCGATGTCCCTCCATTCACTCAGTTTTATATTTATCATCACGGTAACACCTTTGATGGGATTAACTGGAATCCGTTGATAGCACAAAGTATTGTTCAATTGTCGCTCAATTTCAGACATATAATCACAGTGGTTCATAACCACAACATTACCGCCCTTGTCGGCCTCTTTTATGACAATAGTTTTGTCAGCTTTAAGTCTATTTAGCGCCTGCCTTTCATTGGCGGTAATGTTGTGGTTACTACGTACCAATGATCCGTAAGATGCCTCCAATTTGTACAGATCTTTACTAACTCTATCATAGAAAGTATCTATGCTCGGATGGTAATTATACGTGGGTACAAATTTTGATCTTGGTTTTAATTGACTATCAAAGTCACAGTTTTGTTCAATACCAAAGTCTCTCAGTAAAGTGGACATATCGTTTTTACCATCATCGTCTAAACTAAGCAAAAGTTGTATATTGCGAATATCACTTACAGAGTGCGATATACTATCTGACTCAGCAGAGGGATTAGATGTTCTAGGGATTTGTTGAGAGAAGAAATCTTTCAGTTTCAAAGTTCTTACAAATTTATATAGATCAATATGAACTTCAATCAAATCCCCTCCTTGTGTTGGACAAAAGTTCAAGCCCTTACTGAGAACAGACAATTCATTTTTATCCAAATTTTTATTTGACAAATTAACAATTTTCAAATCATATTCATTGTATAAATCATCAAAACCCATGTCATTGCCAATTACATTGTCATTCATTGTTTTGTTTTCGTCACAACATTCTGTTTGCTGACTGGACCTCTTCCCGTACCTGCCCTTAGACCTCCTCCCTCCCCTCCGGGTTTTGGTTGATCTCGTTTTTGTTGTAGTCTGCTGCTGATTCTCAATTTGGCGAGCTCCTTCTGAAAAGAAGAAGCTCCTTCCCCCAAAGGGGTCTCAGATGGTATATTGGAGGCGGTACTACTCATCAAGGAAGATGATATACTACTACCAGAGCGAACATCCTCACTTTCTTCCCTCTCCTCACGAGTTCTTTTTTTCTCATCCCCCCCTTGGACATTATCAAATTTCTTTGCGAACGTGTACACACGTCCGTCCCGGTAATCTCTATCGTCCCTCCTAATCTTTTTGAGTTTTTCTCCTTCAAATATACCTGATGTTCTTCCATAACTTTTTCAAGATGGAAAAATTCTTTTCAATAAGATCTTTAGACTCCATATTATTAATTTCTTTTTCTAGGGCCTCAATTTCCCCCTGTAGTTTCTCTCCTTTTTCCTTAGCATGACGTGTCAATATTTGCATCATAACCTGTGATGCATGCTCAAGGTTACCCTCCCACTCATTTAGAAGATCCTCACTTAAATTTTCAAAAGTTGGGAAGATTAAAATTCTTAAACCCCTTGGTATTTTTTTATTAGCTAGATATTGTTGGATCGTCACCCCGTCCCACCAACGGGATAGCTCCTGCTTTTTTAATCGTTCGAGCCTAAGGAATAGTGTTTTCAAACTTGCTCTATTAGGAATACCCTGTAGTTGGGGTTCCTTTGAACTATCGGTGCCAAATAGATTGAGGGCCATTTCTTCTCTTCCATCTTCAAATCTAGGCATGTTACTGTAGTTAGATAATCGTCACGAAGGGAATCAGTGCAAGACAGTCAAAATCCAAGGATTACAAAATACCAAAAAGCATACAGCAGCAGACCAAGGCCAAGCACATTAGATCCCACCAGTTTCATAAAATATTATTCAAGTGCAACTACTTCCGGCATCCGCTGCTGGAAGATGTCAACAATAATACAAGTCCATAAAAAGGAAGGTGCACTTATAAATGAAAGCAATCAGGAAACATGTATTTATCCAAAGTTTCTTTTCTTTATTTACGTGGTTTGGTTAAAACCGGCACACAGCCAACGCGTTTCGTTCCCTAGTGCCACGGGAACTTCGTCAGGGCTGTAATAATCACAACACATAAAAAAAAATAAAACATAAGTATACATATAAAAATCACATATACATACACCATACACTAAAGAAAAATATAACACACAAACAAATATAATACACATACAATGACCCAAAAGAGGAAGAAAGCATAAACCAACGAAGTGTTCAAGGATACACCATCCCTAAATTAACAAAAACATATTATTTATTTCTTATTACTATTTTTTTATTTTTTTATAATAAAATAAAAAATGCCACTTGAATTTGCTAAAGTATCGCATAAGAAAGGAGCAGAAAAATATATATATAAATCATGTAACACCAAACTATAATAAAGAACATACCATATTTAAACAAACAAAAATCTAAAACAAAATATATAAAGTGGGAAAGCAAAAGAAAACAGAGAAAACAATACACGGAGGAAGGAAAGCACAATAATGCAAGGAGAAAAAAGGAAAATAATACAAAAAGAAAAAAAGAAGAAAAAAAGAAGAAAAAAGGGTAAAGTATAAAGCTTAAATAAGCAAGACAAAAAAAGAGTTAGAAAGCAATAAACCTTAGAAAAATAGAAAAAGAGAGGAGAACCATAATCCGTCTGAAAGCACAAACCTAAAAAGGTGACAGGTTAAACTGTCGTATATCGATATATCCAAAACGTCACCATAGATCGCATTCAACAAGATATTCTGTATATCTCACCTTATTGGTAATATAAAGGGAACGTACACAACTCAGTTACAGGTCCAATTGTTATCACGGTATACCGTTTCAAGATCAAGGTCGTACGTCCCCTAATATGGTCAAGACACCCTGTATACAAGGTCTTTTTAGAAAATATTCCTATAGGTAAAAGAAGATGAACAGAGCAAATACTAGACAGTGTATAAACAAGAAAGGTAAAAGAAGGCGAGGTATAACCTCGCCAATCACTATCCAAAAATAAAGAACAAAAAAACTCGGACCATAAGCTGTCTCACCTTTAGATTAATTAAATGTAATGAGGGAGTCCGAAAATAGGGAGTCCCAGACGGTTTGTGCTTTCAGACGGATTATGGTTCTCCTCTTTTTCTATTTTTCTAAGGTTTATTGCTTTCTAACTCTTTTTTGGCTTGCTTATTTAAACTTTATACTTTACCCTTTTTCTTCTTTTTCTTCTTTTTCTTTTTGTATTATTTTCCTTTTTCTCCCTGCATTATTGTGCTTTCCTTCCTCCGTGTATTGTTTTCTCTGTTTTCTTTGCTTTCCCACTTTATATATTTTGTTTTAGATTTTTGTTTGTTTAAATATGGTATGTTCTTTATTATAGTTTGGTGTTACATGATTTATATATATATTTTTCTGCTCCTTTCTTATGCGATACTTAGCAAATTCAAGTGGCATTTTTATTTTATTATAAAATAAAAAATAGTAATAAGAAATAAATAATATGTTTTTGTTAATTTAGGGATGGTGTATCCTTGAACACTTCGTTAGTTTATGCTTTCTTCCTCTTTGGGTCATTGTATGTGTATTATATTTGTTTGTGTGTTATATTTTCTTTAGTGTATGGTGTATGTATATGTGATTTTTATATGTATACTTATGTTTTATTTTTATGTGTTGTGATTATTACAGCCCTGGCCAAGTTCCCGTGGCACTAGGGAACGAAACGCGTTGGCTGTGTGCCGGTTTTAACCAAACCACGTAAATAAAGAAAAGAAACTTTGGATAAATACATGTTTCCTGATTGCTTTCATTTATAAGTACAGACAACAGCCTTTAATCAATGGACGAGAGGCTTTGGCATTTAGGGACACAGGGGCAAGTGTCACAATGGTGACACAAGACCTTGTGAATCCTGGGCAAGTTATACTTGGTGAGATGTACCAAGTGACCAATGCTAGCAACGTCAGAACAGACCATACTCTGGCAGTTGTTAACTTCTCCTGGGGAGGGGTAACTGGCCTTAAGAAGGTTGTGGTGAGTGCAAACCTACCAGTCGAATGCTTGCTTGGCAATGACTTAGAGACTTCTGCTTGGGCAGAAGTGGAGCTCAGGACCCATGCAGAAATGCTGGGGATCCCTGCAGATGTGTTTGCTGTGACCAGGTCACAAGCCAAAATGTCTAGCACTGAACAGGCCTTGGATTCTGGAATAATGGACCAAGTGCCTTCCAAGAGGAGGAGTAGTAGGGTTAAGGCAGTGCCTTCCCCCTTGGCTCAGGAAGAAGATCAGTCCCATGAGGGGGATGATCTCAGTCCTGAAGAAGGAACTGTCCCAGAGGAACTTGAACCTGACCAGGTTGAGTTCTTGGGGACAGGGGGACCTTCTAGGGCAGATCTGAGCCAGGAGCAGCAGAGCTGCCCCTCCCTTGAACCCCTCAGACAGCAAGCTGCTGCTGAGGCTGCTGGGAAAGCTAGTGGTCCCCATACAGTGTATTGGGATGATGGACTCCTGTACTCAGAGTGTAGAGACCCCAAGCCTGGTGCTACCAGGAGGTTGGTTATACCTCTAAAGTTCAGGGGCTTCCTATTGACCCTAGCCCATGATATTCCCTTGGCAGGTCACCTGGGCCAGAACAAGACTTGGGACAGAATTGTCCCTCACTTTCACTGGCCCCTCATGTCTGAAGACACCAAGGAGTTTTGTCGCTCCTGTGTAACCTGCCAGGCCAGTGGCAAGGCAGGTGGCACTACAAAGGCCCCCTGATACCACTACCTGTGGTGGGGGTGCCCTTTGAAAGGGTAGGGATTGACATTGTTGGTCCCATGGATCCCCAAACAGCATCTGGGCACAGGTTTATCCTGGTGGTAGTGGATCATGCCACCAGGTACCCAGAAGCTATTCCCCTCAGGACCACTACAGCACCTGTGGTGGCAAGGGCCCTCCTGGGAATTTTCTCAAGAGTGGGCTTTCCTAAGGAGGTAGTATCAGACAGGGGTGCTAACTTCATGTCTGGGTACTTGAAAGCAATGTGGAAGGAGTGTGGAGTGACTTATAAGTTCACCACACCCTATCACCCACAATGTAATGGTTTAGTTGAGAGATTCAACAAAACCTTGAAGGGCATGATTAAAGGGCTCCCAGAAAAGCTTAGGCGAAGATGGGACATACTCTTGCCCTGCCTTTTATTTGCATATAGGGAGGTGCCTCAGAAGGGGGTTGGTTACAGCCCTTTTGAACTTCTGTTTGGCCACCCTGTCAGGGGTCCACTGTGCTTGGTGAAGGAAGGATGGGAGTTACCTCTCAAGCCCCCAAAGCAAGACATAGTGGACTATGTACTTAGTCTCCGCTCCCGGATGGCTGAGTATATGAAAAAGGCAACCAAAAACCTTGAGGCTAGCCAGGAACTTCAAAAGGCCTGGCATGACCAAAGAGCTGTTCTGACTGTTTACCAGCCAGGACAGAAGGTGTGGGTGTTGGAGCCAGTGGCCCCAGCAGCTCTCCAGGACAAATGGAGTGGACCCCACACTATTGTTGAGCAGAAGGGTGAGGTTACCTACTTAGTAGACCTAGGAACACCCAGGAGTCCCCACAGGGTTCTCCATGTCAACAGGTTAAAACCATATGTGGACAGGGCAGACATGGGCTTGCTCATGGCTACTGATGAAGGGCAGGAGGAAGAGAGTGACCCACTCCCTGATCTGCTCTCACAGAACCCTGACGATGGGTCAGTAGATGGTGTAGCCTTGGCAGGCAGCCTCACTACCCAGCAACAAACTGATTGTAGACAGGTGCTCAATCAGTTTAGACATATGTTTTCACTGACACCCAGTCAGACCACCTGGTGCACTCATGAAGTGGACACTGGGGACAGTCTGCCTATTAAAAATAAGATTTATAGGCAACCTGACCATGTCAGGGACTGTATCAGGACTGAAGTCCAGAAAATGTTGGAGTTGGGAGTTATTGAACCCTCAGATAGCCCTTGGGCTAGTCCAGTGGTCCTTGTGCCAAAACCTCACACCAGTGGTGGAAAAAGAGAGATGAGGTTTTGTGTGGACTACAGGGGTCTCAATGCAGTCACTAGGACTGATGCCCATCCAATACCAAGGGCAGATGAGCTCATAGATACTTTGGCCTCAGCCAAATATCTCGGCACATTTGACTTGACAGCTGGCTACTGGCAGATCAGACTAGCTGATACTGCAAAGCCCAAAATAGCATTCTCAACCCCTAGTGGGCATTATCAATTTGTGGTAATGCCCTTTGGTCTGAAGAATGCACCTGCCACTTTCCAGAGGTTGGTGAATACAGTTCTCACAGGTCTGGAAGCCTATAGTGCAGCATATCTAGATGATATTGCTGTCTTTAGCTCCACCTGGGAGGATCACCTGGTCCACCTCAGGAATGTTTTACAGGCCCTGCAAAAGGCAGGCCTGACTATCAAGGCCACTAAGTGCCAGATAGGGCAGAGTCAGGTTGTGTACCTGGGCCACCTTGTGGGTGGAGGCCAGGTTCAACCTTTGCAGAGCAAGATCCAGACTATCATGGACTGGACTGCTCCAACTACCCAGACTCAGGTGAGAGCCTTCTTAGGCCTGACTGGGTACTATAGGAGATTTGTCAAGGGGTATGGATCAATAGTGACACCCCTGAATTACTTAACTTCTAAGAAAATGCCCAAAAAGGTTCAGTGGACAGCTAGCTGTCAAAAGGCATTTGATGACCTGAAGCAGGCCATGTGCACTGCTCCCATTCTACAGAGTCCTGATTACTCCAAGAAGTTCATTGTTCAAACTGATGCATCTGAATTGGGGGTAGGGGCTGTACTGTCACAATTGAATGAACAAGGTCAGGATCAGCCAGTAGCTTTCATTAGCAGAAGGCTGACCCCTAGGAGAAACGTTGGTCAGCCATAGAGAGGAGGCCTTTGCTGTGGTCTGGGCTCTGAAGAAGTTGAGGCCATACTTGTTTGGTACACACTTCCTGGTTCAGACAGACCATAAGCCCCTCTTATGGCTAAAACAAATGAAGGGTGAAAACCCCAAACTGCTTAGGTGGTCCATTTCCCTACAGGGGATGGACTTTACAGTGGAACATAGACCTGGGAGTAACCATGCCAATGCAGATGGACTCTCTAGGTACTTCCACTTAGAACATGAAGACTTAACTGGGCAAGGTTAGTTTAATGTCCCTACGTTTGGGGGGGTTGTGTAGGAGAGTAGGATCTGCTTCACATGGGTACCCCCACTTTTTGCTGATGCTTCACTGTTTTTCGACATTAGTCTGGCTGGGGCCCTGCTAATCAGAACCCCAGCCTAGCTGCTTCCTCTCTAAAATGGTTTCCATGTGCCTTAGGCACATCACTGATTGGAATCTGGAGTGCCCTTATAAGTCCCTAGTATATGGTATACTATGTACCAAGGGCATAGGTACCTCAGAGGCCTACCAGGGGCTGCAGCATGTATTATGCCACCCCTGGAAGGCCATCCAAACTGACACCACAGGTCTGCTACTGCAGCCTGGGTAAGGTGGTGCATGCACCCCTTACTGTGATATAGGTTACCTATATCACTAAATACATACACACATATAAACCTATAAGTCACTCCTAAGGCAGGCCTTATCAATCCTGAAGGCAGAGTGCGTGGTTCCTATGTGAGAGGGTGCCCCTGCATGAGCAGGGCCCCTCTGCAGCGTTCGGAGACCCTTCTCTGATGCTGTTTGTAGTGCAGCCTGACCATATACTCTTAAGCGCATTATAACCTCGCGTTAAATGCTAACTTTGGAATGGCTGCACCTAAACATGTCGTGTTTGGTGTCAAACATCTTGGAATACTACCCCCCGCCAATTCTGGCGGCGGGAGTAGCATTCCACCCTTCTAGAGGAAAGACATGTTAACTCTGGCTAGCCCGGTAACTTCTTTCTAAAGCCCTGGCATCACAAAATGGATGCTGCTGCCACAGACACGAGTCTGGCCTCCTGCTGCTGGACGAAACTCCGGCAGGGGAGGCCTGGACAATAGGTTTCCTGTCCCAGGGAGGTGTGACCACCTCCCCAGACAGGATAATGTGTATTGGGGCTGGGCGGGAGCACTTTCGGGTGCTCTGAAGTCCTGCACTGGGGGCACATTTGGTGTCCATGTGCATATCCCAGTTCAAACCAGATCAGGGGCTTGCAGCCCCTGCTTTGGCGCGAACTGGACAAAGGGAAAGGGGTGTAGCCACCCCTCTGCCCTGACCCACCCATAGGTGGGGCCACAGAGTAGTCCAACCCCTAAACTTGGTATAAGTATAGGAACCCAGTCCTTAGGACTTTAGATTATCCCTGGACGAAACTCTGAAACAGAATCCTGGACCTTCGACGCTCTACTCAAGATTAGAGGACAGAAGAATCTCCCTTGGGGTCAAGGAGTGACTCCCCTGCTTGGCAGGCACCAAAGACACATCTGTCCGGTCTGCATTTCTGAAGCTCCCGTCGGACGCCGAAGTCTTCGCATCACCAGAGGTGGATTCTCAGACTTCACCGAGGCTACCCTGAGTCCCCAGCAAAGCTGAGGCCCGTAGCTATCGTGGGTAACGTGAGACCGTGACCCCTGGACAACGAGCACATTTGCAAGTGCATCCTCTTCTGGGTCTCCCACGAAGTCGTGCTTTGGGCTCCGAGTAGCCCTAGCCTCCAGCACCAACTGCACCGAAGATCACTGGCCTCCACTCCACGAGTGTCCTGTGAGCCAGATCCACGTGCGACGTCTCGAGGCTCCTTCGCGGTCGCTAGCCCGTTGGCTAGTAGCCCTTCACGAAGGCCAATCTTTTTCTTCTTGGGCATCCTGGTTGCTCCAGGCCTGCCCTCACTTACCCTCGCTGGGTGAGTTCCCCAGACCTTGCTGGTCTGCACCATCGACAATCTTCATCTTCACCGAGACTTGCCGTTGCCAAGGCTTGTTGGGTCCAATCCGGTTGCCGACACCTCAGCACTCGACAGACATCGTGTACCAGCCCGAATCCTGCTCCTGGTCGCCGACAACGCCTCCTGGACCTCGTGGCTGAAGAGTCAAGACGACCGTCAACGCACCTGAAGCACTCGACATCGGTGGGCATCTGTCCATCGCCTTCCTGGTCACTGGCTAGTGACCCAGACTCTGTCCCCTCTGCTTTCAGGTTCTTCAGATCTCCGATCCACTCTTGGATCCACCCGGACACTTTCCACTTGGTCGCCAGCAGCACTTTGCAGCAGATCGCCATTCAAATCGACGACGAAACCCGACCCCGAAAGGCACCTATGCACCCGGCTTCCCTGGGTGAGGTAACACGAGTACTCCGGTGCTCCAGTTGGTAGAGACTCTTCAAAGTACTAGTTCTCAAAGGGTTTGCTCCAAGTCCTCCTTTAAGTGTCCCTTTTCTTTAATTTCCTGATCGCGACTTTCTCCATAGAAGTCAACGGCGTATCGCGGTTGTGTATTTACACTGCACGCGTCCCCCGTGGGTCCCCTGTGTCACTACCTTGGGTGGTTCCTTGTGGTCCAAGCACTTCTAGAGGCTCTAGGCCTAGTGTCTAGTTCAGTCGTGGTTCTTATACCACTTTATTGGTATATGGTTTGGTACGCCCCTAGGGCCCAAACGTGTATTTGTGCTATTACTGTGTTTAAATAACTTATAACTTGTGTACTTCGAACTTTAGCCTCATAAAGAGACTAGAGGGGTGTGTTTAGCAATAAATACATATATTTTGAATATATACCTGGTGTGGTGCTCTTTCATTTGATCACTCAAGAGATTATAGACTGGTAAAACAAGCTGCTTTACATTCCTTCAAGACTTAGCCTGAAGGCTGCTCTCCATAGCTACCACTAGGATAGCTTTCAATAAGGTTGTCTTTAACCTATCTCCAATAAGGGGTTGTTTGGACTGGTGCAAGGTGCCCACTATAATTAGTGGACAGCATATGCCAGGCCAACTTCTCACAGACTTTATCCATAAGTCTGTTGTTATGTGACTCGCATTTTTGTTCGACCCACAGCCCACCTCAGCCGTTGTCTGACTTCATTGTGAGTTACAACATGCTTCCTTTTCACAAGGAGCACACCCACACACAAAGAAGTCACCTTTAATCCCAGGGACTGCAATAGGAATATGTGCCTTTTTGGACCAAAATATATTTTCCCTTACTCAAGGTTTTTTAGATTGATGAGGGTCCATGCAGCTTCCCCAACAATAATGTTTTGCAAAAATCATGACAGAAAAAAACAAAAATCTCCAAAGGCAAAAGGCTGGCAGCCAACACCAGACCTCTTGGTTTTGACAATGCTAGTTTTATTTATTGGAGTATGATGAGTGCACCGGAAATCCCTTTATCATTCCTGCCTCAAGGGAGGTGCAAAGGTTTTTTTCTGGATGTTATGCTCACCTGAACGATTATCACTTTTTGCTGCCTAAGTGAGAGGTGCTGGTATGCCAGATGTAACTCTAGAGCTCCAGGTGACGTAAGGTAAAATACTGCACTGAACTAGTAAGGTTGTATCATGTCCTGGGTTGTTTGCATACCCAGTCAGTGGGGACTTAGCCTTGCAGCTAGTAACTGACTATGCCTTTTGAAACCGGACCAAGACTGATTGCCATATGGCTGGTCCCCTTCTATAATGGTACCAATTAGCTAAAATGTTTGAATGGAGAAGTGTGGCTCAATGGTTAGAGCGGCAGACCCTGATGCAGAGATCTGGCCCTGGACCAGGGTTCAATTCCCACCTCGGCGGGTCTTGGGCTCAATTTCCTTGGACCTGATAATTCTCACCTCGGTGCCTATTCTAATCATGGGTCCCACTCTGCAACTCTGGGCAATAGCTTGCTTAATCTCCACAATGGCCCCACCAGTGCTGGGATGCCTGGCTTCACCTTGGGGGTGCCCAGGAGTGGACATTTCACAGGGAAAAGACAGGAAGGGTTCCACAGCGGTATGCGTACAGCGCCAGGACACCCTAGGGTAACAGTGCGCTTTACAAGTACAAATTTCATTTCATTCAGTGCACCCAGAGTAATCACCAGTGGTTTGGATTAAGTCAGTCATTTCTTACTCTAACAATATTTTCAGACCAGGTGCCCTCATTTGCAGTGATACAATCCACTGCTTTCCACAATGCTCAGGGTGTGTGCACATATTAGTGAATAAACTGCAAATACTTGTGCAATATTCATAGAAAGGATGTGGACACGTGTCCTCGTGCGTTACATTGTGTTCAGTTTTATGTTGCAGAGCAGTGGTTTTTAATCAAAATACAGAAATTAGTATTCATCACACAAAAACCAAATTATGAACGAATTCCTGAACAAAGAAAATACAAATATTAAAAGTTTATTTAGAAAGTTGGAGCTTTCAAAATGTGGAATATTTCTAAAATAATAGGCAATATGCTAGACTCTAGTGTGTCACTTTTTTTCGCTCATAATGAATGTTTTCTTTTTGACGTGCATGCCAGGTCTTCAAATCAAATCCACTATTTGTTTATACTAGACTCTGCTTGCTACACCTATGCTGCTCTCACAAATCCAGCTAAGAACACCAACTGTTTTTAGACAACAATTTTAAATTTCTTCATGTTTACAGAGCGGTTTACAATGTACAGTTTTGCTTTTTTATGTATTTGCATTATTAGTCTCCTAATATTATTTCCTGAATGAGTAAGCATCACTGACCCCAAGTGAAGAACCACTTCAGAAGTCTAGAACTCTCCCAGGTTTAGGGAACTGAAGGTATAGTTAGGAATACACGTTACATATAACTTAGTCTCGACAAGAGGATGAACATTTTCAAACACAAACATCGAACCTTAGACAATCAAAATACTAGGGGTAAAGCAAGCAACCTTATGCCCCCCATACAAGTTCCAATGACATCACAAGTGACCCCTTCTTTAACCTTACCTCCTCCTAACCGCCATTTGATTCTGAAGTCTAAGAGAAGGGCAGGGCCTGGAGCTGAAATAAGTAAACAGCTTTCAGAGTTCTGTTCACTTTCTGGTTCTGTTGTGGCCTTCTGACACCAGGGTTGGCAAGGGCATAGCTAGGATGCCAAACTAAAAGCAAAATATACCAGCTGCTAGCCATTGCTCCCCATAACTAACCTCCATGCTTCTGCCTTGGCTTCGATTTGTGGAGTCAAATCGCTCGGCAAACAAGTGTTCAATGCAAACTGAATGTTTCCTATGCTATCTAGAAAGCACCCCAGGAGCTGAACCAAGAAAATATCTTCCAAGCAATTCACCCCTTGTGCCTTATGTATTTGTCAATGTTTTTTTTTTTTTCTCTGAAATACTATAACATCATTTTTGTAGTGCTTTGTAGTCTTTGGCCGCATAGTGCTTGGCACTGAGGAGATCAGACAGCTAGTGGAGTGAATCCATATCCATTAATAGATGACTTAGGGCAACGTGGTTTCTTCTAGGGCCCGCAACAATAGCCATTAAAATACTCATATTGCGAGTCTTGTGCTGGCTTGCAGGCTGGGAGGGCAAGTCTTGTGTGGCTGATGAAGGATCCTGGCTGTGGCAGCTCTGATGCGGAGGCAGGGTCACGATGGTTGTGTTAGGACTTGGGAAGCGTCATGCTGGTTGGTTTCGCTTTTGGCTGCTGCTTGATTCTGTTGCAATCCGCATGCATGCTTTAAAGGGCAGAGGAGGGTCACACTAGTGGCTGGCTGAATCTTGCTGCAGGTGGTGACCTCTGACTCCTGTAGACAGAGCAGGGTCATGCTGGGCAATGGTGGTTCCAACAAGCTGTTGTCTCGATGGCTGGCACAATAACATTGTTGCTGCGTTGTACAAAGAGATGTCTCTCTTTAAAGGATTTTTCTTCCCGCTACAATGCTCACCTAAGTGACATTATGCCATATCTTCTCTAGCAGTACGAAGTGAGCATGCGCACATCTATTTTACACCAGTGCGTATGCTCAACTGAGACACTACTAAAAAAAATTGTACATTTCTCTGCTTAACCCAGGCACTACATAAAAAACTGGACATTTCTTTAATTTGGAGAAAAGTGTTGGTACACCGGGACACTTCTCCAAAAATCGGGACCATCCAGGGAAATCCATGATGTCTGGTCACCCTATCATACCTGTGATTCTGGGCAAATCACTTAATCTCCCTGAGCCTATAAATGAATGTGACCTTGTGTAATGTAACTGGTGGCCATAAAAGCGCTCATCTTGTAACCTTCTGGTCGAGTTTGCGCTATATAAAATAAAAAATATAAAAGTGCATTTAGGCCCATTGCCTCTCTTTCGGCCAATTGCAATTAGTTACTTTTTCAAGCCAAGAGACAGGGCAAATGGGGCGAAAGGGGGAAGGATTGGGCGTGGAAGGACAAAGTGTGAAAATGGGAGGTAGGGACTGCAGTATTGTATTGCAACATTTATATAGCATTGCTACACCGTATACGGTATGTGGTGGAAGTGTGCTGTTTTTGTTTTGATCCTATGTGATAGTGATTCCATGTCGTGCATGACGACCAATGAGGTGCAGTTATCGTGTTATGGGACGCATGCAGAGCTTAGAAGTGTAATGAATGAGGAATTGTAAGAGAGAGGAGCGTAGTTTATGGTTTTCAGTAAGCTGGCATCTTTGACCAGTTCTCCAGATCCCTTTAATGCATTTCTTATGATCATAGTTCATTTAGCTGGTTACTGCACTGGGCTGTTAGTTCGGAATTATTTAGTTTAAAGTTTATTTTCCAGAGCAGGCATATGTTGGAGGGAGATGTGGTGGAGAGATCTGCTGGAATGGGCTTTATTAATATCTTCCCATATCGGATTGTCATTTTGAGATGTCAAGAAGTGGTCCTAGTATGTAGTTTGTTGGGGCATGCATTGTAAACTAAATTAAAGTCCTTCCTTAGCTGGAGGCATGTGGCAAGTTTCTTCTGTTATGCCACGCCCGTTCAGTTGGTTCACTACAGTCCTAGGTTGAAGCACATGACCCATAAAGTGCTTAATTTGTGAAAAAAATAAGTGCTGAGACCCTTGTCAGGAGGACACTGCAGATTTCAGCACCAATTGACCCTGACAGCGCTGCCAGTGACAGTACCAGCACAACTACTAAGCATCACACTCCTCCAAGTGTCACAATTCAGACTATTCCAGGCCCCTGAAGCTATAAGAATGGCTTTGGAGACAAGTATTAGACATTTTCAAGGTATATTGAATTAAAAAAATACTTTTCTTGTGCGTGCCTCAAAATTGTACAAACAGCACCACCCTGTGGCAAACTATCATAAGTGCCAGTTAATTAAGTGCCAGGGCCGAGCACCAGAAACCACTGGCTCAAATTCGGCACTGGACTCATAGCAGTTTTTGTCGTATGTGAGCGTGAGAGCGTCAAGCAGTATAAGGGTATCATTACATAGTCTACATGAAGTACAATCGACTGCCTGACTGCTGAGTTTTATTTTGTTGGTATTTCTGTGGGCCAGAGGTTTGTATAATGTATTGTAATTACATTTATATAACACTACCCCTGACAAGGCACTGGAGAGAGTTTACGCCGGGTAGGACACTGCTCCGGAACCCAATGTTAGTGTTTCTTTAGTGGTTATTGCTGGTTATTGGGATTAGCCTTGCGCTCTTAAGGAAACCATTCCATGCATCCACTCACCTTTCTACATGGGAAATTAAATTAATTTGATTTAGGTGTGATCTTTGTCTGATGGGAAGTGTGAATTCATGCAAATGACTGACATTATTAATAGATGAGCTGCAGGTGATTAGCTAATGTTAGGTTGCCTGGAGAAGACTTCCAAAGGAGAGATGATCTTTGAAATGAGTTATGGGCAATTTTTAGAAATACAATAATAGCGATTGAGGCAAACATACACGTGATTTAGAGTGGACTGTGCTCATGAAGAGGAGGTATGTAGTGGATGAAAAGTAAGGGGCAGTTCATTTGAAAGAAAAAGGAGCAGCAACAGTCAAGTTTTAAGTCAAGGTCAATTTTCATGGGAATACAGAGGAGGCTTTATTCAGATAGCATGCAAGCTGAGGAAACTTCAGATAGCTGCAGAAACTTCAGGTAACTGCCCCAGTGATGCTCTGGCAAAGCAGCCGCATGGCAGAGAGCTGGACAAACCAGAAAGCTGTGGCCGCAGATTGTGAACAGTGAGGCCAGGTAGTAGGGGGGGCGTGGGGACAGCCGGAAGGCCGCGGATCATGAGCCGAGGCCCCACAAGCCCCTGTGAGCTCCCACGGGGGTCAACCACGACCCTCCATTTTCTCCCCCCTGTCCACTCAATGCCCAATGCCACTTACTCATCCAGACACCTAAACAGGGGTGAGACCCGGCAGGAGGGAGGAGGCAGGGGGAGGCAGTCACAGAGGCAGAGCGGTGCGGTGGGCTAGGCCGCCTGCCTCGGTTGAGCCTCAGGTCCGCAGAAGTGGCCCGACTAGCATCAGGTGTAGCTTGTGTACTGATAGTGCTCACCTATTGGAGCCCCCCTCCACAGTTATACCCTCACCCACATTTCCTCTGCTTGCTTGTGCCCCTCCCCCCTGTGAATGGTGGTGAATTAAAACTCCGGTTGAGTTAAGGCAGTGCCTGGTTGAAACTGCATTGTGACGCTGGGCCCCACGTCAACCTCTCAAAGGCACGGAGGTTGGCGTCCAGGCACTGAGCCTTGAAACTCCTGCTAGAAGGGGTAGCCTTGGCCTGGAAACCTTTGCGAGCTCGACCTGGGCACATCTGTGGGCCCGCCCTGGACTCATGCATTGCGGGCAGCACCTTGGTCATTAAACTCAAGTTGCAAGCAGTATAGGCCCAAGCGCGATATTTGCCTCCCTCTGAAAAACACTCAGACTCACTCATGTTAGAAGGTAGTAGCCAGGGGGGCCTCCGAGCAGTGTGCCATGGGCCAGATGAGAAATTGGGCAGAGCCACAACTCGTCAGGTCCAAAACCAAAGCCATTAGGTTGCACAAAGCACCATACATCATCTTTCAGCGGCAAATCGTGTCTGACAAAAATGAATGTGTCCTCATGAAATGCAACTGGTGCTCGTGTAAAGCGCTCTGATACCCGATACCTTCGGGTCAAGTTCGCGCTATATAAAACTTCATTAAAAAAAAAAAAACTCAGGAAACATTAAGCCCCTAAGGAATCCTGCCTTTGGAACTTGGAAATTTTCTTTCGAGATGTACATACGCAGGATAGAAGCTATGTGTTAGAAATGGGGTATCTAGTTGGCATTGGCTTCCTGTACAAGTATGGACCCTCACTCTAGTCAGGGTAAGTAGATTACACACCTAAGATAACACCTGCTCACCCCCTTGGTAGCTTGGCACAGAGCAGTCAGACTTATCCCAGAGGCAATGCGTAAAGTATTTGAACACACACACACACACACACAGTAACACAGTGAAAACACTACAAAAGGACTCCACACCAGTTTAGTAAAATAGCCAATATTTATCTGAATAAAACAAGACCAAAACAACGAAAATCATACACAAGTCAAGATATGAATTTTCAAAGATTAAATAAAGTTCAGTTCCTTAAAATCAATGGTTGCGGTTGATCTGGACAAAGTACCTTACACGCGTCAAAAATCAAAGACGATGCAAGGCTCAGGAGAGGGGCGCAGGAGAGGTGAGGCGCCAAAAAAGCAGGTGATGCTCGGTTCCTTACTGCTGCAGGGGAGGTGAGGCATCAGTTCCTTACTGCTAGGCAGGAGAGGTGATGCGTCGGTTCCCTACTGTTGTAGGGGAGGTGATGTGCCATTTTCAGACATGCAGCCTCAATTCCTCACTGTAGTGTGGTGTCAGTGAAGAAAATGGCTGCCACGGATGATGCTTCGAAAGTCAAGTCACGCTGCATCGATTCCACAGCGTTAAAGCAGGTGCTGCATCAGAGTTGGTGCGATGCATCACCAACTTCAGTGATGCGGTCCCCGAGACTCACACAGCGGCAGTTCTTCGGAGATGCTGCAGCGAAAAGCTGGGGCCTGAGTTGTAAGCCGGGGTCGTTAAGTTCAGTGGGAACCACGCACTGGTGCAGACAGCGGTGATGCGTTGAGTTTTGGCAGTGCTGCGCCGATTCCGAAAGACACTTGGAGTTGATGCGTGGATTTTCGTCTTGGAATCACCAGAACTCACTTCCAAGGGCCCAGGAACTACATTTGACACCAATTGGCAAGACAGGACTCTCAGCAAGGGAGCCCAGGTGCTGGTAGGTGAAGTCTTTGATGGCCTTGAGACTTCATAACAGGAGGCAAGCTCAACTCAAGCCATGGAGAACCTTGGAAGCAGGATGTAGAAAGCAAATTCCAGTCCTTTCACTCCCAGGACAGAAGCAGCAGCAGCAGGACAGCACAGTAAAGCAAACAGCAAAATGGTAGTCTCTCTTGACTGCAATGCAGCTCTTCTTCCTCGCAGAATGTCCTCAACCGGGAAGTGTTCAGAGTGTATGGTGTCACAGGTCCAGTACTTATACTCATTTCAGCCTTTGAAGTAGGCAAACTTCAAAGGAAAGTCTTTGTCGTGCACAAGACCCTGCCTTTCCCTGCCCTGGCTCCAAACACACCACCGGGGGGTGGAGACAGCTTTGCTTGAGGACAGGCACAGGCCTATTCATGTGCCAGTGTCACCTCCTCCCGCCACTCTAGCTCAGGAAGGCCCATCAGCCTGGTGATGGGCCGTCAGGATATGCAGGTTTTAACAAAAACAAGGGAACCCAATATGGTATGCTAGGACCTTGGGTAGCAGTATTTTTAGAAAACAATGGTCCTTGTTTAGAGTAAAGTAGCCAATCAAATAAATATAGAATGAAATCAGTTCTATTTTGTTACTGTCCAGCCGGACAGTAAGATTTAATCAGTAACAATTGTAAGGATCAAGCGAAAACACAATTTACAGTGGGACACAGTCCTGTATCCGAAAACATAAAAGTGGACAAAATAACGAAAGAACAAACAATCAGGCAAGACACAAATGCTTGTTTGTGAATATGGAAGGTAAAACAAGCGCGATAATAAACACAGGCGTAACACATTGCATTGAAATAGGTTTGTGTGCACGGTGTCTAGGAAGTCGACGACGTTTCAATCCCATTTACACGAATAATGGGATCATCATCAGGACAGAACCGATAATTGCCTGAATGACATACAGCCTATACAACACAGTGATTGTGATGTGATGTAATGTAATGTAATGTGATGTGATGTAATCAGGATGGGAGAAGCACGGAGGCCTCTGTAGCAGAGAAATTCACATGGAGGTCTCTGTGGGAATCCGTGGGATAATCGCGGCGGAGTGGGGCCTAAGGAGTTGCTCGAGGGCAGAGAAGGCTCGGTAGCTTCTTTGACAGAGAATTCACATGGGGGTCTCTGTTGATCTATAGTTTGGCTGGAGAGCAGAGCAGCACAATGGCTGGGCAAGGATATAATGCTGAAAGCCGGCTCAAGTTTATCTGTGGATTAATTAGGTAACGGTGACTACTCGGGACATCTACACACTGAGCCACCGAGCTCCACTGAGACGACGAGAGACCTCCACCAGACCCCCTGCTAATTAGCACCGCTCGCTAAAGCCATAATAAGGCAACGAGCAGCCCGTTCTCCCGAGGAGTCACCGTTACCTAATTAATCCACAGATAAACTTGAGCCGGCTTTCAGCATTATATCCTTGCCCAGCCATTGTGCTGCTCTGCTCTCCAGCCAAACTATAGCTCAACAGAGACCCCCATGTGAATTCTCTGTCAAAGAAGCTACCGAGCCTTCTCTGCCCTCGAGCAACTCCTTAGGCCCCACTCCACCGCGATTATCCCATGGATTCCCACAGAGACCTCCATGTGAATTTCTCTGCTACAGAGGCCTCCGTGCTTCTCCCATCCGGGAAACATCCTTTACCACGCAACCATTACAACGTGGTATGGTTGTATCGTGGTTTTGACAACGCAAGTCGTTACATCGACTTGCACTGGAGGGCGCTCTAGACTAAGGAATAGTGTGAATTACTATTCCAACACCTTCCCTACTGTACGCAGACTGGAGTTGGAATAGTAATTCACACTATTCCTAAGTCCAGCGCCCTGCAACGCAAGTCGATGTAACGACTTGCGTTGTCAATACCGCGAAGTAACATACCGCGTTGTGATGGTACGCATTGTACCATCATACATTCCTCCCATCCTGATTACATGCCACAATCACTGTGTTGTATAGGCTGTATGTCGTTCAGGCAATTATCGGTTCTGTCCTGATGATGATCCCATTATTCGTGTAAACGGGATCGAAACGTCGTCGACTTCCTAGACACCGTGCACACAAACCTATTTCAATGCAATGTGTTACGGCTGTGTTTATTATCGCGCTTGTTTTACCTTCCATATTCACAAACAAGCATTTGTGTCTTGCCTGATTGTTTGTTCTTTCGTTATTTTGTCGTTATTTTGTCCACTTTTATGTTTTTGGATACAGGACTGTGTCCCACTGTAAATTGTGTTTTCGCTTGATCCTTACAATTGTTACTGATTAAATCTTACTGTCCGGCTGGACAGTAACAATATAGAACTGATTTCATTCTATATTTATTTGATTGGCTACTTTACTCTAAACAAGGACCATTGTTTTCTAAAAAGTCAGGATATGCAGGGCACACCTCAGCTCCCTTTGTGTGAATGTCTAGAGTAAATGCACAAACAGCCCAACTGTCATCCTGATCCAGACGTGTATTCAGAGGCAGGCAGAGGCACAGAATGGTTATATAAGAAAATGCCAATTTTCTAAAAGTTGCATTTTCAGACCTGCAATTTAAAAACCAACTTCACTAAAAAGATGTATTTTTAAAGTCCAGAGACACCAAACTCCAATTTTCTATCAGCTCCCAATTGACAGATATACTTGTAAGATGTTAAAAGGCAGCTCCAATGCTGACGTATGGGAGAGATAGGCCTTGCTGTAATGAAAAACGAAATTAGCAGTATTTCACTACCAAGACATGTAAAACACAACAGTATATGTCCTACCTTTTAAATACACTGCACCCTGCCCATAGGGCTACCATGGGCCTACTATAGGGATGCCTTACATGTAATTAAAGGGCATGGTTTGGACCTGGCAAGTTGGTGCACTTGCCAGGTCGAAATGGCAGTTTACTGCATACAAAGACACTGCAGTGTCAGGTCTGAGACATGTTTGCAGGGCTACTCATGTGAGTGGCACAAATAGTGCTGCAGGTCCACTAGTAGCATTTGATTTACAGACCATGGGCACACACAGTGCACTGTACTAATGACTTATAGTATATCAGATATGACAATCATTAGGAAACCAAATACCATTACATTTTAGATATGGAGCACTTGCACTTTAGCACTGGTCAGCAGTGGTAAAGTGCCCAGAGTTCTAAGACTAGCAAAAACGAAATGCAGCACACAGTAAAAAAGAGGAGGTCAGAGGCAAAAAGACTGGGGTAACCATGGCAAAAGATGCCAGGTCCAACACTATGCCCAAAAGGACGGCGCAGAAGGAACTGATAAAGGCAAAAATGAGAGCAGGAGAAGGGCTTATTGCACAAAATGCCGAACAGGAAGAGGACTCAGGCTGATAAATCAAGCAAAAGGGGCTAACTCGGACGGACCACTGGAAGGAAACAGCACATATAGCAGCAAAAAAACGGTTGGAATTATTGCGTACTTCATTAAGCAGGAAAGGGACAACTGCCCCCCAGCCCCTGAGTCACCAGAAATTGTGGTTTAGTCACCATTGCAAGCACAATCGCCAGCTTTTAGGGTCAAGTTAAGGGGCCTGGCAATTCACGCAAAAGAAGAACACGCTCATGCCCAAAACTGGGGGAAATAAGCTCAATAATCGAGCTGTCTTCAACAATACTAGACCCCTCACCAGCGCAAAACTTGGGGGGGTGAGGCAGGTAGCGCACAACATGGATATGGGAATGGGAAAGAGTCACTTCTCCCCACAACCCAACACCACGCAGGGAATTATCCATAGTGCAGTTCCACCGTGAACACAGGCATGAAATAGAGGCGGGCAAGCCACCGGGGGCCAAGACTCAAGTAGACGGCACAGTCAGGAACGAGGTTGCACAAAGCCTGGAATGCATTGCAGGCAAAATAACAAATTCAGATGCACCAAGTTTCCTAGAGCTATCTGAGTCACTACAAAGATCCCCAGCTTATCTACCCTTTGAACTGTCCTCTGCGCAGGACAACTTGCTATGATCCATCAATGCCTCATTGACGGTGGCCACCAATGCCTTGACATGGCAGTCACAAAAACTTGAACTACAAATGGAGACCCTACAAGTAATGGCACTCACAATGATGGGCATGGCAAAGAAAATTGATAACATCGACGAGACCAAAAAATGGATGTGGTCAACACAAGACTGCCTATGCCAAGACATCGTGGGCAAACTATCCACGTTACCATCAGTCCTCGCTACACTAGCCACCGAATTGAAAGTCATAAACAACACACGTTTTGGTTTACGGTATAATGGGCCAATCAAAGGGGTGTCTCATAAGACGGGCACTCAGTCCCCACTGACGGATATGCACCTAAAATCTCAAAAACCCACGCAAACAGAGTCTGAGGAGGAGAAGGCCTCGGATCCAAACAAGGAACAAGGAAATGGTTGTAGCATCAAACTAAAACAACAGCCCCAGGCAAAATTGCAGTCTCTGCGAGTGCAGGGGAGGAGGGCCAAGCCTTTTACAACTATGCCGTTAATCAGGAGAGTAAAGAAACTCTTAAAGAAAAGCCAGAAACAAATGAAAACACAGCTAATGAAAACAGACGCCCTAAAAGCCCGTAATGAAGCTGCAGCAAGAAAAAACAACTGGCAACTGCCAGCGCTTCAAAAAACCCTTTTATCCAATCTTCAAAATCAGGTTGCACCTACCTGCCCAGACTAAGGGGACCAAAACAATTTTGCATATGCGCAGGTCATGCAGCTCTTGCCCAGCGCCAGCAACAAACCGATAAACAGCATGGACATGCCGGTCTCACACAGGCAGACCAAGCAGCTTGCAGCACAACTGCAAAAAGAACAGCCATGCCATTCAAGGCAGGGAAGCCCTCATTCAGACAGAGGACTCCAAGACACTGGCGCATCACATGGCATGAAACCAACCATCATACATCCAACAACACTCAGTCTATGAAAGGATACCGCACACAGGAAGAAAGGTCTCAATAAGCAATAAGGAAAGCAAGTGAGAGAGCCCAGCAGATCAACAAGGGGGATGTATAAATGGAGAAGTCATGGGGCCCTCTACATGTGACATACATGACAGATGGGAGGAAGGCAGGCCTGCTCCAGTTCCAAGAGACACAGAACGAGCAATACTGGAAGTAACTCCCCAATACAAGAGCCCCAGGCCTCTGGGAGGGCATGCCAGCGACACGCCCAGCCGATCAGTGCCCCAGTCGCCCCAACCAGGGGACTGCCTCCACCCATATTCAACAACCAGCTACAATATACCAGAGGGAGGGGGTCCTCACAAAATGATATTCACCCCACTGTACACACCCAGAGGCAATTCGGACACTCTCAACAGATCAAACGTAGTAAAACGTGTGCGGCATATCCCCTCATTGACATTTATCAAAAGTGAAGACATAAAAAGGATACAGTTTGACGCCATTGGTTTAGACAACTTGAGAGAATCGACGATAATAACATGGCAAGATGCCAGCACATCAAAAAAGGTGATCGGCGAAAAAGGCCGGTACGGGGAATAGGGGATCTTAGTACAGATGATAGAGAGAGAAAAATATCCATACATTCTAAATCAACCCTCCAAATATAGCCCAAAGAAAGGGATCCTGATGGGAACAAGGAGTGCCAAAACCAATCTAACTTATATGAACCTCAACATCCAGTATCGGCCAGAAGGCCCAAAAGGATGCCGAAGGGTCATCTCCACCCAGAGCATTACTCCAGATTACACAACCGACCCATCCAACTGGGGCTGGATATAGAGTGAGGCATTAGCATTTCTGGAAGAAGCAGACATCATCTTTTCCAAGAGACATGGGCGCCAACACCTACATTGCTGCCAAGGTACGCTGCACATCATAACCCGGCCAAAAAGATCCACTTGTTTGGAAGACCCTCGGGAGAGGTATCAATCTGTATTAAGCACTCAGTAAGATTCTCCTTCCGGGAAATAAATAGCAAATCTTAAATGTTTCAAGCAGGCATTACAAAAGGCCTCTGTGGCTGCAGTGAATCACAGCCAATACTAATCATCAATGTTTACTTCAACGCTCATGGACCCAACACGCTGGAAAAACTAGAAATCTTGACCGGGCATCTAGAATCACTAATAGGTACTCACATGGGCATGGAAATTTTCCTGGTGGGGGACTGCAATATGCACCACCTGTTCGAAGACGGATCAAGCACCAGGGCACGCAGCGCAACAGTTCTGAAGTTTAACACCTTCTTGCAGCCCTATAATTTGGGCGCAGCAAAAAAATCACAAACCTTGGATTAATTACACCCCTCCTTCAGCAACCAAACCACACTTGACTGGGTCTCCCTGAGCCAGGGTCTAAGTGAAGCCCTCTCAAACTAAAATGTGATCCAATGGGCAGAGAGTGATCACACCACCCTGTTGACACAGCTGACCCTATCAGTTGGGAATCGTGTCCCATTACCCACACTAGGAAGAACAAAAGGTGAAGAACACTTTAAACTCCTGTGGAGGATTAAATGGTCAACCACCTCGACAGAGATGTTTGAGGGATGGGAGAGAAAAAGGGAAGGCTGGGCAACAGAGCGGCAGAAGCCAGACATCATCAAGGGCTGGCCACGCCTGGTTCTTGAGCTGTATATGCTCTTGCAATGGGACACCTCGAAGAAAATCAGAAGGGCAATGAATCACAGGCTGGTATCGGTGCCAGAGTTCAAAAAAAGCACGCGGAAATGAAGGGTGATAGCAAGGGCCAACAGCAAACCAAAAAGCATCATCTCAAAGGAGCAGCTAACTATAGCAGCAAAAAAGCATATGCAGCTGATATGGGAGTACAGGAAAAAAAGACACGAGGCTGAGTGGATCACAATCTTTCACCTAATTGCAACCAACAATTCTGGCAGTACGTCAACACCTTATGCCATGGGAAGGGCAAAAGGGGAAACGCGGTGCCTGTAGAAACAAGGATCAAACATGTTACGTCTCTTTATACAGAACCCCAATTCAAATCTTCCTTAGTCAATCTATCGTCCACATATAAGGCCGAGGAAGCAGACATGGCTAGACCAGGGTTACCTACAGTTCTTCCAGCATTGAACGATCAGGCGGTCAACATGATCTTAGAAAAGATCAGAAAGGATGGCGACCCTATCCCCAATGGCCTTCCAGGGTCATTATTTAGAGAAGACACGCCATTGTGGGCCACAGTCCTTGCCTCGCTGTACCCCGAATGCAGATTATACTAAAATGTCCTGGACTGACAGAAAGGCTCACTCTTACACCCATCTTTAAGAAAGGTGACAATACCAACCCCAAAAACTACAGGCTTATATTTCTGCTGGACATTGAGGGGAAAGCCTACGCTAGTATTCGTCTTCAGGAGCTAGCTAACTCGGCCTCCGCTGAGGGCTTGCTGCCCTTTTACCAAACAGGATTCCGAGTGGGAGGGTCTACGGTGAACAACATCGTCACCCTCTCTTATCTTGCCCATAAGGCTGCCACTCATAACACTCCACCCGTTTCGCTTGTTTCATTGACTACTCCGTGGCCTTCGACAGAGTACTCCAGCACATCCTCTGGCAGAAATTAGGGAGGTGGAACATCTGTCCCAAATTATTGCGGGCCATCCTGCCACTCTATACCATGCATGGGTGAGGGTCAAGTTCTCGGGGGGGATACAGCAACAGCAAAAATGACCACCAACCAGGGGTTAAAACAATGGTGCGTGCTTGCCCCAATCTTATTTAACCTATATACAGCTGACCTGGGCACGGCATTATCCCACGCCAAGCTAGCCACTCCAAAGATTGGAGACAGGAAAATTCACCTCATGCAATATGCAGACGACCTCGTCGTTTTAGATCATACGAAAGTGGGGCTACAAAAGGCCCTGAACGCTCTGAATGTTTATAACATACTGAACAAAATCATGGCCAATGCTAACAAAACTAAAATTGTGACTTTTGGGCACCACCCGATAAAAAGGATCATGAAAGGGAGGCTGGGGTCACAGAGGCTCGACTGTACAGAATTTGAACTGTCTTGTGGTATAGTTAAGTGAAACTGGCAAACCGACCACACACCTAAAAAAGATGAAGACTAAAAGAAAGATAGTCACACACGCCCTCTGCAAATTAAATAGCACCTTTGACCTCAGATTCGGATTGGGCGTGTGACACAGCCCTATTGCACGCTGTGTCTTGTAATAGATTCATACTGCTTCATTTTTACTTTCTACACCTTACTTATGTCACACCGTATACACTGAACAGAATGGATCCCACCAGAGGTGCTGGGTGTGTGCGTTGTAGGGCAGAGGGCAGTACTTTTTTACATCTGGCTTGTAAATGTGCCACAGTTCAGGATTATTGGGGACATGTGTTGCCATGTATTGAGGAAGCCACTGGGACACCGACCCCTCTGACGCCACTTGCTTGCTTGGCATGGTAATTAGACCAAAGGGATGGAAAATCCCCTATAAACTTGCTCAGCTGGCCCTCCTCCTGGCGAAGCGTTGTATGGCAATCAGGTGGTTGAGCACTAGAGTCCCGCTGGCGGAGCAGTGGTTGAGGAACCTACTGGAATGAGGGGCGGCAGAAGAACATCATATGAGAATGTCCCGCAATGAGAAGTGGGCTACGGATGAGGTGTTGTTTTGGGCCCAACCGCTTGAAAAATTCCATGATGATAGTGACCCGAGCATTGATGACATCTCTGATACAGAGGGATGATTGTATGGATTGCTAACTTTATGACGACTGAGTGTTGACTCGCTGTTCTCCTTTTCTTGTTGGTTAGCTGGTTGTCTTTGTTTCTTCCACAAATTGCATTGATCGTTAGATGTACCACCCTGCAGCTATTGCACATGTTGAATGAAGCAAGATCATGCCTGTATCCGTCTTTATTTATTTATTTTACTTTGTAATCACTGGGATACAATGCATGAAACTGCACTCTTTCACTGTATGTTTCTTTCCTTTTCTTGTTTTAATGAAACTAATAAAACACAGTTTTAAAAATAACACCCATGGATGTCCAATGACCATGGCCATCAGGAGGGTGCTTAGGGCTAAACTCTTGCCATCTGTAAACTACGCGCATCAAGCCTTCCCAGGTATGCTGGCTGATGAACTTGATAAGCTCTAATGCACGGGGTGCAAGAAAGGGTTTCTACTGCCACCCTACTCAAAAAACACTTTGATCAGACTCGACTTTGGTCTCCTTAATCAAAAACTTGAGTGCATGGCTGCCTTGGCCCAATATTTGTACTAGACAACTGCTGCACTGGAGAATACTATGAAGGCAGTAATAAAGTCAATCTTTGAAGGCAAGAACAATCCCTGGTCCACTAACCTTAAAGCTGCAGTGGAAACCCTTCACCTCACTGTGGATAACTGGGCCCCAGATACCACCAACTAGACAGGCATCAAATCGGTGATAAAAAAGCAACTGCAACTCTGCTCATGTGAAATGGACACCAAAGTGCTACAGGTGAAAACGTACACGCTTCCTTAATGGCACCCCAAATAAACCACTCATGCAAACCACACTTTACCAGGCACTAGGAAAACGTGGTTTAAAACACATTCTTTGAGGAAGACTGGTGACACTTCCAATCAAGGAACTGAACCCGTCCTGGAAATCACTTGAAAATATCCCACGTTGCAGACTGTGTGACTACAGAAGGGAATCGCTGGCTCATATATTATTTTGTTGCCTGGCACTGCATATCGCCTGTCGCACACTCTTGAGGCCTATTTTTCTAAAGCATGGCAAGCTCTTGGTTAAGGAGGCTCAGCACCTCTTATCCTCCCTGGAAACAGTGTCGGAGATGGCCAAACTCTGAAAATGTATATACCAAACATGTCTGTTGTTAAAGGGCAAGCTGTCAGAGGCCCCTGCCCAATGGTCGGCTCTTGCCCTGCCCTGTAGCAAAAGCAGCCGCATGTACCATTGACTCTGCCCCAACTATATCAGCCTTAGGGCACCGGGCTGAGCACTGGAACACTTTGATACCCGCACTTGAGAACGTTTGTGCTTAGAAATACCCTGTGTTGCTGTACTGAAAAGTTTCCACCCCTTTAACCACCACATCATGAATTAACTGATTAAAAAAAAGAATAATCTGTTTACTGCACTGATAAGTTTTATCTACTTAATAATTTTTGCAATGAATTAACTTATTTCGAATATGTTTTTATATTGACTAAGTTCCTATCTTACGCTGTTTTCACATTGTAATCATACAGTGAAGTACCTACTACTGTAATCTGAAGATGCAAAACTGTAGAAAGAAAACCACAATGTTTGCATGTGAAATAATGCTGTATTTGGTACTTTTGAAAAGCATTAGAATCAGACAAACTGTTTCAACAGAAAGACTACAGCTAGACTGATAGAGCGAAATGTTCTTGTGAATTGTAGGGGTGCATCATAATCACTGATAGGCCGCACCCACATGTATTCAGACATATATTCGTATATTCAGTTTCATATTCATGTATGTTTAGTAAAGAATGAATAGTTCGCTGAGACAAAGTGAACCCAGTAGCATAATGGTGTTAGGATAATGATGTAATGTAATGCTTATTGAATTGTGTGAACATAATGCATAGAGAAATTAGTTCGTGGATGTAATGTAATTGCAGTAGTTTAAACGTGCACCATATTAAAGTTGCACATGTAATTCATTGTTTGCATATGAAGTGTAATGAAAATGCTTATAGGGAAACATAAGATGTGTGTTTAAAAGTTATAGGTAAAGGCCTGACTACATATATGCTTAGGGAAGGCCTGGTTTATTCTTATGTTAGCTTATTTTTGTAGGCAGTGAAAAGATTCTCTTGGTAAGGCTCTCTGGGTACAAACGGTAGATTTAATTTGCACAGTAGAAGGTTTCTGTTGAAAGTATCTTTTGTTGCAGGTGCAAGGACACATGTCTCGTTAGTAAGACTAACTCTTTGTTTTCGAAAGCTAGAGAGAGGGGAGGCATGGTACGGGGAGTGAAAAGGAATGTAGGGATGATACTTTCAGCGGAGAAGGTGCCTGGGACTCAAGGTCAACGCAACCGTCCAGGATGAAGTCACCGGTTTAGTGGAAAAGCACAAGAAAGAAGACCTGGCCAAGGAGGCGTGACAAAGGCGTGTACAATTGTATTGGGGTTTTTGTATTAGGGATAGTGCCCGGAGGGAGGAGGCCAGAGAAGAGGTAGGGGAGACCTGAGAGAAGGACAGAGCTGAGCTTAGGTACTATGTGATTGCACTTCTTAGGAAGTCTTCACAGCTGACACCTTTTATTCTTTCTTGCCTGGGAAAATCGTTATGCAGGGATGCCACTTAGCGTTAGTGTAGGGACAGCAATTGATTTTAAGCTTGTTTAGGCCAATGAAGAGCAACTTAGAAATAGGAGCAATCATAGTCTGGTTGGTCCTCCTAGAACTTTCTATTCTTCTTATCCTGAGTCGGATGAGATTCTTGCGTAGATTATTATTTGTATTAGTGCCCATCTATTTCTTTAACCTCGTGTTGAGGTGCTTGCACGTTCAGTTATTTTTGGCGATAATAAATTCTCAAACTTGAATTCGGAGTCAGTGGTCCTTTCAGACAAAATGAATGCTGATATATAACCAGATGAGATTCTCTCCTTTACACTATTCAACAGGTAAAAAGATCTTGGCGACCAGAAGGTTCTTATAGATAATTAGATAAGAATCGGCGTCATCAGTTGGTAGCAGAGGATGGTTACCTTTGATGGTAAGGGGAGATCTAGAGCAAGATAGGAGACTAAGTTGCCCCATAGAGCCCGAGTGACGCAGATCCAGAGGACCGCGGGAGAAGGATGTCGGAGGTCGTGGAAAACTGACGGAGAGTGACGGTGCGGCGGAAGTAGCAGTTCGTAGTAGAGTGAGTATGAAAAGAGTGATGTTTGGTAGATTGCGGTGTTTTATTGTTGTGTGATGTCTTGCGGAGTTGGAAAGAGAGTTGTGTGATTGAGAAACGGACCGTGAGCGCGCGCGGGACCGGGAGATTTATTGTGGTGTAGAATACACCCAGAGTTGAGAACGTTGACCAGAGTTGTGGGGGTCACGAGACGTCATTGACAGACCCACTGAAGATAGGGAACACATGAGTGAGCGTGTGAATAACCAACGCAGGTCGTAGGTTATTGTGTGCAGAACATCGAATGATTGAATCCTATCGAGTGTGCTAAAGGCGATTGTCCGGTCGTTTCGCGGACAGACGATTGCCAGATTGAGGTCAACAAGCTCAAGAGGCTGATCGGTCACTAGTAAGACCGACGGTCAGAGAGGTAATTGTTCGGTAGGACGGACATTATTTCAGAGTATGACTGGGACAGATGCGAGCGAGAACAAGTGAATTAGAAAGGAGGGGAACTGCTGCGAGCGGAGGAAAAGTGACGTCAGAACAGTGCCGCGCTGCGATAGGCCGGTTGGTGTGAACCGCGCTGGGATTGGAGGATTGGAATCAGGAAGTAAAAGCGGACATTTTGAGTGCAAATACAAAGTTGATTCATCATGAAATGTTTTAAAGCTTTAAGGGAACTTTGTAGAGGTGATAGACATGTGGTTGTTCGGGAGGGAGAGGAAGCTCCTCCCGAGGATACACCAGCACATTATATGGCAAAGAATGTAGGATTGCATACCATAATTTGGCTTGAGAATTGGCATAAAATGACAGAAGCAGAAGGAGAATTGTCGTTCCCTCGATATGGTACTTTCAGAATAGAGGTGCTGTACCAGCTCAAGAGTGTAATGGCTTCATTACGACCACTACCTAGACCAACACAGTTTGAGGCACTACATGCGTGGATAAGGGCAGCGTATGATAGGAAGAAGGACAGATGCCAAGAAAGGGTGAAGAAATCGGTCAGGGCATTTCAAGATGCAAGGTGGGATGCCTTGGAGAAAAGGTGGAGAGCAGACACGATCGAAGGAGATAAGTTATACCCACTGCTGATACAAAATGGAAAGATTACAAGAATCGATGAGGACGACAGTGATCTAGATGACAGTTTGTTGGATAGGATGTTGGCGGAGAGGCCACCACCATTTAACCCAGATTCAGAAGAGGGAAAGACGACCCCAGCAGTGGCAATAGTTGATGAGAGCCAGAACCAGACTAGCATGAGAGTAGTGGGAAGAATTTCCACAGGAACGGAGGGGGCAACGGCGTCTATGATAACACAGCCTCCTGCGGGGAACACAAGATTACCGGACTCCTTGACAGTACCGGTTACCATTGGCCCTATAGTACCGGTATATGACCCAGACCGAGTGAGAGAAGGGAGCTCCGTACCGATGAGAAGGGAAGAAGGAAACAGTGAGAGTGGGAATGGGTTTGGAGTAAGGGTGGTTCATTTCCCAAGACCAATGGAGACAAGTACGCCGTTACCGGCTACTGCGGACTCTTCATGTGGGCGAGAAGAGGAGAGACCGGAAAGACCGAGGTCTTTACGGGAATCTAAGTCAGCTTTGAGGGAGTGGACACCAACAGTAACGAACCAAGAGGATAGGATGCAAAGAGATAGGGCACAAAATGTCTCGGAAGACAGACCAGGTTCCAGGAATATAGAAGGGAATAGGTCACAAGGACAGAATAGTGACTGTGATGAGCGGGACGGCTCAGGTTGTCGAGATGTACTGAGGAGTGCAGTACAGGCAAGGTTGCTAGACGTAGTGAGGCTGAAAGCAGAGGTAGACGAAATGATCAGTGGGGGTCTGCCTTTAGAAAGGATAGAAATTTATGGATCAGATGAGCTGCTGTTTGTAGCAAAAGATGTGACTCGAAAAGCTAGAATGGCACATGATAGATTGAAGGAATTGGCCAAAAGATATGAGGTGGACCTGAACAAAACTAAAGCGTTGCAGGGACCACATAGATTGCATTACAGTGATCAGGAGTTGGAGGAGAAAAGAATCACAGGATTAAAGACGCACACCAGAGACCTGATCATAGGAATGAGAATATGGATTTTGTTGGACAAATGGGAAGAAAGGTGGTCCAAAAAGAAACCAGTAAAGAGAGCAGAAGGGGAAACGCCGCCGCCAGGAGGGGGTGACGGGTGTTGGAAATTTTCCTTTACGGGAAGTACAGAATGGAGGGTACGTGCATGTGCCGTGGAATAGAGGTGATTTGGCTGCATTTACAAATGATTTTCCTCGGCTGAGGGAAAAACCGGTGGAGTGGTACAAGCAGGTTGAGCGGTTTGTGAAGATTTCAAAAGTATTGTGGATTGATTTGAACACTTTGTTTGACATAGTGGTACCAGGAGATTTGTGGACAGCATGTAAAGTCGCTATTGAGTGGCCGGCTTCGGAACCGAAAAGAGAGGCGGTTACAAATGGTCCATCACCTGATGTCATGAAAAAGTATGAGCAGGTGATTACATGGTTGAAGTCGAAGATTTCACCTCAGGATATAGATTGGGTTAAGATAGATCGGACTGTACAGGAACCCAAGGAAACGGTGCATGAATATTATGAACGACTTCTGCAAGTTTTTAAACAGTATAGTGGGTTAGATGTTTTGGACCCTAAGGATATGGGACAGTTTGTCTCAAAGTTTGTAACGGGTCTGAGAGTGGAAATCAGCCTCATGATACAGCACCATTTGATCTGCTGGCAGAACAAGCCACTAGATGAAATTTTGCGGTATGCGAGATACTGTAGTGATGAGGTGGATTCGAAACACCGAAAGCTAAAAGACAAATTGATGCTTGTTCAGATGCAGACAGCACAGAGTCAGCCTAGTGGAGGGACCTTAGGAAGAAAGCAAGGAAATTTCCAGGGAAACCAGAATGGGCAGGTACAGGGAAAGGGAAAACCAGTAGACCCCAAGACAGGAGTGGACGTGGCCACATTGAAGAAGACCACTGCGTGTCATCTTTGTCGCCAGGTCGGACATTGGAAACGCGAGTGTCCTTTGAACCCAGCAAATCAGGTACAGGAAGAGGAAGAGGGGGCTCAGGCACCCGCGCAAGAGGTAGTTAATACAATAACGAGACCTAGGACGATGAAAGGGGGGGTTTACAATTCTCACGCTCAGGTTCCCCAAGCTCCAAGGATTTCACAAGGAACACGAACGTACCAACAGATGCCCCTGTTCGAACGTTATGATGAGGATAGCTCAGACCCTTTATCCTGACGGTGCCTGAGGGGGGAGGAAGACTGCACACTTGGAGCGGTCTTGGAGGTAGACCAGAGAGGACCTTTTGTGGAGGCAGAGATTGAGGGCAATCCTGCAACACTTTTGGTTGATACTGGTGCTACCCGGTCTACTGTAAGATCAGCAGTAGTCCCTAACCTACCCCTCTCGGGACAATCAATCCAGGTTGTTGGAGTAGCGAACAAGAAGATGAGCAGCCCATTGACAGAACCGATCTTAGTAAAGATAGGTACTTTCCAAACTAGACATCAGTTTGTAGTCTGTGATACGAGTCCAGTTTGTCTTTTGGGAAGGGATCTGTTGTGCAAGTTGAACTGCACGATTTATTGTACGCCCAATGGAGTAGAGGTCCAGACGAGAGATGACGATGCTGACTTTAAGGTTACCAATCAGCATCTGTGTATAGATCTGTACCCAATGGTGACTGTGGAAGAACTTCCACATGATCTGAGAGACGCAGTGTCGCCTGTGGTGTGGGATTTCGCAGGCGATGAAATAGGTTTAATCAGAGGGGTTGAACCAGTGCGGATTGAGGTGAAACAGAATGTTGATTTCCCCAGGACACCTCAATACAACCTGTCGCCAGAAACGATTGCAGGAATAAGACCTGTGATCGAGACTTTCATTGAGAAGGGTATTTTGAAGGAGATCAGAGGTAGTCCCTGTAATTCACCCATAATGGGACTACAGAAACCGAGCGGGAAATACAGGATCGTGCAAGACCTGCGAAAGGTCAACATGATAGTTGTCCCTTGTTGTCCAGTGGTACCGAATCCTTCAGTAATACTGTTCCAGATCCCATGTGAAGCCGAGTGGTTTACGGTTATCGATTTGTGTCAAGCCTTCTTTTCGATACCGCTCCACGAGGAAAGCCAATTTCTTTTTGTGTTCAGGCTAGAAAATCGCGTGTTAACATGGTGTCGTATCCCTCAAGGGTATACGGAAAGTCCATCGATCTTTAACCAGATCCTGAAGAAGAACCTTGAGAGTCTTGTGTTGCCGCAGAACTCAGTTCTCGTGCAGTACATAGATGACTTGCTCATTGCCTCAGAAACAGAAGATGCTTGCAGAATTGACACAGTAGCCTTGTTGAACCACTTAGCAGAGAATGGACATAAGGTGTCCCCGAACAAGCTGCAGTACTGTTTGAATGAGGTACAGTACTTGGGACACAGATTAGAAAAAGGCAAGAGGAAGGTGTCACCAGATCGAATTGAGGCAATAATGAGCATGGCAGTACCCACTACACAGAGGGAAGTTAGGATGTTTCTGGGAATGGTTGGCTATTGTCGACAGTGGATTCCTAGTTTCTCCTTGAGAGCAAAGCCTCTGCAGAGGCTTACACACAAGGATGTGAGTGATCCGGTACCATGGGACGAGGAGTGCTTGGTGTCATTCCTGAAGCTGAGAGATGATTTGTGCAGGGCTCCCGCACTGGGAATGCCTGATTACAACAAGGCCTTTTCATTGTTTTGTTACGAGAGGGAAGGATGTGCATTAGCAGTGTTAGCTCAGAACCATGGAGGTGTCCGTAGACCAGTTGCCTACTTTTCAGCTACTTTAGATCCAGTAGCTTCTGCGTTGCCCGGATGTCTAAGATCCGTTGCTGCAACCGGTGTCAGCATTGAAAGATGTGAAAGCATTGTAATGGGACATCCATTGACTGTACATGTGCCACATTTGGTTGAGTTATTAATGACCAGGACCAAGACCCAGCATCTAACGAACAATAGGTTAACGAGGTACGAGCAAGTCATACTTGCCGCAGAGAATGTGACACTGAAAAGGTGCTCCGTCTTGAACCCTGCGACATTGATGCCTATACCGAACACAGATGATGAAGATTGTGAGGACCATGATTGTCTCGATGTGACTGAACTTTGCACCAAACCGAGACCTGACATTGTCGATGAGCCATTGGCTGACCCAGATGAAATTTTCTTTGTCGATGGTTCATGCTTAAGAGACAGTGTGGGGCAATTGAGAGCAGCGTTTGCTGTATGTACCATTTCAGGAGTGGTCGACGCTGCTTGCCTAGAAGGAGTACGCTCCGCGCAGGTAGCTGAGATCATTGCCTTGACCCGTGCCTGTTTGGCCGCTGATCGAATTCGAATCACGATTTACACAGACAGCCAATACGGCTTTGGCGTGGTGCATGACTTCGGGCAGTTATGGTCTCAGAGGGGATTTTTGACATCATCTGGCTCACCCATTCGTAATGGAGAATATGTAAGACAATTGTTAGAAGCATTACAGCATCCGAAAGAAATTGCTGTTGTAAAGTGTTCAGCCCATGGGAAGGGGGAGGACTTTGTATCCTTGGGTAATAACTACGCAGATGAGGTAGCCCGCTTCTGCGCAGAACAAGGATGCATATTCACAGGAAGAGAGATAGAAGAGAACCAAGAAGGAACCGATCTCAGCATAATGTTGACCATGGCAGACACTTGGGAAGAGCTTAAGCGATTGCAGGATGAAGTTTCTAACCAGGAGAGAGAGGGATGGATCAAAGCTGGGTGTGAGAAAGGAGACGTGGATGTGTGGGTATCAAACGATGGGAGAGCTGTGTTGCCGGAGGAATTGCTGAGTCCGATGGCAAGATTGATACATGGACAGGCACACCTTGGTAGAGACGCAATGATGAGAGTGTTCAGACAGACGTGGTATAACCCACGGTTCCGAGCAATGGCTGAGACGGTATGTCAGAGGTGTGTTACTTGTCAACAGATGAATGCCGGAAAGAAAACTGTAGTTACATTGAGTCATATTGGAAGGTCAGGAGGGCCCTTCAATAGATTACAGTTGGATTTCGTGGAGATGCCTAGGTGCAATGGCTTGAGGTACATTCTAGTGATAGTATGTGTATTCTCACGGTGGGTGGAGGCTTACCCCACACGCAGGTGTGACACTCTGACAGTGGCTAAATTATTGTTGAGGGAGCTTATCCCTAGATTCGGGATCCCGACCTCTTTGGAATCAGATAGAGGAGGACACTTCCATAGCGAAATCATGAAGTTGCTTTGTGCTGCATTGAACATAGACCAGAGACTTCATTGTAGTTACAGACCGGAGGCTTCTGGGATGGTGGAACAAGTTAATGGAACTTTGAAAGCCCGGATGGCAAAAATGTGTTCTTCGACATCCCTGAAATGGCCCGACGCCTTGCCACTGGTGCTCATGAGCATGCGAAGTGTCCCAGACAGAAAGACCGGGTTGTCCCCACACGAAATCCTAATGGGAAGGGCAATGAGACTGCCAGCAGTACCAGCTACAGCCTTGATAAGCATCACTGATGATTTGATTCTCGATTACTGTAAAGGACTCTCTGATGTGGTCCGTTCTGTATCCCAGCAGGTGCAAGCAGCTGTGGTTCCAGCCTCGAGTGATCTGTGCCACGACTTGTGTCCCGGTGACTGGGTGCTCGTCCGGAAGCACGTGAGGAAGAGTTGTTTGGATGCCCGTTGGCGTGGTCCGTATCAGGTGATTCTGATCATGAACACAGCAGTAAAGTGTGGAGGATTGCAGAACTGGGTGCATGCTTCCCATACCCGCAGAGTTCCAGCACCCTTGGAAGAAACAGCTCCTCTCGTAAATAAAAACCCAGCGGATGTGGCAGGGCCACATGAGAGGACAAGTCAAGCTGTAAGGGTCGCTGACACAGCTGGTGGTGCACTAGAGCAAGCTGAAGGGGGTTTCCACAGTTCGAACCCTGACTCAGACACCGAAGAAGGAGATGGTGCAGTGGGCGGAGAAGAGTCAAATTCAAAAGAAAGAGGAAGTAGTGCACTGGGTATAGAAGGGGAAGGCAGACAAACGAACAGACGTGCAGAAAGTTGGCCTGAGAGACAGAGGCGACTGAACTTGAGGTTAGCACCTGAAAGAGACCTTGCTCCAGTGTCTGAAGTATCTGAAACGGAAGCAAGTGACGAAGACCAAGCACAAGACAGTCGGCGAAGGTCAAAGAGAACAAGAGTGCCTTGTCGCAGATACTCTACCCCTGAGTGGACTTACACTGTGTTTGATGCAGGGGGTGGTGAGTACGGGAAGACTGAGGTCAGTGGAAGTGGTCTGTCGGAGCCCGAATGTGGTGGTGAAGGTGGTGCTGCGGATGCCAGGGCTCGAGATAGAGGGAACACTGACACTCACGGTTCCGAATCCCCCGCTTCTGAGTGAAGTCCGAAACTTGCTTTTGCATCGACTCGAATTCCCGCCTTTTGGAGTTGAGCCGTTTTCACATGAAGTGCTGATTTTGCGTCTTGAACTTTTGTATCACGTTCTGGTCTTGCTCAATGAGGATCTCATTGTGGATCAGTTATGAACTGTAAATAAAAGTCTAAAAGAAGAAGATAAACTAGGTCCGAGTGGAAGAAGAATAAACTTAGGGACTTTCCACAAGAAGAGGAACGAAAAACTAGGGAAGTCTTTTTCTGGACTGTGTAAATAAGTTGTGATCGGAAAGGGAAAGCCCGGAAATTTCATGGTTGCTCGAGCTGGTTAAGCAAGTCATAAATAAAGGACAGAGACTTTTCTGAGTTCTTTGCGATAACCAAGACTTTTGAGAACTTTTGAAATCATGGAACCGGGAAATCCCAATCGTAGAGCAAAGTGGATTATAGGCATTCTTATAAGTAGTGTGATAATTTCTATAATCATAGTAGTTGTAGTCTCATATACTGGTTCGCATGAGCCAGAAGTAGAGGCAGTGACAGGGACACCCACACCTATCACACCTAGTCAGAAGGGGGTAGACAGGGCAGCTGATAGAGCTATGATATTAGAAGAAAGTCGTAGATTACATGTAGATTTGTCTAAGGGTGATTTTAAGCTCAATGCGTATGCTAAGTTGTTGTATGAGTATGTTGACGTGATGGATGCGAAAGATTGTTATGTGTGTATGCAGTTGCCTACTTCGGTGGATGAGGGTATTAGGTATCATCATCTTCCACTGACTTATGGTATTTCTTGTAGTCTTTTGCTTAGTTTGTTTTATGAGAGAGAGCAGTTCGAGTATTTCTTTTCCAATTTCGACGCAGTGCTTCCTGAAGTCCCAGCTTACAAGCATTTGAATAAGTATGACTATTATAAGATCGAGGACAGACTGAGGAAGTACTTCATACCGAGTTTGGAATTGGATACAGCATTAGCACACAGACACAATCTGACTTGTTTGATGTCGGATGTAGAGAGAAAGTTTGTAGATCAAGTTGAAGATAGGTATAGAAAGCTGACTGAATCTCGAGATTTAGGGCATCACAGGACAGATTTGACGGAGGAAGAACGGTTGCATAAGACCAGGGGAAGCTATGGTCCTATAGCGTTAGATAAGGAGCAGAGGGGTAAGTTGTGTATAAGGCTTTATCAGACTTACTACGAAAAGGTTCCAGTGGGACAAAGTACTTGTGATCACGTTTTCACCATGGCAGATGTAGCAAAAGATTTTCTCCAAAGTCCTGTACAAGTGATACCTACGGTGTATTACGTATGTGGGAAGAATGCTTATGTGAGGTTGCCTGCAAATTGGTATGGAACATGTTATTTGTCAATAATATTTCCAAAGATTTACCATACAGAAGACTTAAATCTTCTGGAGGGTGGAGAGCATTCAAGAACGAAAAGAGCTGCAAGTGCAGGAATCGTTGTGGGGGATATCTTTGGAGCCATGATACCTAGTCTAGGAGTAGTCTTGAATGATGTGAAGATCCGGAGGTTAGCGACTGTGGTGGATGAATTTTCGATGAACACAGCAAAGTCGTTGGTGTTGGTGGAAGGAGAGATGTTGTCGATAAGGGGTATGGTTTTGCAGAATCGCCTTGCTTTAGATGTCCTATTGGCAAAAGAGGGCGGAGTCTGTAAAATGCTGAAGGTTCAAGAGTGCTGCACTTATATACCAGACCGTAGCAAGGATCTGGAGAAATATATAAGTAACATCACTATGATCCACACAAAGATAGCGGATTTGACCGAAGAAGGGGCCTGGGAAAAGGTCGGAAAGGGTTTTGGTCAAGTGGGAGGTTGGTTTGCGAACCTAGGAAAGGGATTCCTTGGGTACTTCCTGAGACCACTCCTTATTTTGGTGGTTTGTGTGGCTGGCTTGTGGATTATGATCAAGGCCTACAAGTGGTATCGAGCAGGCAGAGTCAAGAGAGCTTTGAGGGAAAATGACATGAGATTGGCAAGATTGCAGGACAATCAGTATCAAAGGCTCAAGAGCATGGAGAACTTCAGATCAGGGAAGATGGGAACAAGTTCTGTTTAGGTCGGTTCCTTCTCCGAGGGAGTAGAATGAGATGTGATGACAGGAGTCATCAAAGGGGGAACTGATAGAGCGAAATGTTCTTGTGAATTGTAGGGGTGCATCATAATCACTGATAGGCCGCACCCACATGTATTCAGACATATATTCGTATATTCAGTTTCATATTCATGTATGTTTAGTAAAGAATGAATAGTTCGCTGAGACAAAGTGAACCCAGTAGCATAATGGTGTTAGGATAATGATGTAATGTAATGCTTATTGAATTGTGTGAACATAATGCATAGAGAAATTAGTTTGTGGATGTAATGTAATTGCAGTAGTTTAAACGTGCACCATATTAAAGTTGCACATGTAATTCATTGTTTGCATATGAAGTGTAATGAAAATGCTTATAGGGAAACATAAGATGTGTGTTTAAAAGTTATAGGTAAAGGCCTGACTACATATATGCTTAGGGAAGGCCTGGTTTATTCTTATGTTAGCTTATTTTTGTAGGCAGTGAAAAGATTCTCTTGGTAAGGCTCTCTGGGTACAAACGGTAGATTTAATTTGCACAGTAGAAGGTTTCTGTTGAAAGTATCTTTTGTTGCAGGTGCAAGGACACATGTCTCGTTAGTAAGACTAACTCTTTGTTTTCGAAAGCTAGAGAGAGGGGAGGCATGGTACGGGAGTGAAAAGGAATGTAGGGATGATACTTTCAGCGGAGAAGGTGCCTGGGACTCAAGGTCAACGCAACCGTCCAGGATGAAGTCACCGGTTCAGTGGAAAAGCACAAGAAAGAAGACCTGGCCAAGGAGGCGTGACAAAGGCGTGTACAATTGTATTGGGGTTTTTGTATTAGGGATAGTGCCCGGAGGGAGGAGGCCAGAGAAGAGGTAGGGGAGACCTGAGAGAAGGACAGAGCTGAGCTTAGGTACTATGTGATTGCACTTCTTAGGAAGTCTTCACAGCTGACACCTTTTATTCTTTCTTGCCTGGGAAAATCGTTATGCAGGGATGCCACTTAGCGTTAGTGTAGGGACAGCAATTGATTTTAAGCTTGTTTAGGCCAATGAAGAGCAACTTAGAAATAGGAGCAATCATAGTCTGGTTGGTCCTCCTAGAACTTTCTATTCTTCTTATCCTGAGTCGGATGAGATTCTTGCGTAGATTATTATTTGTATTAGTGCCCATCTATTTCTTTAACCTCGTGTTGAGGTGCTTGCACGTTCAGTTATTTTTGGCGATAATAAATTCTCAAACTTGAATTCGGAGTCAGTGGTCCTTTCAGACAAAATGAATGCTGATATATAACCAGATGAGATTCTCTCCTTTACACTATTCAACAGGTAAAAAGATCTTGGCGACCAGAAGGTTCTTATAGATAATTAGATAAGAATCGGCGTCATCAAGACCACCACTTTAGCAAGAAGAGCTTATCAACTCATGCGCCAGACACTCATGTAGAGAAATAGCTAGAGGTTTAGGCTGTGCTCAAAGTCAGCAGTAACAACATGATCATAGCAACGTGAAAGAGCATATGGGGTCAATAATACGAACATTAAAAAGGAGATTCTGCAAATGTTGGAGCCGGAGGATTTTGATGTTTAACGTTAATGTTTGTCTCACCGTGCTGATTACATTTGTGAAATGGAATCCATTTTGGATGCCCCTGGTTGTGGCACAGCACAAGATAGTGGTGAGCATAGCTTCCCAGACTGTGGAAAGTTTATTACCTGCATTCCTGTGGCTAGACGGTGGAAACTCAGATAATGAGGAGGATGTAGAATGGGCTACCTTTTGCAATTCCATCACCTCTGTTAGCAAGGGGTTGCTGATTAGTTCTTGCTGAGCACTGCAATTTGGTTGATTGAAGGGTGGGATTGTGGTTTTCTGTTGAAGGTGAGGAAGTTTCTAGGCCAGCCCTGCCCTCTGTCTATAATTTCTGTTTCAGAAAGGTCAATGAGAGCGAGGTGCAGAGATCTCACTTCATTGTGCCCATATTGTGGGTTCTCCTGTTTAGAGCCAGCCGCAGTGCTACCTTCTGTGAGAAACATCATGCTACACAAAGGAAGGGAGCCTGAGAATGACTTGTGAAAAAGAGTCAAATCAATCCGATTTTTCAGCATGTGTCAGTGGATGCCCATTCTTTGTTGCTATTTGCAATCCTCCCAGCCCTTTGAATGCTGCAGCAACTGTTTGGCACAAAATATGAATTTCTGCTCAAAAACCGATCTTTATACATTTATTTATCTGTGTATTTTCGGATGGCTGGTTGCTTTAGCAAGATGTCACCCCGTGAGTCTTTAGTGCAATGTACAGCATTTTCGAAAACAAGCAGAATCCAAAGTAAGGTGGAGTTAGAACATGTGAGAATATGGGTAGTGTGCATTAAAAAGAATACCTCATGCAGTCTGTATCTGTGTTGTTCGTAAAGTGCCACATGCACCCATGAAGCTGCCTCTGGCTGCAGGAAGTCCGGTGTTCCACCCACTTAATCAAATGACACTTCTCATACGCATCCACCAAACCCCCACTTAGATACTCACAAGTGTCCTCGCAGTCCTCCCAATCAAATGACTCCCACAGCCCTTCCCAAAGCCCTACACAAGCTCCTGCAAACACCCCCTTTAGCCATCTGACATACCCTAAATACAATAGGTGCCTGTACTTTTATCTGAAGACCCTACGCTCCATACCGAGTGCAGTCCTCGAAACCAACACCTTGTGGCTCAGTGTAAGGGTACTACTCCCACTTTGCTTACTACCCTATTGCCTACATGGGCTACATCTTGCTGGAATGGACTCTGGGTACTTACCTCCTTTGGGTTCATGGTTCTATTTACATGTTTACGTATTTCACAATATTTTTCCCTACACAGGGATGGCATTGGGTCTAGCCCTATTTTGCCCACATACATTTGCCTACATGGGTCACATACGGTTTTTACCCTTACACAGGGCACCGTAGCATGGGTTACATTCCCATTTACTTTTACACCGGTACCCTCACACAGGGCACCGTCCTATGGGTCACAGTCCCATTCACATTTACATTGTCACCCTCACACAGGGCGTCTTATGGGTTGTTGGGACACAGAGAGGTGAAGTGACAGTTAGGCATGGGCTGAGCAGCATACAGGCTGCTCCTGGTGGGGCTCTCCTTCTGAACTTAACTACTTGTGTTACTACATGTTACCTGCTTGAATAAATCATCTTTAAGTTAACTTACCTGCGTGGACCTTCGTTACTACACATGCACAAGATGGTTAGTTTGAAATTCTCATGTATCCACCCTTCAAATCTCAATGTGCTATGGAAGAGGTCTTCAAGAGCTGGTTGTTGAACACTGCTGTAGATGAACAGTAAGCCTTGGCTGCAGACTCATATGGAGCTGAGCTCTGGGGTTTCATGATGGTCCTAGGACAGCATAAAAGTTGAGAACTATCTCCTGAAGCATTTACTACGCCTCGGAGCAGAAACACCAGAGGTGGCATTAAGGGCAGCGTTGGGCCTAAGCAACACTGAAGCCTCAATCACCTTAGAACCTGTACTGGGTCTGATTGTGGACCAACCTGAAGCTGAAAATCTATCTAAAAGCACTGCGTTATGTATGGTCTAGAAAAGAACTCCCAAAATGACCTTGGCTTAACCATTTTGCTCAAAGGCTAAATAAAATAGGATGCACTGCATATTGGGTGAACCCTGAGCTAATGAACAGATCGAGCTTGATAACAATGAAAAGGCAATATCGAGAGCAGACCCTGGTCAATCCAACATAAACGTAAAGCAGCCTGTTACAGTTTTTGAGAATTAATACCCAAAGCTCCTTCGAAATGTACATGGATCGTATCTTTCTGGAAGTAAAAAGGACATGCTACATTAAGTTTTGGTTGGGAGTACTGCCGGTCTTGGCTTAGACCAAAAAGGGTCAAGACTTGCTCAGGTATTTTGTAACTGTGTGACCATGGACGTTGATTCACTGAAATGCCATGGGTAGTGGAAGTGATATCACATGCCCTTTGACCTCCACTTTCCACTTTCACTCACACACATATACTTAACCATGCACACAAATTCACACAAATACAATCTCTCGCCTATAAACACACTCTCACCCGCAAGCACGCACATAACATACATTTAAAACCATTTTTTACTTATCTCAGCTGCCATGGAAGGACAAATTGCAGCTTATTTTACTCAATTTTTATTACACCATTAGTGAATAATATATTTATCTTTATTCACCATTAGTGTAATAAAAAATTGACAGAAAATAAAGAGAGTGGAGCCCCAGGTGCCCCTGTGTTCCTGGCACTAAATTTAACACCTCTGAGTTCAGGGGTCGCAAAGGCAGTGCTAGGGGCGGCAAAGGGCAAGCCAGGGTTCGCAATTGCGACCCCTGGCGACCCCTAAATGATGTCCATCTGTGTGACATGTGGTGAGGAAACTGCGCTCCACTTCATTTGTTTGTGTGCTAAATCGATTTAGGCAAGAATGCCGTTTCTTCGACCACTGTTCAAGAAACACAAAAGCAGGCATTGTAAGGAGGCTGTGTCTCTGTAATCTGTCGGATTCAGATGCCTTATTCAGGCCGCTAGCCTCCTGCATTATTTCAGATTGGAACCTTACTATAACCAGTTATCTCTTAAGATCTTAGCCACTGACTTAAAAAAGATTAAAATTGGTTTGCTTTTCACTACTTTTGATGAACTGGAAGAAGGAGATTTGCCTCGTTGAGACTTTGATGAAATAGCCTAGAACACTGATGTGTGTTATTCAGGATATGGTTTAGTCTGTGTGGCTTGTTTGTAGCCGAAACATATTTAGTTAACAGTAGTTCCTGGCTTACATTTCGCTCCTAGAACAACACAGAAAGCAGTTCATTAAAGTGGGTATGCTCTCTTCAGGTCAGACGACATCATATTGACAGCGCATGTTTTTGATATTGAAGAAAATAAAGAAAGTAGAGCAAAATAAGTCATGGTATGTTTAAGATGCTGCTTTTGCTGACAAATCCCGAGAAGAAATTCTCAACAACCTAAAACCAGTGAAAATTTAAAACGCTAACAAAAAGAAAACAATGGATCATAAAATCTATTGTCTTAGGCCCATCAGCAGCATAATTAACCCCGAATACTGATTTAAAGTTGTACGGTTTTTAACTGCCTATGGAACATTAGAACTCTTTCCTCTGGCAGGATCTTGGAGCAGTGTTATTTTCTCTCTACCCTTACACGTCATAAATATGCAATATATATGTGCACTTAGCACTACATACTTGTGTGTCTTAACGTTAATGTAAAGTGTTGCACTTGAACTCAGTACTGAAGTGCATTTACTGTAGAACTAGGAATCTTATACACTGTGTGCCTTAATATTATTAAAATGGTATGTATTCCTTAGAGACTTGATAAAAACCATCCTCACATTATTAAAATGTATTTACTTTAGAAACTAAAATGATTTATGTAAACCTGTGCACTAATGTTTTATATTTTAATCTAGAATGTAGTTCACAATTGCATTTATGTTCATGTATTTAGGTTACATTACCAATACGTATACTGTAACGTGAATCTGATTCTGAATTTAATGTGCTGACATTTCCTATTTTGTTTGTAGTTGTTTGTGCACACGCATATTAAATGTGCGCCATTGAATTAACATGTTAAGTTAACATGAGTAGGTCTGTATTTCTTTCTACATAAAATAATGTTTTTCCATTTCTACTTCCGTGACTTTTAACCTTGCAGGTGCGTTCACATGGTTTGTTAGTTGGGAATAGATGTAACTCTGTATTAGCGAAAGAGAGCCTAAAAAGAAGACCTTGACAAAAAACATGGAGAGCCAGACCTTTAACTGACAGTCTCCATTCAATAATGTTGCGAGGAGCTGCAGGTGACCAAGGACGATGTCGTTCTCAGGACTGACCTTGGAGAATCTGTTAATGTTGCAGCTCACAACATGAGAATGGAAAGGACAATGGAGCCCCTGATGGTGTGATCAATGGGTGTACCCCAAAGATTTGTGTGGTATTAACTAGTTTTCTCACAGGTTGATGTTGGCCACTTTTTCTTGGCCTTTGAGAGGTACGGACACCCATGCTTCCCCCTTTGATTCTTTGCTGCGTATGGTTTAGGCTAGCACTTATTTCCTATCCCTAGAAGACTCTTGACCTTGCTTCTGAAATGCTGACACCTTCCCACAACTTCCCCCATTTTTCTCTTTTTCTGGAATTTCCCCACCTTTTGAGATCCTTTTAGGCATAGCCATCCTCCTTAATTTGGACTTTAAATGAGATGATTTCAGACTTTACTCATGTTTAGGAGAGAAGATTAAGACTCTTCACTGAGCATCAGATTCTGTTGTTAATTCTTTGTATTGCTGTGACTGAACTTCTTGTTTGTCTCATACTGATGTGCCTGAACTTCTTCAGGAGGTTTGGCTATCCAGTTGTTATTCTGTACCTTTACAGCATGGTATTGGTATTGATTTACATTAACCTGCCTGCTAACTTGTAATACAACTTATTGACTTTATTTACTGAATCCTGGTCCTTATTGTGTAACCAAATGGGTTGCACTGTTAATTATATGTGTTTGCCCAAGTGCTAACTCCCATCACCTCTCAGTCACACAAAAAGACCCATCGGATAACCAATGGTAAGAGGTTTGACTCAGTGCTGGATGAATCTCAATGGACAATTTCTCTCACATGGAAATGGCAACCCAGTGAAAGAGTCGGAAAAGCCTCCCTGTTTTAACACTTGGGTTCTGTAAATGCAGAATATTTTTGTCTCAAAAAGTTCTCAAACCATTCAAGATCAGTAATGGAAGTGCTGAATAGACATTTGCCAACTTCTGAACTTTATAAGCCAAACAGGCAATCTTAATCCGTGATCAATTTCCATAGTGCTTCCAATTTTGTATAGAGCGGCAAGGTTGTGGCTATCATTGGTGCAGCAGGTACAGTGGCACTGTAGCCCAGTGGTATGAGGGGTCGCTTCACACCAATTATTGGTTGTTTATTACTTCCAAACCAATGGATGGGGGACCTAATTGTCTTGGTTGCATTAGAGCCCATGGTGCCCTTACTATAGCACTTCAGAGCAGTGGTGTAAAAGATCGATTTTTGGCACCCCTAGACTGCAGCACATAGAATTGTCGTGGTACACGTGGTAATGCACACACAACATTACCCACATCTATCCTCATCAATACGAGATCTGGATTACTGTCGAGGAGTCTCAGTTGGAAAAATACATGATTTGTTTAGGTGGACAAGATTTAAGCTGAAATTGAGCAGCTTAATCATCTTGTTAATATTTATGGTCAGACTCAATCATGAGTCCAGGATAAAACTCCAATGACACAATCCTGTTCAGGGAACAAAAAGGACATATTACACAATGCAAGAGATTTATCGAAAATATAAATTATACATTGTATGTGTATTTCTCCTGCATGGAAACATAGTGTGACACTTGTGGAAACAGCCTAAAACAGATAAGGGCTCCTAGCTCCATCACCACCAGGTAGTTTTCTAATCTAAGTGAGAAAATGGAGAAGCAAGCACTGGCAAAGCCAATTGGTCTCGCCTATGCAAGATCCATTGCCTTTGTCAATGTTTTTTAGACATTTTGCAGAGCAACGCGAGCTGCTGTGCAACATGGCTTGAAGTCAAGGAAAAAGCGCCAGTGTTGATCGTGTTATTACGCCTTTTTTTAAAGCCATGCGGTACAGCAGCCCGTCCTTTTATGCAATATATAAAAATAAAGCGAGGGGGGGAGCAACATGAGAGAGGTGAAGGGGAGGAGGGTGGGATCAGCAACAATGGGTGAGGGGAAAAACAACATGAGGGTGGTGCAGGGAGGAGGGGAGGAGCACCAGATGGGGCAGCAACACGGAGAAGGGATAGGTGGGAGAGGAAAGAAGAAATACTTCCTCCATTACGGCTCGAGCAGCGGACGGGGTCTAATTAAGTTCAGTCAATCTTCGCTTGGTCCAAGTTCCACAGAAAGAAACAGAAGTGTACTTGGCCAGACCTGGCCAATTTGGAGGCAGCAAAAAGAGTGACACGGAAGCCAACAAATGTCAAGCAATGGATGGGCTCCAAGCCCTTTGTTGTAAACAATAACATCTCGCAAGCAAGGGCACATGCACTGTTGCAGGCTCGACCTAAAAAGTGGAGCATTGTGTTTCTCTGTACAGTCTGAGATCTGAGCATCTTCTGGATTAAATCAAACAGACGTGTTGGAACCATTTATAGTTGAAAATTAGATCTTTGTGCTCATTGAGACCTTTTTAGATCTATCCACTGAAAACAACCTTTTCACAGTGGAGTGAGCTGCAAGTATTTATTCGCTGTAGCATCGCAGTGTGCATATTAAGTGTAGGTGTAAGTATTTTGAAAGAAGATATGAATACTATGATAGCAGTCATAAATAATTGAGCATTTAAGAATACTGAAAGTCATTCTGCCTTCAGCTGCGTACCTCTATAAGGTCATGGATCTCGTCATGATTTGCAATATTCTCATAATGTACAGTTGGAGGTATGTTTTTCCCTACAAATTGGCTGTACCATAGGGGTTGGAGTACATAAGTTTGCAATCCAGTAAAGTGTCATGAACTAACAGTTGTGCGCAGTGGCATTGACGTTTAAATGTACTTTTATTGAGTGTGTATTGACAATATTTTTTGCAGAAAATGACTTTCATCGAAAGCTTTTGCTCACCAATTTATTGTTTACACCTCTAGGTCTCTCAATTTACATAGTGCTAGAACAACAATATTACTATTGGGACATTCTAGTTGTCAATATATGTGAAGTTTGGGTCAGGAAGAATAACAATTAAAGTATTTTCTTTGCTTGTTCTGGATACATTTTAACTTTCACACGTTTTAGACATCTCAAATGAATGACTTGGGCTCCAACCTTCTCTGTAAAGTGTAACTAGTTTAAAATAATCGCAGCAGTGACCTGGCATTCAGGGAAAGTTGCTCAATTTAGAAGATGAACTCACCAAGTCTGGATTCATACTCATTGCCGCTGTTTCACTGTGGCCTGTTAGCGAATGTCTTTCGTTGCTGACTTTTCTTCAAGTTCAACCTTTCTTCTACAGTACAATCAGACATGACCAACTATGCTTCTCACAGTATAGAGATGAGTTTGTTGTTATACATGTGTCATTGCACATTGAACTATGCTTCCTGTTATAAGCAGATGTAGTCATATAAGTAGAAAATGTATATTACACCAAAAGGAACACGTGCATATCAGACAATGTCATAATTGCTACTTCTTTATACATATAGGTGCATATATAGAAGCGTTTATTCCTGCTACTAGAACTCTAAAAAATGATATAAAAAATGTGCATGCTTCTACACAAAATATCTGTGCACACAAGACCATGATTAATATTCTGTACACTTATGGGTATGGATCATGTGCATATATGTATGTCTAAGTTAATTTCAGTTTTTTTGTTTACAAAAATCCTCATTTAAACCTTTGTCCCATCACTCCTCTCTCTGACTCATCCCAAACCTTTCTGACTACTATGAACCGGAAAACAGCCTTATCAAACTTCCCCTCCTTTTTTTACCCATGTCACCCAACTAGCAGGCATACATCAATACTTACAAAAAAGAACTTACTACTTCCCCTTGCAAATCCACTCCTACATTCTATCTCTATTCTAAACTCTGCCAAACACACAAAACATCAAGAGCACAAACCTAACACAACTATTGCAGAAGCAAAATAAACCTGAATCTAGTTACTATTAACCTCTAATTTTGGGTTCAGGAGTAGTGTGCTACTTGCTTCAAAGCACTTCAAGGCCTTGTCAGGGACAGTAAGTGCTCTATAAATACAATTTTCAATTAAAATAGAGAATAATCAACACAAAGATCTAGTTATGGGTAGAATTAGGTACTTTACCAGTACTCTTTTTGTCTCATTCAAGCATTTTGTGAGTTTGATAAGGGACTTCATATTCATCTTTAGCTACAGGATGTTAAAGTACTCCACTCCTTCTGTCAAAATACAATGCATGCAGGCTCTTTCTTTCTATGAATGATTATCAATATCTTTCTCTAGGCATTTCTGTTTCTAAAGATTTAGTAAAGCAGAAGATGAACATATCAAAATAATATTCTCAGAAATTATAGTAAAATACACAAGAATAAACCTGAAAATGATGCACACTATTTCCATGAGCTCACTTCAAATTTGAGATCCCAGATAATTATATACCCTTTGAAAGAAAGTAGGGGAGCGAGGTGCGAGTAAATAAACTCAGAAAGTGGGGATGGGCATGGGAGAGAGGGCAACTGAGGCATTGAATATGGACATTCCATTACATTGTAAGGAAGGATCTCCCTGAAAAGAAGATGGGTCCGGGAGAGAAACAAGCAATTTGGTACAATGTAATAACTATATAAAGTGAAAGGTATAAGTAATAGAAGTGCACCGTTTGCCAGGATAAGCTAAACGGATAAATATGCCACCATCTTGATTGTCAGTTTCCATACAGATTGGGAAAGAAAGGCAAATTCTGTGAAACCTTGCTGGTAAGCATTTAAAAAACAAGGTCTACATCAAATGTACGATGATGGTTCTTTACTTATGACAAATATAGACTCATCCAAAGTCATAGCTACATACAGTGGAAGATGCTTTTATAGGCTGAAATTAGTATTTGGGAGAAACAGCTCTTTTCTTGATAATTAAAATAAACTTAGACTACTACATACTGGTTTATTAATGCCAAAGTGGTTGTTAAGTACTACACAATCTAGGACTTGGTTTCTGGTTGTCTTAATAAACCCTAGTGGTCATAGGCAGCATTCATACAGAAAGCTATGTTGTATCGAAGGAACAAACCATGAATTGATTTCATGTATATGTTATTAAATGCAGCATAGAGAAGACAACACTAATTGTTGAAAGATTCCACTAGATAAGAACAGTGTGGTTTCCCATGAAATGTTTGAAATCGGGCCTGGGCAAAAGCAGTACAAAGCATTGGCTACTTCCTAAAGCCTTAAGAATAGTAAAGTATTTTTCTGACCAATACAAGGAGGTTTGTCATAAACAGCATTGCTGTTTCACACCTTCTGCATATGTAAGTGAATGACTGAGATAACTAAGTGTATTCAACTATATACAGCAACACTTGGGGATTTAAGCTTAGAACTCTAAAAAGAAATGTCTGTTCCTGGTATATAAAAGTCAATAGATGGTGAAAAAATTGCCTTTATAAATGTCTATCTACAAAAGTCTTCAGAGAGCCGGGGCTCAGGGATTAAGTTGACCTTGGAAGCAACTAGCTATCAATTGTCTAAAACATGCCTATGCGACAATTCAGTCCTAATTCATCTTTTAAACATTTCTTGTAAGCAGAAAATGGGCGTTTAGTATGTTTAAAGAAGTGTCTCATTTAAGCTACTAGTTGTTTTCAGTAAAGCTATTTCAAAGTACATCGCACCAAGTGAGATCCTGTGTCAAATGTGTCAAAGGAAGGGTGCCAACTGTAGATGTGACCAGCAGAGACTGCATGAATGTCAATTGATGCTGGTAAAATGCCACTCCTATTCCAGACTCTCATTTGGGAAAGAGAATCTGCATTTTTGTGGCTGGTTTAGAACTGATAAACCACCAGTGAAAGTCCTGAGATGTGTAGAGATACAGAATGTTTTTCGGTTGAAGCGCAAGTCCTTCCAGAAAACCAAAGCGTGCATTGCTCCAATTAATTCATCCACACTTCAAATAAATTCGGAGAAAAAAATAATCTGCCTATTTTATGGCCAAAAGAAATGCAAATTCTAGAGTCAAGATTTGTGAGCAATAAAAACTTATTCCTGCATCTCTATCAGAAAATATAAGCTGACCATGAGACTTTGCAGAACACGTCACTTCTTTGTTTGGAAACCCTGCACCAATTCGTGCTCAAATTGATGAATCCAGGAGAAGCTCTTCTGCACTTTGTGTAAATGTTTTATCCTGTTAGCCTCAGGAATTTACAAAATAGTATAAAAGGACACCTACCAATAGCCTGCAACTCAGACTGGTGACTTCTTCTCACATTCAAGTTACGGGGGGCAACTTTCAATGTGATCCTCTTCACCTCTTCATAAGAATTGGCTATAGAAGACAAATGGTAACCACAATTCCTACAACAAGGGTTGAAACAGACATAAAAACCTGATTGCATTTAGTCAGAATGACACATTTACACAAATGGATCTTGAGTTTGATGGGCATTTTAAGATCTAAATGGAGTTTATTAAGAAATCTCCCTTTACTGTACTAAATGATCTTGGGACCACAGTCTTTTATAATTACTGTGAAGGAGCTTGGGAATTTCAATGCTCATATCGTATCACTCCCATCCCAGTGAAGAAGAAATTAGTTACCTGTAACTTCAGATCACTAGCATTGGGGTCTTTCATACATTAACATGCCTAAATCAATTTCAGCCACCGGGCTGGAAATCAATGAAATTTTAATGTAGATTTGAACCGTATTAGACTGCCCACAGGCAAAACAATATTATTTGTTTAGTTATGTAATCTCCTTATTTGAAAGTTCTGAAACTTCACACTATGGTGGGGTGTACTGAGCACTCCTTTCCTCCTACAGGCCACTGTAGATACAATTTCAAAGCATATATAGGGTAATCACCCTCCACACTATCCCACCTCCAAACTCTTCTTTCTCCTTTTACAAGAGCCAGGTGTTAACTATTTTGTGTTATTTTGAACTGTTTGTGAATCTGTATTGTCCAAACTCACTGACTTGTCTGTAAGGCTCCTTTGCTGTCTGCCTTACAGACAAATTACATGACTCAAATTTTGATCTTGCTCCCCCCTCCAGGCTTCTTTTTGGTCGTTGCTTTCTACTGGCCATCTTAACCCGACCAACTGAGCGAGGAGCTCCTGCCTTGAACTCAAACTCTATGATCTTCTCCAATCAGACCTTCTTCCACCTCCTAGTAGGGCCCACCTCTTGCCCCCTGCCCTTCACTAGCAAAGTGCCTCAATACCAAACCTCATCATATGGCTATTCATCCTTTACTCCAGGGGGCCATGATTACTTAAGGGTCACACCTTCACAGCCATTAATATTTAGTTTTCTTGGAGGCAGCCCTCCGGTGGGTGGTACCTCACCATCATTGGTGGATCTTTCCACTCCTAAACAGTGGTTGTTGTGAAGCTGCAACTCCAGGCAGCTTCTGCCCGCTGCTCTTGATTGAGCCACAAAGAATATAATTTGTGGGTTATAAGCCACCTCTGCAGCTCCAAGGGGGAAACGACCTTTACAACGCGGTCATTACACAGCGATACCTTTACAACGCGGTCGTTACAACGACTGCGTTGTTAGTACGTGATGTAATGATATCGCAAGTCTTTACAACGAATTCCACTAGGGGGCGCTGAGGTATTGGAAATAAATTTCCAACACCTTCCCTACTGTTGCGCAAACTGGAGTAGGAATAGTAAATAATACTATTCCTAAGTCCAGCGCGCCCCCTAGTGGAAGTCGTTGTAAAGACTTGCGATGTAATACATCGCAGTACTAACAACGCGGTCGTTGTAACGACTGCGTTGTAATGGCACACGATGTATTACATCACGTTGTAATGTGCCATATTCCTCCAAGGAGAACCCGTAGACTTATGCTTGTTCGGAAGCTTGGAGTAGAATGCTGGACTCTGCTTGGCTTGATCTCTTGGAGGACTGAAGCATTACAAACTACCCACTTAAGATCAGACTACAAGTTTGCTGCAACAAAATGGAGTACCCCGCCAAACCTTGCACATGACATAACTCACAGTTTCCTGTGTTGAATAAAGGTTGGTGACTGGCCAAGTAGGGCAGTCAGGCAACAGCTCATGAGTGGCTTCCCTGTGTCTTTCTTTTAAACAGCAACAACATGTGCTGCTGGTGCTCCTCTGATGGGCAAAGTTTGATGGGTCCACACCGCTCACTACTCGTCAGTGCTTATTTCTCTTCACACAAGACCCAGCTGCAGCACGCAAACAGCAACAGTCTGCTCGGTTGCCTTCACCAACCAATGATGATTGCACCCTGCAGAAGATACCACTGGCCGCCCAGGTCCCAGATGTCCATCACACTTAAGAGTATCTCATGAGTCGCAGCTAGACTGACTCCTGTCTGCTGTTGCTTCAGCTCCCACACAAAGAGGAACACTAATTTGACAAAAACAGTGAACTTGCTGACAAACAGCAGTGGATTAGCAGAGCTGCGTGAAGGCGATTCTTGGGTAAGTAGAGGAAATTTGTCAAGTGCTTTCATGAACCACACAACCCTCAGACTGTTTTTCATTTTGACTCATCTGTCAGCCTGGGGAAAGAACTCGCATGGAGGAAAAAACAGTAATCTCAGTATCAAAATGGTCACCCTGAGTACTTTTGTTGAGCTAGTCCTGCGAAGTTTATAAAACTTATGGTTCCGGCTGCTCTAATCCTTGTTCTAGGCTGGTGTTCTCTTCAGAGCTCCTGGCTGTTCAGGGAAGGAAGATTGGCACTGTGTCACCCCGGCTTCACATGCTCTGAGGATCATATCTCAGTATAGTTTAAAGCAGCATGAAGTGCTGTGTTTTGTAGTAGGCCCAGATCTCTGTACTGGGGTGAATGTATGACATTGTTCTGCATTCTGTCCATCAATTGTTGTTTTTGTGTTTTGTAGTAGGGGCAGAGATGACATTCGATTGCCTGACGTTTGTCTCTCAAGGATGAACACCAATAACAACCCCAAAAAATTATCTTGTGAAGCAGTTTGCATAGAACATTTTTTTTGTATATGCATTAAATACGACAAAAGCTAAAAATCTGTACAACCCGATCTAATAAAAAGATACTGGGACCAATAAATAATTAGGCATACAGGTATTTTTGGACAAAAGCCATCAGCACGACTTTGTGAAGCTGTGCTGCTCCGCCCTTATATATTTTTTCCAGCTAACTTAGTTGTTCCTCAGTGAAAATGAAAATCAGCAAGAGTTTAGGAAGTGATTCTGTTTTACTGTTACGAGACATCAGAGCTGGGCACTGATGTTGAGGGGGTACTCAAATAGCATCCTCCTTTTGAACTGCTATTACGGTCCCCTCCACCTAGACTATAGTTGTTTCGATTGCGTTGGAAGTGTAATTTTACATCTATAATTGAAGTGGAGGTATTGCCTAACTTCTTGCATCAGGCAAAGTCAGTGTAGCCACTTGCAACTGGGGATCTTTTACCTTCATAATGTCTGGGACATACATTGAAGGCGTGTGTGTATTCTCCCATGTGGGTTCGCATTCGTGTGTCTGGTTTCAAGTATGCCATCATGTGACAGATGGAGTTTGGTTTACTCAAGATGGTGATTTACTTTGTGTGAGGTTGTGAGTACCCCTCTCAGGCCAATTCAATTCAATATATTTATTAAGATTTGGATCTGTAATGAGGTCCACATAAAAATACACACAATTATTGCATAATAAGTATGTTAAGATACAAATTCAGATCATTTCCACAGTGAGAAGAATAAAATACAAAAACAGAAGATATATTAGAATTAAAGTAGAATCACTTCAATTAATTCAAAAGTTCATTAAATAACAATAATTATAACTATATAACAGCAGCAATTTTTGTGCAAATTGGTCCATCAAAAGGATAATAAGACCCTTCATATCCAGTACTAAGTTCTCCCTTAGGCAGCAAAGAAGAATGTTCACAAGCAAATTGGTGCATGCAACGGCGCAGCATAGGAAGATATAGGTAAGAATATTCAAAAATATAACGGAAAACAAACTACAATAACATAATTAAATCCCTTACCGCCACAAGTAAATCGAATTAAATACATATGCAATTTGTAAATATTAAAATACCGTACAAAAGCAGCTTCATAATGAGTCCTGTTTTAAATAAAGTGCATCATATAGCAGCAGAAGGTTAAAAACCAAAAGGAATTCTAAGGAAAAAACTAACACATCTATAACTAACCATTCATTATCCCTTAACAGCAAAAGTTAAAAAGCAGAAATATATCCCAGTTTTGTACAAAAAGCAATTAAGTAGCAGCAAAATCATGTGCAAAATTTGATCCAAAGAGTGGAAAACTCCATTAGCCTTAAAAATACAAGGCCCAGAACCTAAGAACATAATCGTGAGGGGCGCCATGAAACTCATAAGTAAGAAGCCTAATCATAAAGATGCCAAAATGCCCAAGAAATAGCGGGTATCATATTAAGTGATCGTAAATCATAGATAAAGTATGTACAACTAGGGAGAGACCTACTTAAGTAGAATATAGTGAAGCTTAAAATATATTCATAAACTCCTTAAAAAAGTTAAATAATTTTGTAACACTATTTCATTCTTTGGATAAAGGAGAAGTTCGCGAGCTGATGAAACATTTTTGGTGTTGTTTTGTATAAACATTGGTCGTAACCACCTAAACGAAACAGTAACAGAGCTGCGCAAACAAGCAAGATATGATCAAAATTCTTAGTGCCCAGATTACATATGTTACAATTTTTTCCAATTTTTGTAGTAGGGGACCAATTCGCTGTTAAATCATTTAATGGGAAAAGATTCATGCGACATAAAGTAATCCAATGAAGAATACCGTGATCTAAATTCCAAGATAGGTTTCTCTGGGGAACTCTCAGGGTACTCGAATTGGCTATTAACTTAACCCCTTCAGCGCTGCGCGAATTCTCCCGCGGGAGAATGAATGAGTGGGCGGGTTTGGATGGCCCCCGGCCGTCCTCCGCACACGCCCACCGTGACGTCGGACGGCCGTGGGCCGTCCTGAGCACCGAAGAGGTTAAGTCTTACTATTAATCTGCAATACTTGACATCTCTCTGATCGTAGAACTTGTAGTTTTAAAAAAAGATTTAAATTAAAAAAATTAAAACAGCGAACGAGAAAGCACTGACTTTTCCTGTACACTGAAATAGTTCAGTGCCAGCGTAAAGTCACGGGAAAAGGAATATTTGTATGTTTTTCCTCCAAAAATATCTTGACACATAACGCCCCTTAATGTGAACGACTCACTGTTCTTTAACTGATATCCCAAACGTAATACCCTGGCTAAGACTTGAGTAAATGAACTTACCAAACCAAATTCCAATCTAATAGCGGATATCGGAACCAGAATATTAAAATTAGATAGTTTGCGTAAAATCTGGCCTTCAATCTTGTCTAAGAAACTCCATTCTTTTACTGGGATAGATTCAATAGTGTATAACAAAGTAGAGCAGAATTTTGCTTTAAAAATTGTGAGGAAATGTAAGAAATGCCTTCGACCCATTGCGCTATAGAATATACGTAAGCCATTTGCATGTGATATCGCTTTACAAGAACTATGTTCAATGTGTGGCTTATTCTTTGTGTTACCCGCTATTACTTTCTCGAAGTAGAGATAGGAATCTACAATCTCAAGCTTTCGGAGCCAATTCTCCAGTTAAAATTACCAAATGTTCTGCTCCTGCTACTTTTCATAATCAGAAATTGCTTTTAAAAACATTTATCTTCAGAAACTGTGCATCGTATATTTCTGCAGTGATGTCAGCTTTTTGTTCAGCCCATTAGGAGTTAGGTCCATAATTGCAGTATCATCTGCGTACATGAGACATACAAAAGGGCAGCCGCCTATTTTTGGTGTGTCTCCTTCTAAGGGAGAAAAGCATACAGGTAAGTCAGCTACATACAGAGAGAAGAGTAGCGGGGATAGTAGACAGCCTTGCTTGAGGCCATTTTCTGTGGGTATTACTGTTGATAGGCATTGATTTCCCCCTATTAGCATCTGACACCATGTTCGCGAGTGCAGGGCAATAATTAATGATAACAGGGGGGAGGCATCCCCATTTTTTTCAATTTTTTCCACAGTAGTGGCCGATCTACCTTAGCAAAGGCTGTTGAGAAATCTATAAATGCCACGTAAACATTAGACTTACAAAATAAAGTGTACTTCTCCTCTATTATATTTCAGCATACTGATGTTATCCAGGGTGGAGTGATTTTTCCTGAAACCTGCTTGTTCTATGGGGAGAATTTTCTCTTCCACCGCCCAGTCAGTAAGATGATCAAGAATAAAGCGAGCAAATATTTTTCCCACTGCATCTAATAAAACTATTTGCCGGTAGTTGCCCGGGTGGTGTCTATGACACTTTTTATATAGTGGAATTACAATACTACCGGACCATGATGGGGGGGTCTTCCCTTGCAGGTAACAGCAGTTGAACAGAGGAGTAAGGTACGTAGCCCACAACAAAGGCTCTTTTTTGATAATTGTCATAGGGATTTCGTCAGGACCCATTGCTCCTGACGCTCTCATTTTTTAAATAAGTGCTACATCTTCGCCCTTTGAGGTCGCATAGCTGGATTCAGAAATATAAGGGGAATTATTTAACAAAGCGGTAGAGCAAGAAGAATTAGAGTTTGCAGAATAGAATTCTGCAAGATAAGATTTCCATTCTTCTTCTTTTATAGGAATTGGGAGAGATTTTACTCTGGTGCCGCAACGATCCTCAATAATTTCCCAATACCTTTTGGCAGTTTTTTTTAGGCCGCCTCTTTTAACTGAACCCATTCATGAGCTTCTTTTTTGTCTTAGAGATCGTTTTTTCCTCTGTCTTTTTCTCTTTAATAGATTTATGAGTTTACTTCGTTCGAGGAAAAAATTCAGGAACTGGGCCCTCACTAATTTATTTATTTCCCTATTTATATAAAGTAATGGATTAAAAGGATTAAAAGGCAGTCTCTAATAGATATGTGAATAGATTTACATGACGTAACCAAGGTACTGATATTATGGCCAAGGGCTTCCAACGGATCAGTTGGGGGAGGATGTTGTTCTCCCACTACTATATGCTGCTGATCTCCTATCAAAACTGTTAAGAACTCTTTAAGTTTTGAAGCAGTTGTATTCCAATACATTCTGCTGTTTGCTTTATTAAAACCTACGGATTTATCCTTAAAATTCCAAGAGCCCACCTTATCACTAGTCACCTCGATTTTAGAGCAGATCACCATGTGGTCACTAAGCTCATTTTCCAGAATTTCCATATTGAAGAGCTTACTGAAAAAATCTGCTGAGACAATTAAGTAATCGATAATAGATCCTCCAGTAGGTGCCTTATGGGTAATTTTTGCTGGTATATCATTTTCTAATCTACCATTAGCAATTACTAAGTCTAATTTTCTCAGGCCTTCAAATAGAATCGCGCCTCTTTTATCAATCTGACTATTATTCGGAAACAGAGCAGGAGGGATGTTTAAGGCTTCGTCTTTTTGGGCATTAGCAAATAACCTTATGCTGTTGGTAGAACCTTTGGCGTTCAGATCACCGATCAGTAATAAATGCCTACAATCTTCTCTTTCCATGGCAATGGAAATAAAAACAAACAGGTCTTTTAGTAGATGAATGTTAGGTGCGTCAGGAGGTATATATGCATTTACAATAAGCAGAATATCTAAGCTATTGTGATCTTCCCTAAAATCTAGCTTAATCGCCTGAATTAAGTTAGAGACGTGATTGATTACTTTATATATCCATCTGAAACTTGTTCTAAGCAATATGGCAATACCTCCTTTCGCATGACCTCTGTTCACTGGGAGCGCAGGTCGACTTAGCACAATAAAATCTTCAATGGACCTGTTCTTTACAATCCAAGACTCTTGTATGCATATTTTGTCAGCATTCTGATTTTTCAAGAATAACAATTTGCTTTTATTCGTGCATAAGCCAGCTGCGTTCCAAGAGATCAATTGAAGACCCTTGCTAGGAAGAGTTCCCATATCTTAGGCCTAAAGATCTATTCGTGTTAAGAGCCCCTGTTACCCAACTCCATTTCTTATTTTCCTCGTCTATAGTCAATGCTTGATTAATCTGTTTCTCCACAAGGAGGGATACTGTCCTTCCACCCTTGCCGAGGGAGATCTACAATGTACTTTCTCTCTCTAAGTGAGGGATATCTAATGAAGAGGGAACTGAGTGGGTGGTGGGTAGCCTATTATAAGTCACACTTTTAAGAATTTTTTCCTCTTTGGGAACAAGAACATCGATACCACAGAATCGTAATTTGTCACTATTTGACATTATTAAATAGGAAATCACCTTAGAGCCAAACGTCACTCTAGCTCCCTCATAATTGACATATTTTTTAACTTGAACCAGGGCAAGATCACTACTCTGGATCATTTGGAGGTCAGGAATTTCAGCAAAACAACTCAATAAACAAGACCTATTCATGTACAACTCATGATCAAAAATGAAAGAAAAGTCTAAGAAAAGGGGTACAGGAGATAAATGGCAGTCTCCCTCAGGCGCATTTATAATAGGGTTGTAAATAACATTACTGTCTAAAGAGGAGGCGATTAGTGTGGCATTAGGATTCAGATTGCGCTGTGTCACCAATGTAGGACTTAAATCTGAGGTGTTAGCTTCTTGTATAATCGAGATTGAAGTGCGGGAGTTCCTTATTGGTGATTGAGGATCCCTTGGAATATCTTCAACTTGTCCTTCTTCCCTCTTTAGATCATTCGAGACAGGATTCAAAGTTAAATTTAGATTTAAATTGGAGTCAAAACTCAGTCGATTTGCTCTTTTTTGTTTATCCTCCGGAGTTTTTCCCTTTTTACCTTCTTCTTCCTGCCGACGGGTTTACTTTTAATTCTGATTTTGATTTTCTTTTTCTCTGATACAGGATGTACTGCTTTTATTTCCTCCATTGTAGAATGTTCAGTTTTTATAACCCCTCTTTTTAAGAAAATGGGAAAAACCTTTTGTTCAATAATTGTTTTTTCCTTTTCTAAACACTGAGAGGACAAAGATGCAGGTAGAGGAACAGGGTCCTCTGGTTCGAAGAACTGCTGTAGTGAAAGGGGCTGAATTTTATCAAATAAGTGTACAATTTTTTTGCCCTTATGTTTTCTACTACCAAAAGGCATACCAGCCTGAGCGCCAAAGTCCCGACAATTAGAGGATGAAACAGAACACGTTTGGGTAGTCTTGATTTGATCAGAATTGTAGTACAGAGGGGGTTGAGAGGAAGTCCCATTACAGGGATTGATCTTGTGAGAGGGAAGGGGGGCGGCTTTACCCTTTGTGGGTCTTCGGTCAGAAATTATAAATTTGGTCAGGGACAGAAGTGAATCCAAGATATAATCAGAGTTGCTTATGGATTTTTCCATTAGGGCTAAAATGGATGACAGAACTCTTTCCAGGCAGAGCAGGGATTCAGACATCAGTATTTTATTCTCTGGATCATTATTTCGTGGATGTGGACTCAAGGACAAGTCAGGAGTGACAGATGCCCTTGAGTTTAAAATAGATATTCCACTGGGTGTACTACTAAAGAGCTGTATCTTAATGGTGGAGCCAAGGGGAAGGTCCCGAGAATTTGAGTGGTGTGAAATATTAGAAGTGTAGGGCTTAGGTGACAGAAGGACCTTTGGAATAGGATTCAGATTGATATTAATATCTGGAAGAGTAAACTCTTCCATCGGCGGGTCTTCCGCTCTGGGTTCAGAACTTAATTCAACCACAGGCTGAGTCACTCTATTTCCGGGAGAGTAGACAGGAAGATTTTCCAGCGGCGAACCCTCTGCTCTGAGGTCAGGGCTTAATTCGACCTCAGCTCTAGTCACTCTGGTTCCAGGAGTAAAGTTGGTAAGATTTGTCAAAAGTGACTTTTCTGTTTCCACCTCTGCTCTTCCAGGAAAAGATTCAGACTTTCATTCCATAGTCGCCGCTTTATTTAGACTTGTCTCTTTTTTTGAGAAGAAAGTGGAAATGGCGTTAAATCCTTTTAGCGTGTTTATCTGTAACGATTTATACCTTAAAGGATTGGCTTTGGTTTTTTGCAAGCTCTTATATAAACCACAGCGGTCATAACTCCACCTGATACTCAGTTTTGTTCTCACTGGGGGGGGGTAGGAAAGCCTGAGGTGGCAGCTCGATAGGCCGAACGCAAGCCGCGCCCAGACCTGGCTGGGCCGCTCCCGCGACGGGCCTGGTCTCTCACTTAACGATGGTATCTACTAGCACCACACTCAAAATTCCTTTTTATCCCACAAACTACACCCAGCCCAAGCCGAGTCGCATTTGCGGGAAACAGGGCACACAGTATCACCAGCTGATAGGGGGTGTAGTCCTGGAGTTTGGAGATCGGAGACCTGCAGGCGCTTGTATAGGCTATATAGGCTGCCTAAGAGGCAGGATTATGCTAGAATATACTGGTGCAAGAACAAGAGAGCAGAGTAAGTCGAAGCAGCAGTATCGATAGAGTCAGTAGAGACCGTGATGTCAGCAGTGTCAGAACCACCAGGAAATACGCTGAGAATTTTGCTGAGATTTTCACAGAGATTGCCTTTGGGGACTTTACTTGTTTCCACCAAAGCTGACTTCTTTGTTCCTGTTTTCCCTTCTTTCCTTCTTCTATTGCAATAGATTACACAGTTATCACTGCTGTGCACGCTTTTCTTTTTCGGTGATGGGCTGGTTTTTGGTTAAACTAATTAAGTTGGTTACGTTGTTGCATTGCTTCCTGATCTGGAGTCCAGCGGTCAGGGTGCGGGGTGAGCTGATATTCGCGGCTGACTGGTTGGAGAGGCAAAGACTAACAGAGTCCTTACGCAGGGTAACAAGGTATAGAAGTTGCAGAGCTGACGCTGGCAGGCAAGGGACGGAGCAGCAGTACTGACTGCCTTGCAATGAGCTACGGTGCACGGCAGCTCACCCGGACATAAGCTGCACCCATCCTAGCTCGGCAGCTTCTGCATGCACTGGGGCTCAACCTTCGCAGTGGGACTAATCCCACTGCCCCATCACCTACGTCAAACAACTGTCACTCACCAGTTTAGCGTGAAGCCTGCTAGACCTCGTTCACCGCTTTCTTCCCTGCTGTGGGCTGCGTGAGAAGCAGATGGAGAGGGGCTGAGGCTACCGAGTCAAGCAATGCCGAGCAGCGTCATGCCCCGGCTAGGAGGTGTGTGCCTCCATGGTCTTCTCCTCCGCTGAACATCAAGAACCCTTCTGCCAATGCCGCTGAGCGGGAACGGCGGTGGCACCAGCGTTGCACGGATATGAGGCTGAAGGAACGTGCAGGGACACAGGCGAAAGTAGAGCATGGCTGAGCCCCTCCGCTCCGCTCGACAGCCGCAGCAGGAATCCTGGCCCCGCGCCTCTGCGTCAACGTTGTGCAACTTGGAGTCTGACGAATCTGACGAGTCTAACGAGCAACGGGCATTCCAAAAGTTCACCAAGATACAGCATTCATACCCCTTCTTTCACATCTCCAAAACCAATTGTTTCTCTGCTTGGGGCTGGTATCTAGTTATGCCCCTGCGATGTAGATACAGTTATCCTGCCATTGTGAAGTCTACCACTCCCCATCTTCCTATCTGAGATCTGTATTTCTTTGACAAAGGCCTTCTGTCTAGAGCATTCCACATACTACCTGAGCCTGCTCAAACTGTTCTCATGAGGGGGAGCAGTGCTGTGTGAGGTGATCATGCCAGGCTAATTGTGCAATAGCTACACTCATATATCCTGTTTGGCTCTAGCATTCCTCACCAATTACAAACCACAAAGCCTCATATTCTGCGTTCTAGGCTGTCGTCTTCCCACTACCTCTTTCCCTGATTGGACATGCTGCTTCAAAGACCCACAGGAATTGGCAAAGTTCTCTTTTCTCATAAACAGAGCTAAGGAGTGTAGAACCTGTAACCAGAACAGTGTAATGTACCTTGTGGTGTGAATGCTGAGAGCAACATGATGAACATAGTGCTTCTATTTTTATCTTTAGAGAATAAATACATTTATATGACTGAAAATCCAACAGATTCTTATACATTACTGTGAGAAAATGACTCTTTTTGCATTGTCACCCCATTTGTTTGTGGACTCATGTTGGTGTTTCTTTGTCTCTGTGCACTGGGATACTGCTAACCAGGTCCCAGTGCATGCGTTCTAACCTATAAAATATTTAGAAATTGGCAAAAACCTTAATTGGCATATTTAACTTTCCTACAAGGCCATAATATATAGTGTCTAAAGGACACCCATGGCAGTGAAAGTTAAATGTTACCTATGGACTACCGCATTACTTATCCATCCACTAATGTGACAAAACCACCATGACTCCAGTCCTATCATTGAAGCCTGGCTGCTGCAGTTTTAAAACTGCAGCTCTACCTGTAAAAATAAACCCTTTTGATGGGAGAAAACCTCCCTTTTAAATATTAATAAGTCAAACTTATCTAGGCTTTGTAGCCCACAAGGCAGGGTGCATGGTATTTAAAAGTAGGACATGTAGAGTTAACATCCTTATAGACCCAAAAGCTATTTGTACTGTGTTAGACTTGGCATCTTTTGGCGTGTTTCCCCTGTCATTTTGCTTTCTGACCTCCCAGTTTTGACTCTGTTTTTGCTGGTTTAGTGTCTCTGCGCACTTTCTCACTGCTGTTCAGTGTTAAAGTGCTCCTGTTGTAAATTGTTATTAGGGATTGGTGTTTCCATGATTGGCATATTTGATTTACTGGTAAGCCCCTAGTTAACTGCACTGAGTGTACCAGGGCCTGTAAATCAAATGCTACTAGTGGGCCTGCAGCACTGATTGGGCCACCCACATGAGCAGCCCTAAAAAGGTATCTCAGACCTGCCACTGCAGGGTCTGCATGCAGTTTATAACTGACATGTCGACCTGGCAAGCGCATCCACTTGCAAGGCCCTAACCTTTCCTTTTCTTACATATAAGTCACCCCTAAGGCAGGCCCAAGGTACCCCTGTGGGCAGGGTGCTATGTATGTTAAAGGTAGAACATGTGCTGGTGTGTGTGACATGTCCTGGTGGTGAATTTCGGTGTATTTCATTTTTCACCACTGTAAGGCTATCTGTCCCATAGGAAAGAATGGAAGTTTTACTTATAACATCTTATAAGCATAACTTCCCATTGGGACAAGATAGAGAAATGTAGTTTAGTATGCCTGGACTCAGAATGTAAAAATGCATCTTTTAGTAAGGATGATTTTTATGTTTGAAAATACCACTTTTAGAAAGTAGGTATTTTCTTGCTTAGCCATCCTGCGTGCCTTTGCTGGGTTTGTGGATTGTACATTAGAGAAGTGGTCCCAGAACTCAATACTTAACACAAAATACAGTGATCATACAAAAATAGAGGAAAAAGTGGTAAAGTTAGTACTTAGTGTTATTTAATCACACTGAACACACAATGATTTGGAACATCTGCTTAAACAATACCAAACATGTAAAATAGTACCCCTAGGTGGGAGAAAAGGGGGTGGAGGATGGGGTATTGTGATTGAAGTGAGGGTAAAAGGTGAATAGAAAATAGAGTGCAAATCATCAAGTCAATTACTTAAACAACAAAAGGCTCTTATTAAAGCCGAAAGCTTAGCAGTATATGCAAACAGTAAATAGCCATGATTAAAAACAGTGACACAGTGATAAATCGCTGTTGGTCAGGCTGGCTGGTATTATAGATGTCGACGTTTCGACCCCTAAGAAATTGTAGGTTATTGCGTCCCTTACGTCGGGGTCTTCCTCAGGACAGAAGTGAAAGGGAAGGGGTACCTAGGGTTGGAACATAGAAAACCTTAGTCTTAAAAATAATATCATAAGTCATAAACTGATTGTGGGTTCTGTGCTCCATATTTACCATGGAAAACCCTCCACTGAGGGCTGGATAAACAATGGGCGCGTGGGCTCCAAATGGATGAGAGCGAGGGTGGACACCTGCAAAAGTAATGTGCAGGATCAGAAAAAGTTCCCATGGATAAGCTAATAGGGAAATGGTCAGGCTGGGTCAAACAGGTACTAATCCATTGGAAAGAGAGACCGAGCCGGATCAGTCAGCCGGGCAATGAATTATGTTCTGTTCTAAAAATAAAAGCGTGAAAAGAGGCTATTCAGAACCCAAACATGATCAGACAACATTAGGTCTGAACGGCATGCTCTGAAAGAGGTAAATACCTAGTGAGATCTGCAGGCCGGGCAAAAGGCTCCTGATTATTCTGTCCTCTGAAAATAAAAGCAAATGTTCCTGTTAGTGAACCGTTACCAAAATTAACTTAGCAGAGAGGGTTATTTAAAACTACATGTAACATTCAGTCAGGATGACATGCTCTAAGAGGAGTAAATACCTAATAAAGTCTTCAGGCCGGGCAAAAGGCTCCTTTATTAGGCCCCAACACTTTAGAACTCTCTGGAATCAAGGAACCTGACAAGAAGAAGAGCTGGAAGAGCTGTCAGGAGGAGTACTGCCCCTTTGCTGTGTAGTTGCTTTGTTGGGTTGGCCTGCAGTTGCTGCTTCTGCCTTGGGCAGTGAAAGGACTGGACTGAACTTTCTTTACTTGTGCTGAGTATCTCCAAGGGCTTGAAGTAGAGCTTGCCTCCTGTTCTGAAGTTTCGGACTGCAAAGACTTCATCAACCTCTGGGTACCGCTTCGGGAACCGTTGTTTCAGTTGCCACAGAGATGGGAAACGCAACCGACTCCATCACCGACTCCGTCGCTGGCCCTGGGTTCTGACAGCACAGCAGAAGGCACCGTCTGCATCTCGCAATGCAACCCTGTTCTCACCAATGACGACGACCGACGTTGTTGCCACCGAGCCGTTGCTTGCCCCATGACCTGTGGGCACCACACTCCGCACCTCCTTGCTTCACTTCGCCATCCTGGTCTCAGCGACGCTGTCGCTGCTGCTGACTTCGACACCCGTGACCGCATCGTGGCTGGGGGTACTGCTCGTAAGTTTCACGATGCACCACCTCGTCCCACACAGCCGTCTAGGCCGACCGATGTCAGCTCCGCTAACCCGCTCTGTCGCTTGCACCGCAACCTGCCAGCAGTGCTCCGCATCGAGAATTGCCTCGCCCTGCACCGTAAGCCTTGGTCTCACCAACGCCGTCTGGACAATCGGCACCGAGCCGCTGCCTGCACCGCATCGAGAGGGCACCACACCCTGCACGCTTCCATTTTGCAACGCAACCATGACGGTTGCCACGACCGACTCGCACCAATGTGCCAGTCGCAACGAGAAAGGTACTGTTACCGAGTCTTTCCACGCTTTTGCTGGCCCGTACCGACGCGGTTGGCTGGAACTGTTAAACTGTTGTTTTCAGCATCAAGGTAGCCCCGGACGGAGCTACCTACTCGTACGAACTGTGTTTTTGAGGTTTTTTTGCAATTTCAAGGATATCTTGCAAAGTATATATTTTTAAGTACTGTATGTTGGATTCTTTTAGTTTTGGTCTTGTTTTGGATATATAAAAATATTGGATATTTTTCTAAACTGGTGTAGTGTCCTTTTGTAGTGCTTATACTGTATTACTGTTGGTTATTTGCAAATGCTCTACACACTGCCTCTGAGATAAGCCTGACTGCTCGTGCTAAGCTACCAAGGGGGTGAGCAAGGGTTATTTTAGGAGTGTAACTCCCTTACCCTGACTAGGAAGAAGGGTCCCTACTTGGACAAAGGTTCAAACCCTTGCCAACTAGAGACCCCATTTCTAACATTGGTTGTCAGCGGTGAGGATAGGACTTGACTTACAGTGATTGGTGTGCACTACTACCATATCGCAGACCATTACGTACCACTTACTGGTTCTTTTTCTTTTTGGCCTATTTTTGATCCTGCCAGGTTATTGAGAACTTGAACTTGCTTCTTCATCATGCCTGAATCAAGAGCATCATCTGTTGCATCCTTGGAAGTGGCCTTTGAGGAGGATAGGTTGGAATCCTACAACGTGAAGGAGTTGAAGGCTATTTGCAAAAACCTAAAGGTCCAAGTCAGAGGCCTCACCAGGAAGGAGGAGCCACAAAAGGCGCTGAGGGCCTGGGTAGCAGCCAGACATGCAAGTGGGCAGTCTGGAGATCTCAGTGGAGGGGAGGAGGAGCCTATTCCTAGGGTGGATGTGCTTTTGGGGGGGACCCTCCAGGCCAGGCAGCAGTGGCCTGTCCGCAGAGGAGCTGGAGGACAGGCGGGAAGCAAGGAAGTTCGAGTTGGAAAAACTCACGATGGAGAATGAAAGAGAAGACAAAAGTATAGCCATGGAGGAAAGCAAGATGATCTTAGATCATGAACGTAGTCTTAAGAAGCTGGAGATAAGGAGTAGGCCCAGCTCAGATGGTGGCAGCAATTCAACAGTGCAGGCAGATAGGATTGTACACATCCCCAAGAATGAAGGCAAAGAATTCAAGAAGGGAGATGACATACAAAGGTGGTTTCAGGGTTATGAGGCATCTATACACATGAATGGGGTCCCTGAGAAGAATTGGGGGGCAGGATTGTGGCCTCTTTTTCCAGAAGAAGCAAGGGATACTTTAGTGGCTTTGGGTAAGGGGTGTAACCTCACCTATGCTGACATGAAGGAGGCCCTTCTCACCAGGTATGGTCTCACTCCTGAAAAATACAGGGATCAGTTTAGGTCCTGTGAGAAAACTGATGCCAACACTTGGTTGGAATGTGTGGATTCTTTCTGCAGGTCACTGGATGGCTGGGTGAAGGGCAGTAATGTGACAGATTTTCAGGGGCTCTACAATTTGATTGCATGGGAGCACTTGTCTAGTCTATGTTTTGCAGGGCTGCACCAGCACTTGGTTGATAGTAAGCTGACTGACCCCCAGGAAGCTTGCTATGGAGGCAGACCGCTGGGTGAGTACCAGGGTCCACAAGAAAGCATTTGGGAGAGACTCAGACAAAGGTAGGCAGGGCCCCCTGCAGAAGATTGGGAGGAACAAGGGTAAAGCACAGGAGTTCTCTAAAGGGCCCCAAACTAATACCCAGGGTAAAGGTTCCCATCCCCCAGGAGACAAGAAAGCAGTGGTCTCTTCAGGAAAGCCTGCAGAGACCGGCCCCACAAGTGCTATGCCTGTGAGCAGGTGGGTCACTTCAAGGGGGACCCCAAGTGTCCCAAGAGGGCACAGCCACCCACGGTGGGCAGACCAAGGTGTTGGCTAGTGTAGCACTTGGGGGGGAGGGGTGCCCACAGGAGGGTGGGGATCCCGCAGAAATGACCCTCGTCTCACTAGGGGACAGTGAGATGGTCTCAGGAAACCAGGTGCCTACTAACACTAAAAAATACAGCACCTGGGTGACCATCAATGGGAAAAGGGTAGAGGCTCTCAGAGATACTGGAGCCAGTGTGACTTCAGTCCGGTGTCACCTGGTCTCTGAGGAGCAAGTAGTCGCCGGGGCATTCCACTAAGTAGTTGCTGTGGACAACTCAGAGCCCCAGTGTATGGTGGCGCAGGTTCCCTTTGAATGGGGGTGGTCTCATGTCCCTTGAGGGTGGTTGTGAGCCCTACCATGCCTCTAGATTGTCTGCTACGTAACGACCTGGAGCAGTCCTTCTGGAAGGATGTTGAGCTCAGGTCTCACTTGGAGATGCTTGGGTTGCCAGAGTGGGCATGTATGTCCACTCGGTCAATGGCGGCCGGAAAGGGTGATCAGAAGGGCCTGGAGCCTGAAACAGTGGCCCAGGTTCCTGCCAAGAGAACCGGCAGGGGGCGCGGGAGACCCGCCCCGAGGCTCCCACGGTTCGGGAGGAGGCTGACCTTGTGGGGGACGCCCAGGTACCTACAAGGGGGCAGGTAGCTGAACTGGGGGACTTATCTGAGCTGACCCATTGGCAGCAAGAAGGTGGTCCCACCAGGGAGGAATTCTTCAGGGAGCAGAAAGAATGCCCTTCTCTGGAAGGTTTGCGGCAGCAGGCTGCAAACCATGCAGCTGGTGATCAGTCTGGATCACATTGGATCTACTGGGAGAATGGTCTCCTGTACAGCTAGCCTAAGGTCGCTGAGCCTGGGTCAGCCCGTGTGCTGGTGGTACCCCAGCGCTTCAGGACCTTCCTACTGGGTCTGGCTTGGCAGGACATTTGGGGAGGGACAAGACCTTTGACAGGCTTGTCACCCACTTCTTTTGGCCCCAAATGCGAAGGCAGTCAGATGGACATTGCAGGTCTTGCCAAACTTGCCAGGCAAGTGGTAAGAGTGGAAGGAAGTGTAAGGCTACTCTCCAACCTTTTCCAGTTGTTGGAACCCCTTTTGAAAGGATTGGGAGGGACATTGTGGGGCCACTGGATCCCAAGACAGCCATGGGCAACAGGTACATCCTGGTCTTGGTGGACCATGTCACCCTGTACCCGGAGTCAATCCCTCTCAGGACAACGACGGCGCCGGTGGTGGGCCGAGCGTTAATGGGGATTTTTTTCCTGCGTGTGTTTCCCCAGAGAGGTGTTCTGACCGTTGGACCAATTTCATATCTAAGTATTTGACATCCCTGTGGAAGGAGTGTAGTGTAACCTACAAGTTCATGACTCCTTCCCACCCACAAGGTAACGGTTTGGTGGAGAGATTCAACCAAACCTTGAAGGGCATGATCAAGGGTCTAACAGAACCCATGAGATGTAAGTGGGACGTCCGCTTTTTAAAAAAAATATATTTTTATTATTTTATTCACATAAAACAAACATATGCAATGACAGTGCATCCGTATTCTGACATTAACAGATTCAGCCATTTGGGCAATGCATGCGGGTTACCTCACCCAGCAATTAACTATAAACATCATAACCCATTACACTACAGTGCCATTCATGGAACGCATGGTGTCATATTAAGTAACAACCGCCCTGTCTAATCAAACACTAGGATTTATATTAATACTGCATCTATTCTTGCTGCATTAAAACCAAATACAAACAAACAACCCTTAGAATCCTCCCACTTATCCCTCCCCCCAGGCGCAACCCCTATGTATGATCGATAGTGGTACTTGGGCACAGCTACACCAATGGTGTACAAATGCTATATAGAAAGCCATGCTGCAATTTCCGAGTGTCAGGAGCAGGCCCCACCCAGGCAGCCAGCGAAATCAGTCCCCTGGAAAGGAAATATCCCCTTCAGGTGGCGTCCCTGGCTCTGGCGCCCCCGATTCAATGTCTGAATCGGTATCCGGGGTCTTCAGGAGATATACCAGCGCCTCCCAGGCCCTTGCCAGGTCTAAGGCTTTATCGCTCTTACTCCGGGTCGCTAGTTGCATTCTCGCACATCCCTCGCATTCCGCCCACTTAACCAGTTCTGCGCGCCACCTTCGATAACTAGGGCCCTGCTTTGTCTTCCAGTGCGCTGTGATCTCCCTCTTCGCTAAAAGCAGCCCCAAATCTATGAACTTACTCGTTATTTTATTTCTAGATGTATGTGGGAACCAATGCAGCAAACACAGGCCCATAGTGGGTTCTATGTCCCTATCCATAACAGTTTGCAATAGCGCGACCACCTCCTCCCAATATGTACCAAGTTGGGGGCATTCCCACAACATGTGCCCAAACTCTGCCCCCACAGTATTACAGCGCGGACACATTGCTGAGTTCGTATTAAAGTACTTATTGATTTTCGCAGGGGTAAGATAGGCACGATGAAGTATATAAAAATGCTCTAACTGGAAGCGCGCATTCCGGGTACTCTTCCACGCGCGTTCCACTAGCCCGTCCCATGCTCCCTCAGGAATCTCAGTACCCAGGTCCTCCTCCCATCGCTGCCGGAGCGTTAGTAAGGGGGTCAGTCTCTCGCTCTTCATTCGGCGATATAAGCAGGTCACTGCCTTAAAGGTGCCGGCAGCCAGGACTATATATTGACAAGTTATCGATGTAGGAAGCTCACTCAGCCCCGCTTTCCAATGCGCCTGGATGGCCGCTATCAGCGCCAAGTGCAACAGATAGTCCCCTCGGGGCAAGTCGTACCGATCCCGTAATACCTCGTAAGGGATCACGGCACTATCGTCATAAAGATCTCCCATGGTAATCTGCCCAACCATCCAAGGCCGCCCAATTACCCCTGTGTGGTAGAGCAGCACACACCGTCAGAGGGATCTCAGGAGCATAAGGTCTTACCACTTGCGCGCGCCGGTGTGCTCTGTTCCAGCAGAGCCTAAATGTCCCCATCTCCCGAGTGAGGGAAGAGGCCGAGAGCGGTAGCTGCAACAGCAGTTTGGAGAGCATCTGCTTCTCCACCTGAGTTCCCGCCACACCAACAGGAGTTCGGAGCGTCCGCGCCACCGCCTGAGTGAGCCACTGCAGCTGCGCCGCTAAATAGTACGTTTTGAAATCAGGGACCGCCAGGCCACCCCCCGATCGTGGCCTCATCAGTGTGTTAATAGCCACTCGCCGTCGTTCCCCGACCCAGATGAACCCAATCACCATGGATCGTAGTTGCTGAAAAACCGAGGCCGGGATCCAAATAGGGAGCGTCCCGAAGTAGTATAGCAGTCTGGGGAGCGCTGTCATCTTAAGAACAGCTACCCGTCCAGCCACGGATAATGGAAGCGTACTCCAGAACGCCATACAGCCCTTAAGCGCTCTAATGGCCCTACCCACGTTACCCTCTAATAGGTCCGCTTGGCTATGATAGATACGGGTGCCCAAGTACGTCACACATTGTCGTTCCCATCATACCCCCTGCGTAGCTGCGGGGCCCTCAGTCTGCGGTGCAGCGGGAAACAGGCAAGTCTTTGCCCAGTTCACCCGGAGTCCAGCAACCGCACTAAGATCGGCCATTAGAGACTTCGCCCCGTTAAGAGCTCCCTCCGTGTCCGACAGGAACATGAGAAGATCATCAGCATATAATGCTATATGATGAATCCGCTCACGGATACGTAGCCCAGTAAAATGCAGCCCTGACCTGGCCGTGCCGCCAGTGGCTCCATGGCCAGGGCGAACAGCAATGGGGAAAGGGGACAGCCCTGCCTCGTTCCCCGAACCCAAGTGCAAGCAGCCGATACCATTCGTCCTGTTTTCACTCGCGCCGTGGATTGTGAGTACAATAGAGAGGTCCAATCAGCGAAACCCTCCCCTAGCCCAAAGTGGCGCATGACTTGGATCAAATACGGCCACTCGAGACTGTCGAAAGCCTTCTCAATATCTATTGCCAAGACATCATTAGATGCTCTGTCGTAAGTGTCCGCTTCCAATATCCTAATGAGGCGCCGCACATTCTGGGCCGTATTCCGGGTCGGGATAAATCCCGCTTGATCCGCATATATTAGATGGGTCATGTAGGGAAGAAGTCGGGTCGCCAGGATCCTACTCAAGATTTTATAATCCGTGGTCAGCATTGACAACGGGCGATAAGCCGTCATGTCCTGGGGTGACTTCCCCGGCTTTAACAATGGTATGATTAACGCCTCGCGGGTGGTAGCAGGCAACAGTAGTTCCTTTCTTGCCATGTTATACAGCGCGACCAACCAGGGGGCCAACAGGTCGACATATGCACTGTAAAATTCCACCGGGAGGCCGTCCACCCCCGGGGTCTTTCTCCAGGCCATATGTTTAATCGCGCCACGTACCTCTCCTAGTGTAATATCCTGGCCCAGCAGCTTCGCCCTCTCCCCATCTAGCACTGGGAGATCCGTCGCCCCCAAAAAGTCTCGAATGGCCTCCCTATCAGGGACCACCTTGCTTTGGTAGAGGTCTGTATAATAAGCAAGGAACAAGTCGTTTATCCCCCTCTGCGTGTAACAGGCCTCTCCAGCCGGGCTGTGAAGTTCAAGAATCACCGTTCCCCTGCGCGCTGGGTTGGCTAGCCATGCCAGCAGCGTTCCGGATTTGTCGCGCTCTGCATGCGCACGGGTGATATATTGTTTATAGTCGAAACAACGCAGCTGCTCCACCTGCACGGCGACCCCCTCCCTTGCGGCTATTAGCTCTTGTTGGCGATCTGGCTGCTCAGGCCGCTCTCGTTCAACGTCCCGCAGCTGCTGTTCTACGCGCTCTAGATCCTGCAACACTACTCTACGCACTCCCAGTTTTTGCGTGATACAGAGTCCCCTTATCACACTCTTGAAGGCATCCCACTCCACCATCAGCGACGAAGCAGTGCCAGTATTGACTTGAAAATAATCAGTGATGCCAGTCCCCACCACCTCCCGAAATACCTGATCTTCCAGCAATTCCGGGTTTAGGCGCCAGGTCGGGATCTTAGGCCGTTCGGGCAGCAAGTTCACACGCAGTAGCAAGGGATTATGATCAGACAGTGTTCTGGCAAGATACTCACTGTGCTGCACTTCAGCGTGGATGTCAGGAGTGCAGAGCATCGCATCAAGCCGAACATGTAGGTCATGTACAGCAGAAAAATATGAATAATCCCGTGTCGTCGGGTGGTGTGCCCTCCAAGTGTCCACTAGCCCCCATCTATCTTGCCAGTCCCGCCTAACTCTGGAGAGATTATGGGCAGGCGCTTCAGGGAGAGGAGGGTGCGACCTATCCATTAGGACGTCCGTGACCGAATTAAAATCCCCACCTAAGATGGCTGGCCCGGTTAAAAATGGTGCAAACTTCCCAGACAGCAGTGTGAAAAATGCCGATTGCTCCGTATTTGGAGCATATATGCTACCCAGAACCACGTCTCTACCATTCAGCCTGCCCACAACCAATATGTACCGCCCCTCAGGGTCCTTCAGCTGATGAGTGGGCTGGAAAGGAACCCCCGCTCGAACCCATATCAATACACCCCGGGCGAAAGCAGAGTACGTTGTGCAAAAGACCTGCCCTCTCCACCTGCGCTGCAATGCCACATCTTCTTTTGGGGCTATATGAGTCTCCTGCAGGAAAGCCAGCTGGACCCCTCTGCGGACTAAGTACGCATGTAATTTGTGCCTCCGCTGCATAGTGTGCATGCCCCTGACGTTTCAGGATATGCATTTCAAATCAGACATCGATCCCATGACAGTGCTTCACATTGAGCATATTTAACCAGCTGAAAATGGTTACACCAAGTACCCCCAGACAAATTACATTGATGACAAGGGTTACGCCAATTTCCCTGAAACATTCTCTTACTACAACAAAAACAGCCCCAACAACCCCACCCCAGGACAGGCATAAAAAAGAACTAGCCCCCATCCAAACTACTCTAAACTGGGTTCCCTCTAGTGGCTACAGAGGAACTGGAATGGGGAAGGCGGCTGCAATCTGCCAATCACCAGCAACAATACTGTAAGGAGTAGACCACGCCGATGCCCCGAACGTGCTACTCGCTCCCATCCCCAGAAGGTACCGCTCCAATAGTCCCCTCCCAATACCTGCCCGGCTGGAGCAGACAAACAATAACATGACAGAATCAAGATTCCTACACCAACAAGAATCCAATTATCCAATTGTACACATCCCGTCCAACAATCCTGCTAACAATACAATCAATAAGGCCTGTATAATAACATCAGATGATATCGTCAGCTGTGCCTGGTGTAACATGCGGCAGCTGCAGGCCACCCGACTGGGATGTGTCTGTTCCTGTGTCCGCCAGGGATTTATCTGCCTCTGGGCCAGACTCCGAGTTCTTCTCAGGGTCTCTGAGCAGTTCAGATACCGCTCTCAACGCCTCCTGCCTCTCCTTCGCTGTTTGAGAAGAGCCGGGTGCTGTCACTGTGACAAGGCGCCGCCACTGCCGCAATCGTCCCGGGGGCTCACGAGTTACATCACCCCGGGCTGGCTTTCTGCCAGTTTTATACGTTTCCAACCAGTCCCATGCTTCCGAAGGTTCGTCACAAAAATGCGTAGTACCATCGAGGATGATCCGCAGCCGGGCCGGGAACATCAGCGAATACTGGAGACCCTCATCGCGCAGAGCCCGCTTGACAGCCAGAAAAGACGCTCGGCGACGCTGAACCTCCAGCGTATAATCGGGGAAGATGGAAACCTTGTTGTTGCCCACTGTATACGGACCAGCTGATCGCGCCATCTGCAATAAGTGATCCCTATCTTTGTAGTGGAGGAGCCTGGCCACCACCGGGCGCGGAGGGCGACCCGGCACCAGCGGGCCGGCCGGCACCCAGTGAGCCCTTTCTAGGGTATAGAACTGCGTCAGCCCCTCCGGTGCCACCTTGTCGCGAAGCCAGTCTTCCAGATATTGAACCATGCTGGATCCCTCAATTCCTTCCGGGAGGCCCAGTACACGAATGTTGTTCCTCCGATTCCTCCCTTCCGCATCCTCGGCTTGCTTCTCCAGCGTCAACAGTCTGCGGGTAACGTCTCCCATCTGGTCAGCGATGGCCTTCTGTGCCGGCTCCAAAGTCGCCAGGGAGGTCTCAGCCTGCTCCACTCTGTCTGCTAGCTTGGTATGTTCGGCTCGCAGTAAACCCAAACCCACTGACACCGTAGCGATGTCCTGATGCAGAGCTTCACGTGTATCAGTGATGGCCTGGAGGATGCGGGCCAGCTGCTGCTGCACCCCCGCGTCACCTGCCGGCTCGGGAGAAGCCGGTCGCTTAGCCTCTTGCTCGTCGTCCTCCTGGCCCGGGGGAGCCATCTGCTGCCGCCCTCTAGGCTTCCCCATAGCTCGGCCGTATATCAGTTAGTTCTGGGGACCAATCCACTCTTGGCCACAAGGCCAAGCCCCCCGCGGGCAATGCCACCAGACCCTTCTCAGCGGTTAGTAAAGCGGCAGCGGGGCAGAGCCACTGCCGTCGCAAAGGTCACAGGCCCCTCGTTCCACCAGTGCAGCAGCGACGCCACTCAGGCCCAGAGTTCTCCAGATCCGCCACTGGGCAGCGGTCCGCGGTAACAAGCAACTGTCCCAGAGGGCATCAACATCCACTCAGCATGCCCAGGGTCCCCAGGTCCAGCGCGCCCCCAGCCCGCACGGGCACAGGCGGCGTTCAGGCCCCGTGTCGCAAGTGCGTAGGCCGAAATGCCACTGCCAGGCCCAGCACGCCGTGCAGCATCAAGCCCAGGCGTAGCAGCGTTCACGCACAGGGGCCCGCAGCAGTCGTTCTACCGTTCAGGAGCCCCCCGTGTATCAGCGGGATCCTCCGTGTGGCACCCCCGGGTCTCTCACCGCACAACACCGTCCAGCAGCGGCCCCCGACACGGCCACCTTCGCCTTCTGCGATCAGCCTCTCCAACAGGCCATCTCAGGCAGAGGGTCAGGCCTTCTCCACACACGGCGCTTCTCCCACGGGAGTGCACACCAGCATCCACTCTCAGACGACAAGGTCAGGGCTTCATGGGCCTCTCCGAACAGCCCGGCGGCCAAACAGCTCAGTGGACCTTTCCTTGCTGCCCAGCGCTACATCCACCGCTGCGGCCCTCCGCTGTGCAGAGTGCGCTTCCCCGCCGCCCAGTACGACCTACCAGGGGCTCCGGAAGCCTCGCCAGGGCACCACAGCAGCGCGGAATCTGGCTGCGTCACCCAGCTCTCCCGGAGTGCGATCGGGGGGGGGGCTTTTTTCCCCCGCTGCAAGTCTGCCAGACCAGGTCCCAGTCGCGGGATGCGCACAGGGGTCCTGTAATCAGGCGCCCACCTCCGGTGCTCAGCAAGCGCTACAGCGCCAGGTCGCAGGCCCGTCTAATCGAGCCCCGCACCTAGATCGGCGCCATCTTGGTCTCCGGAGCCCGCTGCCCCTCAGAGCCTCCGCTTCAGCCCCGCTCCATAGTCCGGGCAGGAAAGGGTCTTAATTAGCGGCCCGGGACCCCGCACTACTGCGGCAGCCCCCCGCCACGACCTCCCAGGGATGCGGCGGTCGTTATCGCCGGATAACTCACGGGGCCGGTGCGGAGCTCAGAGCTCACGCGTCTGCCTCCATCAGCTTGCAAGCCACGCCCCCGTGGGACGTCCTCTTGCCATGCCTTCTCTTTGCATACAGTGAAGGACCACAGAAGTCTCTAGGGTTCAGTCCCTTTGAGCTTCTGTATGGGCACCCTGTGAGAGGACCTCTTAGTTTGGTCAAGGAAGGCTGGGAGGCAGCTCCCAGGAAAACTCCCTAGGATGTATTTAGCTACATGGTGGCCTTCAGGAACCAAACTGCCCGCTTCAGGAAAATCGCTCAGGCAAACCTGGAAGCAAGCCAGGAGGAGCTGAAACGCTGTTATGATCAGAATGCCACTCTGGTAGAGTTTCAGCCTGGCCAGAAAGTGTGGGTCATGGCCCCAGTGGAATCTTGTGCCTTTCAGGACAAGTGGACTGGGCCTTTTGTGGTGGTGGAGCACAAAAGTGATGTCACCTACCTGGTGAATTTGCAGACTCCCAGGAACCCTTTGAAGGTCCTCCATGTGAACCGCCTCAATCCCCACTTTGAGAGGTCTGAAGTGAGCATGCTCTTGGCGACAGATGATGGGGTGGAAGAGGAGAGTGAACCTCTCCCTGACCTCAGGTCTACCGAGGAGCATGATGGGTCAGTGGAAGGTGTGATCCTCTCCCCTACACTGACCCCAGAGCAGCAGGGTGATTGTCACCAGTTGTTGGGACAGTTCACCACACTGTTCTCTCTGACCCCAGGTGTTACTCACTGGTGTACCCATGACGTGGACACTGGTGACAGCCCTCCTGTAAAACACAAGATTTGCAGGTTGACTGACCGGTGCCACTCCAGAACTGCAGTTTTGTGTGGACTACCATGGGCTCAATGCCATCACCAGGACTGGCACACACCCCATCCCCAGAGCTGATGAGCTGATTGATCGGTTGGGAGCTGCCAAGTTCCTCAGCACGTTTGATTTGATGTCTGGGTACTGGCAGATTGCCTTAAACGATGGGGACAAGGAGAGGTCAGCATTCACAGCCCCAGAGGGGCATTACCAATTCTGGGTGATGCCCTTTGGGTTGAAGAATGCCCCTGCCACCTTTCAGAGGTTGGTCAACCAGGTGTTGGCTGGACTGGGGGATTTCAGTGCCACCTACCTAGACGACATTGCAGTGTTCAGTTCCAGCTGGGAAGAACACTTGCAGCACCTCTGGGAAGTGTTGAAGGCTCTGCAGAGGGCAGCCCTCACGCCAAGGCCACTAAGTGCCAGATCGGACAGGGCTCTGTGGTGTACTTGGGACACCTGGTAAGAAGCAGCCAGGTGGCGCCCTTACAGCCCAAGATTAACACCATTCTGGCTTGGGAGCCCCCCAAGACCCAGACAGAGGTGAGAGCCTTTTTAGGTCTCACTGGTTACTACAGGAGATTTGTTAAGGGCTATGGCACCATTGTTGCCCCCTTAACAGAGCTGACTTCCAGGAAGCAGCCCAAGAAGGTGATCTGGACTGAGTCCTGCTAGAAATCTTTTGATGCCCTGTAGGCAGCCATGTGCACGGCGCCCGTGCTCAAGGCACCCAACTTCTCCAAGGAATTTGTCGTGCAGACTGACGCTTCAGAGCATGGTGTGGGAGCTGTGATCTCACAACTGAATGAAGAGGGCCTAGACCAGCCTGTAGTCTTCCTTAGCAGGCGACTTCTCCCCAGGGAACAGAGGTGGAAGGCCATAGAAAGAAAAGCTTTTGCTGTGGTCTGGGCATTGAAGAAGCTAAGACCCTACCTGTTTGGGACTCACTTCCGAGTTCAGACAGACCACCGGCCCCTCAGATGGTTGATGCAATTGAGGGGTGAAAACCCAAAACTGTTGAGGTGGTCCATCTCCCTACAGAGAATGGACTTTACGGTGGAACACCGCCCTGGCACAGAACACGCCAATGCAGATGGTCTGTCCAGGTTCGCCCACCTTAGTGAAGAGAACTCCCCGGAGGTTGGGTAGTTCTCCCTACTTTCATCTGGAGGGGACATGTGTTAGACTTGGCATCTTTTGGCGTGTTTACCCGGGCTTTTTGCTTTCTGGCCTCCCGGTTTTGACTCTGTTTTTTCTGGTTTAGTGTCTCTGCGCACTTTCTCACTGCTGTTCAGTGTTAAAGTGCAAGTGCTCCTGTTGTAAATTGTTATTATGGATTGGTATTTCAAAGATTGCCATATTTGATTTACTGGTAAGCCCCTAGTAAAGTGCACTGAGTGTGCCAGGGCCTGTAAATCAAATGCTACTAGTGGGCCTGCAGCACTGATTGTGCCACCCACATGAGTACCCCTGAAAAGGTATCTCAGATCTGCCACTGCAGGGTCTGCGTGCAGTTTATAACTGCCATGTCGACCTGGGAAGTGCACCCACTTGCCAGGCCCTAACCGTCCCTTTTCATACATATAAGTCACCCCTAAGGTAGGCCCAAGGTACCCCTGTGGGCAGGGTGCTATGTATGTTAAAAGTAGGACATGTGCAGGTGTGTGTGACATGTCCTGGTGGTGAATTACAGTGTATTTCGTTTTTCACCACTGTAAGGCTATCTGTCCCATAGGAATGAATGGGAGTTTTACTTATAACATCTTATAAGCATAACTTCTCATTGGGACAAGATAGAGAAGTGGAGTTTAGTTTGCCTGGACTCAGAATGTAAAAATGCATCTTTTAGTAAGGATGATTTTTATGTTCTGGGTTTGAAAATACCACTTTTAGAAAGTAGGTATTTTCTTGCTTAGCCATCCTGTGTGCCTCTGCTGGGTTTGTGGATTGACTGTCTGGCTTTGGAGGGACAGGGGCTGGGGATGTGCAGTGGCTCCAGAGAGTCTGGATGAGTCTGGGCTGGGCTGAATAGACCTGGGCTGCACTTAGAGTAGTGGGAGGAGATTTCTTTGCACCTGAATGGGCCTGGTCTGTCTTGAACAATGCTGTCTCCACCTTCTGCCTGGAAGCTGGGCCAGAGAGGACCGAACTGGTTTGGACTAAGCCCAGACACTCTCTGCCTGAGAGAACAAAGGGATTTTAAGTATAAATATTTGGTCCCAGACCCCAACACTTCAGAACTCGCTGGAATCAAGGAACCTGCCAGGAAGAAGAGCTGTCAGGAGGAGTACTGCCCCTTAGCTGTGTTGTTGCTTTGTTGGGTTGGCCTGCAGTTGCTGCTTCTGCCTTGGGCAGTGAAAGGACTGGACTGAACTTTCATTACTTGTGCTGAGTATCTCCAAGGGCTTGAAGCAGAGCTTGCCTCCTGTTCTAAAGTCTCAGGGACTGCAAAGGCTTCACCAACCTCTGGGTACCGCTTCTGGAACCGCTGTTTCAGTTGCCACAGAGAAGGGGAACGCAACCGACTCCGTCACCGACTCCATCGCTGGCCCTTTGTCCTGATGGCACCGCAGAAGGCACCGTCCGCATCTCGCACCGCAACCCTGGTCTCACCGACGACGACGACCGACTCCGTTGCCACCAAGCCGCTGGTTGCACCGTGACCTGTGGGCACCGCACTCCACACCACCTCACTTCAGTTCGCCATCCTGGTCTCACTGACGCTGTTGCTGCTGCTGACTTCGACACCCGTGACCACATCGGGGCTTGGGGAACTGCTCGTAAGTTTCACGACGCACCGCCTCGTCCCACACAGCCGTCTGGGCCGACCGATGCCAGCTCCCGCTAACCGGCTCTGTCGCTTGCACCGCAACTTGCTAGCACCTCACCGAGCACCGCCTCGCCCTGTACCATAAGCCTTGGTCTCGCCGACACCGTCTGGACGATCGTCACCGAGCCACTGCCTGCACCGCATCAAGAGGGCACCGCACCCTGCACCGCTTCCATTTTGCAATGCAACCGCGATGGTTGCCACGACCGACTCGCACCAACGTGCAGCCACAACGAGAAAGGTACTTTTACCGAGTCTGTCCACGCTTTCGCTGGCCCATACCGATGCGGTCGGCTGGAACTGTTAGACTCTGTTGTTTTCAGCATCGAGGTAGCCCCGGACAGAGCTACTGACTCGTACGAACTGTGTTTTTGAGGTATTTCTTCAATTTTATGGATATCTTGCAAAGTATATATTTTTAAGTACTGTATGTTGGATTCTTTTCGTTTTGGTCTTGTTTTAGATATATAAAAATATTGGATATTTTTCTGACCTGGTGTGGTGTCCTATTGTAGTGCTTTCACTGTATTACTGTTGGTTATGTGCAAATGCTTTTCACACTGCCTCTGAGATAAGCCTGACTGCTCGTGCCAAGCTACCAAGGGAGTGAGCAGGGGTTATTTTAGGAGTATAACTCCCTTACCCTGTCTACGAAGAATGGTCCCTACTCGGACAAAGGTGCAAACCCTTGCCAACTAGAGACCCCCATTTCTAACATACTGCAGGAAGGCTGGCTGGCCCATAGAGAAACACTGGGAAGCAATATGAAATATTATTTCTGCTATGTCAGACTAGAAGCCAGGTAGATAAATTATTAAAGGACTATATAATAGTTCAATTCAATACAATCTTTATTCCATTTTTGATACAACCATAAAAGAAATACAATACGACCAACAGAAAATATATCAAATGAACTACAACCAAAGCATCCACTAGATAAAAGAACACAATTTTTGTTTAGACCCCTAATACACAAATAACATACAAATATATACATCTTTTTAATGCTGGCAAACCAAGCAGATAAAATTACAGCACAGCCAAAAATAGCAGACCCTTTAAACCGTAAAGTCTCCATCATTAAAGTACATACAAAAAGAGCCAAAGATTGTACACACTTTGAGCCGTGAAGTCACCATCATTTAAGTGCAAACAAAAAGATTAGCCTGCCTTAAGATAGGGAAAATAAAAACTGATACGAGGAATATGCTAATAAGTCCTTGATTCAGCCATCCATGGGTTGTCTACTACGTTCTGACATTGTAAGGTACGAGCACACAATGTGATATACTTCAGGACTACCTAAAAGCTGTAAGTGAAATAAAGAGTCTTTACACTTTTGGAACGCAAGGGATTTTAGGATAGGTTTGAGGAAGCGTAAAAATAAGATCTATAAAATCTACAAAAAAACATAAAGTGCAGCAGAGATTGTTCTGACAACCCATCGCATGAGCAGCAAAGCAAGCTATCCCCCCCAATGGTGGGGGGCATCTAAAAAACACAAGAATCACCACACTGTGCCTGCCCTAAAATGAAAGAGACGTGATCTCTGCCACCGTGAAAATTCTAAGGATAGGTAAATGCCAGCACCACTGATGCTAAAAGCATAAAATAATCACTAATGGAGCCCTTGCTAGATATCACATCCAGTCTTTGGGCAAGACAAAAATCTATAAAATGGGACTTTGCCAGCATCTTGTCGAACTTGATCAGTAGCCGGTGCAGAACATATCCATGAAGATTAAGTTCATGAAAAGACTTGCAAACATATTTCAACTAAGGAATAGAAAAGCCCCGGTCTAGATTTAGACAGCCTAAAATTACCTCAGTGTTAAAACTTGCTTCAGCATTACAACACACTCTAACCCAAGGCAAGAGTGGGGCTAGCTTTTCTTTATTAGTAAAATAGGAAAGGTTTAGCTCCAAATCTAAACTAAATGGAGAGCTGGTGGGCAGAAGATTGAAAAGACACCTACAAATGTGATTTTCTTCTACCTTCAAAGGGGAAGCTTTATGAAACCCCCAAACCCCTGCACCATACAGAGCCGCAGGGATGCACTGCAGATTATGGGCCTGATTTAGACCTTGGCGGACGGGTTACTCCATCACCACGGTGATGAAATATAAATGCCATAGAATATATATTTCGGCAGATGAGATATCTGTCACTGTTGTGACAGAGTAACCCATCCGGCAAGATCGGAATCAGGCCCTATATATTTTGGTATGGGGGAAATAGTCCCCCTGCCTGCGGTCTCGGGAAGATTGAATATATCTCCAGCTTCCCTACTTAATTTCAAATGGAGGTGTTAACCTGTGACTGGCAGGAACCTGCTGAATCAAAAATTACACCATGATAGCTAAAATTGCTCACACTGCTCAGGGAATGGCCTCTAATTGGCAAAGTCGCAATGAGCCTATTCCTTGGGCCGCACACCATAATTTGGGACTTGCCAAAGTTGGTTGTTAGATCTAAACCGTCGATAAAGGAAACAAAAGACTCTACTAATATGCACAAAGCTCTCTGGGTCCAGGCCATTAAGACAGTGTCATCAGCATATAGCAGCGCTGGGACAGGCAAGTTGGCAATTTTCGGGACATCACTAGTGGCAGCTGCCAGATGGGGACTTAGCTTATGAATATAGAGGATAAACAATAAAGGTACCAGAATGAACCCCTGACACACTCCACTGTCTAAAGGAAAAGTGTCAGAGGTTTTTCCTACTGAGCCATAAAGCACTTTTGCCACTAAATTATCATGCAAATTGTGCAGAAAATTCACCAAGGTAACATCAATCCCCAGATCCAACAATATCAGCCAAAGCTTCGTCCTGTTCACTTGATCAAATTCAGTATATAAGTCCATAAAGGCCAGGTACAGTGGACAATGCCTGGCAATGTAATAGTTGTTAAAAGCCCAACTCAATGGTAAGGTTGGATTTTTAATAATTATTAAGGAAAAATACTTTTAGAAAGTTTCCTTTCATCCCGCCTGCCTAATTTGCATTAGCCTCCAACTATCACCCAGCTGGTGAATTGCCCTGATGAGGTATGAAAACTGCTACCAGAGCCAAAACAATTGCTTGGGTGTCGAGAAGTGATATGTTCTTTTGACAGGATGACCAGTTGAGCAGTGCCCAGGAACTTAAATTACTTCAAATGGGCCTCTCCTATTACACACAAATGTAGCTCACACCTGAACAGGCCCTCCTTTTGGTCTACCAGTCAGGCAGGCACCAAACCAAGTTGAGGGGAGGCTCCAGAACTGGTTTGGTGTCACCAAGGAGGAGGGGACTGCTCATCACCCTAGTCATACCTTTGGGTGGGTACACAAGCTCTGCATAAGGGGACAATGATTTTTCAATCACGATTTTAGTAAGTGAGGGGCTCTGTTTGATTGTTTGTAGTCAGGCACAGAGGAAATGCTACAAATGTGGGTAGGGTTACCCCCAGGATTTACATATTGGTTAGGGAGGGTCCAGGAGTCGCCCCAACCACAAGCTTGTGCCAGACATAAAGGTTACACCCCAAGACACCATGTTCAGAACACTGCTGAACCTGTGAAAGAACAGAAAAGGGGCTACACCTGCTGTTTGGGACCTGTGAGGAAACCTGAAGGGCTGGTCCTGCTCCCACTAGTTTGTAAGCAGAAGAAGTGGACTCCACGGGTAAGTTGGCTGACCTACAGTGCAAGCTTCAGGGCCACAACAAGCTGCAAGAGGCCTTTTAATGAAGAGCACAGCTGACCAGTACCAACTGGCCCTGATTTGGACCCCCAAGCACTGTTCCTGAGGTCCAAGGCCCCTTGACTGTGTCTAACTGGACTTCTAACGTCCCTGAAATCCTGGGACTAAGAAGTGTTTTTGGACTTGAAGACCCCCGGGGGACAGGGACAAACCTGCTGGGCTGAAGAAACTGTTTTCCGTTGCTTGGAGCTTCTCCAAACTTCTCCACAGTAAATCCAATTCAGCAGAGCCTCACTGAGAAGGCTCTATTTAGATGTTAGTGGGTCCATAGATGAAAGACAGCCCGAGTGCCACCAACTCCATCCAGGAATTTTCACCTGCGTCGACGGCGTCATAGGCAGAAGTGGCTGTTGGCGTAAGTCCAGCCAAGATTACCCCTGGGCCAATCATGATGTGCCTTTCCATCGAGGAAACTGTGGCAGGGATACCTCCTACTTTGAGTTGGTGGAATTGAAGGAAATGAAATCGAAACATACCTTTTTTTCTGTTTCCCACTTCCATTTTCATCTTGAACCCCATTGTCCAGGTCCTCCCTGCTTTGCTGCTACTACATAACCACAACGTTAATCAACTCCATTGTCGCAGGGATCTAAGGTAAGCTTCTTTTACACTTGTCTTACTATGAATAGTGTGCTGACAATTGCTTTAGTCTCATATATTTTTACATTGCTCTTACATGCATTTTTTTATGTGTAATGCATGAGTGTACAATTTACAACTTATCAAGGTAAAATGAACACACCTGTATTGACACTTAAAAAAGATTAATGTTGTGGTGGCTGTGAGTGTTGTGCTTGTAGTGCCTGTGAATGTGCATTCAATAGTGTGTATGTGTTGTTTGTGTGCTATGCAATATGTAAGAAAAGGGGAATAACACAATACCTACATATATTTTAGAAGCAAACACAACATATATGTGTATTGATACATAAGTTATTAGTACTTACCAGGCTCCACTCCACCAGAAACTCACTCCGTCAGCAAACCACCCCTAGGACAATGCCAGCACAATGGGGACATCTAATTAGGTTCTGCACAAACCCGCCGACCTGACGGTGACGAAGTACTGTTAACCAGCAGAGGAGTCCACCTCCTGCACAACGGTGCGCCGCATGCACAACGGGAAGCAGTCTGTCGATGCGAACAGCGGTTCAGACAGCACACATCTAAATACGGCGGACAGGATACCATCATCTTGGCAGAGTACTTACATACTCCACCGCAGAGGGAGGACGGGAGTCCTGCCAAGATCTAAATCAGGCCCTAAGTCTGAATGTAGACCGGTGGAAGGCACCAACAGTATCTGACCGGCTAGAGGACGTCCCTGGGAACAATATTCTAATTTTCATGCTTGGAGCTTTTCCAGCCAAAACTACCAGAACCCTGTTGAATGACTTTTCACATACAGCCTGCTTCTTTGCCCCGTTGAAAATGTTTGACTTCCAGAAAAAAGGCTAAGGGCCTGATTTAGATATTGGTGGACTTGGTCATGCCACTTTTATTTTATGGTTACTCCGCTCGCCTACTAGATGGTCCGCTCACTCTATTTAGATGCTGGCGGTTCGACGGACGAAAGACTGTCAGAGTGCCGCCGAGTCCGCCAGGTCTGTTTACCCGCGTTGACGTCACACTAGGCAAAGCGGATTCCAGAGGGAGGACCGCCAGTTTGCCCACTGGGCCAATCATGATGTGCCTTCCAGCTGACATGACTGTGGCGGTTAAACCCCCACACCTGAGTTGGTGGATAGGAAGGGATATAAGGCAGAAACTAACCTCTTCTCACTTTCACACTTCCTTTTCTGCTATGGACCCGATCCTCCAAGTCCTGCAGCTGCTGCTTGATGACGAACAAAAACAACACCTTCGTAGACGGAATTGATGATAAGCTCTACTTTTACCTCTTACCTTTTGACTTGTCTGTTAACGTTTGCAGTGGACTTGTGAATTTTAAAATCTCTCTTACAAGCAATGGCATACCAATGTGAAATGCATATGTCTGTAATGTTGATGTTTAAGAAATGTAAAGAAACACACCTGTATGATGACATTGTATGTATAAATTTGGTGCAAGCTGCCTTAAAAAGGATGCTTGCACAAAAAAGGATATCAAATCAAAAACCTAAAAGTCACCATTGATCCAGCGGGTTACTAGCAACAAGCATTCATTCACTAAATACTCACCTGGGCCCATTCATTCATGCTAACTAATAATCACCGCTGGTGGGAATCAGTTGTACTCTTTATCAAAAATCCCTGCTACCAATTACCTTTCTGATTGAAGAGTAATGACTTACCAATGGACCGTTGATAATTGGGGATAAAATGAGAACATACAAATACAATTTCATAAAACACCTGAAATAACCACTGACTCAGGAAGTTTTAAAATGTTTATCTAAATTCTTAGCAGAGTCAATTACAAACCACATAATACTTAATCGCATATCAAGGAGGAAGCATACTAAATAATCACCTTTTTAATCAATGACGGTCCCTCAGAAAGAAGAAGATAGAGACAGCAGTACAGCTAAAGGTTTGCATTTATAGTTACCTAAAGGTGTGAAAATCAAACCCCTTGGCCAAGGAGTTGGAAAGATGGGTCTCAAGAAGGATGAAGACCAAAGACCTCCGGACCAGGTTCAGAACAGGAAAGGTGACCTCTCTACCAACGACGCCTGCGTCGTTTCCCTCTCTGACACTTCGTTCCTCCTCGATTCTTCCGTGTCTTCTTTCTAATGGAATCCGCCGCCCCCACCTCAGGACCTCTCTGGACAGCGGTTCAGTCTGCGATCGATCAGCTCATTCTGTAGTCCTAAAAGCTGACAGCCTCAACGCTAGCTAATTAGCTAATTCTATATCTAATATACCCTTCTACACCCAGGTACCTCCCATTAATGTTTCAAAATTATGGGCCCACTACCTCTGATTGGACAGGGACAGGGGGTTGATCCTCACACCATGACAATTTAGTTCCATTTCTTTAAGCCCATTGTTTTAAAATACTGCCCCTCACAATTAATACATTTGCTTTATTTCCCACCCGTCTCACGACAAATTTTAATATAAATTGTATACAATTTGTTTCAAATGGTAGGACATCTCAGATGTACATTTAAGGTGACCAGCGGGTCATGTCCTTGGATATCTTCCAAGTTGACTTCATTGCTTTGTCTTGTTAGTTTTTCAGAGCGCATGCGCGGTCCATGGCTCTTGAGCTGCTGTTCAGTTAACCCAGGCCCAATTTACGAACTAATAGAAATCAAAGAAGAAACATATTAAAATCAAAAATAAATGTTTTCACTGTATACCCCCTACTTCTACTCTATTCCCTTTTAATTATAAAAATCTATCCCGCATTAGTAGCGTTAGAATACCACATTATTAATTGCAGCAATGCAAAAGCTTTAGCATGTGAGAACATCAAGCAGCCATTTTAGCATACACTGCGCAGAAGCAAAGATTCTCTACAAGCAAAGAAAGACGTCATACCACGTGATATGGTTGACACATGCGCAATGGAGTTCCCGCGCTTTAGCGGCCATTTTGGATTAGACAAGGATTACTTATTAGTTTTAAACACATAGGCAAGCGTCTCTCGGATAAGGTGTAGTGTATGCACTTATTAATAAAGACATTACAAAGTTTTAATTAATTAATACTGTGAGAGGATTACTTACGAACAATTCTCTTTGCGAGTCCTAGCTCCATCAATCCCCTCTCTGATGGCGTTTCTGAGCCATCAAAACTACCCTCAACCAGATGCCAACTTCAGGCATATTTTTGTCACAGTCTCATTTTTACATTTTCTATTCTTATCTTCTCCTTTCAGTTTCTTGTATATTTCACTTTTCAGGTCTTCTAATTCAATTTCATCAAATTTTCGTTTCTTGCCTTTTCCTGTCACTCTATATGTTTCGTTCTTTCTACAACATTTGCACCATATCATTATTGACACTAATATTATTGCTATCCCTACTACGGGTACTAATATTTGACCTATAAGTCCTTTTCCTACATTAGTAAACCAGGTACCAATTGACGCTATGCTATTTGTCAATCTTTCCCATACACTATCAACTTCCAGTGGTTTCAATTCATTCTCAAGTTTTGTTATGTTCTTTATATATGTTCCGATTTCTGCACTTTTGTCAGGAATATACGTGCAACAATGTTTCGTTTTCAACAATTTACAGACTCCGCCCTTTTTTGCTAATATTATATCAAGCGCAAGTCGATTTTGCATAACCATTGATCTAATCGCAACCATCTCCGCATTAATCATTAGAAACCCTCCAGCAGTATCCGTTGATAAACGATCAACCACAGTAGATAATTTACATATTTTCCTTGAGTTCAGAATTATTCCCACTGAAGGTATCAATGCACCAAATATTTCACCTAAAATTTCAGAAAAACTAGCTCTTTTACTATGTGTTAATTCACTATTATTTTCATTGCTCCCAGTGTTTCTTTTTAAGTGGTATACTTTTGGAAAAACTATTCCAAAATAACAACTTCCATACCACCGTGCAGGAAGCCTAAAGTAAGCCTTATTCCCACACACATAATAAATACCAGGAAAAACTGAATCTGTTCCTCCTTTTAGTCCCCAGCCTCCAAAAATTAAGAAATTATGGTCACATTCACTGGTACCGATGAAAATATTGTTATAATCAGTCTTTAACCTATGTAGACAAATGTTCCCTGTCTTTACAAAATCCAGAGCCACAGCAGCTTGAGCTTTGCCAGGTGTATAAATACCCTCTTTCTTAGCCCAAGGCGGAAGATGAGCTTTATGCTCAGACGCTTTCCTTTGGAAATGTTGTCTTCTATTCTCAACTAAGTTCAAAAATATCTTTTCTTCTTCATGTAATGAACATGTAAGATTGCTTCTATGTGCATATGTTATGTCTATCGACTTCATTGTTAAGAAAAATTCTCCCATAAATTGTGCATCTTGACTACTAAGCACTGGGTTCATATTCTTTCGAATCGGAACCTCTGAAAATATCACATCTATATTTGAATAATAATACTGAAGTTTCCCTGTTCTATAAAATAAGCTAGTTAGTACACTACATGATATGCCATAAGTTAAAGGCAAATGATGGTATGTTAACCCTTCTGCTACTGATTCAGGTAACTTCATACAAACATAACAGTCACTAACTTCCATTGTATCTACATACTGAAACAATAATTTAGTGAAAACATTTAAACTAGTATCGTTATCTGTTACAACGTGATGATAATTCGGTCCATCCTCTGCTTCCAATTCTACTCTATCACTTCTCAAGTTATCTATCCTCCCCTTAGTATCATTATTACTCTTTTTGTCCATTATCATAAGGTAAGGAATTGCTACAATCACAACTAACCACACTGTGAGCACCACTACCAGACTACATATGCATATAGCACAGCATCTTTTACAACATTTTCGTTTCGGTCTCCCAGAAACTCTGTTGTCAGCCATTTTTGACAAAGAAGAATTTTCTTCTTTTTCTTTTTCTTTCAAAACTTTAATTTATCAAGGAGGTTTCACTTCTTTTTCATAGGTCAGTTCTGCACTTGTTCCTTCGTCACCACTTTCACTTGACTCTGAACTCTCGTAGTCTTCAAGGATTATATAAGTCCAATCAGGACCCTTAAACTTATTGTTCACAAGTTTCAATCTTTTGCTTTTTCGTTTTTGAGTCCCACTTGTGTGTCCAGATAAGCTTGTTACTTCATTTACTTGTTCTGGATCTTCAGTTCTTGTTACTATGTGGTATTTCACTCTTTTAATGACACTAGGCCAATGATCACCTTTTCTGACCTTCTTTGTTTGCACTGTATCTTCACCTTCTGAGTCTTTTCCAAAAACTCTTTTATTTTCAAGGTGTGGCACAAATTGATTTTCCTCGATTTCAGTTTCCTCTTCTATCTGCTCTTGTTCAGGTCTTGTTGTTGTTCCTTCAGTCGCCTGAGTGTGAGTTTCTACTAACTGACCCTGTTCAGGATTGACGTTGTCGTGCTTGATGCATTCTTGCTCGATGTTTTCTTGGTTTTCTTCTCCCTGAACGTGTTTTTCTTGTTCTAACTGGTTCTGATCAGGGCTTATTACACTTTGTACTTCTGCAGCCTGACTGCGTTCTTCTAAACCTGTCTGTCCCTGCTCAAAATTTGTTGTTTCGTTGTCGATTTGAGCCCAATTTCCTCTCCCTATCTGGGCCTGCTCAGGTTCTCTTATTGTTTCATTTTCCCTATCCTGAGCTGCTTCTTCTTCACCTATCTGATCCTCACTAATTTCCTCTAATCTAGCTCGACTTCTTATTTTGTTGTAAACTTCTGGTATGTCAACCACTGGTATCCAGTCCTGACTTGTGCTCGGTTGTTCTTCTTCAGCTTCTCCAGAATCTCTCACCTGGGATTCTTCAGCTGGCCAACCTTCAGCTTCCTCAGCTGTTGATGCTGACTGAGGATCTTTTCCTTCAGGAGCTGGCACCCTTTTGGTGTGGCTTACAAGAATCCAATTAGGCAATCCTGCACATTTTACTGCTGTGTTTGTAGCTAATATAACCTGACAAGGTTCGCCCCACCTGGGTGATAAACACGTTTCTCTGGTGTGATGCTTCACTACCACCCAGTCTCCGGGGTTCAGATCATGCTCTTGTTCAGGCTGCCTGGAAACTGCGTCTTCTCCAACCTGGTGAGAGACAGAACGCACGAGGTCAGCCAATGCTTTGCAATAATCTAGAACCATATCATCAGTTATGTTCAGTAGTTTATTTCCAGGTATATGTGCATGTCTCATTGCTCTGCCCATGATGATTTCATGTGGACTCAATCCTGTATTTCTATCAGGAATGCTTCTGAGTCCCATTAAGACAAGGGGCAATGCATCTGGCCAATCTAACAATGTTTATGCACACATTTTTGACAATCTTGATTTTATTGTGCCATTCATTTGGTCAAACACTCCAGAAGCCTCTGGGCGGAACGCACAGTGCAATTTTTGTTCAATTTTAACTGCTTCACAGATTATTCGAATTACGTCGTTATTGAAGTGACTTCCTCTATCTGATTCCAAAGTTACTGGGAAACCGAACCTAGGAATGAGTTCTCGTAACAACAGTTTTGCGACTGTAATGCTATCATTCCTTCTGGTAGGGTAAGCCTCCACCCATCTTGAAAACAGACACACTATGACAAGTACATATTTCAGTCCTTTACATGGTGGTAACTGTATGAAATCTAACTGCAATCTTACAAAGGGACCCTCAGCCTTTCCAATTTTTCCAAAACCAATTACTGTTCTTCTTCCTGGATTATTCATTTGGCAAGTATAACACCTCTGGCAAAGACTCTCTGCTGCAGCTCTAAACTTTGGATTGTACCAACTTTGTCTGAAAAGTCTAATCATGGCATCTCTCCCTACATGTGTGTCTCCATGATACATTCTTGCCATTTGTGAAATCAAACAGTCGGGCATGACTGGTCTGCCATCTGAATATACCCATACATCAGCATCTGTTCTGCGGGTACACCCTATTTTTATCCAAACATCCCTTTCAGTCTCCTCAGCATCATCTTGCAATCTTTTCACATCATTCCATGTTTCAGGTGTTGAACATATCATAAGTTGGCAGCTGATTCCCATCCTTTCAACTTTTCTGTTTACTACCAATCTGTTTCTGGCACAGTGTTGAGCAACTAGGTCTGCGTTTCTGTTACCGGTTACCACCCAATCATCTCCTGACTGGTGTGCAGCACATTTCACCACTGCCAATTCTTTTGGTGATTGTATTGCCTCCAATAGTTCCTTTACAAACTGCCCATTTTTGATTGGGGATCCTGAAGAAGTCATGAAATCCCTCTGCATCCACAGTTGGCCAAAATCATGCACAACCCCGTACCCATATTGACTGTCCGTAAATATGGTTACTTTTAAATTTTTCCCAATTTTGGAGGCTTTGATCAAAGCAATTAATTCAGCTACTTGTGCAGATTTGACTCCTGGTAAATAGGATGCTTCGACTATTCCAGATAGTTCACATACAGCATAGGCTGCACTCAATTTACCATCCTCATGCCTTAGGCATGAGCCGTCCACAAACAGCTCCCTGTCTGGGTCTTTTAGGGGCATTTCCTGTATGTCAGGACTCGGTTTTGTACATAATTCTGTGACCTGTAAACAGTCATGTTCTGGATCGTCCTTAACTTCTTCACAATTTTGATCCGGCAATAATGTAGCAGGATTTACAACAGTGCACCTAGCTATGGTCACATTTTCAGCTCCTAGAATTATTTGTTCATATCTTGTCATCCGACTAGGTGTGAGATGCTGAGTTCTAGTTCTTGTCAACAGGATCACAACTGCATGTGGGACAAACACTGTAACAGGATATCCCATTACTATTGACTCACTTTGTTCAATGCTCATACAGGTAGCAGCAACTGCTTTTAAACAACCTGGCAATGCTGCAGCCACTGGGTCCAATGTAGCAGAAAAATATGCTATAGGATGCCTGTCTAGTCCATGTCTTTGAGTTAGCACTGAAAGTGCACAATTTTCTCTTTCATAGCAAAACAGTGTGAATTCTCTTGTATAGTCAGGCATGCCCAAGGCACGTGCCTCACACAAAGCATTTCTTAATTTTACAAATGCACCTTCACTTTCATCATCCCATTCAACTGGATCTTTTGCTTTCTTTTTGGTTAGCTGAATTAAAGGCTTTGATAGTAGTGAAAACCCTATAATCCATTGTCGACAGTATCCTACTATTCCAAGAAACATTCTCACTTCTCTTTGTGTTACTGGCATTTTCATTTTCTTGATTATTTTTATTCTATCAGATGTTATTCTTCTTGTTCCCCTTTCAATTTGGTGTCCCAAATATTTAACTGCCGTTGTACAAAACTGCAGCTTCTCAGGTGACACTTTGTGTCCTTCTTCAGCCAAATGGTTGAGTAATGCAATTGAATCTGCAACACAATCATCATGAGTTTTGGATGCTACCAATAAGTCGTCAATGTACTGCACCAGGACTGAACTCCTGGGCAGTACTAATTTTTCTAGACACCCTTTCAGTAATTGATTAAAAATGGAGGGACTTTCTGTATACCCTTGAGGAACACGATTCCACACATAGACATGATTTTCAAATTTAAACGAAAAGAGATATTGGCTATCTGGGTGCAATGGTATTGAGAAAAATGCTTGGCATAGATCAATCACGGTAAACCATTCTGCACTCCATGGTATCTGGTATAGGATCACTGCAGGATTTGGTACTATAGGACAACAAGGTACCACAATTTTATTAATTTTCCGCAAATCCTGAACGATCCTATATTTTCCACTAGGCTTTTTCAAACCCATGATTGGTGAATTACAAGGACTACTCATAACTTCTTTTAATATGCCTTGTTTCACCATTCTGCTAATTTCCTCGATAACTCCTGCTTTTACTTTTGCACTCATTTTGTACTGTCTGGTATTTGGGAAAATTGCGCCTTCCTTTACAATGATCTTTACTGGGTCTATTTTTGCCATAAGACCTACTTCTTTCCCAGTAAAATCCCATACCTTAGAGTTCACTGTAGTTCTTAACTCTTCTGGTAACTCATCTTTGGTTATTAAGGAGAACATCTCATCTACTTCCGTACCTTGCTTGGCTATCATGAATTTGTAAACATGATCTTCATCCGGGGTCTGTATTGCAACACCATCCGGTGTGCAAAATATAGTGCAATTCATTTTGCACAGTAAATCTCTACCCAATAAATTTACTGGACTGGAATCACACACCACAAATTGGTGCATTTTTCGGAAGTTTCCTATTTTTACTTCCATAGGCTCAGTAAGGGGTGTTCTGATCTTTTGATTTGCTACACCTACAACTTGGATAGCTTCTCCAGAGAGAGGGAGGTCTGGGATGTCTGTTGTTCTTACAGTAGAACGGGTAGCACCAGTGTCCAAAAGAAAAGTGATATCATTACCTCTTACTTTCCCTTCAACATATGGACCTGACTGATCTACCGGTAAGGATGCGCCAAGTATGCACTCCTTCTCCCCCTCTCCTAGGCACCGTCATTGATAACTATGTGGATCAAATTCATCCTGTAAAAGAAACTGTGAAGTTACATATTCATTCTTACCACTTCCTCCTTGATATCCGACGTCTGTACCGCTCTTTGCTCTGCTTACATTACCCTGTATAGGGGCAGGTGGCAACTGACTCTGAGGGTTTACACCCTGCTGTGAGTCATTCTGCGTCTGTGGATTTAAATTATGATTTGGGCCATTATTATTTTGAATCTTTTTACATTCGTTCTTCCAATGTCCCAACTTTCCGCATCCATGACCAGGAAATTTCTTTTAGCCTCTTCTCTACTCATTCGTCCTCTCACTTTTCCACCATTTCCTGTGTCACCATTCATTCCAGAATCTTTTCCCTGACTATCTGTTGGATTATCCAAATTAATTCCCTGTCGCTCAGCCATTTTCACTTGAGCCCACATCACCTTTTCTTGTAGTTTCTTGTGCCTATCCTCAATGTCGTCTCCACAATATTTAGCATATTTCAAAATTTCGTCTATAGGCTTCCCTTGCCAGCATAACATATGTTGCTTAATCATCTGACAAATCTCTGGTTTTAGACCATAAACAAATCGATAGACAAACTGACTCATATTTTTGTCTCCAATATCTTCAAAACCACTATACTGCTTGAACACCTGTAATAGACGTTCATAATAGGCATGTACCGATTCACTTGCTTCTTGAGTAGTCCTGTCTATTTTCACCCAATCTGTTTCTTTTGGTGGTATTTTCCCTTTCAAATAAGTTATTACCTGGTGATACTTCTTCATCACATCATTTGATGGGGCACCTGTCTTTGGATCTCTAAGATACTCTTCACTAGGCCAATCGATTGTAATTTTACAATCTGTCCATAAATCAGCAGGTACCACTATGTCAAACAAACCATCTAAGTCCTTTAACAATACCTTTGAAACTTTCACAAACCTCTCAACCTGCTTGTACCATTCAATTGGTTTTTCTCTCAACTTTGGAAAATCATTCGTAAATGACAAAATATCTTGTCTGCTCCATGGGACATGGACGTAACCTCCTCCTGGTACCTCCTGCATCGGGTACATCTGATCTACTTTCCCTGTTTCCTTCAATAAATATTCAGAAGTCGTTCTACTGTAACGTGCCTCTTCCTTTTTCTTTGTCCATCTAGTTTTCCATTTATCTAGTTCTCCCCATTTCTGTAATACTGACATTAATTCTTTCACTTGTAATTTTCTACCAGATGCATTCATATTTTCTAAATCTTTGTCAGTAAAATCTGCTCTATATGGTTTCTGTAGTACTTTTGACTTTCTTATTTCAATTCCCATTTCTAAGGCCAAATCCGCCAACTTTTCATGGAATATCTTTACATTTCTTGTTATGCTCCTACATACGAACAATAGTTCTTCTTCACTGTAGTTATTTAAATGATCTACTCCTACGTTGCCTGCTATCATTTCTTCTAACTCGACTTTTAATTTATAAATGTCCAAAATCTTTGGGGGTGAACTTTGTCTATCTATTCCTTGTGCCCATCTTTGTAAATCTTCTGGGGTTACAACTGTTGCACTCTTACTTCCTGAAGATGTTATAATATTCACATCCTTTGAGCAACCAGGTGGGACTCTTCTGGGGGTGCTATTTACAGAGTCTCGAATAGGTAAATCCATTAGTGAAATCATAGATTCACAATCACTGATATGGTCATCAATTATTACTGCTTCAGGTTTTGGAATCTCCACAGGTATAGGCATAGTTAAAGGCTTTGGACAATTTACTTTGTCACCATATAAAGGGACCACGGGTCCAATGGTTACAGGTATTGTCAGGGAATCAGGATGTACATTTAACTGTGTTATTTTCTGTATCAATTCTGCTCTGTTTCTGTCTATAGCCTTTCTTTCCTTATCCTGAAGTACCCTATTAACTGGTGGATTATGCAGTACTTGCGGTACCAATGGTGTTCTGAAAATTGGTGCACTTGGAGAACATCCACTTGACCCTTCCTGATATGGTGGAGGGTTCTTTAATATTTCTTCCATAAATTCATCTTCGGATTCACCAAACCCTGTCAGATGTTTTGTCTTTTCTTTGCATTTGCTCCCTAACGGTTCCTCTGCCATGAATATTGGATACAAACCCTCGGTAAGCATCGCTCGTCTCCACTGTTTCATCTGACTTTCTCGTGTCTCATTTTGGTGTCTAGGGAAAAATCCCCTATAACCCCTATTGCTTCTGGGTCTATCACGTTCAAATGCCTCGGTTTCCCATTCTTCTAGGGCTTCGTATTGCATTAATCTTGGTCTGGGTTCTAAATCATTCATTCTTATTCTTAAATTTTGAAGAACTCTCCCATTGAAAGTACCATTCTCTGGGAAAGCTAATATTTTGTATATTCTATCCAATTTACTAACCATACGCAAGTATGATAACCCCTCTCCATCATCATGAATGAGGCGGGCGTTTTTGCTGGTGGAATGATAATTCCTTCCCTAGTTTTGATTGGCTTATCCTTCTTAAAATAATTCTTGATCTTTTGTAAAAATGACATTTTTCTCTTTTCTCCGTACATTTTGGGTAAATATCTGTTTATTGAATTATATTCGGCAAAACCTAGGATTCTCCTGTCTGGACGTGTTCCTATTAAAGTCGGATCGCGTTTCCACATATATTTTACACTGTCCACTAAATTCCGACTTCTATGCTGACAACCAATCAAATTTCAGCTAACATTTGTCTCGGGGCCTATCCTAGCGCGGTTTTTTCTGTGACGTTTGTCTGATGACCCCTCTTTTACAATCTGCGCTTCTCTGTCCCTCGCTGTTTCAACCAATCCCAGCGTGGCACCTGTGACGTCAGTATTACTCCTGACTACTGACCCCTCCTTTACAAGCTCGCTCCACGCCCACTGTGTCGACCAATCCCAGTGCGGCGTTTGTGACTTCAGCTTTTACTCCAACAGCTGACCCTCCCTTTACAAAAATCGTACGCAAAACCTTATTTTCTCAACGCTTCTTATTTTAAATTCAGTAACAACATAAAACATTCGCTATCGTGCCAGTTTCTCTAATATTGGAAAAGAGAGATTTCTCTCACTACCTAGCAAAACCCTTCCGTTTACTAACATACACTACGAGTAAAACCCTTCCGTTTACTCTTCATATAAGCTTCGGAAATACCTGCTACTCCTTCAATGTTACCCTTTCTAGGTGATATAACATCACATTTTTACCAGCGTATTCCTTTGCTATCACTCACACGCACAGAGTCCCTAACAAGTACTGATAGCCCTGCTTAACTTTTCAGTACTATTTCTGCCTGACAGATAACCTCACTGCAGTATGGCTTCCACTTACCATCCGCTATTCATTTTTCCCCGGGGATTCTAGACAACATAAAACAAAACTTTTAAACAAACGGATGTTAGTTTATTAAAATAAAATTCTCATTACCCAATTAACAAAGTAAAACCAAAACCATCCTCTGATAGCCAGAAAACTGATCCAGCGGGTTACTAGCAACAAGCATTCATTCACTAAATACTCACCTGGGCCCATTCATTCATGCTAACTAATAATCACCGCTGGTGGGAATCAGTTGTACTCTTTATCAAAAATCCCTGCTACCAATTACCTTTCTGATTGAAGAGTAATGACTTACCAATGGACCGTTGATAATTGGGGATTAAATGAGAACATACAAATACAATTTCATAAAACACCTGAAATAACCACTGACTCAGGAAGTTTTAAAATGTTTATCTAAATTCTTAGCAGAGTAAATTACAAACCACATAATACTTAATCGCATATCAAGGAGGAAGCATACTAAATAATCACCTTTTTAATCAATGACGGTCCCTCAGAAAGAAGAAGACAGAGACAGCAGTACAGCTAAAGGCTTGCATTTATAGTTACCTAAAGGTGTGAAAACCAAACCCCTTGGCCAAGGAGTTGGAAAGATGGGTCTCAAGAAGGATGAAGACCAAAGACCTCCGGACCAGGTTCAGAACAGGAAAGGTGACCTCTCTACCAATGACGCCTGCGTCGTTCCTCTCTCTGACACTTCGTTCCTCCTCGATTCTTCCGTGTCTTCTTTCTAATGGAATCCGCCGCCCCCACCTCAGGACCTCTCTGGACAGCGGTTCAGTCTGCGATCGATCAGCTCGTTCTGTGGTCCTAAAAGCTGACAGCCTCAACGCTACCTAATTAGCTAATTCTATATCTATTATACCCTTCTACACCCAGGTACCTCCCATTAATGTTTCAAAATTATGGGCCCACTACCTCTGATTGGACAGGGACAGGGGGTTGATCCTCACACCATGACAATTTAGTTCCATTTCTTTAAACCCATTGTTTTAAAATACCGCCCCTCACAATTAATACATTTGCTTTATTACCCACCCGACTCACGACAAATTTTATTATAAATTGTATACAATTTGTTTCAAATGGTAGGACATCTCAGATGTACAGTGAAGGTGACCAGCGGGTCATGTCCTTGGATATCTTCCAAGTTGACTTCATCGCTTTGTCTTGTTAGTTTTTCAGAGCGCATGCGCAGTCCATGGCTCTTGAGCTGCTGTTCAGTTAACCCAGGCCCAATTTACAAACTAATAGAAATCAAAGAAGAAACATATTAAAATCAAAAATAAATGTTTTCACTGTATACCCCCTACTTCTACTCTATTCCCATTTAATTATAAAAATCTATCCCGCATTAGTAGCGTTAGAATACCACATTATTAATTGCAGCAATGCAAAAGCTTTAGCATGTGAGAACATCAAGCAGCCATTTTAGCATACACTGCGCAGAAGCAAAGATTCCCTCCAAGCAAAGAAAGACGTCATACCACGTGATATGGTTGACACATGCGCAATGGAGTTCCCATGCTTTAGCGGCCATTTTGGATTAGACAAGGAATACTTATTTGTTTTAAACACATAGGCAAGCGTCTCTCGGATAAGGTGTAGTGTATGCACTTATTAATAAAGACATTACAAAGTTTTAATTAATTAATACTGTGAGAGGATTACTTACAAACAAGTCTCTTTGTGAGTCCTTGCTCCATCACCATACAGGTGTGTTCAAATAAATTTCAAAAATTGTCAGATTAAAAACATATGCAACACACATCATTGGGATAAGTGCAATGTGACATAATAAAAATTGCACTAGACAAGGTGTAACCTTTACCTTATAAATTACCAGTAAAATCAATGTCAGTTCCTAATTTGATGTATTCAACATATACATCCATGTAACATTTCCCTTTGTCTAGTGCAAGCCCTGTACATTATCCAATTTCAATTGTCACAATATTTTATAGGGTGTAATGCATACGTGTTCAGTCTTATTAGTAATCAAGGTGAAACAAACACACCTGTAGTAACACTTCAAAAAATAAATGTCAACTTCTATTTTTTGGTGCAAGTTCCCATTATCATGATGTATGCCTGCATCTAAATTCAAATGGCTATCACATACTATCTTAACCAAAGTATGCACTTAAGAAATTTGACATTAAGAAAATCTGTTGTATTTCCTGCTATAATTGTAAATAAAAAAATGTACCTCACTTTTTAGTCAGAAAAGTTTCTATGAATCAAACAATTGCAAAGGAACATTATTGCCAGGACACCTTCATATCATATTTTATCCCTAGTAGGTCATGAACCACATAGAGTCACAACACCTTCCACCCAAACCAGATGGAACATCACTATATGGGGGGTCTCATTTAAAATAAAGCAGGACTATCGGGTTTGTCAGGGCGGTCACCACATTAATAACAATAACCGCAGGTTATACGTTGTTAATGTAACACATTGTAAGGGGTGTCAATATACATAAGGCAGGCCTACTGGTTTTGTCAGGGTGTCAGCCACATATAAAGTTTCAGTATGTCACCACCATTTAAATCAGTGGAAACAGTATTACCAGTCGTAAGCAAAGTGTGCTCGAATTATTTTCCTCTGTGTGGGCCTACAATATGTTTGTGAGCCCAATTTTCTCAACTGTGTGAAGGACCAAGAATAGTAATGATACACTATGTGAATTATTGAGGTGAGCGAGCCATTATATCTGAGGTGTGGTGGGAAAGCTGGCTAATAAAGGTAGGAAGTTGAAGAGCCCCATCAAAAGTAATAATCAAAAATCAGTAAGCGAAAGAGAAGCAAGTATGTCCACGGTTGCTTCTAATAGAGCTCCAGTTCTGAATGAGAGTGGCAAAATATTTATTTTTGCCAATTGGAAACAGACATCTGCCCCTTGACGGAAAGTACTAAACCTACCAAAATGTGGCAATCACCAGCCAGAGAAGCATAATCCAGAGTCCTCCCTGGTTAATGGAAAAACCAGGCACAGAGTGAGGACAGTAGCGTCCCAAGGGTGGAGGTGGTTATTCTCTCAAAATTTAAAGATACCTTCTGGTCCTGGCTGCAGCCCAGGCAATGCCCGTCCAATTGGGAAGGAAGGAGAGATAACAGTAAAGGTTACTTTTGGTCTCAGCACCCTTGAGCTATTCACTTGGGTTTATTTGGGGGGCACCTGGGTCACACACACTAAACTAACAACCCTCATGCCATTAAAAGATATTGTGGCCAATAACACGTTAAGTCTACTAGGTCAAATTCCATATTATTCCCACATAGTGTACTGCTTCACATATATATTATAATGAGACTGCACAAGGGAAACCACTCTTCTAATAGTCACAAGACCACTATAATGTGACTTAAACTCTCTGCATAATTGTAACCTCTGTCATCCTGGTTTTCGTTATATGACTTTTTTAATACAAATACATTTGTAAAAACACAATGACATGAACCTCATATGCAGAAGTTAAGACGGTGCTATGCAATTTATTACTCTTATTGAGGAAGGCAAAAGGCATTATGAGCCATTTGAAACTTTACCTCTCGTCAGTTATAGCCACTCCCCATCTTCAGCAATGATAATACATAGCATATTATACTCTACAACATCTACTATGCACATAGGTACTACACAAATACAAAGTTATTGCATTTAAATGAACATACAGATGATAAAAAAGGTGTTGGCTGTCCGACACCCCGCCTTTAAAGAAGAGCACACAGTTTGAAGAAAAGTGTCCCAGGACAAATGCGGGGTCACACAAGTGCTTCAGCCTCTTCAGTACTGAGGCCCTTGATCTGTACAAGCGTTACGGGGTAATTACATCAGCACTGTTTTAAATGAGACGTGCTTGGCCAAATAGAAAACAAGCATTGGCAAATCCAATAGGTTTGGAACTGGCTGCCAGCCTTTTGGCGTCATGGCTTTATTGTTGGGGGACTTGCAGGGCCCTCGCGAATATCAAAACATTGTCTAAAAGGAAAAATATAATTTTGTTTCAAAAATCTCATAGTGCCTTAGTAGTCTCCAGCACTGAAAGTAACTACAATGTATGTGTATGTGCTCCTTGTAAAGAGCAGAATGGAATCCATCACTCATGGTGAAATTAGGCAATGGCTGAACTGTGCTGACCATTGCCCATGCTCTAGCTCTACTAGGAAGAAGCAAAAATGTGAATGACACAACAGACCAAAGGATGAAGAGGGCTGGTGCAAACCCCCTATAAGTATCTATATAACATATATTATTTTAATGAACTTCAAACATCTTGCCTAGTGCCAGACCTGAAAAAGTAATTCTCCTTGTTGCACTCTAAACGTGTGAAAATTAAGGCAATTACATGGGATCTCTACATATTGTACATTCCAAGTGAAATAACGTATCTTATTCTGTAAGTGGGAGAGGAACACTGATAAATAACATTAGCATATTTTCCATTCGAGCCACACGGTGTTACAATTCTCAAACATGAGGCATGTGGGAAATGAATGTACACATATCTACGAAAGCTCAAACTGTCCTTGCATTTTTGAATCCCTAAAATGCAGCCCTTCTATTGTACAGGGGTGTGGAATTTGATCAAATATCTACTTGCCCATGGGACAGGTTGCTTCATAAACTTTCTTGTCCTCTAAGAAAATGCCCTTGTCCCTTTGGTACCACGTAGTGCAGAAACAAATTATGGCATCAATCTGATAATAGCCTCCTTTTGCCACTTTTCCGCAGATCTATATCCTTGGGCTGGAGATAGCGCTAGGCAACAGTTTCAGGGTTTGAATGCCCTTTTGTGTGTGTGCAAACCTACTGACTTGCATGTTTTAGGGGTTTACACCAGCTCTTCTCTAATCGTTTCTCATACTGAGAAAGGTTGGAAAGGTACTCATGACAAGGGCAGAAGTAAAACTTCATCCAGGGTGGAGAAAAAAGGGTTTGGAGGGAAAGTGAACTTGTAAATGCTCAGCAGATATTCGCATGAGCAAATCTACACATTATGCTATTTTATGTTCTGTTAGTAACACTTATGTAGCGCATAATTGCCATCATTCTCTCAACGCTTGACTAAGGGTTAGCCACCTTGCACCAACTAATACTTGACAGAGACATTCAATCACACTCTACCAAAGGCCTGTTCATACAAAAAGGTTTTCAATCTCTTAAGAAATGGAAGGAGGGCATTTTCTCTTTGCAGACTTTCCGGGAGTCCGCTCCACAACTGAGGTATCAAAACTAAAAAAGCCCGACTGCCCACAGTCAATTTGTTAAAACGTGGACGGGTCAGCAAAATTGCCTCAGAGGAACAAAGACAGCGTCCCGGTACTTACCGCCTTAGGTGGTCCTTGATATATGCTGGTACCTTCCCATACAGGGTCTTATGTGCAATGCATAAGCCCTTGAACCTGGCCCTCTGCTTTACTGGGTGCCAGTGCAATTGTTGCACCAATGGCGAGGCATGCGCCTGTCTACGTAAATTATATATTAATCTTGCTGCATCATTCATGACTACTTGGAGCTTATCCAGGAGCTTGTCTGGGAGCCCAATGTATAAAGCATTGCCATAGTCCAGCCGCGACACAATCAGTGCTGCCACCACTGTTCGCATCGTTGAGAAGGATAGAAGAGGCACCAATTTTCGAAGCTGCCTAAGTAGGCCCACGCAGCTTCCCACTGCTGTTGTCACCTGCCCGGTCATTGCCAGATTTTTCTCCCATTTAATGCCAAGGCTCTTCGCAACAGGCACAGATTCCGGGGAAATGCCTAACTCCTGAAGCCAAAAGCCATCCATCCAAGATTTACCGTTAGTGGTGATTGTCAAGACCTCTGTCTTGTCTAGATTCACTTTGAGAGAATAAGCTGTCATCCAGTTCACTGTAAACATAAGGATATTCTGTGCGTTCAACTGCGCTTGCCTAGAGTTATCAATTCGCAGGATCAGCTGGGTGTCATCTGCATAATTAAACAGTTGTCAGTCCAGCTGTTCTAGTGCTGCCACCAAAGAATGGAGATAGATATTGAATAGAAGTGGGGACAGAGCAGATCCCTGGGGAACCCCACACAGGAGTACCTTTTCTCTAGACACATAGCCACCCAGTTGTACCTTCTGTGACCAGTCCAACAGGAACGAAGAAATCCACCAAAGAGCAGACCCTGTGATCCCCTGCATCTGTAATCGGTCCATAAGCACTTGATGGTCAACCTTGTCGAACGCGACTGTAAGATCCAAGAGGATCAGCACGGAGGACTTGTTCCTGTCAGCCGCCAGCCTGAGCTCGTCCAGTACCGAAAGCATCACCAGTTCCGCACTGTGATGGCCCCGAAAACCTGCCTGGTGAGCATGGAGCAATTGGTGCTCCTCCATAAATTCTGGAAGGATTCTGTTTACATGAAGTTCCACAATTTTAGCTGGGAAAGGTAACCTAGATGCTGGGCAATAATTCTTTAGGTTTTTGGGGTCTGCCCCAACCTTCTTCAATAATGGGCTTACCATAGCTTTCTTAGATCTGAGTGGTACTTTCCCTGCCGCCAGGGAGGAGTTCAGAAGGGATAGCAGCTCATCCCCCACCACGGGAAAGGCCATTCTGAACACCTTGGGAGGGCAGGGGTCTTCCGGCGAGCCAGATTTAACAGCTGCCATTGACTGTACTAGGGCCTCGAGGTCCAATGGTAGAAATGCTGAGAGCTTCTCACCCTGGAAGCCAGGCACCTCATCCACTATCAGTGGGCAGGGACAAAGTCAGGTGTTTCTTACTTCAGCTAGGATAGCGCTACTTTTCTTCAAAAATAAGTCCTGCTCTTATTACAGTCCTCTGGATCTAGGACTGCCTTCTGTTCTTTGGTTTGGCTTAACTCCTTCAGCACTTTAAAAGTCTCCCTTTGAGTATCACTCGCTTCTGTAATCCTTAACTCATAGAACTCTGCTTTAGTCGCTGAAGTCTCTCCTTTATATATGCCACATGCATATTTGGTCGTGCTAAAATGCAGTTCACAAATACTTTCTAGGAGAACGATTTCCTGGCGTACTTCTGTAGATTATTGTAAATTCATGAACGTATACCACGTGGGCACTTTTGTGACTTTCTTTAAGAATTGGGCCCCTAATTATGTATGATGTTAACCAAGACCTTTTTTAAATAAACATTCAATGTACCTATCCATCCACTGGCTTTGCCACGAGTTACCACATTCTGCTCTTTCACAAGGAGCATATCGGATCATATAGTAGTTTTGTTCAGTGCCAGGTACTACTGTGACAATGTGTGTTTTTTAGACCAAAAATATTTTTGCTTTTTGCCACTGTTTGTTATAATGGTGAGGGCCGGTAGCTCCCAAAACAATAAAGTTTTAAAAAAACATGTCAAAACAAGATACACATAGACAAATTTGCCAATGTTTGTATATTTTCATGTTTCCCATAATCTTGTTGAAACTGGTTACACAGATTTTCCATTATGAATATTTTTGGGAACACTAGCATGTATCACCACATTTTACTAAATGATGCTTCAAAGAAATGGTACCTAAAATTTCACAGTAGTTTAGCAAAACCATTTTTTTTCCAAGTTTCATTTTTTGGTGTACATTTTATTTTGAAAGCAAAGAATCATCATCCTTGCTTTCAAGCTTCTGCAAATATTTGCATCTACACAGAAAGCATTCTGAGAGCATTATACATAGCCTCACATTGCAAATGTGTGCACACGTTTTATACTGGAACCACTGTCAATAGTGCAGTCGAGCTTACAACATTTCCTTGGAGTACTCACCCTAATTAACAAGCATTTACAATGCAATAGGTCTCGCATTTACGAGAGTTTGAGCTGTTGGCATTGTAATAGATAATGCCTTTTATTTATGTGTTGTTATTAAAACACATAAATAAAAGACATTGTCATTTACAGTGCCTATAGCTTAAACTCTTGCAAATGTGAGACCTATTACATTGCAAATGCTATTGGTGCCTGTGCTATAAAAAAAATTGAAAAGCGTTAGGAGAGAGCATGTCCTACCTGCAACAGCAGGCAGGACAAAGCTATTTTAAGAAAAAAGTGCTCAGAGGTTTTATTTAAAGCCTACTGAGTAACAACACACGTGACAGGGGGTGTCCCCTTGTGAGGTTACAAAATGAGACAAGGCGGTACTAAGGAGGGGCTACTAAGCCTATTGACCAATGAACAGCCACAGTTTACAGTGGACAATGACACAAGCCACAGAAACATATGGCGGAGAGTGGGCGGAGCTTCAAGTCCCTGCATGAATACAGCATACCTTGCAGAGCAGCGTGCATTGACCACGCTCGACCTAAAAATAACTGGCCCGCACACTGGCCATTTCAAGCTCGCCCATCTAGCAGTGTCAGACGGTCTGAAATTCCAGTCCAATACTGCTGACATATTGCTTTTGCTCTTTTTCCTGCTCTGGCTCCAGACACTCATCCATCATCATCTTTCAGCCTTATCCAACTGTTTGCTGATATATGGTATACAGTCATGTGGAATCCTGGCAGATCACCTGAAGAACTATTTTACTCAGATTTCACCAGCTATCCAGCAAAATTTCCACTGTGAAGTGAATGTTGATTCACTGAAACACCTTTCTGGTCTCAGCTCAGGATCCTTGGACTGCTCTCCAGGTATGCTTGTGAGAGGTCCACTGTAGCTCTTAAAATATGAGCTACTCCAGGACTAGTTATGCGAAGGGTTCTGTCAGGGTTACCTACATAACCTGTGGCTACTGGCCTCAGTCCATTCCATTCTCCACTAACTCACTCCTATCTCTGCAGCCTCCTACTCCCAAATCCTCTGAAAAGGACTGAATCCTTTTTTCCTCCACTTGAGACACAACATTGCAATGATGAAATCATGAGTGATTCAGCCCCGGCTGATACAAGATCATTCTGAACAACACTCCACAGAAATCTTCACACAGACATACAAACAGAAAAATAATCATAAGAAATTCAACTCTCAATCTGTAAACAAAGCAGTGCTGCACTAAAAGCTGCCAAGTCTGAATAATACTAAGAAAGGGGGACGTCTACCAGCATTAATCCTGCGAGGGCAGTTAATCCTATGCAAGCACTAGAATAGTAATCCTCAAAGGCGCTAAACTTTCCACGGGCTTGAATAGAAACAATCTGTGACATCTACAAAAATGTTTCGGACTTACTTTTATTTAGAAAACATATGCCACTATAAATAAACCATTGCTTTCTGCCACGTGAATTCACGCAGGGTTTCAGTTTTGTGTGCTCCAGACATACAGCGCAGCGGGTGGTGCAAGCTGCAGTGGCCCCCTAACAATGGCCCTGGCACTTATTTTTTCACGAATTAAGCACTGCCGCTGTCCTTATTAAAATGTCCCTCTGAATCCCTAAACATAAAGTGCATATATGTGTTGCGCCGCCCGCACACTACATCAGCTTGCAGCACATAGAGAAGCTGCAATCAGCGCCACATGAATCGGGCAGCTGCTTCATGGCGCTTTACGTGATGGCTTCAATAAATGGCCTCAATACTAATTTTGCTGTTAGCAAAATGCCGGGCATTAAAGCCAAACTCAGTGCTACCCGGGGCTCCAGAACGTCCTTGCACTGTAGCAGCTTCCCCTGCGTTGCTGTTCTCCATTTTAAGCACTGCAGAGAAAATATACATCTGTATTTGATACTTAATTGAACCCATTCAAACAGTTAAAAAGTTTGCTGCTCACTGCTTATCATATGATTTAAATAATAAGATAATTAACAAGATGCGCTTTCTCTCTGTCTGAGCGGCATTTCAAATGTGTGGGAAAATACCTTCCAGAAGCGCGCTCCTGTTACTTTAGTTGCACATATATGAAATTCCCATGAAAGGAGCCCCGGAATCTTGGCAGCACACTTAAGACAACTTGCGAACGAGACAGACATATCGGGATGAGGTGGTCGAGTGGTTATGTGGATAGATGGCAAATGCATTGTGCTGTGCGCGTGGGTTCGATTCCCACCTTCATCGGCGTCTTTTTTCATATTCAATATGATAAACTGCTGTTGATCGTAACCACTCGCCCATCTCATCCCGTTAAGAGCACCGTTTTGCAACTATTCATACTCGTGCTGCCGAGATTCCGTTGCGTCTTTCCTTGGGATTTCATGTTTGCAACCACGGAATCAGGACCGAGCTCAGAGTGGTAGATAATTAAGGTGAGCACAATAGTTGCGGACCAAACAAAAGAGCTGCACCACGAGGTCATTCATGTTTATATATTTCATAAAGTATTTACAATTGTGTATAATGCACAACATATGCCTGGAAACAAAGCTGGGGGTGTGAAAGCTTTTTATGAAATAAACTGTCAATTCGAAGGCTACCCGGTGAATCCTCCACCGAACGATCACATTATCTTTTTTGCAGAAACCACACATTAACATTTAACCCAAGCCACAAGCGATCTTCCTGATTGAATAAAGCACGCGTGGAGTGTTATAAAACACATTTTTATAATGGACAGGAAAACAAAAGTAATTTTACAATAATAATAATGATGAACGCGCCCGTGCACATTAAGCATATGCCCACGACGTCGGGTGAACCAGGCGCCATGGTGCTTTAAAAAAATAAAACACAAGCGTGTCCCAGCGGCCGCGAAAGTTAATTGTTGTGAGAGAGAGGGGGAGCAGGAGGTGAGCCCGCGAGTGGTGCGCGCGCGCGCTTGGGAGAGTCTTCACTTTTCAAGCACTGCACTCGTGCTTGTGGCGCGCCCCTGCTCACTCCCGCAAGGTGGATGCCGCCACAAGCACGAGTGCAGTGCTTGAAAATGAGCAGAGCGACGGCTAAAGGCCCTCCTAAGCAGCGCATGCGCGCTGCGTAGGCGAGACCTAAAAAGGCTTTGCATTAATGAACCTTAAGTATAAGTTTGAACAAGTTGGAACAGCATTAACATATGGATACAAATATTACCTTAACTACAGACAAAGCCCTTCCTAGATACATAATGTGGTACCCTAAACTGACTACCAAAGGGTTTGTGCTGCAGGGGGTTGGACCTGCTTGTCCCAAGGACAAAACAAACATGAACACTTGTTGTCCTTGACCCCAAACAATATGTCCTGGGCATCAGGCTATAGGAACTCCAAATCTCTGAATGTGGCAACTTCCCTTTGCTCTTTGCCCATCCACTTAAATCTGTAAAATATCTAGAGCAGGGATCTCCAACCTTTTTTGTAATTAAAGCTACTTATGTTCAATGAAAATCATCCTAAGCTACTAACATTATTAGTGTTGTAATAGTATTGTAATAGTGACCACATCAGACAGGGTTACAATTACATTAGCAGCCACCATGTGCAAGATTATCAGCAGTGATCACGTCAGTGCATCAGGCAGGGTTCCCAGCAATAATGTAAAAAGGCTTTGTCTATTTGGAATGCCTCTACATGGGTATATAACACCCAGAGCTGCAGTGCACCAGGCACCAACGTAATAAAATTAGGTATAAGTCTTTGCAATGCTGCATGATTTAATATTCAAATGCCAACTTTAAATACTTTTGGACATTTAGTCATGTTTCATCAAACCTTAATCTTTGAGTTCTGAAAATACATACATTTGTGTTTCAAATACACTCTCTCAATTTTAGTATTCATAATATTTCAACCAAGCAAAAGCTTGTAATATAGTAGACTGGGCTGCACACAGGAGAGCCACTCACAGGTAGCTGGAGAGCTACCAGTAGCTCACGAGCAACTCGTTGGAGAAGCCTGATCTAGGGCAATTCGGAACGTTTTCAATAGCGATCAAGAGGTGTGGTTTATCTGTTGCTTTGTAACATTTTCAAAGCACACACAGTCCATGTTCTCATTGGAAACATAATAAGGTGCAAAATGTCAGGTTACCTTGATAAATACCCCCATTCAATTGCAGAAAAAACTATTTGAACTATCAAATAGAGGACACAGTAATAGATTATTATTTACAGATCATGAGGGTTATACTTCATGTTTAAACACCAAATCTAAAATGTATGAACCTGCAGATTTATATTTGAATGACTTTAAAAAGCTTAATTCTAGGTTCAGCATCTATACAAAACAAACTTCCATTCTCAACCACCCTCTATAAATAGTATACGGGAAAATTAAGCAACATATGAATAGATATCCTTTGAATTTGATTTTACAGCATATCATTTGAGAATCAACTCACTTTAAATATACATACTTAAAATTGTCACATGATGTATTTTGTTCTGTACAGTCTAAATAACAGCTATTTAACAAATGTAGCAGGTGACACTTTAATATTTGAATCACAGTGGCTCAGAAGACAAAGTCTCATATTTCATTCTGTACAAGAACGAGAAGGTCTGTGTTCTTCTAATCAGAGGTGCCTCAGCAGAATACTCCTTGCCGACTGTGAAAATAAGGAATGGAAGTTGTTTCAGTTACATGTGTTTGTTTACCTGGGAGGCTGGAATTGCAACAGACCAGTGTCACAAAATGCAGCTCATTAGCAATACTTTATGTTTGTTTTAATGCTGATTATATGGAATGTAGTGAGGCAACCATAGCCCAGCAGGAAAGTGTTGCCTCCGCCCTTGGGGGCATTTCCAATAGCTTTGTAAGGCGACTGGTGATGCCCTCCTGGTTAGTGATAATTGCAGAGTGCACACTTTCAATCTTTCTGTGCGCGGCACAAAGGCAGAGGTTTTGCAGTCGCCTGAGTGCACACATTAGAAGGAACTTAAGTCATACGCATTCATTATAATGGAAAACGTTGATTGATCAATACCCCTTTTGTCAATGAAGCATTTAAATTCAAAACAACATGTGTCTATATTTTCCTTCACAACTTACAGGCCACCAAATACTACATTAGGGCCCACTCCATGTTGTCCCCGAAATCCCGAGAGCAAAATCTTCAGTACCGTAAGTGCTTTAAAATAAGTTAAACCTTAGAGTCATTCTTGGATGGCCCACTATACGTAGAGTTAATTTCTTAAAAACACTTTAGGGGGATGTTGCACTCTTTGCAGTCACCCACAATACTTGAGAAATGTGCTGGCAGTACCACTGCTCCTTCCTGGAGTATACAAAAAAGTGATGGAAGGAATGTTTGAACTAATCTCAGCCACTGGTAATTATTTGTTGTCTGTCAGAAATTGTGTAGGCTGTGATTCCTGCGCAAGTAATAGGTCCACAATTTCCCCTTCCTGGGAACCAAACACACCATTGTAGCAATTGACTCTCTCAGGGTAGGGAAGCAGAGGAGTCCAAGGCCTACTCAGGGAAGGTGGTGTGGGCTAGTAATCACCATTCACTGGCATGCAATATTAACAATCAATTATTGATTGTCCTGTCAGTTCTTTTTCTTTGGAAAAAGGAAAAGTACATTTATTACACACACACTACTAAACACTATGCACTAATTTACAAATATATACATCAGGCAATTGGAAATACTTGGTTATACACTAAAATCACCTTTGACCCCTAAAGAGTCATGACCCTCAAAATCACAATATTCCCCACCTATTCTAGATAGAACATCACAATATAAGGGGTATCACATGCAGTGAGCCAGGCCTATTAGGTCACCACCAAAACATATAAGGCAAGCCTATTGGCTTTGTCAAGGTAGTCATCATAAAATAAAACAGTCCACATGTTAAAAATGACATGGTTTAATGCAATCAGTAACATCAATAAAGCATTGCACTGTTTATTAAAAACTACCATCAACCTTATTGTGATAATAAAGCATTAAATTAAACCATAATGTGTCTTTGTCCTTTTTATATATCTTCAGACCACATAAAAGCAGCCACAGAACTAACCCCTAGAGATCATTGCACTCCCAACTGTAGAGCAAAAGCTCCAGCTTTAGAAGAGCTTTAAAATATTGGTCATAATCCTGGAGCTCACAATTTCCTTGATTCTGCAAACATAGGGTCACTTATGAAATTCTTTTAGAAGGGTAGCTGTGACTTCTACTGGCCCTGAGCACTTCCTGAAAACATTGTAGTGGTGCCTCTCCTGTCCTTGGGGCCCCAGAAAAGGCAGGAAAACATGCAAATAAGCCACTCCTGAGGCATTATGGTACGCTCTCTCTGAGAGCAGTAAATATTTAATTAGCAGCTCTCTTACTGTGTTGGGAGAGCCGCGCTGCGTTCCTTCTGTTTTGTTTTTATTATTTTATGGGGTGCCCTGGTCCCACCCAGGCACTCCTAATGTCTCCAATCATTGGGGTAGCTTGGGGAATCCCCTCCAGCGCTGCCCCGCCGGCTCCCCGGGCACCTTCCTTCATTGGTGCTGGAGCCAGCTGCAGCATCTCCTAGTCCCGCTTGGTGGGAGCAGCCTTCTTGCATGTCCCCCGCTCGCAGCAGGAGCAGTCTGTGTAGTTCCTGGGTCCCAAGAATGTGTTCCCAGACCCCGTTCCTTGTCTTCAGGGCTCGGGGATGGGGTCTTTGGCCCTCTACTATGTCGCGCTGGCCCAGTGGATTGTGTCCCAGGGCCCAACTGAATGTCTGGGGAGGAGGTCCTATGCACTACCCCTTCATGGGCAGTTTGCTAAATGTTGTACCAGCCTCCGGGGACATGTGGGCCCCAGGGGCAATATCCTTTCAGAGGTGGGGGTCCCGTGCATGCCCACTTCCCCGCAAATTAAATAAATATGTATCTGCTGACCCTAGGAACTAGCCCACATCGGGGGTAATTTAAGAAAGCACCGGCGGAGCCCCACAAGTTCCATTTACTCCAAAAAAGGTCCAAGGTCAAATCTTTAAAAGGCCAAAATGTGGACCCTGTTGGGCCGAGTTCAACAATCTTGAGCTCATTTTACTCCTAGCCACAAGGATCCTTTTCAGCAGGCCTCCTGACCTCTAAAGCAGCACACTTTGCAAGAGCTGGTTTCACTGGCTCCCTGCATTAGATTTCCTCTGGGTCTTTGTTTCTGGTGCTCCTCCCCTTCTGTTGGGGCACACAGGTCCAGAACATCCCCCAACTGGTCCTTAGAGGGAACCAGCCTCACTGGTCTTGGAGAGACCCACAGGCCCCTCGGTTAGTCGTAAGCAGAGTCCTTAGTCTCTTAGGGCTTTCCATGGTGTTGCCACCATCCAATTCCAGTGTCCACCGCTCTTTCTCTACCTTTTGCAAGAGTTTTTAAATGGGGTGAGAAATGTCTAAAAGGCGGGCACCCGTGGCCAATCCTAGTGTGCCACAATACCCCTCCATCCCTGGTCCAAACCTTTTGCAGGGCATGCTGGGACAATTCAAGATGGCACCGTCAAGTGGTAGCTGTTCACATATCCTCTGGGGGCTTCTGCTCCACCCTTAGCTGACATCACTGCCAGGCACTTTCCTACCAAAACTTCAAAGGGGAGCCCCCTCCTGTGTTGACTCCAGAAGGGGGTTTCCTTCTTTGTTTAGTTTGCCTGAGCTGAGCTGTTCTAACCCAAGTACAGTGTAGCAGCTAATTAACAGATACAGATTTTCTTCCCCACCCCTTCCTCCTCAGGACTGTTAATTGCTCCCTTTGTGTGGGGAGGCCTCTATTCCCTCTATTCCCTCTACTGGGGAGCAGAGTAATTAACTTGGCCCAGCAGGGTGACAAAGTGCCTGCTGGAATCTGATCCTGAGCTGAGCCAGACAAATATAGCAATTCTGGACGACCCATAAGGAGTACATTTACACTCTTGGGACTTGCATATTCAAACTTGTTGTACATGTTTCATCCCAGTATGATACCTCTCTGAACTTTGTAGTCCTTAGTGAAACAAAACTGCATTTTTAGGCAGATTCACCCCATCTGTATAATAAAGTGACACTGCAAATAAACCAGTAAACCCTACTGATCTTACCTATGAGCGCCCTCTAATATTATAAGACCTGTCCCAGGTCAACATCTAAACTTGCAGAGTCCCCTCTGCACCACATGTGCACACATGTTCATGTGTAACCACCCAAGTGCCCCTTACTCTAGTTGCGTCGCAGCAGCCTTTTTTTAAAAGGCAAACACTGTGCAGTCAATTTACCAGGTGATTACTGTGGATGAGACACAAGTAGTGAGATTCATTCAGAGTAAAAAGTCCAATAAATAGGCATAGTTGTTTTCTGGTTTAGGGAGGACCTGGCATGGCAGTTCTGGCTGGACTGTTCCTATTGGATCAGAATCAAGACCGATTTGCATAAGGCAAAAGTGGCATGGTGTGCAAAATAACGATGGGCTGGGATGTGGGACAAGTAATTACCAGTGGCTAAGATTAATTCAATCATTTCATCCATCACTTTTTTGTACACTTCCGTGAGATGCCCTACGTGGGACTAATATGCACAGACGTGGATTCTATGCACAGTTGCCATTTTGTCTTTGCAGCCTAGTGCTATGAAAGCGTGCTGGGCCTTACAAAGTAATCTCTTAGTAAAGTCGTTAAAGATGTTTCCCCTTTGGTTATATGAAACTTTGATAGCTGACATGAAGCATTGAAAGTGAGGAGACATCAACAATACATTTCTAACTTGTGAAGCCAATGTGACTGCACAGTAAGGACCAGGAATTGCTGAATATGATTAAAGGTTTTTATTTGGATTACCAATTAATCCAGTATATATGCAAACTAAAAATAAGTTCTACATCAATGCAATAGGTAAGCTGAAATAGCTCAGTAAGTTCAGGAGCATCAGAGTGAGATACAGAATAGTGATAGCCACCACAATACAGAAAGAAATTAAAGCAAACAGGTGTTCAATACAGAAACTTCCCTTCTCTCTTCTAAACATAAGTCAGATATAGGGTCATCTATCAAGGGCCTCTAATTCCGGAGCATAGAAAGTGTCAGCATGATCGTATTCAGTGGAAGTTTCGGAAAAAAGGAAATACGTGTTTAGGATAAAGCTTTACAGTTTCAAGAATAGGGAAGAGAGGTCTGTACCTCTTTAAGTTTAAAGGGAATCTCTGGGCTCTAACTGTGAGAACACCAATTTAAAAGTAGCAAAAGACCCAGAAAGTCCTTATCTCCTTTCACACCACCAGGGGCCAATTAGACCACTACTTGAGTGCATTTACAGCGCTCTGAGGGCCTGATTCACAGAACTAACTTACGTCAAAAACGTAAAGTTAGTACTTTTTGGTATTCACAGAATACACTTACTCATTTTGGTATTCACAGAATGAACTTACTCATTTCGGTATTCACAGAAGTTAGTAGTCCTAACTTTAGGACTCCTAAATGCCTTCTGTGAATACCAAAAGTCTTAAAGTTAGGATTTTTCTCAGTTTTGGAGTAGTAAAGTTAGGACTCCTAACTTTACTACTCCTAAACTGAGAAAAATCCTAACTTTAAGACTTTCGGTATTCACAGAAGGCATTTAGGAGTCCTAAAGTTAGGAGTCCTAACTTTACTACTCCTAAACTGAAAAAAATCCTAACTTTAAGACTTTCGGTATTCACAGAAGGCATTTAGGAGTCCTAAAGTTAGGACTACTAACTTCTGTGAATACCGAAATAAGTACGTTCATTCTGTGAATACCAAAATGAGTAAGTGTATTCTGTGAATACCAAAAAGTACTAACTTTACGTTTTTGACGTAAGTTAGTTCTGTGAATCAGGCCCTGAATTCCCTACGCATCGAGCTGAGACTGCAGTTCTCAACCTTGAACATCTTGCCATCCTGGTACATGATGAACACAAAGCCTGTTTTGACCATTGTTTCTCCACGTTCACTGCCAAGTTTCCCTCCAGGCCTCTCTACCAGCAGACTAATACAGACAATAAACCTTTCTCTAACTAACAAAATAATAAACCTGCAAGAAAGGGAAAACATGCTGGCAAAGCAAAATGCATTTCAACTGAGGCCTGTAGTCAGGCTAACTTTTGCTAAGCATTTAATGTGCACTCCGAATACATGGTTATACAAGCAAATGTGTAAGTTGAAAATAAATGTAAAACGTAGGAGAATGCATGTTTACATATGTAAATATAACTTGAAGCGTAAGTGTAAATCTTGAATAAAGATACATGCTTTCATGTTTAAACTGAACATGAGTGCACATGTGTATAAATTTCAGTAATACATTTAAATGCTTCACACATGTTAATAAAATTAAGGCACACAGTGGTTATAATGTCAAATGCACATATATAATTGCATTTCTGTGACTTGTAGGGTGGAGTCTAAATTGCTCTGCTCCAATCTGGTTTACGGAGGACCTGGCCTGGCAGTCTGGGCTGGTCTGTTCCTATTAGATCAGAGTCAAGACTAATTTGCATAAGGCTGTGTCCAAACTGATGTGGTATGGTGTGCAAAATAATGAGGGACTCGGATGCGGGCAAAGTAATTGCCAGTGGAAGAGATTAATTCAAGCATTCTATCCATCACTTTTTTATATACTTCAGTGAGATACACTATGTGGGACGGGTATCCCAGACTTGGGTCTTGTGTGCAGACGCTGTTTTGCCTTTGCAGCCTACTGCTGTGTGTCTTTTGCTGCATCCTGGAAGCTCGTTCCCACCCAGGGCACTCAAAGTCTCGGGGTTCGTTGGGGGTTGCGGAGGGAGCCCCAAGGCCTTATGACCACACCAGCTCCTCGCACTCAGTGGGAGCCAGCATCCACTTGGTTCTGCTCCCGCCCAACAGTAGTAGTTTTTTTCTGCTTCCGCTCATGGGCTGGAGCGGTCTAGCCCACTTACTGTGAGGAGGGATAGGAATAGAATTGGCTGACAGTAGTGGCTGCTACCAGACAAGGTGGTGAGGCGGGAGGAATGGAATAAAATAAAAAAGGACTTACCTGAAATGAATGGACGGCAGCCTCTCCTCTGCCCTCTTCATCTTCCGGTCTCCAGTCCCGGCCGGCAGAATTAGCAGAAAGCACCCGGCACACAGGCTCTCCTGAGCCAATCACGACGCTGCAATGCAGCACTGTGATTGGTCTGAGCACTGTGGTTTGGCGCTCAGACGGGGACATGGAGGCTTTGCATTTTCGTCACCAGGCTGTGTAATGCAGCCTGGTGGGAAACATGCAAAGTGCGCAGGACTGCTTGGCCAGCCTGTTAGAAATGGGGGTCTCTAGTTGGCACTGGCTGGCGCCAATGTCCAAATAGGGACCCTTCTTCCTAAGTCAGGGCAAGTGGGCTACCCCCTTTGATAACCCCTGCTCAACCCTGTGGTAACGTAGCACGAGCAGTTAGGCCTATCTCAGAGGCAGTGTGTGAAGCATTTATGACCATGCACAATAAGGCAGTAACGACACCACAAAAGGACACAACTCAAGTAGGTATAGAAAAATAGTATCTTTATCTAAGGTTTAACACAAGACTCTCAAAGCGTTTTAACCAGCCACAATGCACGTAAATCAGTAGGGACTTAAAAAGGCAATAACGTATTCACCAGAACGTGGCACTGACTGAGTTCAAGGCCTGGGTCTACGCGACTCGTTGCGCACAACAGATACCTGCCGTTCGATGGTGACACAGCACGCAGCTTCTCGAAGAAGCGGAGACGGTGACAGGCGGACTCCCAGCGACCACAACTCTTGACTGCAGTGGTCCGCAACGTGCACTCACAATGGTTCGGGCACTCGGGGACAGGCGGGCTCTCAGCGGCAGCAGCACGCGGGTGCGGTGGCCCGGGCTGGTGGTGGCGATGACTCTCGTCTTGCAGCTCCGTGGTGGGCTCACAGCGGCAGCAGCTCTCTCTTAGCTGTGGCAGCCCACAGGACGACTTACGATGATGCAATGTTGGCAAAGGTGCGGGCACTCAGCGGCAGTAGCTCTCTCGTAGCTGCGGCGGCCCACAGGACAAATCACGATGATGCAAAGTGGCAAAGGTGCGGGCACTCAGCGGCAGCAGCTCTCTCTTAGCTGCGGCGGCCCACAGGACAAATCACAATGATGTAAAGTTGGCAAAGGTGCGGGCACTCAGCGGCAGCAGCTTTCTCTTAGCTGCGGCGGCCCACAGGACAAATCACGATGATGTAAAGTTGGCAAAGGTGCGGGAAATCAGCGGCAGCAGGTCTTTCTTAGCTGCGGCGGCCCACAGGACAAATCACGATGATGCAAAGTTGGCAAAGGTGCGGGCACTCAGCGGCAGCAGCTCTCTCTTAGCTGCAGCGGCTCACAGGATGAATCACGATAAGGCAAAGTTGGCCAAGATGCGGGCACTCAGTGGCAGCAGCTCTCTCTTAGCTGCGGCGGCCCACAGGACGAATCACGATGCTGCAAAGTTGGCAAAGGTGCGGGCACTCAGCGGCAGCAGCTCTCTCTTAGCTGCGGCGGCCCACAGGACAAATCACGATGAGGCCAAGTGGCAAAGGTGCGGGCACTCAGCGGCAGCAGCTCTCTCTTAGCTGCGGCGGCCCACAGGACAAATCACAATGAGGCCAAGTGGCAAAGATGCGGGCACTCAGCGGCAGCAGCTCTCTCTTAGCTGCGGTGGCCCACAGGACAAAGGATGATCTTGACCAGGCTGGCACAACGGCGGGCACTCAGCGGCTACAGCTCTCTCTTAACTGCAGCGGCCCACACAGATTCAGCGAAGGTTCCGAAGGTTCAAATTAAGGCGGGCTCTCAGCGGCGGCAGCTCTCTCTTAGCTGCGGCGGCCCACACAGAGTTTAACAAGGGTTACCAGTCCGCGTTCCTCACAGTAGAACTAGAGGCTCCGGATTATTCGACGGAGGCCTCACCTGCAAGTAGAATCCCTCGCACAGGAATTCAGACGGCTGATGGGGTGAAGTCTAATGTCCCTGAGACTTCAGCAGGAGGCGCTCTCAATTCAGGCCCTCGGGTAGTTTCTTCAGCAAGCTTGGTGAAAGTTTGAAAGTCCTTTCCTCTGTTCACTCGGACAGAGTTTCGTCTTGACATCCAGAAGGAACACACTTGAAAAAGGTTTCAGCGCAGTGTTTTATACCTAAAAAGTATTTGTTCTCTAAAGTCACAAATCACTGAATCCAGCCAGAACCAGTTCGGTGGGGTCGGGGAGCACTTGGTTTACGAGGCGACATCCTGTCCTTTGAGAATCAGGGGGTCTGCTATCAGACGCCCAGTGGGAGGTGGAGCCATCATTCACCTTGCCAGGCACGGCCTTGCTCAGATCAAAGAGTCACCCCTCCCCATACTCTAAATGACGATCTCTCTCTCCAGCCAGGTCTGACCCAGCTGGCCCTGCTGCTCCAAAACCAGACGGCCAATACACACACTAGCAAAGCCTACAGGAAAGCTTAGGCAAGAAAATACCTCGTTTCTAGAAGAGGCATTTTCGGACATGGGCTATGCAAATGATCCTTACTAAAAGATGTATCTCAAGGTCCTGAGCTTAAACATATCAAATTCGAATTTCCTATCAGGTTCCTGGGGGCAGGTAGGATTATGGAATGTAATACTCAGCCTGCCCATTCTGGCCTATGAGAACGGATAGCCTCACAATAGTAAACAGTGAAATGGAGGGTAACTCGCTATTAGAACATGCTACACAGACATACTTTAAAAGCTGCTTCGGTGGGTAGCGCAAATCAGCGCTGCAGGCCCACCAGCAGTATTTGGTCTACCAGCCCTGGGCACACACAGTGCACTTATACTAGGGACTGACAGGTAAACCAAACAAGCCAATTATGGTTATCCCAATTCATACAGTCATCTTTACACAGGGAGCATCCGCGCTGTGGCACTGATTGGCAGTGGCACAGCGCCCAGAGCATCTAAATCCAGCCAACATAAAAGATAGGAAGCGAAAAGAGGAAGGGAGACCCACGCCAATGATGCCAGGTCTAACACGTGTCCCCTCCAGCTGAAATGTGGGGAGAACTAACCATCCCCTTGGGAGTTCTCATCACTAAGGCAGAAAAATCTGGACAGACCGTCAGCATTGGCCTGTTCTGGACCAGGGCGGTGTTCCACCGTGAAATCCATACCCTGTAGGGAAATGGACCACCTCAACAACTTGGGATTCTCACCCCTCATATGCATCAACCATCTAAAGGGCCTGTGGTCTGTCTGAACCCGGAAGTGAGTCCCAAACAGGTATGGTCTCAGCTTCTTCAGCGCCCAGACCACAGCAAATGCCTCACGCTCAATTGCACTCCACCTCTGTTCCCGGGGAAGTAACCTCCTGCTTAGGAAGGCTACCGGTTGGTCTAGTCCCTCCTCATTGATCTGTGACAGAACAGCCCCTATACCATGCTCTGAGGCGTCTGTCTGGACAACAAATTCCTTTGAAAAGTCGGGCGCCTGAAGCACGGGTGCGGTGCACATGGCAGTCTTCAGGGCGTCAAAAGCTTTCTGACAGGTGTCAGTCCAGTTTACCTTCTTTGGCTGCTTCTTAGAAGTCAGCTCAGTCAAGGGTGCAACAATGTTGCCATATCCCTTGACAAACCTCCTGTAGTACCCCGTGAGTCCTAAGAAGGCTCTCACCTGCGTCTGAGTCTTGGGGGTTCCCACGCCAGGATAGTTTCAATTTTGGGCTGAAGGGGCGCCACCTGGCCGCTCCCCACCTGGTGCCCCAAATACACTACAGAACCCTGCCCAATCTGGCACTTACTGGCTTTGATTGTGAGGCCTGCCTTCCGCAGTGCCATCAATACCTCCCAGAGGTGGCGCAGGTGGTCCTCCCAAGAGGAGCTAAACACCGCAATGTCATCCAGGTAGGCGGCACTGAAGTCTTCCAGCCCAACCAATACCCTGTTGACCAACCTCTGAAAGGTGGCAGGGGCATCCTTCATTCCAAAAGGCATCACCCGGAACTGGTAGTGCCCATCGGGTGTGGAGAATGCCGACCTCTCCTTTGCTCCCTCGGTCAAGGCAATCTGCCAATACCCAGACGTCAAATCAAATGTGCTGAGGTATTTTGCAGGCCCTAACCGATCTACGAGCTCATCAGCTCTGGGGATGGGGTGCGCGTCAGTCTTCGTGACTGAATTGAGGCCCCGATAGTCCACGCAGAACCGAAGTTCTAGGGTGGTACCAGGCACTGAAGCTTTTGATACCAGGACCACTGGGCTGGACCAAGGGCTGCTAGAGGACTCAATCACCCCAAGGGCAAACATTTTGGTAACCTCATCCTTAATGTAGGCCCTTACCCGGTCAGTCACTCGGTAAGCCTTGTGCTTAATGGGAGGACTGTCCCCAGTGTCCACGTCATGGACACACCAATCAGTGACACTAGGCACCAGGGAGAACAGATTACTGAATTGCCCCAACAGTTGGCGACAATCACCCTGCTGCTCAGGAGTCAGTGTGGTGGAGAGGACCACACCCTCCACTGACCCATCTCGCTCCCCTGCACACAGGAGGTCAGGAAGGGGCTCGCTCTCCTCCTCCATCCCAGCATCTGTGGCTAGAAGCATGCCCACTTCAGACCTCTCAAAGTGGGGCTTCAGTCGGTTAACATGCAGGACCCGCAATGGGTTCCGGGGAGACTGCAAGTCCACCACGTAGGTAACAGGACTCTTGCGCTCCACCACCTTAAAGGGGCCGGTTCACCTATCCTGGAGCGCACAGGGCTCCACTGGGGCCATGACCCAAACCTTTTGTCCAGGCTGAAACTCGATCAGAGTGGCATTCTGGTCGTGCCAGCGTTTCATCTCTTCCTGGCTGGCTTCCAGGTTTGCCTCAGCAAGTTTCCTGAAACGCCGAGTCTGGTTCCTGAAGGCCAGCATGTAACTAAACACATCCTGGGGAGGTTTCCTGAGAGATTGCTCCCAGCCTTCCTTGATCAGACTCAGAGGCCCTCTTACCGGGTGACCATAGAGCAGCTCAAAGGGACTGAACCCTAAGGACTTCTGTGGCACCCCATGGTAAGCAAACAACAGGCATGGCAAGAGGACATCCCACTTACGCCTCATGGGCTCACCTAGGCCCAAAATCATGCCCTTAAGGGTCTGGTTGAATCTCTCAACCAGCCCATTACCCTGGGGGTGGTAAGGAGTGGTGAACTTATACGTTACCCCATGCTCCTCCCACAGAGACTTCATGTACTTGGAGATGAAGTTAGTTCCCCTATCGGACACCACCTCTCTGGGGAATCCCACACGGGAGAAAATCTCCATCAGTGCCCGTCCCACCACGGGGGCTGTCACTGTCCTGAGTGGGATGGCCTCAGGGTACCTGGTGGCATGGTCCACCAAGACCAGGATGAACCTGTTGCCCATGGCTGTCTTGGGATCCAGAGGCCCCACAATATCAATGCCCACTCTCTCGAATGGGGTACTCACAACGGGAAAGGGCTGTAGTGGGGCCTTAATCTTCCCCCCACTCTTCCCACTTGCCTGGCAAGTCTCACACGTCCTGCAGTGAGCATCTGAGCTCCTGCGCATCTGGGGCCAATAGAAGTGGGTGACCAGCCTCTCAAAGGTCTTGGTCTGCCCCAGATGTCCGGCCAGTGGCACATCATGAGCCAACCCCAGTAGGAAGGTTCTGAAGCGCTGGGGTACCACCAGCACATGGGCTGACCCAGGCTCAGCAACTTTAGGCTCACTGTAAAGGAGGTCATTCTCCCAATAGATCCAATGTGACCATGTCTGATCACCTGCGGCCTGGGCGGCGGCCTGTTGCCGCACCCCCTCAAGAGAAGGGCAGGTTCTCTGTTGCTCGCAAAATTCCTCCCTGGAGGGCCCCCCTTCCTGCTGCCAATGGGTCAGCTCCGGTAGGTCCCCCAGTTCAGCCACTTGTTCCCCTGTAGGTTCCAGGGCATCCCCCTCAAGGTCTGCTCCCTCCGGGACCGTGGGAACTGCGGGGGCCGGTTTCCTGCACCCCCTACCCCTTCTCTTTAAGGCAGGGGCCATGGCCATACTTTCAGGCTCCAGACCCTCCTGAACACCCTTCTGAGCTGTCATGGACCGAGTGGTCGCACACGCCCACTCAGGCAGACCCAACATTTCCAAATGAGACTTTCTCTCCACCGTAGCCCACGGGGAGTTCTCTAGATCATTGCCCAACAGACAGTCTACAGGCATGGCGGGCCTCACAGCCACTTGAAGAGTTCCTGAGACCCCCCACTCGAAGGGAACCTGAGCCACTTCACACTGGCTCTCTGAGTTGTCTGCTGACACTACGGGGCAGAATGCATGGGGGACAACCTGCTCTTTGGACACCAACCGAGAGCTGACAGCAGTCACACTAGCTCCGGTGTCCCTGAGAGCCTCCACCCTATGGCCATTGATGGTCACCCACTGCCGGTACTTCTTAGTGTTATTAGGCAGTGTGGGGTTAGGGACCTTCTTAAAGTCTCCTAGCGAGACAAGGGTTAACTCTACGGGATCCCACCCACCTTGGACCTCTACCTCCTCCCCCCCAGGGCTACACTGGCAATCTGGCAGGATGGTGCACGGGGTGGTGCACGAGGGGATGCATTGGGGTCCCTCTGGGGACACTGGGGATCATAATACCAGTGGCCCACTTGACCACACCTGAAACAAGTGAGTGGCCCCCTCTGAACAGGCCTACCTTTCGGGGACACTGGCTTCTTCTCAGGGGGAAGCTGGGACACCACTGCTTGGTTCCCTTGGGAATTACTTTGGGGCCCTCTCTGGAACTCCCTCGGCTTACCCTTGTCCCCCCCCCTTCTCTGCTGGGGACCCTGCCCACCTCTGGCGAAGTCTCCCACAAAACCTTTGCGGACCCGGGTGCTCACCCAGCGGTCCGCCTCCTCAGCAAGCTTCCTAGGGTTAGTCAGCTTGCTATCAATCAGGTGCTGGCGTAGCTCTGGAAAACAGTTACTAGAAAAATGCTCCCACGCAAACAAATCATACAATTGCTCAAAAGTTTCCACTTTGCTACCCTTTACACAGCAATCCATTGCTCTGCAGAAAAAAGACACATATTCAACCCACGTGGTACCCTCTAACTTCTTACAGGTTCTAAACCTCTGCCTGTACATTTCTGGGGTCAAACCATAACCGGTCATCAAAGCTTCTTTCATATGGGCATACATCATCCTGCTCTCCTCAGGCAGGTCCTACAGGGTATCCCTACCATCACTCACAAAGCTTCCCCAGAATCCCGCTCCCCAATCCTTCTCAGGGACCCGGTGGGACACCATTGCTATCTCATATGCGGCAAACCATTGCCCAATATCCTCACTCTTGTGAACATCCTTAATGACATCCTTAGGAATATAAACTCTACGCTCAGGAGTTACTAAAGGTATGCTGCCACCAGAGGGGGAGACCGGGACACTCCTCGCCCTGATCTCTATCTCCCTCAACATTCTCTCATGCTCCATTCTCATTTTCTCAAGTTCAATTGACAATCGATCCTTCTCAATGTCTAACTTCTTACTCTCAAGGTCCTTCTGACCTTCCAATTTAGCCATCTCCAAACTATGCCTCCTCTCTCTCTCCCTGTCCTCCAGCTCTTCTGGGGTCAGGCTCCTTTGGGATACACTAGTACCTGGATTGGAGGGTGTTCTATCTCCCCCCCCCTCTACTGCATCATCCTGCTGCCCTCCAGCATTCTCTTCCTCATCCCCAGCGGACTCTCTCGCTTCCCACAAGGCCTTCAGCCCCTTCTGGTACTCCTCCTTCCTAGAGAGACCTATCACGGGGACTGCGAATTGCTTCCAAAATGACTTCAGCTGTCTGGCAGTATAGGTATCTAATCTTTCCTCCTCAAAGGTGAGATCCTCCGAAGCATTGGATGTTGGCCTTCCCATATTAGCAGTACTCATGGCTGCGATCAACAATTCAATACTAGAACAACCAACCAAACAAAAACAAAAAAATTCGAAGAGGGACGAAAAACCCGTGCGTGGCTGCGCTTTGGTCTGCACTCACTAGTGGCGTCTACCAGTTATTGTACGTGGATCATAAATGCAAGTCCTGATCCTCACCGCTGACCGCCAATGTTAGAAATGGGGGTCTCTAGTTGGCACTGGCTGGCGCCAATGTCCAAATAGGGACCCTTCTTCCTAAGTCAGGGCAAGTGGGCTACCCCCTTTGATAACCCCTGCTCAACCCTGTGGTAACGTAGCACGAGCAGTTAGGCCTATCTCAGAGGCAGTGTGTGAAGCATTTATGACCATGCACAATAAGGCAGTAACGACACCACAAAAGGACACAACTCAAGTAGGTATAGAAAAATAGTATCTTTATCTAAGGTTTAACACAAGACTCTCAAAGCGTTTTAACCAGCCACAATGCACGTAAATCAGTAGGGACTTAAAAAGGCAATAACGTATTCACCAGAACGTGGCACTGACTGAGTTCAAGGCCTGGGTCTACGCGACCCGTTGCGCACCAGATACCTGCCGTTGGACGGGGACACAGTACGCAGCTTCTCAAAGAAGCGGAGATGGTGACAGGCGGACTCCCAGCGACCACAACTCTTGACTGCAGTGGTCCGCAACGTGCACTCACAATGGTTCGGGCACTCGGGGACAGGCGGGCTCTCAGCGGCAGCAGCACATGGCTGCGGCGGCCCGGGCTGGTGGTGGTGATGACTCGTCGTGCAGCTCCGTGGTGGGCTCACAGCGGCAGCAGCTCTCTCTTAGCTGCGGCGGCCCACAGGACGACTCACGATGATGCAATGTTGGCAAAGGTGCGGGCACTCAGCAGCAGCAGCTCTCTCGTAGCTGCCCACAGGACAAATCACGATGATGCAAAAAGGCAAAGGTGCGGGCACTCAGCGGCAGCAGCTCTCTCTTAGCTGCAGCGGCCCACAGGACAAATCACGATGATGTAAAGTTGGCAAAGGTGCTTGCACTCAGCGGCAGCAACTCTCTCTTAGCTGCGGCGGCCCACAGGACAAATCACGATGATGTAAAGTTGGCAAAGCTGCGGGCAATCAGCGGCAGCAACTCTTTCTTAGCTGCGGCGGCCCACAGGACAAATCACGATGATGCAAAGTTGGCAAAGGTTCGGGCACTCAGCGGCAGCAGCTCTCTCTTAGCTGCGGCGGCCCACAGGACGAATCACGATGAGGCAAAGTTGGCCAAGATGCGGGCACTCAGCGGCAGCAGCTCTCTCTTAGCTGCGGCGGTCCACAGGACGAATCACGATGCTGCAAAGTTGGCAAAGGTGCGGGCACTCAGCAGCAGCAGCTCTCTCTTAGCTTCGGCGGCCCACACGACAAATCACGATGAGGCCAAGTGGCAAAGGTGCGGGCACTCAGCGGCAGCAGCTCTCTCTTATCTGCGGTGGCCCACAGGACAAATCACGATGAGGCCAAGTGGCAAAGATGCGGGCACTCAGCGGCAGCAGCTCTCTCTTAGCAGCGGCGGCCCACAGGAAAAAGGATGATCTCAACCAGGCTGGCACAACGGTGGGCACTCAGCAGCTACAGCTCTCTCTTAACTGCGGCGGCCCACACAGATTCAGCGAAGGTTCCGAAGGTTCAAATTAAGGCGGGCTCTCAGCGGCGGCAGCTCTCTCTTAGCTGCGGCGGCCTACACAGAGTTTAACAAGGGTTACCAGTCCGCGTTCCTCACAGTAGAACTAGAAGCTCCGGATTACTCGACGGAGGCCTCACCTGCAATTAGAATCCCTCGCACAGGAATTCAGACGGCTGACGGGGTGAAGTCTAATGTCCCTGAGACTTCAGCAGGAGGCGCTCTCAATTCAGGCCCTCGGGTAGTTTCTTCAGCAAGCTTGGTGAAAGTTTGAAAGTCCTTTCCTCTATTCACTCGGACAGAGTTTCGTCTTGACATCCAGAAGGAACACACTTGAAAAAGGTTTCAGCGCAGCGTTTTATACCTAAAAAGTCTTTGTTCTTTAAAGTCACAAATCACTGAATCCAGCCAGAACCAGTTCGGTGGGGTCGGGGAGCACTTGGTTTACGAGGCGACATCCTGTCCTTTGAGAATCAGGGGGTCTGCTATCAGACGCCCAGTGGGAGGTGGAGCCATCATTCACCTTGCCAGGCACGGCGCTGCTCAGATCAAAGAGTCACCCCTCCCCATACTCTAAATGCTGATCTCTCTCTCCAGCCAGGTCTGACCCAGCTGGCCCTGCTGCTCCAAAACCAGACGGCCAATACACACACTAGCAAAGCCTACAGGAAAGCTTAGGCAAGAAAATACCTCGTTTCTAGAAGAGGCATTTTCGAACACGGGCTATGCAAATGATCCTTACTAAAAGATGTATCTAAATGTCCTGAGCTTAAACATATCAAATTCGAATTTCCTATCAGGTTCCTGGGGGCAGGTAGGATTATGGAATGTAATACTCAGCCTGCCCATTCTGGCCTATGAGAACGGACAGCCTCACAATAGTAAACAGTGAAATGGAGGGTAACTCGCTATTAGAACATGCTACACAGACATACTTTAAAAGCTGCTTCGGTGGGTAGCGCAAATCAGCGCTGCAGGCCCACCAGCAGTATTTGGTCTACCAGCCCTGGGCACACACAGTGCACTTATACTAGGGACTGACAGGTAAACCAAACGAGCCAATTATGGTTATCCCAATTCATACAGTCATCTTTACACAGGGAGCATCCGCGCTGTGGCACTGATTGGCAGTGGCACAGCGCCCAGAGCATCTAAATCCAGCCAACATAAAAGATAGGAAGCGAAAAAGAGGAAGGGAGACCCGCGCCAATGATGCCAGGTCTAACACAGCCCAAGAGGGCCAGCCAAGCAGTCATGCGCACTTAGGGAGTACAAACCACTCCTTCCCCCGTGCTGCCCGTGAGCCACTGAATTCTATAGGAAAAATACAGTGATAATAATGATGCGTTATTATCATTTGATTTTTCCTTTTGAGCAGTGGGGTGACGCTCCTACACCTTAGTGGAGGAGCCTCTACTGCTGGTTGATTGACTCAACCCCCAGAAAGAAACACGGGGTGAGCAATGCGATTGGTCATATTTCTCTGCTGTCCCTGGCTGGATGGGCTCCCCCAGGACGTTTTGGACTTCTGTTGGACCCAGGAAGTGTTCTTTCTGCATCGGCCCTAGGGGAGATGGAGTCATCCAGGGGGCAGACATTGGAGGGAGGAGTGGCCCCACGCATTGCCCCTCCTCATAGGGGTCAGTTTTATAAAGATAGTACTAATCCAGGGGCCCTGCCCCAACCCAGGGGTAACTGTAGAAGGTCCGGAGGACCGCAACATGCTTTTTTATATTGCTTTAAGCATATACCTGGTCCTATTGGGTCGATTGTCTTCACCTTGGACTTGTTTTGCTCCTTCTCATCAGGCCTAGCCACACATCAGGCCCCTCACCTCTAAAGGTGTGTATTGGGGGGAGCTGAAGTTGCTTGCTAATTTGGCTAGTCTTGTCCTCTGTCTAGTTCCTGGTGCCCCTTTCCTGCTGGTGGGAGCACCTTGCACAGCTCTTCCACAACCAGCCAGCAGAACACTTTCCTTGCCACCCTCCCGTGCCCCCAGAGCCACCTGGCATCTTGAAGGGCACCCCGGTGGCAGTGGAGTCCTGGTCCCTTCCATAACCTAGTTCTCAGGGGGCATTAGAGGGCCAGCACACTGGCCTTAGAGAGACCCACCCTAGTCCTGTGAGTCATCTAGAGTCAAAGTCCTTAGTCTATCCTTGCAGAGCATCAGATGGCTTTTACTTCCAGCTGGGCATCCTCTCCGCCATTGTCACTTCCAGGTCCTGGTTCTTCTCAACAGTTTCTCCCTTGTACAGGGTTTTTTAAAGAGGGGTTGGAAAGTTTTAGGGGCCAAGCACCCCTGGCCAAATCCTAGAATGCTACATCATCCCTCCACCCGTGTCCAAACCCTTCTGTACAGCATTCTGAGTCTATCCAAAATTGCAAGTTCAAGTTTTCTTGGGTAAGAGCTCCTCTGAGGGGTCTCAGCTCTGCCACTACTGACACAGCTACCTAATCCCTTCCCACGAAGGTGAGTCCCTCTTTTGTTGTCTCCAGAGGTCTGGGCTTCCTCCATTGTTCCAGTGGGCTTGGGCTGTTACCACCCAGTTGCAGTGTGAGAAGTTAATTATCAGATGCAGCCTTCCTCTGCACCCCTTTCTTTCCAAGGAACTGAGTCAATTCCTGTTAATTGCCCTTTTGTGTGGAGGTGTTTGATCCCTCTGCTGGAGCGAAGAGAAATTAACTTGACCCTGTAGGGGAGACAATGTCTTGGAATCTGATTATCAGCTGAGCCAGAGAAATATGAGATGTCCTGAATTCCCTAAAGATGTGTATATAGGTCATTGGGGACTGCAAATTCAAACTTGATGTGCAAATTTCACCCCAGTGTGGTTCCTTGCTGGACCATGTAGGTCAATGTGGAGCAGAAATATGCTTTAGGGCAGATGTCACCTATATGTATAATATAGTGAAAACCCAATTGATTTTCTTGCACTCACTACAGACCTACCCTATGAATGTCCACTCATATCATAAGGCCTACCTCAAGTCAGCACCGATTATTGCAGAGTCCCTTCTGCGACAGGCTACCTGTGTGGAGATAGCTGGCTGTGCACAATGGTAGTCTCACAACCCCCCCCCCGCAAATCTGCCTCTTACCCAAGCTGCACAGCCTCGGCCTTCTCTTAAAAGGTGTACACTGGCGATTAGCATGCTGCCCAATTGTGATGAACTTACTGTGAGTGAGACTCACTCATAGTAAAAGTCCAAAAACCAAGTAGTTACATGCATGCACACCTACAGCCATTTTGGAATGGAAAGAAAAAACATACCAAGATGGTACGCATGAGGCACAGCCATTGTGGTTTATTTTACTTTTTTTGTTCCACTATGGCGACAAGTACTGAAAACGATGATTTAAAATTAAAGATCGGTGGAATGCACAAACCAGAAGCAAGTGGACTGGTAGAATTTTGCAGCTGCCGTGCCCTTGAAATAAATAAATATTAAAAAAGGAGCGAGCATGCAAGGGATGGGCCTGTGTTTGTGTGTGCAAAACTGAGGAAAGGCACTATTGTTAGGATGTTCACACCTTCAAAATGCCTTAAACTAATACCAACACTGTTGGAGAGCCTTCTTAGCCAGTGCCTAAAACCAGCTAAACCACAGTAACCAGTGGCTGAAAGGAGCTGGCCGTTAGTACCTTTCGATGTATGCATTGTAATTGGATTTATTCAGCGCTTACTAACCCTAATATGGCATTGAAGTGCTTTACGACGAGTAAAGTACTGTGGAACCTAAGACTAGGTGTTAATGCTGTAGGTATTGATTGTTGTTGGATATTGGTATTAGCCTTGTGCTGATAAGAAAATCATTCATTTGCTCCAGTTTCTTTGTAGTATGTCAGAGTAGTAGGAATTAGATGTGATCATTAGTGGGCATATATGAGTGCTTGCCAATAACTGGTCAGATGATGAAAACAGGCTGGAGGAGATTAGATATTGTTAGTTTGCATTGATATAAATCAAAAGGGGAGGTTGTGATCAATATGGTGAGGTGCAGGCAATTTGCACAAATACAGTAAAGGAGACAGGCATATGTATGTGTGCGTTGTGTGTTGCATGTATTAGCAGTAGCTCTCGCCAAGCAACTAAAGCTGTCGGTAGGGAAAACCGAGAAAAGCAATGCATCAAACTATACAGCAGGTATAATTAATTTTTTATTTGCATGCCAGGGGCCGTATTACAGAGAGTGACCCGGGGATGCAACGGGCATAAGTGCCCGCTTTGTGCGGCCCCGGAACACTTTGATATTACAGAAGGGGCCACAGACGCTTGTGTGACCCCGTCCGTAATACAGATAGCGCTGGCGCAGATCTTGCACCAGTGCTATCATAAGAGGGCATTCCCTCCTTTGCATGGTGGTGTGGCCCCATGCACACTAGGGAATCAGTTTGCCTCTGCGCTCGCACCATATTATGACGTGGTCGCAGAGGCAAACATGCCTTTAGGAGGGGTACTGAAAGTGCGCCACTAAAAGGTGGCACACTTTCAGTGCGCCTCCCAAAGGCAGCCATCTGGGAGGTCAAAAAGAGGGTCTCATTGTCCCCCCAAACATCCCCTTGCAGTCACTCACTGAACCTGCCTACAAGGGAATCTCTAATCTCCCTTGAAAGTGTAGGTGGGTTGCCGTTTGCACTGTGAAACCCACAGCAGCCTTAAAGCCACTACTCCTTCACCTGAATTTAATCAAGTTCAAGGTTGCCCTGGAGGCAGCCAGCGCATTCTTCCTAATACGGCGCACTGTCCCTGTTTGCACTCGGCGCACTGTTTGAAACGTGTGCCATAGAGCAACAGGGAAAGTGCGCCATACATATGATACGGCCCCAGCTCTGTTTTCTATCTCTCTTCTGATTATTTGTTATTTGGCAATTGCAGCGAGGCGATAACTGCTCCAAGTCTATCATTGGTTTAATAAATATGACTTCTTAGAACGTGAAAAAATATACCCTCATCTCTCTGAATGCTTTGACGCCCCTCTCCTAGAGGAAGGCAACTTTATGAGCTGTTCAGCCGGAATAGAGAGAAAAATGAATATTTCTGCTGGGCGCAGTTTCTTCCTGGGCTGCAGATTTTTCTCTTCCTCTATAAATTAGAAGGATGAGAAATTAGCATTTTTATGATTCTGCTTTCTGTTTAACAATCCCGATTTCATTGCAAACTGTTTTACGGGGCTTTGGGGGTATACCTTGTGGAGCTTTTTTATTTTTTATTAATGAGCTTATTTTTTTTTAAAATGAAAAGCCGAGCAATTGTGATAATTCACTAAGAGAAATGAATCGTCAAGCCGCTGAAAGTGTTTTAATTGGGCCAAAGCAAGGATAATTTGGTGACCGCCTCCTCTGGAAAAAACTGCAAACATTGATTTTTGCTGCCGAATTCACGTTGTCTGCAGCCAAAACAAATGTTGCAAAACAGTGTAAACTGAGAGTATGGAATATGGTGGTAAATAGCACCTCAGGGCACATTATTGCCACCTGCAAGTTTATATAATCTGTCCCCTCACTGTTACCACCTGATCAGTCAAATGTCCCTGGCGCTGTGCCCATGTGACAATTAGCTTCTCCATGTAACTTTTGACAGATCGAGTATGTTTTCTTGTGCAGAAATCTCTGTGATGAGCAGTGTGTCAAATGCTCTAATTTAACCCCTTCGCTGCTAGGCCTTTTCCCCCCCTGTGCTAATCCTTTTTTTGGCTATTTGGGGTAGTGCGCGCTTAGGCCCCTGTAACTTTTTGACCACATAAGGTATCCACGCCAAATTTGCGTCCTTTTTTTCTAACATCATGGGGATTGTAAAGGTACCCAGGGTTTGTGGATTCCCCTGGAGGGGACCCAGAAATTAGCCAAAATACAGCAACATTTTGTTTTTTGGGGGAAAAATGCGAAAAAGGGCTACAGATGAAAGCGTCTTGTTTTTTCCCTGCAAATGGCATCAAAAAAGGGGTTGTGGTGCTGAAATCACCATCTTCCCAGCTTTCAGGGACAAGCAGACTTTTGTCAGAAAACCAACTTTTTTTACACAATTTTGGCATTTTTCTGGGACATAGCCTATTTTTGCTATTTTTTGTGCTTTCAACCTCCTTCCAGTTAATGGTAGAAATGGGTATGAAACCAATAATGGATCCTGAAAAGCCATACATTTCTGAAAAGTAGACAACATTCTGAATTCAGCAAGGGGTCATTTTTGTAGATCCTTAAAGTTTTCCTTATAGAAACTAACAGTTAAATGAAGGAAAAATTGAAAATTAGTTGAAAAAAACAGCCATTTGTGTCAACGTTTTCACCTGTAACTTCTTCTAATTATGACAGCTATTTGAAAGCAATATACCGTTATATCCGCTGGACCTTTCTGGTTGTGGGGATATATAGGACTTGTAGGTTCACCAAGAACCCGACGAACCCAGAGCCAATAACTGAGCAGCATCTTGCAATGGTTTTTTATTATGTACCGGGTATATAGCAATTATTTTGGGAAAATGTATACATGGAAAAATTGTTATGAAAGACACCTATGTATTTCTGAAATGGGAACAAAATGTAGATTTTAGAAACAGTAGATATTTGCACATTTCCGAAATTGGGAGTACCCATACTAGCATGAGAATTATAGGTCATTTTTCAAAATGACTTATTTTTTACACATTGTCTTTCATTTGGAAGGCAGAAATGCATCGAAAGTCAATAGGTAATAACAGTTGCTCTACAATTCTGTGTTACCCTAAGTCTCCCGATAAAAATGGTACCTCACTTGTGTGGGTAGGCCTTGTGCCCACAACAGGAAATGGCTCAAAATGCAACGTGGACGTACCACATTTTCACAATGAAAAATTACCCTTTTTTTGCAAAGTGCCTAGCTGTAGTTTTTGAACCCTAGCTCTGCGGGCACTTAGGGAAACCTAGAAAACCTATACATTTTTTAAAACTAGACACCCAGGGGAATTCAGGACGGGGTGACTTGACTGGCTCTCACCAGGTTCTGTTACCCAGAATCCCTTGCAAACCTAAAAAATTGGTAAAAAAAACACATTTTCCTCACTTTTCTGTGGTGGAAAGTTCTGGAATCTGCGCGGATCCACAAAATTCTACCCACCCCGTGTTCCCCAAGGTGTTCCAAAAGCAATGGTACCTCACTTGTGTGGGTAGGCCTAGTGCCCGCGACAGGAAGCAGCGCAAAACGCAACGTGGACGCACCACATTTTCACAGTGAAAAATGACCCTTTTTTTGCAAAGTGCCTAGCTGTAGTTTTTGAACCCTAGCTCTGCCGGCACCTAGGGAAACCTAGCAAACCTATACATTTTTGGAAACTAGACACCCAGGGGAATCCAGGATGGGGTGACTTGACTGCCTCCCACCAGGTTCCGTTACCCAAAATTCCTCGCAAACCTAAGAAATTGTCAAAAAAACACATTTTCCCCACATTTCTGTGGTGGAAAGTTCTGGAATCTGCGTGGATCAACAAATTTCCACCCACCCCGCGTTCCCCAAAGTCTTACGAGAAAAATGGCACCTCACTTGTGTGGGTCGGCCTAGTGCCTGCGACAGGAAATGACGCAAAACGCAACGTGGTCACACCTCAATTTCGCAGTGAAAAATGACCCTTTTTTGGCAAAGCGCCTAGCTGTAGTTTTTGAACCCTAGCTCTGCCGGCACCTAGGGAAACCTAGCAAACCTATACATTTTTGAAAACTAGACACCCAGGGGAATCCAGGATGGGGTGACTTGACTGCCTCCCACCAGGTTCTGTTACCCAGAATCCCTTGCAAACCTAAACAATTGTCAAAAAAACCACATTTTCCCCACATTTCTGTGGTGGAAAGTTCTGGAATCTGCGTGGATCCACAAATTTCCACCCACCCCGCGTTCCCCAAAGTCTTCCGAGAAAAATGGTACCTCACTTGTGTGGGTCGGCCTAGTGCCCGCGACAGGAAACGGTGCAAAACGCAACGTGGTCACACCTCAATTTTGCAGGGAAAAATGACCCTTTTTTTGCAAAGTGCCTAGGTGTAGTTTTTGAACCCTAGCTCTGCCGGCACCTAGGGAAACCTAGCAAACCTATACATATTTGAAAACTAGACACCCAGGGGAATCCAGGATGGGGTGACTTGACTGCCTCCCACCAGGTTCTGTTACCCAGAATCCCTTGCAAACCTAAATAATTGTCAAAAAAACCACATTTTCCCCACATTTCTGTGGTGGAAAGTTCTGGAATCTGCGTGGATCCACAAATTTCCACCCACCCCGCGTTCCCCAAAGTCTTACGAGAAAAATGGTACCTCACTTGTGTGGGTCGGCCTAGTGCCTGTGACAGGAAACGGCGCAAAACGTAACATGGTCACACCTCAATTTTGCAGTGAAAAATGACCCTTTTTTGGCAAAGTGCCTAGCTGTAGTTTTTGAACCCTACCTCTGCCGGCACCTGGGGAAACCTAGTAAACCTATACATTTTTGAAAACTAGACACCCAGGGGAATCCAGGATGGGGTGACTTGACTGCCTCCCACCAGGTTCTGTTACCCAGAATCCCTTGCAAACCTAAAAAATTGTCCAAAAAAACACATTTTCCCCACATTTCTGTGGTGGAAAGTTCTGGAATCTGCGTGGATCCACAAATTTCCACCCACCCCGTGTTCCCCAAAGTCTTATGAGAAAAATGGTACCTCACTTGTGTGGGTCGGCCTAGTGCCTGCGACAGGAAACGACGCAAAACGCAACGTGGTCACACTTCAATTTCGCAGTGAAAAATGACCCTTTTTTGGCAAAGTGCCTAGGTGTAGTTTTTGAACCCTAGCTCTGCCAGCACCTAGGGAAACCTAGCAAACCTATACATTTTTGAAAACTGGACACCCAGGGGAGTCCAGGATGGGGTGACTTGACTGCCTCCCACCAGGTTCTGTTACCCAGAATCCCTTGCAAACCTAAATAATTGTCAAAAAAACCCCATTTCCCCCACATTTCTGTGGTGGAAAGTTCTGGAATCTGCGTGGATCCACAAATTTCCGCCCACCCCGCGTTCCCCAAAGTCTTCCGAGAAAAATGGTACCTCACTTGTGTGGGTCGGCCTAGTGCCTGCGACAGGAAACGGCGCAAAACGCAACGTGGTCACACCTCAATTTCGCAGTGAAAAATGACCCTTTTTTGGCAAAGTGCCTAGCTGTAGTTTTTGAACCCTAGCTCTGCCGGCACCTAGGGAAACCTAGCAAACCTATACATTTTTCAAAACTATACACACAGGGGAATCCAGGATGGGGTGACTTGACTGCCTCCCACCAGGTTCTGTTCCCCAGAATCCCTTGCAAACCTAAAAAACTGTCAAAAAAACCACATTTTCCCCACATTTTTGTGGTGGAAAGTTCTGGAATCTGCGTGGATCCACAAATTTCCACCCACCCCGCGTTCCCCAAAGTCTTCCGAGAAAAATGGTACCTCACTTGTGTGGGTCGGCCTAGTGCCCGCGACAGGAAACGGCGTAAAACGCAACGTGGTCACACCTCAATTTCACAGTGAAAAATGACCCTTTTTTTGCAAAGTGCCTAGCTGTAGTTTTTGAACCCTACCTCTGCCGGCACCTAGGGAAACCTAGCAAACCTATACATTTTTGAAAACTAGACACGCAGGGAAATCCAGGATGGGGTGACTTGACTGCCTCCCACCAGGTTCTGTTACCCAGAATCCCTAGGGAAACCTACCAAACACACACATTTCTGAAAAGTAGACACCCGGGGGCTTCCAGGGAGGTATGGCTTGCGTGGATCCCCCAACGTTTCCTTACCCAGAATCCCCTGCCAACCTCAATTTTAGCTGAAAAAATCACTTTTTTCACACATTTTTGTGTGGGAAAGTGTGGCATCACTGGCCTCACACAAATTTCCTACCACCCAGCGTTCCCCCAGGTCTCCCGATAAAAATGGTGCCTCACTTGTGTGGGAGGCCCAAGTACTCGCGACAGGCAAGGGCCCAAAACGTAGTGAGGCGACATCAAAGTTGCCTATCTCAAAACCACCTGGTTTTGCAAGGGGTCACCTGGGTTTTGGCCCCGTGCTCGGCAGCCATCTAAGGAAACCTACCAAACCCACACATTTCTGAAAAGTAGACACCCGGGGCTTCCAGGAGGTATGGCTTGCGTGGATCCCCCAACGTATCCTTACCCAGAATCCCCTGCAAACCTCACTTTTAGCTGAAAAAAATTACTTTTTTCACACATTTTTGTGTGGGAAAGTGTGGCATCACTGGCCTGACACAAATTTCCCACCACCCAGCGTTCCCCCAGGTCTCCCGATAAAAATGGTGCCTCACTTGTGTGGCAGGCCCAAGTACCCGCGACAGGCAAGGGCCCAAAACGTAGTGAGGCGACATCAAAATTGCCTATCTCAAAACCACCTGGTTTTGCAAGGGAGTCACCTGGGTCTTTGGCCCCATGCTCGGTGGCCATCTAGGAAACCTACCAAACCACACATTTCTGAAAAGTAGACACCCGGGGCTTCCAGGGAGGTATGGCTTGCGTGGATCCCCCAACGTTTCCTTACCCAGAATCCCCTGCAAACCTCAATTTTAGCTGAAAAAAATCACTTTTTTCACACATTTTTGTGTGGGAAAGTGTGGCATCACTGGCCTCACACAAATTTCCTACCACCCAGCGTTCCCCCAGGTCTCCCGATAAAAATGGTGCCTCACTTGTGTGGGAGGCCCAAGTACCCGCGACAGGCAAGGGCCCAAAACGTAGTGAGGCGACATCAAAATTGCCTATCTCAAAACCACCTGGTTTTGCAAGGGAAGTCACCTGGGTCTTTGGCCCCGTGCTCGGCGGCCATCAAGGAAACCTACCAAACCCACACATTTCTGAAAAGTAGACACCAGGGGCTTCCAGGGAGGTATGGCTTGCGTGGATCCCCCAACGTTTCCTTACCCAGAATCCCCTGCAAACCTCAATTTTAGCTGAAAAAATCACTTTTTTCACACATTTTTGTGTGGGAAAGTGTGGCATCACTGGCCTCACACAAATTTCCTACCACCCAGCGTTCCCCAGGTCTCCCGATAAAAATGGTGCCTCACTTGTGTGGGAGGCCCAAGTACCCGCGACATGCAAGGACACAAAACATTTTGAGGCAACATCAACATTGCCTATCAAAAATGTTTTGGGCCCTTGCCTGTTGCGGTTACTTGGGCCTCCACACAGTGAGGCATCATTTTATCGGGAGACCCGAGGATCGCTGAGTGGTAGGAAATTTGTGTGAGCCCGGTGACGCCACACTTTCCCACACAAAAATTTCTGAAAAAAGTGATTTTTTTCAGCTAAAATTGAGGTTTGCAGGATTCTGGGTGGAAACGTTGGGGATCCACGCAAGCCATACCTCCCTGGAAGCCCCGGGTGTCTACTTTTCAGAAATGTGTGGGTTTGGTAGGTTTCCCTAGATGGCCGCCGAGCACGGGACCAAAACCCAGGTGACTCCTTGCAAAACCAGGTGGTTTTGTGATAGGCAATTTTGATGTCAGCCTCACTACGTTTTGGGCCCTTGCCTGTCGTGGGTACTGGGCCTCCCACACAAGTGAGGCACCATTTTATCGGGAGACCTGGAGAACGCTGGGTGGTAGGAAATTTGTGTGAGCCCGGTGATGCCACACTTTCCCACACAAAAATGTGTGAAAAAAGTGATTTTTCAGCTAAAATTGAGGTTTGCAGAGGATTCTGAGTAAGGAAGCGTTGGGAGATCCACGCAAGCCATACCTCCCTGGAAGCCCCCGGGTGTATACTTTTCAGAAATGTGTGGGTTTGGTAGGTTTCCTAGATGGCCGCCGAGCACAGGACCAAAACCCAGGTGAGCGCCTGCAAAACCAGGTCGTTTTGTGAAGGCCATTTTGAGGTCAGCCTCAATGCGTTATGGGCCCTTGCCTGTCACGGGTACTTGGGCCTCCCACCCGAGTGAGGCACCATTTTTATCGGGAGACCTGGAGGACGCTGGGTGGTAGGAAATTTGTGTCAGCCCGGTGATGCCACAACTTTACCACACAAAATGTGTGATAAAAGGATTTTTTCAGCAAAATGTCAGGTTTGCAGGGATTCTGGGTAAGAAACGTTGGGGGATCCACGCAAGCCATACCTCCCTGGAATCCCCGGGTGTCTACTTTTCAGAAATGTGTGGGTTTGGTAGGTTTCCCTAGGTGGCCGCCGGGCCCCGGGCCAAAACGTCATGGGACCCCCTTGCAAAACCAGGTCGTTTTGTGATAGGCCATTTTGAGGTCGCCTCAATACGTTGTGGAGCCCTTGCCTGTCGCGGGTACTTGGGCCTCCCACCCGAGTGAGGCACCATTTTTATCGGGAGACCTGGGGGACGCTGGGTGGTAGGAAATTTGTGTCAGCCCGGTGATGCCACAACTTTACCACACAAAATGTGTGTAAAAGGGATTTTTTTCAGCAAAATGTCAGGTTTGCAGGGGATTCTGAGTAAGAAAACGTTGGGGGATCCACGCAATCCATACCTCCCTGGAATCCCCCGGGTGTCTACTTTTCAGAAATGTGTGGGTTTGGTACGTTTCCCTAGGTGGCCGCCGAGCCCCGGGCCAAAACGTCATGGGACCCCCTTGCAAAACCAGGCCGATTTGTGATAGGCCATTTTGAGGTCGCCTCAATACGTTGTGGGCCCTTGCCTGTCGCGGGTACTTGGGCCTCCCACCCGAGTGAGGCACCATTTTTATCGGGAGACCTGGGGGGACGCTGGGTGGTAGGAAATTTGTGTCAGCCCGGTGATGCCACAACTTTACCACACAAAAATGTGTGAAAAAAGGGATTTTTTCAGCAAAATGTCAGGTGTTCAGGGGATTCTGGGTAAGAAAACGTTGGGGGATCCACGCAAGCCATACCTCCCTGGAATCCCCCGGGTGTCTACTTTTCAGAAATGTGTGGGTTTGGCAGGTTTCCCTAGGTGGCCGCCGAGCCCCGGGCCAAAAACCCAGGTGACCCCCCTTGCAAAACCAGGTCATTTTGAGATAATGTGTTGTTTATTTCTGCAGCGTGAAAATTTTGGCACAATATTGCAAGGAAAATGTGACAGACATTTTGAGGTTTGCAGGACATTGTGGGTACCATAACTTGTTGGGATCCACAAGAGAGATATTACCATGTACTCCCATGGGTGTTTCGTTTACGACAATATCTACAGTTGGTAGGTTATTCTTAGACGGAATGTACACCTTGGCAGACAGACTAAAAAGACAAAGATTACTGCACAGCCATCTATTCCTCAAGCACACACACATACTGGTTGGATTTGGCACGAGGGCAAGTGATGGTTCAGTATATACAATTTTATTAACAAGAGATTTCACAAAAATGAAATGCACTGTCAATAATTGAAAGGACAAAAAACTGAACCAGTGACTCGCAGCTCGTGAGCTGTAAAGCCACGTCAAGGCCCCAACCGCTTTACAGGCCATTCACACACCTTTCATACGTGATACACACAAGACCATTCACACCACCAGGCACGAAACAAACACATTACAACATTCACAAAAAGGGACAAGGTACACCCTGCTTGAGAAAGACAAAAAAAATATATTACTGCACAGCCATCTAATCCTCAAGCACACACACATACTGGTTGGATTTGGCACGAGGGTGAGTGATGGTTCAGTATATACAATTGTATTAACAAGTGATTTCACAAAAATGAAATGCACTGTTAATAATTGAAAGGACGAGAAACTGAACCATTGACTCACAGCTCGTGAGCTGTAAAGCCACGACAAGGCACCAACCTCTTTACAGGCCATTCATACACCTTTCATACGTGTGACAAATACAAAACCATTCACACCACCAGCCGCGGGCCCATCACATTACAACACTCACACCAGCAGACAGCGCCATTCAAGGGCCCATCACTTTCACACGCCCACATTCCTAACACAGCAACCACACAAGCTGATGGATTGCGTGGAGTGTCGCTCAGCTAGCAGTGTATGTAGTGACCAGCAGCAAGTCACTACTCACACACTGCCAGCCGAGCGCCAGTCCACGCACACCGCCAGCCAAGCGCCAGTCCACGCACACCACCAGCCAAGCGCCACTCCACGCACACCGCCAGCAAAACGCAACTCCACGCACACCGCCAGCCAAGCGCCACTCCACGCACACCGCCAGCCAAGAGCCACTCCACGCACACCGCCAGCCAAGCGCCACTCCACGCACACCGCCAGCCAAGCGCCACTCCAAGCACACCGCCAGCCAAGAGCCACTCCATGCACACCGCCAGCCAAGCGCCACTCCACGCACACCGCCAGCCAAGCGCCACTCCACGCACACCGCCAGCCAAGCACCAGCCTACACACACCACCATCACATTTAGGATTTTTTTATACAAAAAAAGAAAACACAAACAAATTGCAAATAGATACAAATCTACTAACACAAAATCTGAAGCTAAATACATTGCACTAATGCCAACCTTGAAACAGAACAACAATTCTTAAACATTACAGACCAGGCAGTTCACTTTACCACTCATGGTTGCTCCCAATAATTCTTTTGCTTGTGAGTACGCTCTATAACAAGCAGGCACACACAGCCCAGGGTTAGAAGGACACTCAGGGCAGTACATATGAGTCTCCTTCCGCGTACCTCTTCGCCAACAGACTCTACATCTCCTAGTGGGAAAGTCTTTTGAGGGTGTAGGAGGAATGTGATCAGGAAAGTGGCGATCTTTCAATCGAGCCACATCCTCCACCACTCCAACTCTAGGAACACTTGCCTGTTCCACAACAACAAGGCTGCCTATGACAGACTGCTGAAACTGAACAAAAGTCAACTTTGACGCAGGAGAACACTCCTTGAACACAACAAAAGCATTGAAAGTTGCTAAATTGAAGAGATGGATGGCCAACTTCTTATACCAAATGTAAGCCTTACGAATAGCAGTGTAAGGTTCCAACCTCTGATCTACTCTATCAACACCACCCATGTGCTTATTGTAGTCTAAAATGCACACAGGTTTGCGCACTTCAGCAATCTGACCCCAAACAGCCACAGGTGAAGTACTCTCATCATGGATGGTAGTCAGCATGTACACATCCCTCCTGTCCACAAATTTCACAGCTAGCAGTTCCTCACTACGCAAGGCACTGCACTGTCCCCTCTGAAGTTTTTTGCAAACAAGCTCTTTTGGATAACCTTTACGGTTAGAGCGGATTGTGCCACAAGCAAAAGTGTCCACTATGAACAATTCCTTAAACAATTGCACAGCAGTGTAGAAGTTATCAAGGTACAAATGGTGGCCTCTGTTAAACAGTCCTCTAGCAAGATCCCACACAATTTTCTCTGAAACTCCAAAAGTGGACGGACAACCAGGGGGGTCAATAGTGGAATCCCTACCAGTGTACACACGCAAATTAAAAACATATCCTGTCCTACTCTCAGACAACATATACAGCTTAATTCCATAGCGTGCCCTCTTGCTAGGAATGTACTGCCTAAAAACCAAACGGCCCTTGAACAGGACCAAAGACTCATCAGTAGATATTTCTTTCCCTGGAGTATAGATCTCTGAAAATCGATCTACAAAGTGATCAAGAACAGGCCGAATCTTAAAAAGACGGTCACATTCAGGGTGATCTCGTGGCAACGCCAAACCATTATCAACAAAATGCAGCATCCGAAGCAAAAGTAAATACCGATCACGAGTCATAACTGCAGGAAATATGGCCGTTGCCATCAAGGGACTGGTAGACCAATATGAACCCATGGACGGCTTCTTTATCAAACCCATTAAAAAAGTCAAACCCAAAAACTTCTTAATCTCTTCCAGATTTGTGGGACTCCACCGGGTAGCTCTAGAATGGGGCCTAAGTCTGGCACTGTTGTCCCTCAAAAACTGTTCAGCATACAAATTAGTCTGCTCAACAATCTCACCCAAAAATACATCATCCATAAACAACTGAAAATACTGTATAGGCAAATAATGTTCACAATCCACTCTACACCCTGCATAACCACTAAAGGCAGGCAACACCGGCTGCACCATGTTTGGATCAACCCAGAGTCCAGCACTTCCAGTAGGAAGCCTAGCAGCCCCAGGCTGCAATCCAGATGCCTCTTGCACCATCGGCACAGTAGTATCCTCCTCTAAAACAGGCACTTCATCTGCACTGAGAGTACCTTCATCATCCGATGATTCCATGTGGAGAGAAAACTCACTGCCTGAATCTTCCCCTCCCTCCTCTCCCTCAGACGCACTGTCAGTCTCATAATCCTGCTCAGAGGAAGATTCAAGAAGCAAACCAACCACCTGCTGAGCAGTCATTCTACGGCTAGCCATAATGCTTACTAATAAAGGTTACTTGTCAAACAAGTCAACAACAACAAACCCTTTGTAAAAAAAAGAAATAAACAAAATGTAGCTTTATCACAAAGACCTATATACTCCAACACTATACCACTCACGTGACAGAAGCAGCTAGACTCACCACCACCTACTCTGCACAGACACAGTAAGGATCAACAATATCCCACTAAAAAAGAAGAAAAAAAAATTACACATAAGACAATGCAAAACATCGCAAAGAATTTCATGCTCTGAACACTAACAAATATGTTGCCATTATGACACCACTTACAAAAAAATTCATTCAAGCATGACAATAATACTCATTTGGAGTACACACAACAAAAATATTTTTCTTACCAAATAAATGCAATTACGCAAAACTGCAGAACAACCACTGCCGAAACCGCAAACAGGAATCAAAAGCTTTACACTAGAATAAAAAGGAGAAAAAAACATTACAATCACATTTGCAAATAATGCACCAGTCCACACACAATCCACCAGCCAAGCTAAGGGGTAGGTGGGCCAAAGAGTATAAATAAAATATTCACCCCCGTAAAAGGGGAGCAACCCTTGCCCTTTTGGCCACTCCCCAACACAAAAATTAAAAAAACCCTGGTGTCTAGTGGCTTCTGCCCTCCTTGGGGGCAGATGGGCCTAAAAACATACTGCTATTCTGCCACCCAAGGGGTCACTCTCCACAAATAAATGCCTGGTGGACTAGTGGGAAGATACCTTTATCTTCCGCACACGATCTCTCACTACTCAACTCTACTCTCAACTCTATTCACAACTGGATGTTAGCTCACCAACTCATTCTGAATCCCGCCAAAACTGAATTCCTCCTCCTCTCTACCTCTCTCTCACCTCCTCCTGTTCAATCTTGGATGGATCAGCTGAACCTACTCAACAACAAACCCATCATTGTCGACAGCGCTAAATCCCTAGGTGTCATTCTTGACAAAAGACTCAACCTAATCTCCCACATCAACTCTATTGCTAAGAACGCACGTTACCAGTTGCGCCTTCTATGGGGGATCCGTCGGTTCTTCCCGGAGAAAGACTTAAAAACCTTGGTACAAACTCTGGTTCTCTCAAGACTGGATTATTGCAATTCTCTTCTGACGGGCCGACCCAAATCCCACCTCTCCCCTCTCAAATCCATCCTCCATTCAGCAGCTCGTTTCATTTCAGGGTCTAAACGAAGCGACCACGTCACTCCTATCCCGTCCTCTCTTCGATGGCTTCCGATCGAGGCAAGATCTATTTACAAAACTGCCTGCATCACACACAAAGCCTTACACACGTCCTCCCCTTGTTACCTGGCGAATAAATTGAAATTGTCCGGTGGCTCTCGCCCTTCTTGCAATGCGAAAAAGCTTCTGCTTGAGCCCCCCCCCGTCTTCAAAAGGGAAAGATCGATGGCGCAAACCTTCTCAGGCAATGCGGTGAGAATCTGGAACTCGCTTCCCCCATTGCTCCGTGCCACCTCCTCTACCCGGATCTTCAAAGCTGACCTCAAATCTCTTCTCTTCCAAAGACACTTTCAGAACTAATACTTTCACTCTCAGCCCCCTCTAGGAAGTTCGCTCTTCATTGTAAATTTGTACTTTTTCCTGTACATTCCTCACCCTTGCGTGCTGTGCTGGATTTGTGTACCCTTCATTTAATTCACGCCCTCTCTACTCCCTCAAGGAAGTTCTTCCACTATAGGAAATTCTGTACTCCATGCCTATAGAAGTGCCTTCCCAGTGTGTTCTGAGTGACTGCCACTTATTGCAGTATTATACCTCTATTTGTATTTTGTATCTCATGTATCATGCACAATTGTCACTTTTTCCTCATGTAATGTAACGCTTGCTTTTGTATTATGCTCACTTGTAACCTTCTCCTCATGTAATGTTACTGTTCCTATTGTGAAGCGCTCTGACACCTTCGGGTAAAGCCCCGCGCTATATAAAAAAAACTGCCCCCCCCCCCAGGGGGGCAGAGCACCAAAAACATAAGGCCCCCAAAAGGGGAGCGACCCTTGCCCAAGGGGCCGCTCCCCAAAACAGTATTTTCCGTTTTTTTTTAAAATTCCCTGGCGTCTAGTGGGCATTCCTGCTGCACGATCGCATGATCGTGCAGCAGGAATGCACAAAAGAGGCATCGAGGGAAAGGAAAGGGTTTTCCTTTCCCTCGATGCCTCTTCTGTTTCAAATCCCCCCTCCCCGGAGCCAAAACTAACCTTTTCCCCGACACGCTGGAAGCAAATGGCTTCCAGCGCGTCGGGGAACAAAGGGAAACCCCAATGACGTCAGCGCGCCTCGCGCGCTGAGCGTCATTGAGGGAGGGGCGGGGAGGCAGGGGAGCCCTTCCCCTGCCTTCCCCCAAAAACCCGACGATCGGATTCCCACGGGGGAGCGCCAGCGCTTCCCCGTGGGTGTCTTATGACGAGCTGGACTCGTCATGAGCACACGACCACTGTGTGCCATGACGAGTCCAGCTCGTCATGAGCATCGAAGGGGTTAAGTGTAACGATCACCAACAGTATTAGAATTTATTAGGTGATAGTGGTATATCCAAATTGGTAGTGTTTTTGTGACACAGCGCAACAAACAGAGGAGGTGAGAGGAGCCGGGGGCAGGGGCGAGAACAGCGGTACGGAAGGGACACTCTCCCCCCCCAGCTCGATGCTGGGGAGGGGGGGGACAGGCCCGATTCACTAAAAACCATTGGAATGGGCTGCCTGACCTTAAAATGGCGCCCGGCTCATAAACAACCTCCTAAGAAATAAGTCACTCGCAGGAAGGAGAACTTAAAAAAAAAAACTTATAACAGAAAATATCCTAGTCCTGGGAGGTTCCACTAATGAAGGAGCTGAGTGAAGACCTGACGCGAGGAGAGTTTTGACCTGTGCCCATTGCCTGACCCTAAAATGGCCGCCACTGGGGACATCTGACATGTGGAGCTATCTCTTGTTTTAAACCCTAAAGCAGCAGTTCACCGGGTCAAAGAAGGATCATACCTGATCCGAAAATGGTGTCAGACCCCCCGCGAAGGCAGGTTGCGGCCCTCCCAACGGACAAGGCGGGAACGCCTTGAGGCGACCTGACGTGGCCACAGGGCCGCGGGAGGACGGCAGTCACCAGCCAGCCAGGCTAAGACCCAAAAGCAGCAGCACACCGGGTCCAGGAAGGATGATGCCTGACCCTAAAATGGCGGCCTACCCCCCGCCAAATGCACAACCGAATATGGGGACCAGCTAAGTGCCCTCGGTGAACTTTAATAATCAACTCACTACCCGTTCTCAGCAGCAGAGAATGCAAGAAAAGAGTTGAACCTGTGCCTCCCCCACAAACTAAATTTTACATGAACTCCTAAGCGCAAAGAGACTGATCAACGTGGCCGATTTCCGGTGGAGCTGCCTAGTCAGCTATAGAGGAGATCGGCTCTGGGTCCCCCCTTGGCCGTCACCTACCCAGCCGGACTTTGGTCATAGTTCTCCTCGTCTCTTCCCCTACCATTGAATCTGTGAACTTGCCACCGACCGTTAAGACCTTGCACTCTGGCCGATGCCCGGTGGAGCTAACTTGATAGCTATAGAGGAGATGGGCTGTGGACTTCCCCCTTGACCGTCACCTACCCAACCGGACTTTGGGCAGACTCTCCTTCGTCTCTCCACCGTATCTCCCTCTTACCCTTTTACCTTACTCCCCTACCCTTCTACGCTCCATTATCTCGTCTTCTGTGCTCTTTAAATGTTTTCTTGCAACAGATGTAACTTGTAACTGATGTAACTTTGTAACAATGTGGATCCTCATGTAAAGCGCTCTGATACCTCCGGGTCTAGCCAGCGCTATATAAAACTCAAATAAATAAATAAAATAAAATTTAAAAAAACATGGGTGACGACTGTCCCATGACCAGGCTTTGCAATTACTAATGGCTGGTGGCAGCTGGTGAGTAGTGGATGCAGGGGATTGTGCCTGAATACCTGTAGAGAGATGGCCTGCTTGTTCTTTCTAGTAAATCTGTGAAGTATGCTGTGACTGGTCCCCCTCATTCCAACTGATTATATGTGAAGTCTGCTTGGGTGCGTGTGAGGGGAGATTCCATGGTTCTCCCACGAATGTATGTAGCCCCTAAAGCTGTAGGGTGCTCCATAATGTTTTGTTGTTGCCAGTGCTGCTCTTGCCCTCCTTTCCTGCATGACCCCCTATGTTGCTCTTTAAATTCCTCCCTCCTTTTGAATTCTTTGCAATGCCCAGGTCAATGGTCTGACCCAAACCATCACCCTATATAAAGGAGAAGGAGGGACCTTTAGGATGGTCCATGCAAACTGCAGGAGGTACGCCTGTGACTTCGGCTGACACCTGGACAAAGATATGGACCATAGGTAGGGCAAGACCACACTTCCCTCACAGAGAAATAGCTGCCTACCAAACCCTCACAACCGATGATTTGCTTTGCTGAGAACAGTCTGAAAACATTACACAAAATGAGAGCAACACTTTAGGCTGTGAGCCTCTGAAATAAAAATGAACTCTGAGATTAACGTTTGGGGCTAACATTGAATTTAACTGGACAGTTGTATTTGGGCAATCTGACACAGTGAATATAATGTCACCACTGCTGCATATTCAGGGTTCACCTTTCAGTTGAATACGCACTGAACTGTTGTATAGAGGAAAGCTAAGAACAGAGTCAGAATTAATTAATTTTTTCCAATGAGGGATGGGACCTATACCCCTAGGACTGAGGTGAATATCTAAGCTACTAAGCCCCCTGCTGATGAAAAGGTATAATGCCCCATGTTCAGAAAACCTGCCCAGCAATTCCAGAGCGGGTGATCCAGTTGTGTCCATACTGCCGTGAGGTCCTGTGTACTGTTAGGTCAGACTGGGACTGAAGATGCCATACTGTTGCCAAATGAACCTAAAGAAGCTGAACATCCTGAATGGTGTGCCTGAGAACATTATCAGTTGCAGGCCGAGGCCAGCGTGCTGACGAAGTCACAACACCTCCAAGTTGGAGGCCAATAACTGATGTGAGCCCAAGCACTTGGCAAGTGGCAGACCCATCTTCAACAACCCTTACATGCTTGAGGTCACATGCATGACCCATCACATGACCCATCATGGCTTCCTGAGGTGGTGATCATAACTACTGTGAGTGCCTGAGCCCACAGGGTGACTCTCAACCGCATCGCCCATAGTTAAATTGAAAGAAATGGCCTAGAGTGTTCTCTCATGCCTTAAGAGATGGAGGGGAAAAGCTGCATCTTGGGGCTACAAATGACCACATTTTGGTAGCGGCAAAGTGGATTTAAGAATGGAAAATAGATCATAATTTTTCATTTAGACCTTATATTTCACACAGAAACATCTATGTAAGGCAACATTGTGCATTTAGACATTACATAATATTCAGAAAAAATTATGAGACGTTAAGGCTACAGTCATTTCATATGCAAATACAAAATTGTAGTGTAGTCCTATGCAGAAAGATGCTTTCTGATCCGAATGTTCCACTGAAGAAGGTGCAAGGCTGCCTTATTCATTCAAATTATCCCTCCTGCAATCGATGGCATGGATTGTAAATGCTGCCTTTTCTATCTCTCCTGGTGCGGCATGAATAAATTTGACAATCCTGCAAATCAACTGTCCTATAAGGCACACAAAGGTCGCCTCCGTAATCGTCCGAACTCCCAGTTTTAAAAACCACAGCTTTAATAAGAGGAAGGACACTTAAACCCGGGAGGTAGGGGCAAACATATAAATTATGAGGTAGCGGCTATCTCTTGTGGCAACACTCTCTGCAGCACATGCAGGAGTTCCCACGCTGAGAACACCAATTTGCTCTTATATTGCCCAGAGTTAGCAGTTGAATTCTCAGTCTCATGAATTTCATTTTTATCTCAGATCACAGGTTTATAGTCACATAGCTCTGGGCTTAAGTGAGTCGCAAGTAGGTAACACATGTTCCCCTCTTTTTAACCTAGAGAGCTCCCATACATTCTCCCCAAATGACACTTTATGTTTGAATCTGTTTTATTGTTGTTGCATAATAAAGCGAAGAGCAAATATGCATTACGAGAGAACATCTCTCTGGATTAGCACATAATAAAGCAACGTTTGATTTCTGAGATTTCCCCCCAAACAGAACAATATATGAACATGCCAACACCCTCCCACCCAGCCCACCCCCTTCCCTCTCGCCCCCACCCACCCAAGTACCTTAGACGATTGGACTGACATGAATTGGAGTGTAGTTGTGTTGTGTGTGATTAGGTTGTGACTTGTGTGGTGCCGGGTTTAACTAGGCGGAGGAGCCGGAGATAACGAGGGCAGGTTAGTTCCCTAAATTCTTTAGTCAGCAGCTCAATGAGGGGCTGCCATATTGTTCTAAAGGTATTGTCCTTGGACGTCAGGGAGAGGGTTAGCTTTTCCATCCCTGGCACATCCCAGAGACATTTGAGTCACATGTTATGAGTTGGGATGACGGTAGAGCCCCATAGTGCCAGGATGGTCTAATGCAAAAACAACAGTTGATGGACAGAATGCAGAACAATGTCATACATTCACCCCAGTACAGAGATCTGGGCCTAAATCCATCGTTTTTTTGCTCACCATGCCATTCCAGTTTGGACCTAGCCATATGCAAATCAGTCTTGACCCTGTGCCTCATGGGAACAGTCCAGCCCGAACTGCCAAGCCAGGTCCTCCCTGGACTGGAAACAAGCATCCTAGGACCGGTTTCGGGGTTTCACCCCTCTTCAGCCAGGATAGCTTGATTCCAGTGGCATGGAGAGCACGGGACCCACGTCTGGGCCTACCCGTCCCACTCGGGTGACAAATGCAAAAACAACAGTTGATGGACAGAATGCAGAACAATGTCATACATTCACCCCAGTACAGAGATCTGGGCCTAAATCCATCGTTTTTGCTCACCATGCCATTCCAGTTTGGACCCAGCCATATGCAAATCAGTCTTAACCCTGTGCCTCATGGGAACAGTCCAGCCCGAACTGCCAAGCCAGGTCCTCCCTGGACTGGAAACAAGCATCCTAGGACCGGTTTCGGGGTTTCACCCTCTTCAGCCAGGATAGCTTGATTCCAGTGGCATGGAGAGCACGGGACCCACGTCTGGGCATACCCGTCCCACTCGGGGTGACAAATGCAAAAACAACAGTTGATGGACAGAATGCAGAACAATGTCATACATTCACCCCAGTACAGAGATCTGGGCCTAAATTCATCGTTTTTTGCTCACCATGCCATTCCAGTTTGGACCCAGCCATATGCAAATCAGTCTTGACCCTGTGCCTCATGGGAACAGTCCAGCCCGAACTGCCAAGCCAGGTCCTCCCTGGACTGGAAACAAGCATCCTCGGACCGGTTTCGGGTTTCACCCCTCTTCAGCCAGGATAGCTTGATTCCAGTGGCATGGAGAGCACGGGACCCACGTCTGGGCATACCCGTCCCACTCGGGGTGACAAATGCAAAAACAACAGTTGATGGACAGAATGCAGAACAATGTCATACATTCACCCCAGTACAGAGATCTGGGGCTAAATCCATCGTTTTTTTGCTCACCATGCCATTCCAGTTTGGACCCAGCCATATGCAAATCAGTCTTGACCCTGTGCCTCATGGGAACAGTCCAGCCCGAACTGCCAAGCCAGGTCCTCCCTGGACTGGAAACAAGCATCCTAGGACCGGTTTCGGGGTTTCACCCCTCTTCGCCCTAAGTGGGGAGGGTATGCCCAGACGTGGGTCCCGTGCTCACTACGCCACTGGAGTCAAGCTATCCTGGCTGATGAGGGCTGAAAGCCCGAAACCGGTCCTAGGATGCTTGATTCCGGTCCAGGGAAGACATGGCCTTGCAGTTCGGTCTGGACTGTTCCCATGAGGCACAGGGTCAAGACTGATTTGCATATGGCTATGTCTGAACTGGGGTGGCGTGGTGAAGCAAAATAACGATGGATTAAACCCAGATCTGTGACTGGGGGTGAATGTTTGCCAATGTGCAACATTCCGTCCATCATCTTGTGTGTTTTGCATTTCGCCCTAAGTGGGGAGGGTATGCCCAGACGTGGGTCCCGTGCACACTACGCCACTGGAGTTAAGCTATCCTGGCTGATGAGGGCTGAAAGCCCGAAACCGGTCCTAGGATGCTTGATTCCGGTCCAGGGAAGACATGGCCTGGCAGTTCGGTCTGGACTGTTCCCATGAGGCACAGGGTCAAGACTGATTCGCATATGGCTATGTCTGAACTGGGGTGGCGTGGTGAAGCAAAATAACGATGGATTAAACCCAGATCTGTGACTGGGGGTGAATGTTTGCCAATGTGCAACATTCCGTCCATCATCTTGTGTGTTTTGCATTTCGCCCTAAGTGGGGAGGGTATGCCCAGACGTGGGTCCCGTGCTCACTACGCCACTGGAGTCAAGCTATCCTGGCTGATGAGGGCTGAAAGCCCGAAACCAGTCCTAGGATGCTTGATTCCGGTCCAGAGAAGACATGGCCTGGCAGTTCGGTCTGGACTGTTCCCATGAGGCACAGGGTCAAGACTGATTTGCATATGGCTATGTCTGAACTGGGGTGGCGTGGTGAAGCAAAATAACGATGGATTAAACCCAGATCTGTGACTGGGGGTGAATGTTTGCCAATGTGCAACATTCCGTCCATCATCTTGTGTGTTTTGCATTTCGCCCTAAGTGGGGAGGGTATGCCCAGACGTGGGTCCCGTGCTCACTACGCCACTGGAGTCAAGCTATCCTGGCTGATGAGGGCTGAAAGCCCAAAACCGGTCCTAGGATGCTTGATTCCGGTCCAGGGAAGACATGGCCTGGCAGTTCGGTCTGGACTGTTCCCATGAGGCACAGGGTCAAGACTGATTTGCATATGGCTATGTCTGAACTGGGGTGGCATGGTGAAGCAAAATAACGATGGATTAAACCCAGATCTGTGACTGGGGGTGAATGTTTGCCAATGTGCAACATTACGTCCTTCATCTTGTGTGTTTTGCATTTCGCCCTAAGTGGGGAGGGTATGCCCAGACGTGGGTCCCGTGCTCACTACGCCACTGGAGTCAAGCTATCCTGGCTGATGAGGGCTGAAAGCCCGAAACCGGTCCTAGGATGCTTGATTCCGGTCCAGGAAGACATGGCCTGGCAGTTCGGTCTGGACTGTTCCCATGAGGCACAGGGTCAAGACTGATTTGCATATGGCTATGTCTGAACTGGGGTGGCGTGGTGAAGCAAAATAACGATGGATTAAACCCAGATCTGTGACTGGGGGTGAATGTTTGCCAATGTGCAACATTCCGTCCATCATCTTGTGTGTTTTGCAGGATGGTCTAATGGGCCACCCCCAGTGCAATGCTAATCTGACGACCCCTGAGGGAGGCCAGCGGAAATGTCAAAGGATTTGGTAGCCCTAGTAGAATGTATGAATGGAATCTAGGCAACTGCGTGGAAAAGTGAGCATCGATTTCATCTATAACTGAGGACCAGAACATGGCGAGTTTTGGACAGTCCCAAAGGATATGACACAATGTGCCCCTAGCTCCACACTGCCGCCAGCACTCATCATTACGGGACGGGTTCCCTATATGTAGGCAAACAGGGGTTAGGTACCAGTAGGAAGTTATTTTGACTGCAGTTTCGGTGCTCGCTATATTATATGTGGTACGCCTAGCTCTGCGGAAAATATCGAGCCATTCCTTCTCTGTAAGCGAGCGACCTATCTCAGACTCCCAACGCTTTTGTGAAGGCGATTTTTCTTTTGCCTTAGGAGGTTGGAGAAGAATATAGAGCTCTGAAATGAGGCGTCTGTCTGTCTCTTTTCCTAACAACCATCTCTCGTACGAGGTCAATGGTCTCTTGGCCCCTGGTCTTACTGCCTGGTGTGTCACCCAGTGCCTGATCTGTAGATATCGGAACCGTTCGGCCTCAGGGATAGAATAATCCCTTTTGAAGGCTTCGAAGGGAACAAGTCCCTCTGTATCGAAGAGGTGGCCAATTGCCCTGCAGGGTGAATCCCGCCAGACCTGGAAGGGTATCCCCAACCCTGGAGTAAAATCTGGGTTGTCGGCTATTGGCGTTAGGGGCGAGGGTAAGGTCGTGAGTCTGCCTCTACAGAGATTTGCATCCCAGACTTTTAAGAGTGAGCCAGTGACAGGGGAGATGTAAAGGCTAGGGGCCCTGTACTTTTGGGGCAGAAATGGAACCTTCGCCAATGAAGTACCTGCTAAAGCTCTGTCCATAAACAACCACCTCTTTTCGGATTCTGGTCTGGACCATTCCACTAGATACCTAAGCTGTGCGGCCTGGTAGTACCTAAGAAGACAGGGAATTCCCAATCCGCCCTCTGCCGGTGGTAGCCATCTCTGTTCCCTACTCATTCTGGGCCGTTTGCCAGCCCATACAAAGTGGCTCAGCGCTGCCTGAAGGGTTGTAATTGTGCCTGCTGGGGGTGAAAGTGGTAATGTTTGAAAGAAAAATAGTATTCTGGGTAGAGTGGTCATTTTTACGGCTGCAATACGGCCCAGAAAATAGAGTGGATAGTGCCGCCATTTATCTAGTTCCTTTCGTACTCGGGACACCAACGACCCATAGTTTAGGGTATTAGTTTTGTTTACCGTGCTACACAGCTGCACACCCAAATATGAGATGGAGGTGGCGGCCCAGCTGAGAGGATGAGCGATCTTCAAGGTCTCTAATTCCTGGGGAGGGACAGTGAGGTTAAGTGCCTGAGATTTATAAATGTTCATACGAAACCCGGACACTCTCCCGAACCTCTCTATCTCAGCCAGGAATGGAGGGAGGCTCGCCGCAGGGTTATCTTAGATGACCATAACATCGTCCGCATACAAACTAATGCGATGCTCCCCCCCCATGGGGATCCCCTTCATGTGTCCGTGGTCTCTAATTTGCTGGGCGAATGGCTTCATGTACAGAGCAAATAAGGGGGATAGGGGACAACCCTCCCTTGTGCCTCTACCAATTAAAAACTTTTCCGAGCTCACCCCATTGACTCTAACTGATGCCTGCGGAGCCTTATAGGTGCTAAAAACCCAAGATCGAAAACGGTCCCCAAAGCCAAAATGTTCCAATGTGGCTCCGAGGAAGGGCCAGTGAACCCAATCAAAGGCCTTTTCGGCATCCACTGAAAGCAACATGCTGGGTTCTTGTTTACGGTGCGCTTTGTCTATAATGTGTAAGAGTCTTTTGGTGTTGTCTGCGCAGAGTCTTTGTGGCACAAACCCGGCCGGGTTGGGGTGTATGAGGCCCTGCATAAGGGGATTAAGGCGAGTTGCTAATATTCCGGTGAAGAGTTTAGAGTCTGTATTAAGAAGGGATATTGGGCGGTAGCTTGCGCATAGTTTGGGGTCTTTTCTCGGTTTCGGGAGGACAGTTATAGTGGCTTCCAGCATGGACGCCGGGAGAGAGCCCGAATCAGCAATGGAGTTAAAGAGTCTGGTCAAGAGCGGGGCAAGCTCGGGACAAAAGATCTTATAGAACCCGGCAGGGAACCCATCTGGGCTAGGGGACTTTAACAATTTCTGCCTTGCGATGGCTGAGATGACTTCCTCCACTCTGATCTGAGAATCGAGAGAGAACGCCAGGTCGTCTGTTAGTTTGGTGACAGTAGACTTAAGCAAGTAATCTTTAATATCTTCGGGGGAGGTGGTTTGTGCCGTGTATAAGGAGGAATAGAAATTTCTTAATTGTTCAGCAGTAGAAGTATCCTCTATAAAATCAATGCCATTCTCCGTCCGAAGTGTTCATACAATATTGGCTGATCATTGGGCGCGCAATTTTGTGGCCAAAAGCCTACCACTTTTGTTACCGTTAAGGGAGTACAAATGCTTAAGACGAAGCAAACTAAATTCCGCCCTGTCTAGGTCTAGCCCAGCTAACTGTTTTCTAGTGGATTCCAACTGTCGCCATACCCTGGGAGCCCCAGTTCAATTGTGAATTCCCTCTAACTCTTTGACTTTAGCCTGGAGTTCAGCCCTTTTGAGTTTTCTTTCTTTGTTTTTGGCTGCTGCTAGGGAGATAAGTTCTCCCCTGACCACTGCTTTTAACGCATCCCAGACAACAGCTAGAGGAACTTGCGAATTGTCGTTAATTTCTAGATAGTCAGCAATGACTTTCCTAATTTTCCCCTGCGTCTCTGGTTTACGTAATAAAGTCTCCCTTAATCGCCACTGCCTCCAAGCCTGTTGTTGTAGGGGGAACCTAAATTCTAAAACAAGCGCAGAATGATCAGAGAGGGAGCGCAGCTCAATCTCCACAGAAGTGGCTAGCCGAGATAGATCCTGGGAGCCCATGAAATAATCAATTCTTGCATAGGTCTTGTGTGCATGGGAAAAGAAAGTAAAATCCCTAGAGTTTGGGTGATGGGCCTTCCATAAATCCACAAGACCTGCTCTTTTAAACCAAGAAATGCCCTCGCTCGAAAAGGACCCTGACCCTCCCTCCCTGAGAGCCGAACGGTCCATAAGTTTGTCCATGACTAGGTTGAAATCGCCTCCTATCAATATTAAGTGGTCATGAGAGAGAAGTGAGTCTGCCAGGGCTTCCCGAAGGAAGCGTTCCTGTCCCTCGTTCGGAGCGTATATAGTGCCCAGTGTCAGATTTTGTGAGCCAAGCTGAATCTGATATACCAAAAGGCGGCCTTTCAGCTCAGCCAATTTGGGTCCAATGGAGCCCCTAAATATGTGTGAAAATAGGATAGCCACTCCTCCAGTCTTGTGTCCTGTTGAGGAAAATAATTGTTGCAGTAATTTTTTAGATTTGAGTTGTTGGATGTCCCCTGACAGGAGATGTGTCTCCTGCAGAAGACAAATGTCCGCCCCCGAATTTTCCAGGTAGGAGAGGATGGCCCTCCGCTTGAACGGGTTGTTTAGACCCTTTACGTTAAGAGATAGAACCTTTAGTGAACCATCTGACGACATTTCGAGTGAGTGAGAAATGGCTGTGTCAAGGGACCTTGACCCTCGAACCTCCCTCCCAGCAGGATTTCCATATAAGTGACATGAGACCCGTAAGGTGTAAGCTGATGCTCCCATAAACATGTCAAGCTTGGATACTTGGTGAACAGGTACCTGGTGTGAGAAAAAACAAAATAAAGTAAACTCCCACTAACATAATTGAACAATGAGAAGAGTAAAGTCTCTGGGGGGGAGGGCTTGGAAAGAAATCCCCCCCCAACCACGAGGAAAGGTCATGATGGGGTTTGTCATGGCCAAAGTCTGTCCGAGGGCCGCTCTGCCCCCAGGCCCTGACTACAAACCGTAGGCCATCCGAGGCCCTGGAGACTGGTCACGTGAGATCATTCAGTCTCTCCCACTGAAGAAGCCCCTGTAATGCTTTCAAATACTGCCTTTCTTTCCTGTACCATGTCCTCGGGGCTCGGCTTTGATGGTATTTTGCCCCTCCATCTTCTCCGCTGTTTCTCCCATTGCCCACCTCCTGCCCCAGCCCCATCCGTGCTCCCAGCTTGGGATTCTGGCTGCTCAATCTTGAGTAAGTCACATGCTGCGTTGAGAGATCAGATCTGGTGAGTCTTCCCATCCCATTTGAAGATTAGGCGGAAAGGGTAACCCCAAGCATAGGGAATGTCATGGTTTCGAAGATATGATTTCACTGGGTGGAACTCTCGCCGCTTCTGGAGGGTGATAGCGGATAGCTCCTGGAACAGTTGTATTGAATGACCTCTAAAGATGGTGGAATCTGACCCCCGCACAGTTCTTAGGATCCGCTCCTTCATGGGAAAGCTGTGGACACAGGCTTGTAAGTCTGGAGGAGGCCTGTTGAAGGCTCGAGGGGGCCCCGCGCGATGCACTCGATCTAGTCGGATCTCTGACATGGGTACGCCTCCCAAGATTTGGGTGAAGAGGGCCTGGACAAACTCCTCCACGTTACCTGCCTCTGCCGAAGTTGGCACGTTCCGGATTCTGATATTATTACGTCTGGACCTGTTCTCTAGGTCTTCCGCATGTGCTTGAAGATCGACTTGCCTTTCAGAGAGACAGATTATTTCTTGACGTAGTAGCTCTATTTCCTCCCCTCTCGCTGTTTCGTTTGACTCCAGTGTATCCACTTTGTCCCCGATTTCAGAGACCTCACGTCTGACTCCCTGCAAGTCCTTAGCCAGGTCACCCTTGATCTGCTGGAGGTCCTCTTTTAACGACGAGAATAGCGATTCCATGTAGGAGCGTGTGATGGGGGCATCATCATCCAGGCCCCCCTCAGGAGGTGGTGAGTCCGCCGAGGTGTCGGAGCGGTCTTGGGGCGGGAGTTTCACAAGCATATCTTTCAATGTTAGATCTTTTTTAGTCCTGGTAGTGCCCATCTTGGGAGAGTCCGAGGCGAGCCCCAGGAAGTGTAAAAGACCGGAGAGGCGACCAATTCATAGGGGGAGACAAATGTCCTATTCAGGAGGGTGTTGTGCGGTTTCCCCGGAGTGAATCCCTCACATTGCCCACCAGTAGCGACTTTCAAGTGCGTCCGCCCCTGGGGGGGAGTCCCGGAAGGAGCAGCACCCGTAGGACCACTGGCGAGGGAAAAGCGTTTTGGCCTGGACCACTTGGAAAGGGCAACTTCCCTGTAGGTAATTGCAAATGCTTATGGTTCTGGTTGGCTGGGGACGAAAACCCCCCCGCTCTGGTCGAAGTACAAAACCTCTAGGATGACCTAGTCCAGAGGTACGTGAAAAGATAGGGGTCCTGCCCTCTCTGTATGCTCCCCTGTTAAGAGAAAATCCTGGTGCTTCTATTAATGCTGCGATCATAGGTGGGTAAAGCCCCAAACGCTCCCACGCCTTCCAATTACCAGATCTGAACACTGCTACCAACCTTCGTCATCGATGGGCCAGAGCTATATTACTGTTGTGCAGTAGGTTCCTCTAGGAGCCAGCCCCTCTGCAGGAGTCCGTATGATGAGGGCCCCTTCGCCCACCATCGCCAAATGCTGCCTGGTCAGCCCTCCCCCCAGACCCCCACTGGATCAGCCGGCCTGCTCCTCTTCTTTTACCGTCGTGGGCCTGAGTGAGGGGGGAGGGGTGTGGCCGTGATTTAACAGCTGTCTCCAGGCCCCCCGGGGTCCGCCAGTGCGGCAATACGAATGCTACCTCTCCAGGCGGGGGGGCCTGCCTCTGGGCTGGATTCTGTCTTTCCTCCGCTGTGTCTTGAGAGTGTCTCTGAAGGAGGAGAGCAGGGAGTGAGCTATAACATCAGCCTCCCCAGAGGCCAAGGAGTTACGCTGCAGGATGCGCGGTGAGGGAAGGGGGGTCAAGGGCACCCCGCACTCCTGCTGCAGTACCTGTAATGTCCCGTGGAGCTGGGCCAGGCGTCGAAGGCCGTATCTAGGAGATGTCTCTGATGAGGGTGTGCCGGGGGTAGGCTATAACAGCAGCCCTCCCAGGGGCCCAGGAATCACGCTGCAGGTCGGTGAGGGAGGAGGGGTCAGGGGCACCCCCCACGCTCCTGCGCAGTACCTGAGATGTCCCATGGGGCCGGGCCAGGCGCCGAGGGCCTCTCTTCTTTTTTAGGCCTCTGCAGTGGAAGGCCGGAATCCGCACTGCGACGATTCTCTGTTCCACCGAGGACGTCGCTCTAGCGGGCCGGCTCAGGGTCTGCAGCTGGGGCCTGCGGGCGGATACCAATCATGCGGGAGCCCCCACGCACCTCAGATCAGGCCCCTCCTTTTAATCTCAGGCGCTGCGCCACTCACGACCCGCCTGGTCTCGATTTGGGGCGTGCCTGGCCCTATGCTCGCGGGCCCGGGCTCGCCTGCCCTCCTGCGCCGGCACTTGACTTGAGCCCTCGCGACGGGCTCCAGGAGTCTCCGTGAGCTTTTCCTGCGCGGCGGATGTTCTCCGAAGCCGCAACTGCTGTCTGGGCCCCCTCCAAGACACCGGGGCGCTGCGGTGATAATGCTAATATTCAGGCCCGGAGCGGAGCGGCTGCATAACACGTCCGCTCACTCCGCCATCCTGGCCACGCCCCCCCAAATGACACTTTAAGTGAAGATTTGTTTGCTAATTTCTTGAAGAAGCTTTATCCCAGTGTGCTGTCCCGGAATTCCTTAAGGCTCAGTTCACCTATGATTCAAGTAAGATTCTTGATGCCATTAATTTAGTGAATATCCTGGTTAATGCAAAGAACTCTCCAAAGTGCGTTCTTGAGCGTGCCTGGTGCTGCACTGTTCAGCCTAAAATAATACTTAATAAATAGTAGATTGTCCATCCTAGTGCAATTGCCGAACCCAAATTGCAGCCTTAACTGGCAGATCGGGGTGTATTTGGGGAGACCAAATGTGGTTCTAATGGCAGCAGACAGGATGTGCTTTAGATCCTTATGCAGTTTTTTCTTTATGTGGGGGGTCCATATAGAATTCCCAGCCAAAAATGTGTTCTAAACAGTTCCAGTATGGACTTTTGGAGCCTCCGGAAGGGCTGCAAAGTTTTAAATACATTAGTCGAATTTGGTAACGCAGATAACTGACTCTATTTAGCGTAGCCTTATACTGGGTACTGTGGCACATATTTCTGTCTAGCCAACCCCATAAATAATAATAAGCTTTCATTTCTTTGATGCGTTTGCCACCAGAACCATAACAAATCGGTTGAGTCGGAATTGGATCATTTCTGCGACATGAGACGTGCAACGCATTTCCGGGGTGGCCGAGCTTAGGGCACTCTGTGCATTGGACCGTAGCGGCGGTCTCGGAAGAAGAGATCCGACTAGCAGTGAGATCGCAGTGTGACCCGGGGGGGTGGGGGGGGGGGCAAGGATGTGACCTGCAGAAGCAGTGGTGTGGAGGCCTACAGTCTCCAGTCAAACGGTGCCGAGGAGCGAAGGAGTCTGTGGCTGCCTCTTTTGCTGCACAGCCATTCACTTAACCTCCCCACCTTGTGCGCTCACTCCGCCCACTTACTTGCCTACCTCATCTCCAGTGGCTTCTCGAGAGGCGGGCGCGAGCAGTGGGCTGTGTGAGGTGACTGGGAGCGTTGATCGGGCCCCTCTCCCAGCGCACCAACACAGCGGCTAACTCGGCCCAAAACTCAAGTTGGCTCAATCTGGTTCGTTTACACCCTCCCGCCGCCAGCTGCTCTCTGCCACTCTCCAGCCTCCGTCCACAGTCCAAAACTTGGTTTCAGCTGCCTGCCACCTGTCGCCATTTCTCTAACTAGCCCCCCTAGCAACCAGTTGCCCTTTAACAGCAGGCCAAACAAGACGTTAATGAGACGTCAACAATAACCCAAGACACCAACTTGGGGTCCCCGGCAAAGATCCAACCACAGCCCCACCGCTTCACGCAGCATCTGAAAGGCCCTTGTGCTACAGGTTCCCTGTATTGCCTGGTTCACCGGTAGCCTTGTACCCCGCTGCTGGAGAAGAAGGAGGGTCTGAGTTGCCAGATCAGCCTAAGTGCACTAGGGGAGAGATGTGGCTGCAGCGCTATTGCTGTGGCCAGAGGGCTGAGCCGGAATGGGTTGGAGATGGTGGAGATGGCCAGTCTAGGCTCTGGTGCGGTTTGCCCCCCTCTATGAGCTCTCCCCCCTTCATGACCCACTGTTTGACACATTTTAACATTGGTGATCATCTGACTCCACTTTACTACAGTTGAGACATCCTGAAGTGGCTTTTTCTCCTGCCACAATCACTGGTCAGCCGGCAACCTTCCAGAAATCGCAGCCTTAACGCTAAACCCTCTCCGGCCCTAACAGCTGCAGGAATGCCTAGAAGGAAGCTACTGAATCGCCATGAGACAACTGGCTGAGGGGGAAGCTGAGGAGGAAGCGCACCCTACTCATATAACTTATCTGGTCAGCGAGGGGCCCCAGGAACCAATCAAGGGCACTACCCCACCCTTGCAAGTGCACTCCACTCCCCAAACGCCTATCAAGCCTACCCAGACGGGACTCATCACTCATTATTTCTAAGCCTCCCACACTGCTTCAAGTGACAAAAGTACAGAATTACAAAATAACAGCTTGAACCACCCCCTAGCACTGGACTTCAACCGAAACCTAACTGAGAGTTGCAGGACTCGCTCCTGCCCAAGGCTGAGTGGGCGTTTAGCGTGGGATGTTATGTTATGTTATGTTAACACCACTTTTATAGCGCACAACTCACCCGGGGGCATCTCGGCGCTTGTGTTGAGACATACCATGAGGGATTGCCTGGAGTCCTAAAACAAAAAGGCTTTAAGTTTTTTTCTGAAGGAGCCATAGAAAGGGGACTCACGAAGAGCCTGGGGTAACTTGTTCCAGTATTTAGGAGCAAGGTAGGAGAAAGCTTTCCCCCCCGTACGCTTAAGGCGTATTCGGGGCACCTGTAGGAGGCCGAGTGAACTAGATCTAAGAGTTCGGCTGGGAACATATTTTAATAGTTTCCTCTGCAAGTACCTAGGCCCTTTGCCTCCAAGAGCATTATACGTGAGGCAGCATATTTTAAAAACGGATCGCTTCTTTACTGGTAACCAATGTAGTTCTCTCAGCAGCGGCTCAGACGAAGAGCCCGAGGGGCGATTCAAAATTAGCCTTGCAGCCGTGTTCTGAATCACTTGCAATTTTGCTAGCGAGGACTCATCCGCCTCTGCCAGTAGGGCATTTCCATAATCCATTTTGCCAATCACCATAGCTTGAACAAGAGTTTTTCGAGAATTCATAGGTAGGTAAGGAAAGATCCTACGCAGAAGGCGCAGGGCATAATAACAGGAACTAACGGTGGCATTTATATGATCCTTCATTGTTAGTGATTGATCCAGTTTTATCCCAAGATTTTTCACAGTTATTCTGGGAACGGGGACCTCTCCCAATTTGGTGGGCCACCAGTCATCCGCCCAAATGGATGAGGCTTTCCCCATTAACATAATCTCAGTCTTACCGGGGTTTAGTTGGAGGCAATTATCCGTCATCCAGCTAGATATTGCAAGCATTCCTGTAGCAAAGCGAGTTTTCTCCGTCTCAGGGTTAGGGCCAATTTTAAACATAAGCTGAGTATCATCAGCATATGATATTATCTCAAATCCAAACTGTTCAACTATTTTTGCCAGTGGGGCCATATAAACGTTGAACAGCGTAGGACTCAAACAAGACCCGTGAGGGACCCCCTTATCCAAATGCATTTTTTCTGATCGATAAGGGCCCAGAATGATGGTTTGGTATCTGTCGGATAAAAACTGTTGCAGCCATTTTAAGGCTGTACCCTGGATTCCACAGGCCAGGAGTCGATCCACGATCACGCAACTCAGCTCTCCCCCCAAGCCTGTGACGGAGCCCATAGGGACAAGGCTGTGGGTGAAGAGAAGGACTGACATCCTCCCCTAAACCCCAAACCTTTAACGTCCCAGCAAATCACAAAATCGTGACCATTGCTCAGATTTATACAAATCACACTAACCATCCCGCTCCGCTTCGGACTGCACCACCTGAATCAATCGGCCTAAATGCAAACAACGCAAACAGCGCAATTAAGTTTATCCGTGACCTTGCCAATCTCTCATAACCTTGAAATTCAAATTGAAAACACCCTTGAGCTTACCCCCAAGCCATTTAGAGAACTTAAGGCAACAAGGCACGAACTCCCTGAGTCTCCTCAACCAGCTGATGTGCTCATGTCCTCCATCAGTGCCTCTCAAAATTTCATGGCCAGATCATTGATATGGCAGTCATCCAAAATGGAGCTTCAAATTTATCTTTACAGTCTCTGGCCCTTCACCTAGCTGGACTGAGTACCAAGCTGGGCTCCATTGAAGCCAAATCCAAGGTGAGATGAAGGGAGGGCAGTGTCTGTGCACCCGCAATATTGACAAATTGGGCTCACTCCCAGAGATTTTAGTGGAGTTGGTTTTCATCGTTAGAAATACGGTCAACACATCCCACAAGCATTAGGAAACTCGCCGTAACCCATGAAAACATGGGAGACAAAGAAGCCACTAGGATGAGTAATATACCTTCAATGAGGACATGGGAATGCCTTCAAGAAGAACAGTATGAACTTAGTCTAAAGCTCTGCACAAATCTAAATTCCCCTCACCCTGGCAGCAGCACACACAGCACCACCTTGTCAGCTGAAGGCAACAACAAGGAAACTGAACCACCCCTCAAACCAGAAACTCCTGCCACTCTCCAGGAGAGTGAAGAAAAAAACAGCTCAAGAAAACCACAGCAGCCAAAAAAGTGGAGCTAGCACTAAAAACCTGTAACACTCCAAAAACCTCAGCCAAGGGTGAAGCTGTCCCTCTGTACCCAATATTTGATCCCAGGGAGGGTCTAGTAAACAAGACACCTGCCGCCCCATCAGGGCCAGATCATGTGGCGAACACTCCACTCCTTTCAACCAAGGGAAAAGTGGACGAAACTTCACAAGCTGAACAAAAAAATGAGTTAAGCACAGATACTCCAGGGCCCCAAGGAACCATAATCTGCAGCATGTCCTCACATCCAAACGGACAGCTAACTAATTTCACCAGTGCCTTACTTAACTCTGCAGCACCCTCAACTTGGGGATCCAATGTACCCAACAACACCCTGCATAGGAGTTTTTGCTGCAAACAACATAGACGCCTCAGGGGATGTCTCAGAGATAGTGCTAACTCCGCCGGGGGAACATTCAATGTCTACTTCAACATATTCCACCCTAGCCCATTTGTGAACTCAAGATCTCACCTGGGTCAGGTTTCAAAAACTCATTGGGGATACTCACAGTGAGTCAACCTTAGTGGGTATATGCCAACAAGCACACAGGAACACAATGCAAATGGAAGCACCCTGGTTCGCTGCATGGGGGATATAAATTACGAAAAATCTATCTGCAAAATACCCACATGTGCTTCTTTCTAAGCCCTCTAAGCAGGGGGCATACTCCATTCTAAGAGGCACAACCAGTAACCACCACACTCAGGAACACTAATTAGAATAGGGTAAGGAAACATCTTTAACCATATCATACAGAAACGAGCAAAGGGTGGTGCGACTTCAGGCCGCCAGAAACAATTGGCAAAGCCCACAACAAGGCAAACTCATCGACATGTCTAACAAGACAGAAAGCAGCAAGTCAGACACGCCCCTTCATGGCTCGCAACTAACGATAATCTCATGGAACAAGGCGGGCATCAGAAAGATGAAAGAAGATTAATCCATTGTGGATTTCCTAAACACAGGGGATATTTTCTGCCTCCAGGAGACTTGGGCCACTGGCACAACAACGCTGTTGGGGTTTCTTTGAGTTTTTGTCTCGAAAAGTCAAACACAGTGTCTTCATGAAGGAGCTCTATCCTTTTCCAAATATATAACAAGCATTGGCATAGCCAATAGGTCTCGCCTTTGGGACCTTATAAGTGTTTAGCCATAATCTACTGTCCGCTGCCTAGGACACGTCCTGGTACGTCGACAATAGCTTTTGAGGGTAACTCAGTGTATCATGATTCTACACAGAAATTCATTTTAATATCTTTTTTTTTTGTTTTACATTCGTGAAGGAGACCCCTACTCCTCCATGCTAAGAAGTGAGCAGCTGATGTCAGCTCCGGCCCTTGGCATGTAGAAAGACTTCAGTGAGCTTCTAAGGAGGGGTGAAGAAGAGGTGTAAGAGAGGGGTGGCTGTCAGAGCCTCCTTGGTGTTAAAACTGTTGTGGTGTTTTTCTCGTCAACATGCCTAGCTTTTCGTCGGTTGTTACGCACAAACACTTTTGCAGTAGTCAGTTTGATACACTGTGGTATTCCTGGTAATAAAGCCCGCAAGCTGCCTTGAGACCTCTGGTGCTCTAAGCCACTGAGGTGTCTTGCTGCCCTTTGAACTTGCAATATGGAGAATGCTCACAGATCTCTGAAGTAGAGATTCAAAAATTGTCATTCAGTTTATAACACTTCACAGTATTTCCATATTACATTAACCTGACAGAATGAGAGTTATCCTAATATGCCATTTATGGTAAGTGTAAATAACCGAGGTTACTAATACCAACTTTAGCAGCACTCTATGTATCGACCTCTATGTATCGACCTCAGAAGGCTAAACCCTCGCGTTCACCTTGCCAAAGCTATAGCTTGTGAACTGTAGCAGACAGCACCGATGTCAATGCGAGCGCTTAACTCGCTGAGACGAGACTGCTGTACAGCTACATTTCACAGAGCGCGGGATTGCTAAACTGAAGAACGGAGCCTGATGACCTTACAGTCAGTCTTAAGGACCAAGCTCGCGCATTCTTTACGCAAGACATTTCCTGCCGTCACAGAGCGAGGAAGGTGGAAGCTGCAGTGTGCACTCCAAAAACACAAGATGGCTGCTCAAATAAAACAGCCAGTGAGGCATTGTTTTCCTCTTTATAGGTTTACGTGTACACTTGCTCCTGTTTTCGCCTCACTAGCGCCGATGCATTCGAATATTCACTTCATTTTTGGGCAGTGCTGCTTTAATGTCTCGTGTTTTCAGCGCAGCTGCTGGCACTATCGCTTGCACGTACGAGCTCACGTAATACAGGTCAGGCATGCGGTTTGATGAGAAATGTAATGCGATATTGTGCAGTATTTTATTTTGTGAAAACCCTGGTCCAGGATAAACGAATGGTTGCAGCATTCCCCTGCATAATGTAAGACAAGCATTGGCACGGCCGCGCGGCCGCGAAGACGCGAAAGTGAAAGTGATCGCGATGCACTTAATGACCCGTGACGGAGGAAAGACAGATGGCGGCTGCGCACGTGCACGCTCGCGTGAACGCAAGCTTGAGGCCAGGAAAAGCCTCCGGTAGCACTTTGAAAACCCCCTTACTAAATGTCTCGCAGAGCAGCGCATGCGCTGGCTCAGGCGAGACCTAAAAAGGGCGTCCGCTCTAACCCCAACAACTATTAGATTTTTAAACAAAGGCTTATGCGCGAACACTATTAGAGGAGATTGAGAACTGGGTGAAAGAGAACAACATCCCACCTTTTTTAATCAGGGCTCAGGACAGCGGCCTGTATCACTGATAACATCACATCACTAGCCTACCTGACAAACATTGTAACATGGAGAATTATGTTGCTTAATCGACTACAGCGCCATCTTTGATAGGGTAGCCTGAGGGACGCTATGGAAGAAATTATTGGCATGGGGGTCCCGCCTCTACTTTTAAAAGCAATAATGTCACTATACGAGGGGACCTGGAATCGGATAAAAACTGGCCCCTCCACAGCCACTGAATATTTTCCTACCATAATAGCAGCTTTAAACAGGGGTGCGCGCTGGCCCCGCTCCTCTTCAGTCTTTACACAGCCGACCTGGGAAAAGCTCTTGAAGGCGGCAACCTAATCGCACCTAAACTGGGATCAACAAGACTTCCTATTCTACTGTACACAAACAACATAGTGGTCATGAATTATACAAGTCAGGCCTGCAGAGAGCGCCCAACGCATTGCACGGGTACAATAAGTTCAACAAACTCCAGGTGAACCAAGGCAAAACGAAAGTCATTATCTTCGGTAAGCATCCACAAAAAACATGATCATTGGCAGCTCAGGGAGACATAAAGAACCACAGTAACAAAATCCAACTACGTCGGAGTCTGATTTTCTGAAGGGGTAAACCGGTGGTACACCTGAAGCACTTAAGATCAAAGGGAGCTGGTGTAGTGTAAAGCCTAAACCACCTTAACAGCTGCCTGACGAGTCCGTCTTCAGAACCCATGCTAAGAGTACTAACAGTCAAACTGATTCCCTCCTTAAATTATGCTCACCAAGCTTTCCCAGGTGATCTATCAACACTATTGGATCACTTCCAAAGCAAAGCAAAGCATACAAAAAAAACTGTCACGTTCCCCAGCACATAGGAAGGATGGGGCTCAGACTAGAGCTAGGCCTCATGAGACATGACCTGGAATGTCAAGGTGCGTTATTGAAATACTACATTAAGATCCTGCTGGCTCCAGAGAACTCCCTTAAGACCACCTCAAAACAGTATTTGAAACTGCTGGGAATACTTGGCATAATTATTTAACTCAAGATTGTAACATCCATTGCACAGATGTTCCATTCTCAGCCTGGAAAAAGACAGTGAATGACCAGGTAAAAATTATTTCATTAGAAGAGGACCAGAGCAGTCTACGATGCTCCCTGAACACAGAGGTACTTGACGTTTCTTACATGGTTGGTAAAGCACAGCCCTATCTGCATCAAACCCTTACAGCCCATACCCACAGTAAAATTCTATACATGCGCCTCCTTGCGCTAGGAATTATGGCCTTTAGCCCACATAGGCAAGGGAAAGGGAAGAAAGATCCTGTAGGTTGTGCAACTACTGCAGTGAATCTTGGCTCCACCTGTTGTGCCGCTGTCCCAAACTCGGTCTAGACTACCGCCGCCTGCTAGCTCCTTTATTACTGGCTTAAGGAACACGCACCTGCAAAGCGGCCGCAGATCTGAGCTTTTCTCAAACTACTCCGGCGACCTTAGCCAGGTTTGGGAAATTCGTCGATACCATTCGTTCAGCAGTTCACTCTTCGCTAGCTGGTTTTAACGACCAAGACTCCATTTGATCACTGTGCCGCTCTTCCAGCAGGTCAATAATATGCACCTTTGCCAGACCAGCAAAGATGCTCTCAAAAATTACTAGCATCTTCTCCCGGTTGTCACTCAATCCTGATCACTTTTCGCCTTCGCAAAGCAACCTCGACACTTGTAGCCTGTCTGGATGACACACTTGGACTCAGTATTCACTGAAGCATTACACCAACTATTTTAAACTGTATGCAATAGCACTTTAAAAAGACTCAGGGGCATATTCTCAAGGACCCATCGCCGAATTAGCGGCACTTCACCGCCACAAAAGTGGCGATAGCCCCATCGCCCCATTCACAAGCCTGTGCTAACAGCCCACATCGTCAGTTTACCTGCGATAGCTGCCGCCAAAAACATCGCCAAGGCTGACAGCGACAACTAACGCTAATCATATGCAGAGTAGGCGTTCCCGTGCAAAAACCCACGATAAGACCACTTCGCGATATTCCCAACGACCAGCCAGATCGGCGATGCGGGCCAAAAACAGGCAATAAGGCACATTAGCAGCAGGGACTTAAGACCTGCTTTCACCTGGTCTTAAGTAGGACAAAAACCTGCAGCACAAAGGGAGCCCAGCCCAGAGCCACATCTGAAGACCAACAGATGCCATGGAGCAACTAATCATGCAGCCTGAAGACCCAAGAGGGCCACAACACCCACCGCCACCACCCCCAAGACCACCCCCACCCCCAGGACCACCCCCCCCGGACTGCCACCGAGGCTGCGCAGAACAAGACAGTGGACCTTCCGAAAACGCACCAGCCACAGAGACTCAACGCCAGAGGATGTCATTGCCCACTACAGGCTCAAAAGGACAACCATCCACCACATCCTGACCCACATTGCCCACAGGCTGACGGCACCAACACAGCGGACAACCAACATCCCTCCGCAGACAGAGCTGCTGGCTGTGCTGCACTTGTTGGCCTCTGGTACCTCCCAAACAACAACTGCCAGAGTCGGAGGAGTCTCACAGCCAGCCCTATCAAAGTTCCTCACACCTGTCTTGGATGCCATCATCAGCTTGTTACCCCAGCACCTTCACTACCCCCACACTGCGCAGGAACAGCTGGAGACCAAGCAAGGCATCTATGCCATAGCTGGCTTCCCGCACCTGTTGGGGGCAATTCACTGCACACATGTCCTACTCGTGCCCCCTGCCAACACTGCACACAATTACCGCTACAGAAAGCACACGCATTCCATCAATGTGCAGGCAATAGTGGACCACCCGGGACTGTTCACCAATGCCGTCGCTAACTTCCCAGGCAGTGTGCATGACTCCCACATCCTCCGACAGTCCATCACCAACCAGCGCTTCCAGGATGGCACCTATGGAAATGCACTGCTCGTTGGCAAGCACCAACGGAACACACCACACACCTCAACTCCACAATCATACAACTCACAACTGTTGGAATGCACGTGTAACAAAATCACATACAACATGCCAACAAACATGCCCACCTACCAGACACGACAACACAAGCAACTGTGGCAACAGGGGCCAGACATGTAGACAAACCATCCACAAAGGCATAGCCCCTCTGCCACTTGACTGCAGAAGGTGGGGAGAGGTGGGAACCAAGAATGTGCGAAGGAGGCAATGGACCCATGAATGAGAATGTACACAATGCCAAGTGTGGCGGTGATGTGCCGGACAGTCTTGAGTATGCAGAGCACAGACATGTCCATGTGGACATATACTGCTGGTGCCTGTAGTGATGTGGACAGTGGACGCAACCATGTCACCTCAGGCAGTGGGGAAGACCTTGGACATGTAGCCAGGTCGCCACCCCTGTAAGCGTAAGCGTAGTGGGCTGGTCCGGCGTATGCCAGTCCAGCGCAGGAGTGTGAATTAACAGCCCGGGCCCCTGGGCGTGGTCCACTTCCGGGATGACCACCAAAGTAACTATGGCGTGTGTCTCTGTTGTGGTGTCGGCGCCACCCCGCCCTCAATCGACAATGTTGCAATGTAGTGTCGTAGGGAGTCTGCACATACACAGAACTATGCACAGCAATGCGGGACTACGGTATATAGGGGCTACGCCTCCTACAGCCTTAGTACCCACGAGCCCACGACCGGCTAGTTATGGTGTCCCACCTGCCCTCCTATACACAGATTGAGAAACTGTCGTTTAGACAACCCAGAACACAACACTCCCCTAATCACTCAGGGATCCTGGTAACAGGTCATTCCCCATCGCACAGACTCTCGTACTCATCCACAACAAGAGATTGACAGAGCCACTGAGTTAGTCCAAAATGTTTATATCAACTAACGTGCTCTGAAATGCAGCATACGAGCCACTACTAAAATTAGAATGCATAATACAAACATTGTCAGCATTGTAGCAAGTCCATACCAAATAATAGGAGAAATCATTGTACATTGATCCTGGAGACAGGACTATCAAACCTACACTCCCTCCCCATGGACGGGAAAACCAAGATGACAACATAGCAGACCCCATACCCCTAAGACATAAATTGTGTCTCTACATCACAGCTCCATACAGCTCCTCATTCTTGAAAAGTCACTCCTCAAATGTGTCTGCGTGTAACATGCATTCTCCTAACATCAAGAAAAAGGTGCGCGTCCCACAAACAGCAGCTGCAGGGTATGTTTTGTCAACGTGCCAGGGCCTGACCAGATCAAAATCACAGGGGACGGTGTTGTTTGACCTTGCTCACGATGCACAGACTAAACTCCAGGAACAAGCAGGGAACCAGCACAGCCAGCGACTCGCGTGTGGCCAGCGAACACATTCTTGCATTAGAAGAAGCCTGTAGTGTCGTGTGCTAAAGCAGCATCATGGCCTCCGGACCCATTCCACCTAAAGATGCCAACGGGGTCCCTGAAAGCCACATGAGACCCTTCCCCTGGCCAGGTTGCAGGAGAACAGAAAAAACAAGGTCCAAGTCACAAGCAGAGTCAAAGCACTGAGCATAGCAGGGGCAAAGTTCAATAGAATCAAAACCAGAATAAGGTTGATTAGTGGTAAAATACGAGAAGAAGAAAAAAATAAAAATGTCTTGTTGAACATTAATCATCGGAATCATATGAGATCCGTTGAACCTTGGAAGGCAAGGTGTTCAAAAAGACGGTCCCCCTCCTCATAGACAAGGAGGGACAACACCCAATTCAACAACTCGAAGGGGCATACATGCTCATCATAATCCATAGCTTCAAAAAGCATGGTCGGACAACCTGTATCGTACTCAATGTAGCTGTGGTGCAGCAGGCGCGACGCCCCTTCACAGATGTCCCATTGTGCCAGCACTCCATTCACGGCCGCCATCAGCATGCGGGTACAAGTTGCACATGATTGATCATGACGCAATAGGGGCCACAGCAACCGGTCGTAATCAGGGCAAGGCCGTATGGCATTTGAGAGGCACAAATCCATAGCCCAGGAGAAAGGACAGTCACAGCACCAAAAAACTGGATGTACGCATGTAAAGTATGCGTAGCTGTAAGTCACATTGTAGGCAGCACCCACAACAGCCATAGGCAGGCAACCAAGGAATTCCTGCAATCGGCTACGGTACAGCTCCGGCTGGACCGGATGATCGAGTACCACATGAGGGTCAGCCATTACGAAGTAGTAAAACAAGTACCAGGACAGCACCAGCGAGCAACAGGATCAACGACAAGCCAGCCAAAGGCGCTGGAAAAGAATGGAATGAATAAAAGCCGGAATCACACCAAATATCCTTCGAAACGAGGACACAAGACCTGAGCCCAACAATTTAAAAAAAGGTGCAAGGCCTCCTGTGTCAGATACATTGTATGATTGGTGTATCAACTCCCCAAAATGTAGTGGGAGATTGCTATTTAATTGGGGTTGAATTTCACTTGATGTCCGAGCCACCTGTAGCTCGAATGTTTCACGGGCCAAGGTCAAGGCAACCTCATGTTGGAATAACAGTGCTTTGAGCCTCCTTAATTTGTTGAAGCCTGCTTTCATAGTGGGAACAGAAGGCCACAGAGAGCTATCAGCAATGCCATGCGGGGGCGGAAACAGGACGTTGCTGCAAGAGGGACACCGTTGCCAATCCACCGGCGTGCGCCGAAGCCTTGCCCTCATGTTCAGCTGTGATCAACGCATGTCTGCGGTCCTCATTGGGAATCAGCGGATCCCCAACGGAAGGAATTGTTACTATCGGAACTTGTTCCGGGGACAATTGGTATTCATATCTGGACGGAAAGCCCTGTGGGTATTACGGCCCGTCTCTGGTAGCCGCTACGGCTGCCAGTATGTCGGTATCGACTTTTGTCACAGACCTTGTGACTGCTGCTACTGCACAAGTGGCTACTGCATTTCTGGCTGCCTCGTCAGCCAGAGTGTTGCCTACAGCGTGGGGTCCCACGCGCTGATGGCCAGTAGTACATATTACATGTGTAAGTGGCAAGCCCTCTATGAGAGCCGCCACTTGTACCCAAAGCGTTTCATGCTTGATCGTGTTACCCACATGACATGACAGTAGCATGCACCCGGAGGGCGGGCTCCCACGAATGGAAAATGAAGGAGCGCTCGGGGTCTTGGCTTATACATGCCATCTGTTGTGTGTGTATCTTCATTGCCGCAGCATGAGCTAAAGGCCTAGCCCCAATCGCTGCGCGAGTTCAGCCAGGCTTGTACTCCACATCTGTGTCCGCCCTATCCTTACCAAGGCCTACACACACGTGGCCGCCCACCTCCAACGGCCAACATTGCAGTGTTGTTGTCAGGCTTGCGGACATGCGCAGACAGGCATGACAAAGGTGTGCCGTAGGAGTGCAAGTGATGAAACCGCGCAGCGCTCACAGGTACATAGGCCCGGGGGGAGGGAGGAGCAGCTGTGAGAAGTTGGCCTGGTATATGCTGTCCACTAGTTATAGTGGGCACCTTGCACCAGTCCAAACGACCTTTATTGATGATATGTTTAAAGACAACCTTTATTGAAAGGTATCCTAGTGGTAGCCATGGAGAGCAGCCTTCAGGCTAAGTCTTTAAGGAGTGTAAAGCAGCTTGGTTTACCAGATTATAACCTCTTGAATAACTAAATGAAAGGAGAACCACACAAGATATATATAAAATATATGTATTTATTTCTAAACACTAACTACTAATCTCTTTATGAGATTAGAGTTCAAGATACACAATATCACAGTATTAAAACGACAATAAATAGCACAATACACAGTAGGCTCCAGGGGAAGACCAAACCACATACTAAGAAAGTGGTATAAGAACCACGACTTGACTAGACACAGTGCCTAGAGCATGTAGAATCGCTGGGACCCCAAGGAACCACCCAAGGTGGTGACACAGGAGACCCACGGGGGACGTGTGCAGTGTGAGGACACAGCAGCGAGCGCTGTAGGATTCAATGCGGAAAGTCGCGGTTGGAATTTTAAAGTTAAAGGACACTTAGGAGAGGACTTTGAGCAAACCCCTTTAGACTTAAGGGTTTCTATGGCCAACACCCACGGGAGCACCGGAGTACTCGAGTTACCTCACCCAGGGAAGCCGGGTGCATAGGTGTCAAAAGGTGTCGGGAATCGTTATCGTTTTCAATGGCGATCTGCTGCAAAGTGCTGCTGCCGTGAAGGAGAAAAGTGTCCGGTGTGATCCAAGCCTGGATCGAAGATGTGAAGAGCCTGAAACCAGAGGGGACAGAGTCTGGGTCACTAGCCAGGGACCAGGAGCGGAGCAATCGAATGCCCACCGATGTTGGGTGCTTCAGGTGCGAAGAGGTGAAGCTTGACTCTGCAGCCACGGGGTCCCGGAGACGTCGACGATGACCAGGAGCCGGATTCGAGCTGTCCCACAAAGGATGTCGAGTGCTGGGGTGGCGGTGATCGGATTTACCACAACAAGCCTTGGCAACAGCAACCCACGCAGGAAGAGAAAAGATGCTTCTGTGCGGACCAGCAAGGTCCTGGGGACTCCCCAAGCGATGGAGAGTCAGGGCACATCTGGAGCAACCAGGGAAGCCCAATAAAAGTTAGAGTTGCCTTCTTGGGGACCTACAGGTCAACGGACCAGGGATCGCGAAGGGACCGCAAGAGGAATCACAAAATGGCGGCCCACGGAACACTCGTTGAGTGTAGGCCTGCAATCTTTGGTGCAATTACTGCTCAGGTTCAGGGCTACAAGTAACCCAAAGCTCAGCCTCAGGGGTTGCCGGAAAGCTGATGCTTCTGCAAATGGTCGCGGTGTCCAGGGGTTCGGGTTGCACGGTCTCCACGAGGGATACGGGCCTTAGACTTGCTGTGGGCACAGATCGACCTCAGAGACCTCGGAAAACCCACCTCTTGTGTGGCAATATTCTTTGGAGTCCGTCGGAGCTCGGAGATGCCAACCGGTCAGTTGCATTAAAGGTGCCTGCCTTGCAGGGGAGTAACTCCTTTACTCCAAGGGAGATTCCTCAGTCATCCAGCATAGTGTAGATCGTCGAAGTACTTGGATTCTGGTATCAGAGTTTAGTCCAGGTGTAATCTAAAGTCCTGTAGTCAGGGTTTCCTACTTTATACCCAAGGAAGGGGTGGGACAAACTCTGGGGACCCACCTATGGGAGGGTCAGGAAAGAGGGTGGCTACACCCATTTCCTTTGTCCAGTTTCGCGCCAGAGCAGGGGCTGTGTGCCCCTGCAACCGGTTTGAGCTGGACTATGCACAGGGACAACAAATGTGCCCCCAGTGCAGACTTCAAAGCACTCTGAGAGTGCACCCACCCAGCCCCAATACACTAAAGCCTGTCTGGGAGGTGGTCACACCTCCCTGTGACAGGAAACCTATTGTCCAGGCCTCCCCTGCTGGAGTTTCGTCCAGCAGCAGGAGGGCAGACTCGTGTCTGTGGCTGCAGCATCCATTTTGTGATGCCAGGGCTCTGTTAGTTGGTACCGGGTATACCGGTGCTGTCATGTCTCTCCCTCTAGAAGGGTGGGATCATACTCCCACACCAGTTACTGGTGCAGGGGTATGATTCCAAGGTGTTTGACACCAAACACGACAGTTTTCCATGCAGCCATTCCAAAGTTAGCATTTACCGTTTGGTTATAATGCACTTAAGAGTATATGGCCTGGCTGCATCACAAACAACCCCGGAATAAAGATTCCGAAAGCTGCAGAGGGGCTCTGCTCATGCATGGGCACCCTCTCACCTGAAACCCAGCACCCTGCCTTCAGGATTGTTAAGGCCTGCCATAGGGGTGACTGATAGGTTTACATGTGCAGTGATATGGAGAGATATAGGGAACCTATAGCTCAGTAAGGGGTGGATACACCACCTTACACAGGCTGCTGTAGCAGACCTGTTGTGTCATTTTAAAAGGCTTCCCAGGGGTGGCACAATACATGCTGCAGCCCCTGGTAGGCCTCTGGGGTACCTATGCCCTGGGTACATAGTATACCATATACTAGGGACTCACAAGGGTACCCCAGAATCCAATCTGGAGTGTACCTAAAGTACATACAATCAATTTAGAGTAGAAAGCAGATAGACTGGGGTCCTGATTAGCAGGGCCACAGTCTGGCTAAGTCGAAAAACAGTGAAACATCAGCAAAAAGTGGGGGTAACTATAAGAAGCAGATCCTACTCTCCTACACAACCCCCCCCCCCCCAAACGTCAGGACATTAAACTAACCTTGACCAGTTGAGTCTTCATGTTCTAAGTGGAAATATCT